>CM040122.1:116891098-117491098 GCA_022559845.1 Amorphophallus konjac | reverse complement strand
TTCAATTCTTTTAGCTCGGCGGGGGACATCCTATAAGGTGCCTTAGAGATAGGGCCCGCACCAGGGACAAGGTCGATGGAGAAGGCCACTTTTCTTTCTGGGGGCAGACCAAGAAAATCCTCCAAAAATAAATCAGGAAAGTCCAGAACTACTCGGATGTCCTGTAGCTTTGATTCCTTAGGCTCCTTTATGGTTACAAGAGCAAGGAAGGCCATGCAACCTTTCCTTACAAGCTTATGGGCTCGTAGAGCTGAAATAAGCGGTGACTTGTTCCGACTCCGTGGACTAGAGTAAACTAGCTCCGGATAATCATCAAAAGTTACCTTGCCCTTCCGAAAATCTATAGTTGCCTTGTGTGTGGATAGCCAATCGGCACCTAATATGACATCATACTCCTTCATATCTAGGCATATCAAATCGGCAGGTAGATTCTTCCTTCCTATCATAACTTCACTATTCAGGTAATGGTATGTAATCTCGGATTCGCTTCCAAGAGGAGTAGTAATAACTAAGTCTAACCATTCAGGTTCCATAGAAAATGAAGCGGCAAATTTCTTGGAAACAAATGAATGAGTTGCGCCGGTATCAAATAAGATGTAAGCAGTCTTAGAACAAATTTTCAATGTACCTTCCACGAGTCCACCTTCACTCGGTTCTGCTTCTTGTAGTTCCTAGAGACAGCCTTGCTTCTTGACTTGGCGCTTTCCTTCTTTGTTGGTTTGCTCATTTAACAATGGGCAATCAGGAATTCGGTGATCTAGGCTTCCACAGCGGAGAGATGCTCCCAATCTCCCCCAACATTCCTTGGCCCTATGGCCGGCCTTGTCGCAATGCTTACACACCGCTTTGGAAGGTGTGGTGGTAATGGAAAAGGGCTTGCTACTCTTCTTGTCATTCTTCTCTTGGGAGGAATGTCTCTCATTGCTAGATCTCTTTTTATTAAATGTGGTTTTGAAAGTTCCAGTGCTTGTAACATGCTCCTTATTATCTTTCCCACGGATCCGGTCGGACAGCTCTGTGGCATCTTCGAACAACTGGGCTCGCCATACCATCTCCGAATAGACTTGAATGTCCATCGGTGCTAGTTGAGTGATTCATTATGGATGAAGCCCATTAAGAAACCTTAGAGCCTTCATCTCCTCGGTACACACCAAGTGTGGTGCATATCAGGAAAGTCTAGAAAATTGGGCCTCATACTCGGCCACTGATAAATTCCTTTGCTTTAACGTGAAAAATTCCACGGCTTTCTTCTCTTGGATATGATCCGAGAAGTATTTGTTGTTGAAATAATCAATAAATTCACCCCACGTAGCTTGCTCATGGGGTAAAGTAGCTTCCACCGACTCCCACCAGAATCGGGCATCACATTCCAATTGGAAAGTGGCTAATAACACCTTTTCTTCATCTGTGCATTGCATTACACATCATATCCTTTCTATCTCCTTTACCCAGCTTTCGGCATCGTCGGGGTTGGATGAGCCCATGAACTTTGGCGGCCTCATGTTGCGGAAACTATGATGGAGATCACCGGGTCCACAGTTCATTCCCCCTTGTGCCACTTGTTGTAGTGCTTGGGTGAGGCCTTGAACGGTGCATTGCATATCATGCCACTAAGCACGTTCGAAAGCCATGGTCCTACAAGATTTAAATAAACTATATTAATATACGATTATCCAAGGGTCTTATCTCCCTAAGTTAACTTAACCCATGGCTCTACCTGCAGCAACTCAAAATTATATATATGCATTTATATGAGGAAAAAAATAATGAAAGATGAAAATAAAATAAATGATAAATATTTTTCTATATGTCTTTAAAGTGTAGAATATATAAACGTGAATCCTATCCCACGTGTTAATACGAACGGCGAGATTCACGGCACGATTCTGAGAAAGCGAAGACGTCGGTACTGTAGCAGTACTGTAGCATCCGATTTAAGAGAGAATTATTAGCTCTAATTAAATTCTAAATAGTGGATGATGTAATTTCTTACCTAATTCAATAAATGAGGTCATGGATTATGTCATAAAGGGGGATTTAATTTAATATTTACATGTTGAAAATTAATGTCAATATAAGTTGGTGTAATAGTAACATGAGTGAGTGAAATAGGAAAATTCGGTGGAAAATTGACTTAGAATTAAATTAGAAATAAAATATCATTAAATAAATGAGGTAATTAATTATGTCATAAAGGGAGATTTATTTTAACATCCACATTTTGGAAATTAATGCCAACATAAGTTGGTGTAATAGTAACATGGGTGGGTGACATAGGAGATTAGGTGGAAGATGGAATTAAATTACTAATAAAATAATTATGGGACTTGGCCTATAAATAGGGCTTGGATCTTCCCTACTCAAAGCACAAATCCATTGGGGAAGTGCTAGAGGAGGAGATCTTGAAGTTTGGAGGAGTGTTCGAAGTGTTCTTCGTTCTTCTTCCTCTTCGATCTTCCACTAGGTAGGTATTCTCTCAGACTAAACTCAAATTGATGCATGAATTAGATGTAGATGTATGTCTACTTTGATTCTATACCATTTTCCCCAATTTTTATTGAGTATTAAGAATGTTGTCCATGCAACTGGACATAAGATTCTAACTGAGATTTTTAACCACCGGAAGATCCGTCTCGGATCACGGTGTCTTTCTAAGACCGTGTTCCGGATGCATGATCTCCGCCCCAATCGTGATGTCTTCAGGTTCTAATTGAACCAATATATCATCTAGCATGTTAAATATGTCATGTTAAGTTGCATATCATTCAAATTCATACACGATTAAGTTAAGGATATGGAAGATAATAATTCTATTCCATGAGCTTATATTTTCGTCCTAGTTCTTGTTACCTTCATGATATCTTTGAATTCCATGGCTATATTATATTTCTGACATGTTAAATGGAATAGATATTATCTGTTAAAATAACATGGGCTTAGTTGCATGATCATGATCAATACGAGTTTAACGATTTCCATGTTATTGTGTTCCCATGTTTTCGACAAGTCGTGTAGTTCACTAGATTTCTAAAGAAGAACGGTGTCTAAGGAAAGTGGTCCACAGGCAAACGATTTAAGTTGATAAGTGATTACTTAATTAGGTCCTCATGAATACAAGGGGAGTCTCCCACTGTCTCACCTCATACCTGGCCGTCAATCTTCTATTTTCTAGTTAAGCTCTGACTGCGAAAATTGGGATAGAATTTCCCCTAGAATTATTCCTCATTTCCAACAAATCATGTAATTAGCAAGATTCCCAAGGAAAAATAGTGTCTAAGGAAAGAGGTCCACGGGCAAACGCTTTAAGTGGATAAGTGGTTTATCCATTAGAATCTCGTGAATGCGAGGGGAGCCTCCCACTGTCCCACCTCTTATCTGGCCGTAATTCCTCAGTTTTCTAGCTAGCTAAACACCTGACTGTGAAAAACTTGATCTAAACTCGTTTTATGAGATTTTCTGCAAGGGCTGATTGTGCATTGTTCGACAATCGAATATTTTATCGACTTAATGTCGTTAAACTTGATGCCTTAAATCCTTTTCAAACTTCTCTTTCAACTACTTGTAATTCTTGTACTACTCATACCTCGAATGATAAATTTTGCTAGATCTTTACTTTATTTAGTAACCTTTACCTTGAAATTCTTTGGCCATACATATTATGTGGATGTCTAAATATACTTGGGATCTATGATCCATAACCCCAATGCCTGGCGTTAATGGGGCCTGGTTTGGTCCTGGGGGGAGCGCCGAAAGTACTTGTGCCCATAGGAGTTGAATGACCGGGTGTGGCATTGCACTGACGTGCTTGACTTGCAAGATTGATTTATGACATTCCACAGTTCGTGAATTACTTGAAGTATTTGAATTACGTGAAATACTTGACTTGTACATACTTGCATAAAATGGCCAATTCCATAGTAATACTTTCTACATGATCGTAGTCTACTTGAACTTTACTCTTGATATCTTGTCGCCTTACGATTCCATTCTTTACTCTCTCTCCTATTCATGTTCCATGTTTTATTTACGTTTCTTGGCATAGCAAAGTAACTTTATCCAAAAATGTTAATTACTTTAAGTTGCCTGGTATAGAGATATAAATCCTACTGAGCGTTTCGCTCACCCTACGTTTTCGGTTAACATTACAGGTAGTTCCGACGATGAACCCCAAACACATGGGGATGTGCAAGAGTGAAACGAGGGATCAAGTTCATCTTAGTTTCCTAGGTTCATGAGTGTTGCTCTTACTAGAGTTATGTACTTGGAAGTTGTATTATGCCTCTTAAGGCTTAATGTTGTTGTAAAACTTTATTTCAATAAAATAAAAGTATCATATTTTCATTATCTCTCTTTGTGGTTGGATCCTATTATACCTGCTCTGATCAACATGAATGTTTACGACTCGTCACGCATCGATATTCCGTGTCGGGGCGTGACAGTCTTTGTGGTATCAGAGCCTAGGTTTCATAAACCCTAGGTTTCCCTTGATATAGGTTCTAGATGTTGATATAGAATTTCAGATGGAGTCTTAAACCTTTCTGGTGAGATTAGGTAGAGCCATGGGCTAAACTTTAAGTAGGATAAATCAAGAAAATACACAAAACACTCAAGTTTGGTAGTTGTGGTTGCATGCTTAATTTTCCCAATCGCTGCCAAAAGAGCTCAATGGCGCGAGATGCAAAGGACGGTCAATGGACTTACCCAAGCGCTACAACAAATAGCTCAAGGAGGAGATAACCGTGGAGCGGGGGATTTACATAGGAACTTCAAAAGTATGAACCCTCCCAAGTTCGCTGGGTCCACGGACCCAGATGAGGTAGAACCGTGGGTGAAGGAAATCGAGAGAATTTTTCGAGTCATGCAAAGTGCTGATGAGGAGAATGTCCTACTCGCTACCTTTCAGCTGGAAAGGGATGCCCGTACTTGGTGGGAGTCGGTCGAAGCAACTCTCCCGCATGACCAGGTGTTATGGGAAGAGTTTGTGGATCACTTGAACAATAAGTACTTCTCCGACCGAGTTCAATAGAGGAAAGTTGTCGAAATTGCTTCCTTAAAACAAAGGAGTTTGACGGTGGCAGAGTACGAAGCTTAATTCGCAAGATTGTCCCGGTACGCACCACACCTTGTGGGTACCGAAAAGATGAAGGCAAGGAGATTCTTAAATGACTTAACGCCCCAATATATTACTCAACTTGCCCCGATGGATATCCAAGTATATGCTGATGCGGTGAGAAGAGCCCAACTCCTGGAAGATGCAACGGAGATGTCTAATCGCATCCGGGGAAGAGATGCCAAGAAGGAGCTAGTAACTAGCTCTGGTAACTTCAAGCCCTCCTTCGAGAAGAAGAGGCCCAATGATGGGTGTAACTCCCTTAAAGATGGGCGTAACTTCCAAAAGGACAAGAAGCCAGGATGGAATGATAAACAAATTGTCCCTTTTGTTACCCCATCAAAGGAACTATGCAAGCATTATGAAAAGCCCAGACATAAGGCGGAAGAGTGCTGGAGAAGACTTGGTGCCTGTCTTCGCTGTGGGAGTCGGGATCATAGAATCTCGAATTATCCACTCCTCAACGAGCAAGCTCCGCCGGAAAAACTTCTAGTTGCTATCAAAAAGCAAGATAGACTTCAAGCTCTTAGGGATGTGGAACTTACCGAAGAAGGAGGCATTGTGGAAGGTACTCTTTCTATTTGCTCAAAGCCCGCCTCTACATTATTTGACACTGGAGCCACGCATTCATTTAGATCGAAGAGCTTTGCTGATACTTTGCCGATGAGGCATGTCCTGTTAAAACCCAAACTTACTATTACTACTCCTATTGGAGCGAGATCGGAGATTAAATATTTCTACCCTACTAGTGAAGTTCTGGTCAACGGTTACAACCTACCAGCTGACTTAGTATGCATGGAGATGGAAGGATATGATATTATTTTGGGAGCTAACTGGTTATCTACATATGGTGCTAGTGTTAACTGTAAATTGGGCACGGTGACCTTTAGGGGGTACCCCAACCTCTTATTTTCTGGTGTCAGGCATTCTAGACACCTATTCCTTATTTTGGCCCTTAAAGTCGATAAATTATTGAAGAAGGGTTGTGCAGCTTTTTAGTTTCTATGACTATGGACAAGCATAAAGAACCCAATCTAGAGAATATTACTATTGTTTGAGATTATTCTGATATATTCTGGGACGAGTTGCATGGTATTCCTCTAGAGAGAGAAGTGGTCTTCTCTATTGATTTAATTCCAGGAGCTGCACCTATTTCTAAGGCTCCGTAACGGATGTCCCCTATCGAAATGAAGGAGTTAAAAGAACAACTGATGGAGTTAGTAGAGAAGGGATTCATCCGACTGAGTACTTCACCATGGAGAGCCCCTGTCTTATTTGTCAAAAAGAATAATGGGTCAATAAGATTGTGTGTTGACTACAGGCAATTGAACCAACTCTCAATCAAGAATAAATATCCATTGCCGAGGATTGATGAACTATTTGACCAGATTTCAGGAGCTTGATATTTTTCAAAACTTGATCTCAGATCTTGTTATCATCAATTGAAGATCAAGGAATGTGATATTCATAAAATGGCATTCAGGAGTAAGTATGGACACTATGAGTTCACTGTTATGCCTTTTGGCCTAACCAATGTGCCTGTCGCATTTATGCAATTGATAAACAATGTATTCAGGCCATACCTTGATCAATTTGTTGTGGTCTTTATTGATGACATTTTGATCTATTCCAAGTCAAAGATGGAGCATGAAGAACATCTCAAGAAAGCCTTGCAGTTATTAAAAGATCACAAACTATATGCTAAGCTTAGCAAGTGTGATTTCTGACTAGAAGAAGTTTCTTTTCTTGGTCACATAATTTCCCAGAAGGGTATTGCGGTCGATCCTTCAAAGGTCGAATCTGTAAAGAATTGGGAGAGACATACTAGCATGACCAAAATTCGAAGCTTCTTGGGATTGACAGGATATTATAGAAGATTTATTAAGGACTTCTCCAAGATTGCGGTATCTTTAACAAGATTAACAAAGAATGAGACCCCTTATATATGGTCCAAGGAATGTGAGAAAAGCTATCAGACTCTAAAAGATTGTCTGACTACTGCCCCTATACTCATGTTGCCTACGGAAGGAGGAGGATCTGAAGTTTATACTGAAGCATTCGAAATCGGCTTAGGCTATGTATTGATGTAACATGGCAAGGTAATCGCTTATTCCTCAAGGCAATTGAAAAAGCACGAGGAGAATTATCCCATGCATGACTTAGAACTGGGGGATGTAGTCTTTGCCTTGAAGATTTGGAAGCATTATCTCTATGATGAGGCTTTCATGTGTATTCTGACCACAAGACCCTCAAGTACTTATTATCTCAAAAAGAACTCAATATGATACAAAGAAGGTGGCAGGAATACTTGAAGAATTTTGATTTCTCTATACAGTACCATTTAGAAAAAGGTAATGCTGTAGCATATGCTCTTAGTTGGAAGCCGATGGCATTATTATCGAACCTAATGATTAAAGAATGGAAATTGTTAGAGCAAATGGTAAACTTAGACCTCAATGTGGAGGAGAAGGGAGAAGGAGTCTTGATTGCAAATATTAGACTTCAACCCAAGTTACACTCAGAAATTAAAGAGTTACAAGATGATGATCCGTTGATTGTTGAAATTAAAGAGAAATTAGATCAACGACCAGATTTCATTTTGGAGGATGATGGAAGGTTACTTTTCCAAGGAAGAACCTGTGTGCCCGATTGTTCTACCATCAAGAGTAAAATCTTGGAGGAGGCACATCGATCGAGGTACACTCTTCACCCTCGTGCTATAAAAATGTATTAAGATCTCAAAATAAACCTTTGGTGGCCTAGCATGAAAAGAGTGGTAGCCGAGTTCGTTAGCCGATGCTTGGTTTGCCAACAAGTTAAAGCCGAACATTTCAAGCTGGCTGGTAAGCTAAAACTTCTCGAAAAACCAGAATGGAAATGGGATAGTATTGGTATAGATTTTATTGTTGGATTGCCGAAGACCCGAAGTGGATTTGATGCTATATGAGTGATTTTGGGCCGACTAACTAAGTCTGCTCACTTCTTGTCCATCAAGACCAAATGGACCGTAGATGTTTTAGTTGCCCTATATATCAATGAGGTCGTAAGGTTGCACGGTATTCCAACTTTTATTATTTCGGATAGAGATCTGAGATTCACCTCTCCTTTCTGGAAAGGTTTGCAATCATCTTTGGGAACTAGGCTGAATTTTAGCACGACTTTCCACCCTTAGACAGATAGATAAACCGAGAGGATGAATCAGATTATCGAAGATATGTTAAGAGCTTGTATGATAGATTTTGGGGGAAGTTGACATGAACACTTGCCATTGATTGAATTTGCATATAACAACAGTTGTCAGTCTAGCATTCAGATGGCACCTTTTGAAGCACTGTATGGTAGGAGTTGCAGATCACCTCTGTGCTAGAGTGAGGTTGGATTGAAGGGATTGATGGGTCCCGATATTAATCAAGATACAACTCACAATATCCAGTTGATCCGAGAAAGGCTAAAAGTTGCTCAATCACGACAAAAGAGTTATGCCGACCATAGAAGAAGACACCTTGAATTCCAAGTGGGGGAGCATGTCTTCTTGAAGATCTCACCCACACGAGGAATCAAAAGGTTCGGTGTCAAAGGAAAATTGAGTCCAAGATTTAATGGCCCTTTTGAGATTCTAGAAAGAATCGACAAAGTGGCATACAAGCTAGCTTTGCCTCCACAATTGACCGGTGTCCATGATGTATTTCACGTATCCATGCTAAGGAAATATGTGTATGATCCTGCGCATGTGATTCAATTTCATGACTTGAAGCAATAGAAGGATTTATCTTATGAAGAAAGACCGACCAATATCTTAGATCAAAAATTACACCAACTAAGGAATAGGGATATACCGATGGTAAAAGTCCAATGGAGCAAGCGTGGATTCGAGGAGGCTACTTGAGAATTAGAATAGTCAATCAAGAAGAAGTATCCAGATTTGATCTCAGGTTAAAATTTTGAACCCTTCATTCGAATTTTTAAATTACTATTACGTGATGTGAATTTGGAGGATCAAATTCTTTAAAGTGGGGGAGGATGTAGCAACTCAAAATTTTATATATGCATTTATATGCAAAAAAAAATGAAAGATGAAAATAAAATAAATCATAAATATTTTTCTTTATATCTTTAAAGTGTAGTATATATAAACGCGAATCATATCTCACGTGTTAACACGAACGGCAAAATTCGCGGCACGATTCTGAGAAGGCGAAGATGTCGGTATTGTAGCAGTACTATAGCATCCGATTTAAAAGAGAATTATTAGCTCTAATTAAATCTTAATTAGTGGATTGTGTAATTTCATACCTAATTGAATAAATGAGGTCATGGATTATGTCATAAAGGGGGATTTAATTCAATATTTACATGTTGGAAATTAATGTCAACATAAGTTGGTGTAATAGTAACATGAGTTAGTGAAATAGGAAAATTGGGTGAAAAATTGACTTAGAATTAAATTAGTAATAAAATATCATTAAATAAATGAGATAATTGATTATGTCATAAAGGGAGATTTATTTCAACATCCACATGTTAGAAATTATTGCCAACATAAGTTGGTGTAATAGTAACATGGGTGGGTGACATAGAAAATTAGGTGGAAGATGGAATTACATTAGCAATAAAATAATTATGGGACTTGGCCTATAAATAGGGCTTGGATCTTCCCTACTCCAAGTACAAATCCATTGGGGAAGTGCTAGAGGAGGAAATCTTGAAGTTTGAAGGAGTGTTCGAAGTGTTCTTCGTTCTTCTTCCTCTTCGATCTTCCACTAGTTAGGTATTCTCTCAAGCTAAACTCAAATTGATTCATGAATTAGATATAGATGTATGTCTACTTTGATTCTATACCATTTTCCCTAATTTTTATTGAGTATTAAGAATGTTGTCCATACAACTAGACATAAGATTCTAACTGAGATTTTTAACCATTGGAAGATCCGTATCGGATCGCGGTGTCTTTCTAAGACCGTGTTCCGGATGCGCGATCTCCGCCCCCATCGTGATATCTTCAGGTTCTAATTGAACCAATATATCATATAGCATGTTAAATATGTCATGTTAAGTTGCATATCATTGAAATTCCCACACGATTAAGTTAAAGATATGGAAGATAATAATTCTTGTTGGGTTCTATGCGCTCCCTCCTTATCTTTTATAATGGTTTTGATGATTCCAATATATTATGTGATTTTCATAAGTTTTGATGTGAAAATCATTCATGAGTATCTTGTGAAAAATGTCTTGAGGAAATGAGCTCATATGTTGATATTCTGGCTTGCAGGGTTGAAATGTCCTTGGTGCGATTTCAGATTGCATTGGACTGCCAAAGCAGTTTTCCTATTCCCCTGTGCAACGGTCGACCCCATGGGTCGACCCTTGGCTCTTTGTGCCTTGGTTCTTACTTTGTTATGAAGCATGGTCCTTCATGTATATATCTTGATGGAATGAATGTATAGCATGATGGTGTTTCTAGCATATAGGTGAAGATTACAGTTGCTTGTTATAGCACCATCCGTATATGATGTCATATGAGTTCATATAGCTTTGGATTGACTCTGAAGTCCTTGGACTGAACTTGTATCCATGAGTAAGCTTATATGCTCAGACCCTGTCCAAACATGTGCATCGACCTGCCCTTCATATGCTCAGACATTGGTCTCTTACATGCACAAACTTGACGTTTTATCTGAAATAACATGTTCTTGAGGTTCCAAGTTTTACAGGTTCTTTAAAGCTAACAAATCCTTGAAATCATGGTAAGAATTCTCTTTTGATGTATTTCCATGTGGCAAGATTGGGTTTGATTCATATATCATGGTTTTGGGGTTTAATTCACTGCATAGAGTGTTTTATGTTTTTACTCTTGGTGTCCAGAGGTTGCGTTCAACGCAGATAGAACCTCTGCTGAAATGTGCCGACTCAAGGAGTCGACACTTTCAGGTTGCATTGGTGTCGTATGTCTTTCATTCTTTGCACCGACCGTCTTTTTGCAAGCTTCGGAACTTGCACCGACCGTGCTTGCTTGAATGGGTTGAGGGTGCTTCAATATGTGCACCGACCCTTTGATATGTGCATTCATGTCTTTCATTATATGCACCAAACTTCTTTGCCTTCCTTTAAAAGTTTGCACCGAGTTTCACAAATGTCTTAAGGCACAAAGTGCACCGACTGTCATTTGGCAAGTTTTAAAACTTGCACCGACCACATCTTGCATTTGCACTGTGCACGCAGCACAGTTTGCACCGACCCTGTATTTCATGCACCGACCCGACTTTGCACCGAACTTGGCAAGTTGTTAAATGCTATTGCACAGACCTCATTTCTGTGTTGAATTAACAGTTGCACCGACCGCATCTGGCATTGCACCGAGTTCAGACTTTGGCTTCCACACAGTGTGCACCGACCGACTCATCCTTCTAGCTTCATATAAAGTGCACCGACCTCATCTTAGGGTGCTACAGATGTGCACCGACCTGCTTTGCACCGACCTTGTCTTTGCTGGTTTGCACCGACTGTCCTACCTTTTCTTCATATTTGCACCGAGTTTCATATGCGCACTGAGCTGGTCCTTGTTGTTCTTACATATATGCACCGACCTTGTCTTTGTGTTCTACACAAGTGCATCAACTTTGGGCTTAATTCAATTAACATGTTTTTGGGTTGATCGGATTTAATTTACCTTGAGCACTGCGGATTGGGTTTCTGGTTCTCACTGAGAACCCATTAATCTAAGATCCGATTGACTTGGTCTTTTACACCATTACCCTTAGGGTTTCTCCTATGGTATGGGTGTGACTTTGTTAGGGTTTTTAAAGGGATTTTGTGGTCTTTTGCTCTATATCCCTGCCGTGTTTAAATCCTGCGATCTTCATCGGAGGAGACAATCCTGTGTGCTAACATTCTCCATCTGCTTGTAGGAAAATAAGAAAGAGAGAGAGGATGAACGTGAAGGAGGGCGTTGCTCACTCAAGGAGGAGGAAGAAGAAGCTGCAGAGGGCGCCGTCCATGAGCCTGAGTCTCGTTCTGGGAGCTGCAGCAGCTGCTCTCCACCGTTTGAGATTTTGGGCGTCTGAAACTTCAAGTCCGGCTGCTTCCACTCCAAGGATCTACTTCCAGCGCACCCTACCTTCTGATTGAAGAGAGTTGTGGGACATTCAATGGGGAATATATATATATATCTGCTTTCATTTGTCTGTGATGTCCCTTTTAACCAAGATATATTTCTGGAGCATATTGACTCATCTGTTCTCGATGTGTGCAGGCTTGATTGCAGCTGGGATTTGAACGAACAAACGTTGGATCCTTAAAGAGGACGATCGACTGCTCCAACCAGCTGCGGATAAGACTTTCTCCAACCTAAGCTTCAAGGAAGATCCCCTCATGATGATTGGAGAATCAAGGAGACATTTCTACATCTTCATTAGGTTTATTTCCATGAGTGCTTCATAGTCTATCTTCATTTACATACTACTGTGGGCATTATTGTACATCTTCTTATTGTCATAAACTCGGTATATCATCGTGTGTGGGTGGAGCTGCATCTCCATGTTGTTTTAAGTGTCCGAGGTGTGTTCCCCGATGTTGTGTGTGTGTGTGTGCTGCAGTGGCAGCGTTTTGGGGCTTGTCCCCGTGTTGATTTTACTGCGGAAGCAGCGTGTGTGGTGTTGGGGTTCGTCCCCGTGTTGCTACGTTTCGTAGCGTGGAGTGAAGCCTCACCAGGTTCGGTGAGGGGTGGACGTAGGGAGCCCGTCATGGTCCCGAACCACCATAAAAATCTCTGTGTCTCGTGTGATTGTCTGTTTGTTTTTCCATTTCTTATATCTCCCTTCACAGGTCAACTTGTAGATTTTTATTCACGACCCCTCCACACATTGCTACCTCCGTTATCTGTGTTAAGCATAAATTTATCTGTGTTGAGCTTGATTTGTTTGATTAGTTGCATTGTTAATTTGAGTGAGATCGGAAAGCTTGAGAGAACTCTTTTAATCTAACATCTATTTAGGGTAATTAACGTTGTTAGTTTTAATTCCACTGTGTTTAGTTAAGAAAGTTTTTAAAATCTGTCATCTCGATAAGGGGACAACTCAACCCCCCTTCTTGTTCGCCATCTCTCTGGGCCAACAATTGGTATCCGGGCATAGTCTCTGATTTTTATTCAGAGGACCTTATGGTCTAGGAGAAACAAATCATTTTCTGATGGCATGCATGAATTTGATTCCCGTCTTTGATGGTTTTAATTACGCTTCATGGCTCGGAAAATTCTGTGTTTGGATTTCTAATGTTGATCCGAAGCTTATGAGATTAATCACTCATGGTCCACATGTTTTTCCAAAAATGAGCTAAGATGGACCGATGAGCATAGAAAAATTGACTCTGACAATGTTTATGTTTTGAATGCTCTTAAAGCTGCAATATGCATTGACAAATTTTCATTTGTTTCTGATTGCAGATCTGCCAAAGAAATTTGGGATGGGCTAAGCGAACCCCAAGAAGAAAATCGAAATAGTGAGTGCCTCGTGACAAGCAACAGTGATAGGCAAAGCAATGAAACCTCTGAGGTAAATCCTAACTCCGATTCTAATGATGATGATGAATTGAGCTATGATGAATTGTTGAATGCCTATGATGAACTATTTGTTAGATATAAGATAATAAAATCTGAAAATTGAAAATTGAAAAAGAAATATGACAATTCTTCATGTGGGAAATGCACCGAGCTTGAAAGATTAGTTGAATCTCACATGCTTGATGATGAAGAACACAAAGAGAGGACTGCAAATCTTAAATCCGAAAACAAATCTTTACTGGCTAGAATGTCTGAACTTCAATAAATAGAAAAGGATAATGAGAAGCTGAAAATGTTGAATATCGCCATATCTGAGAAACGAGTCCTTCTGGAAAAAGGAAAAGCTACTCTGAATGTTGACATGTCTGAAAAGATGAAGGAACTAAGAAAGGAAATCGAAAGCTTCAGGAATATGAATGATAAATTTGAATGTAATGAAACCATGAATAAAATGGTTGATGAAAATGTGAGTTTTCAAATGAAAGAACTTTAACACACTTCCATGAATAAAAATTCATTTGACAAACTCCAAAATGAAAATAGTGCTTTGTTAATTCAGATTTCATTACTTGAAGGTAAATTGAAAAGTCTTGAAAAGGTTGAGAAAGGAAAATGTGTGATCATTGATGATTATGACAATTTGCATATTCTTGAACAAGAAATTGAAAGTCACAAGGTTGTTAACTCCTTGTTAAATGAGAAAATTTCATCTTGTGAAGAAGAATTGGCTAGTTCTAAATTGCCTATCTTGTCTTTAGAAAGTCAAATAAAAAGTTTTAATGAACTCATGTCCACATCTGTAAAAAAAAAGCAATATCAGAAAAATGACGTTGATTGCTCTTGTGTGCATGCAAAACCCCTTGTTGTTAAACATAATCATGCAACAAGTAAAAGGAGAAATGTCTCATGCTTTTACTGTGGAAAATATGGCCATGATATGTATGACTATTTTCTGATGGAATTTGATGATAATGAAGCATTGAAGTCACAAATGAAAATTGTTGATGAGTCTAAAAATCTTGTAACATCAATGAAGAAAAACTTCAATGTTCATTATTTTTATTGTGGATTACATGGTCATATTTTTGAAAATTACTTTAGAAAGAAAAGAGATGATGAATGGTCTGCAAAAAGAAAATTTTCTTGTCATTACTATGGTGGACTTGAACATGTAATGAATAATTGTAATTCAATGAAAAATGATGAAAAGTGGTCCATGAAAAGAAAAACTTCTCACTGCTTTTATTGTGGAGAGAATGGTCATTCTATGGATGACTGTTCTACTATAAGAATTGATGATGAATGGTTTGCTAGGAAACATAGGAATCCATGTGTACATATTATAACTAACCCCTCGGGACCCAAGATGACTTGGGTACTCAAATCTCTAAAATGAGAAACTATTTTGCAGGGGCGCCTTGAGGTCAAGGAATATTAATAAATTAAGGACTCTCAAGGTGAGAAAGAAAATGAGTTGACTTTGAGAACTTACGTCTGTTAGGTTCATTTTGAAAAATATGAAAAGGTATAAGTTGAGTTTCGAGTTCACATTCAAAAATTACATTCCTATTTTGTTGATTTTGGCAACTTCTGAAATGTTGAGATCTTGTGAGCTTCATGTTTTAATGACTTGATCACTCTTCTCTTCACATTTTATGAATAAGTATGGTTTTTGAATACTTTAGATTGTACATAGAGTCTTTCACACCTTCGTTCACAACTGGTGAACAATAACTCAGTTTTGCTTACACAGTTTACACACTTAGTTCCATGATATAGATTGCACATATCATAGACATCTTTGCATATTTGTAAATAGGAATAACTTTCAATCATCTTCTCTAGTTACATGCATATACTTGCATATCATTGCAAACATGTGTACTTGAATGTCATGATTGACCGGTATATAAAATGATGTTAGTGGAAAGGTGGATTACGTCCACCTGGAAGATTTCCTTATGCGTGAGTAGGGTCTTTGGACCTTTATCTCTGCCACGTATCGGTAATCAACATGTGTGATAAATCCTTCTCGATGCATGCTTGAATGTATATAAGATATCACCCACCTTTTTGACTCCTTCTATGACTCATCCCTTGCTAAATGAAATTACATTGATTTAGACATGTTTGTTACATGGTATATATTAAGAGAGAGATTTTTTATAATCGTGTATACATTTAGGGGGAGACATTACTATGATTAGACTAATTCATCTTTTACATTCAAAACAACCACCCACGTAAATTACACATTTTTGAGATAATGAAATAATCTGATAAGGATTACTATTTTCTACTCTACACTTTTCAGAACTCTTGATTCTTTACATGGAAATCACATGACTCGTGAGGAAAGAGCTGTTCACCCCATCAAAAGTCGTATAAGTGGAACGTGGATCCGAGTAGTCGAGAATCCCCCCTGAAATAAAGGAGGAAACTCGCGTCGAAAGAAGAAATAAATCCACTATGAAAATAAGTGTGATTTGCCACCAAGTAGGCGGGAAGTGCCCCTGAGACAAAGGGTACAACTCACGCCGAAAAGTGACAATATCCACAGTTAAGATAAGTCATGAAACTGAGTAACCGGGAAGTGTCCCTGAGACAAAGGATACAACTCGTGTCAAAAGGTTTGTCACATCATTTATTGTAATTAAAAAAAAATTAGGGTCATACGTAGCTACCAATATTTGAGCATTATGTATGAAAGTGTATGGATGATAAGTTATTTTTTGTGTTCTTTAGAAAATCTGATTATCCATATTACCTTGGAGTTCATTGCTCAATCTTTCACATATACACCTTGGGTTTGATTGTGTGAATGTACCTTATGAATCTATCAACTTTCATGGTTTATGCAATACCTTATTTATGTAAGCAGGACCTTCTTAGTATTGTACATACACATCATGTTCTATAATCGATTGCATAATCCGTACACCCATCCCGAAGGGACTTGCATGAGTCTATATTTATTTATGCATGTTTGAGTGCTTGATTGCTTGATCTGTTTTGATCATATCATATTTCATTCCATAGTTTGCATCTATAGGTTATACATGTAAATAACAGGTTAAATAATCCCATTGTCAGTCGATTTTTGTTCATGACAATAGGGGGAGAATAATGTGCTCTTTAGCATAGCACTTGTATATAGTTCAGTTTGGTCATATATTTTGTGCATAGTTCGATCATGCATCTTTCATATAATTCAGAAATTGCATACTTGCACATATTTCAGTCATACTTGTGAATATTACAGTTTTCTGCATAACACATGAGTTGCATAGTCATCGCATTTAGAAGGCATACACACAAATCTTGCATTTTTAGGTTTACATTTGCACACCCTCTTGGGTTCTTGACAAACTTGTGCTTAATCTCAGTTTTAATAAATGATGTGGTTTCTTTTTGGAAAATTGTATATTGTTCATACAGTTCACATTGCTGGGTTCTTGCGCCATTACTTTCCATATTCTATTTTTGTTCACCTCATCCCCCACTTTTTGATAATGCCAAAGGGGGAGAGTGTTTTGGATTGCCACAATATATTGTCATCATCAAAAAGAGGGAGATTGTTGGGTTCTGTGCGCTCCCTCCTTATCTTTGATAATGGTTTTGATGATTCCAATATATTGTGTGGTTTTCATAAGTTTTGGTGTGAAAATCATTCATGGGTATCTTGTGAAAAATATCTTGAGGAAATGAGCTCACATGTTGATATTCTGGCTTGTAAGGTTGAAATGTCCTTGGTGCGGTTTCAGATTGCATTGGACTGCCAAAGCAGTTTTCCTATTCCCCTGTGCAAGGGTCGACCCTTGGCTCTTTGAGACTTGGTTCATACTTTGTTATGAAGCATGGTCCTTCATGTATATATGTTGATGGAATGAATGTATAGCATGATGGTGTTTCTAGCATATAGGTGAAGATTTAACGTTGCTTGTTATAGCATCATCCTTATATGATGTCATATGAGTTCTTATTGCTTTGGATTGACTCTGAAGTCCTTGGACTGAACTTGTATCCATGAGTAAGCTTATATGCTTAGACCCTGTCCAAACATGTGCATCGACATGCCCTTCATATGCTCAGACATTGGTCTCTTACATGCATAAACTTGACTTTTTATCTGAAATAACATTTGTTCATGAGGTTTCAAGTTTTGCAGGTTCTTTAAAGCTAACAAATCCTTGAAATCATGGTAAGAATTCTCTTTGACATATTTCCATGTGGAAAGATTAAGTTTGATTCATATATCATGGTTTTGGGGTTTAATTCACTGCATAGAGTGTTTTCTATTTTTACTCTTGGTGTCCAAAGGCTCCGTTCAATGCAGACAGAACCTCTACTGAAAGGTGTCGACTCAAGGAGTTGACACTTTCAGGTTGCATTGGTGTCTTTTGTCTTTCATTCTTTGCACTGACCGTCTTTTGCAAGCTTCAGAACTTGCACTGACCGTGCTTGCTTGAATGGGTTGAGGGTGCTTCAATATGTGCACCGACCCTTTGATATGTGCGTTTAGGTCTTTCATTATATGCACCGAACTTCTTTGCCTTCCTTTAAAAGTTTGCACCGAGTTTCACAAATGTCTAAAGGCACAAAGTGCACCGACTATCATTTGGCAAGTTTCAAAACTCACACTGACCACATCTTGCATTTGCACTGTGCACGCAGCACAGTTTGCACCGACCCTGTCCTTTGTAAAACATGCACCGAGTTCGACTTTGCACCGACCTTGGCATATGCATTGTTCATGTGCAACTTTGCACCGACTTGGCTTATGCACTGACTTTTGTTCATGTGCACCATACTTGCACCGAGGTTCATATGTGTTGGTCTTTGCATACTTGCACCGACCCTGCTATTGCACCGACCTCATTTCTGTGTTGAATTCACAGTTGCACCGACCGCATCTGGCATTGCACCAAGTTCAGTCTTTGGCTTCCACACAGTGTGCACCGACCGACTCATCCTTCTAGCTTCATATAAAGTGCACCGACCTCATCTTAGGGTGCTACAGATGTGCACCGACCTACTTTGCACCGACCTTGTCTTTGCTGGTTTGCACCGACTATCCTGCCTTTTCTTCATATTTACACCGAGTTTCATACGTGCACTGAGCTGGTCCTTGTTGTTCTTACATATATGCACCGACCCTGTCTTTGTGTTCTACACAAGTGAACCAACTTTGGGCTTAATTCAATTAACATGTCTTTGGGTTGATAGGATTTAATTTACCTTGAGCACTGCGGATTAGGTTTTCGGTTCTCACTAAGAACCCATTAATCTAAGATCCGATTGACTTGGTCTTTCACACCATTACTCTTAGGGTTTCTCATATGGAATGGGTGTAACTTTGTGAGGGTTTTTAAAGGGCTGTTGTGGTCTTTTGTTCTATATCCCTGCCCTATTTAAATCATGCGATCTCAATCGGAGGAGACAATCCAGTGTGCTAACATTCTCCATTTGCTTGCAGGAAAAGAAGAAAGAGAGAGAGGAAGAACGTGAAGGAGGGCATTGCTCACTCAAGGAGGAGGAAGAACAAGCTGCAGAGGGTGCCGTCCATGAGCCTGAGTCTCGTTCTGGGAGCTGCAGCTGCTGCTCTCCACCGTTCAAGATTTTGGGCGTCTGAAACTTCAAGTCCGGCTGCTTCCACTCTAAGGATCTACTTCCAGCACACCCTACCTACTGATTGAAGGGAGTTGTGGGACATTCAAAGGGGAATATATATAAATCTACTTTTATTTGTCTGTAATGTCCCTTTTAACCAAGATATAGTTCTGGAGCATATTGACTCATCTGTTCTTGATGTGTGTAGGCATGATTGGAGCGGGGATTTGAACGAACAAACGTTGGATCCTTAAGGAGGACGATCGACTGCTCCAACCAGCTGTGGATAAGACTTTTTCCAACCTAAGCATCAAGGAAGATCCCCTCATGACGATTGGAGAATCAATGAGATATTTCTACATCCTCATTATGTTTATTTCCATGAGTGCTTCATAGTCTATCTTCATTTACATACTGCTGTGGGCGTTATTGTATATCTTCTTATTGTCTTAAACTCGATATATCATCGTGTGTAGGCGGAGCTGTGTCTCCATGTGGTTTTAAGTGTCCGGGGTGTGTTCCCCGACGTTGTGTGTGTGTGCTGTAGTGGCAGCGTTTTGGGGCTTGTCCCCGTGTGGATTTTACTGCGGAAGCAGCGTGTGTGGTGTTGGGGTTCGTCCCCGTGTTGCTACGTTTCGTAGCGTGGAGTGAAGCCTCACCGGGTTCGGTGAGGGGTGGACGTAGGGATCCTGTCGTAGTCCCAAATCACCTAAAACTCTCTGTGTCTTGTGTGATTGCTTGTGTGTTTTTCCATTTCTTCTATATCCCTTCACAGGTCAACTTGTAGATTTTTATTCATGACACCTCCACACATTGCTACCTCCGTTATCGATGTTAAGTATAAATTTATCTATGTTGAGCTTGATTTGTTTGATTAGTTGCATTATTAATTCGAGTGAGATCAGAAAGCTTGAGAGAACTCTTTTAATCTCACATCTGTTTAGGGTAATTAACACTGTTAGTTTTAATTCCACTGTGTTTAGTTACGAAAGTTTTTAAAATCTGCCATCTCGGCAAGGGGACAATTCAACCCCCCTTCTTGTCCACCATCTCTCTAGGCCAACAATTCTATTCCATGATCTCCATAACTATATTATCTTTCTGGCATGTTAAATGGTATAGATATTATTTGTTAAAATTACCTGGACTTAGTTGAATGATCGTGATCAATACGATTTTAATGATTTCCATGTTATCGTGTTACCGTGTTTTCGACAAGTCCGGTAGTTCGCTAGATTTTCAAATAAGAACGGTGTCTAAGGAAAGAGGTCCACGGGCAAACACTTTAAGTGGATAAGTGGTTACTTAATTAAGTACTCATGAATACGAGGGGAGCCTCCCATTATCCCACCTCTTACCTGGCCGTGATTCTTCAACTTTCTAGTTAAGCTCCGACTGCGAAAAATGGGATAGAATTTCCGCTAGAATTGTTCCTCATTTCCAACAAGTCGTGTAATTAGCAAGATTTCCAAGGAAAATTGTGTCTAAGGAAAGAGATCCACGGGCAAACGCTTTAAGTGGATACGTGATTTCTTAATTAGGACCTCGTGAATGCGAGGGGAGCCTCCCACTGTCCCACCTCTCACCTGACAGTAATTCCTCGATTTTCTAGCTAAACACCTGGCTGTGAAAAACTTGATCTAAATCCATTTTACAAGATTTTTCACAAGGGCTAATTGTGCCTTGTCCGACAATCCAATCTTTTATCGACTTAATGTCGTTAAACGTGATGCCTTAAATCTTTTTCAAACTTCTCTTTCAACTACTTGTAATTCTTGTACTACTCATACCTCGAATGATAAATTTTACTAGATCTATACTTTATTTAGTAACCTTTATCTTGAAATTCTTTAGCCATATATATTGTGTGGATGTCTAAATATACTTGGGATTTATGATCCATAACCCCAATGTCTTACGTTAATGGGGCCTGGTCTGGTTCTGGGAGGAGCTTCTGAAAGTACTTATGCCCATGGGAGTTGAATGACCTGGTGTGGCATTGCACCGAAGTGATTGACTTGCTAGATTAATTTATGACATTCCATAGTTTGTGAATTACTTGAAGTACTTGAATTACATGAAATACTTGACTTGTACATACTTGCATGAAATTGCCAATTCCATAGTAATATTTTCTACATGATCGTCCTCTACTTGAACTTTACTCTTGATATGTTGTCTACTTGCAATTCCATTCTTTACTCTCTCTCCTATTCATGTTCCTTATTTTATTTACATTTCTTGGCAAAGCACAGTAACTTTATCCAAAAATGTTAATTACTTTAAGGTGCTTGGTATAGAGATATAAATCCTACTGAGCATTTTGCTCACCCTACGTTTTTGGTTAACATTGCAGGTAGTTCCAACGATGAACCCCAAACACATGGGGATGGGCAAGAGTGAAACGAGGGATCAAGTTCATCTTAGTTATTTACCTAGGTTTATGAGTGTTGCTCATACTACAGTTATGTACTTGGAAGTTGTATTATGCCTCTTAAGGATTAATGTTGTTGTAAAACTTTATTTCAATGAAATAAGAGTACCCTCTTTTCATTATCTCTCTTTGTGGTTAGATCCTGTTATACATGCTCTGATCGACACGAGTGTTACGACTCATCGCGTCTCGATATTCCGCGTCGGGGCGTGACACTACCCATCTCACCGGGTAAAAGGTATAAACGTGTCACGCCCTGAGATTATGCAGCGGAAACAATCGGGAACATGAACAGCCCGGCTAGTACGTCTCAAGCGAGCAATATAATCTGAGCGCTAACACATTCACACATAAGAAATGAATGCACAATATTTGGATAAAATCTTTGCTTTATTTAAATAGTAATCAAAAGTGCATAAGGTTGACTCTTGACTCTTTGACTAACTACACTAAAAAAATGGAAAATTACATGGTGACTATTGACTATCAACTAATGACAATCTAAGGCTTCGCTCCTTCTTTAATCACTCTCGGATCCATCACTTGAATAGTCTGAACCGACCAGCTAGAATTTTCTGAAAAGATAGGAAAAGTAGGGAATGAGCACACATGCCTAGTAGGTCTCTTCGTATCAACATGAAGGCAATGTTTAAGTAATTAACATTTTAGCTCTAAAGTGTAAGATAAGTCATGAAAATATGATGAAACACGTGAATAATGCAAAGTAACACAAATAACAAGATATGATCAAGGTGAGATATGATCGAGCAAGAATATAACATGAATGTAATTTGGCCTTTCATGAACAAGAATGTACTTTTCATAACCATAACGGCTATGCACTAGAAAGTCATGTAACGAGAATGTACTAGCAAGCATGTAATTTCACAAGATTACCTCGTGGATCTTCACTCGTTTATAAAAAAAGTACTCCCAGCGTATTGCAACGCCAGTGTTCCTCATACCCCATGGTTTATAGTATGTTTCCGGCTATCTGCCGAGGGGACTATAGTGGAGCCCGTGGACACTGTCCGTGCCCGCTCTTGCATCTTCAAGTTATAAATCAAGCTACCTCCACGAGAAATATAAATAATGTAGGCCAATAATGAACAAATTCAAACAATAGATTCATATTAACAATAAGGTAAGAACATACCAAATTGGAATTATGATATCAAGGATGATTTATTAACAAGGTTATGCCATAGAAGAAATCCGACATCATAATGGCATTTCCTTAACTTTCATAATTTCATTAATAAGTTCTTGCACAAGGTATTAACTTCTACAAAACCAATAAATCATCTAGGAATCATAGGAAAATCAACCCTTGGGTCAAACCCTGGGTTAAGAACATTGAAGACACTTGCGGTCATGACTAGACCGTTTATAGACCTTAGCGGTCAGTTTTAGACCGCATAGGGACAGAGTCGACGCATGCAGAAAGGGAGTGTCGACGTAGTGATTCTCTGGAACCTTGCGGTCATGGCAGGGCCGCTAGGCGTCCTTGGTGGTCAAGTAAATGGCCGCTACTAGACTCTTGCAGTCTACTAGATGGCCGTTAAGATCCAGAACACAAAAAACTCCGGTAAAATGCTTTCTAGATAATTGGATTTTAAGGGTACAACTAGCTTGACGTCCTAGTGGGAATCCGTGGCTCATGGATGTTGTGCCCATGTGGTTTTGATGATAGCAAACACTATGAGTCATTAGATGTCTGCATGAAATAAGTGATTGATTGATATTGATTGATTGTGTATTTTGCATATCAACTGTTCAGTCTGAATACATGTTAGGCCAGTGCAATTTTTCAGTGTCAATGCATCTCGGTATAGTTTGATGGCTGCACTTTAGCGCATAAGCATTGTAGGGATCAAGGTCCGTGCAGACCTCATCAATGTTCATTTTAAGGTCAATGCATTCACTTACGTTCAGCACATTATGTTGATGCATACTCATGGTTCAGCAGGCTAAGTCAGTGCTCTTCGGTGTTTAAGTCAGTGCAGGGTTAATTCTCTAAGGCAAAACACAAGGTCGGTGCTAATCTATCTAAGGACAATGCATTTGTGTCTCAGTGCATGTGATGCGTCTCAGGTTACGTCTCATGCTATGTCTAAGGGAGCACAAACAAGGTTAGTGCAATGTCTTGTCTGAGCACGTTGCATTGCGTCTCATTTGCACTTGTGTCTCTGGCTGCGTCTCTATCACTTCTCGGCACACCTAGTGTCTCATGCATCTAAGTCTTAGCGTCTCTATTTGTGTCTTATGCTCAGCTGTGACTATGACTGCATCTATTGCCTAGATACGTCTCATATTGCGTCTCACATGCTATGTGAGTCCATGGCTGCGTATCACATTGCATCTCTCTTGCATAATGCATTGCGTCTCATGCATTCTATCTTCATGCGTTCCGTCTCTGCGTCTCATGTGCCTTACGTGTCTCTACGTCTTATTCTACATCTCATGATGGCCTGGAGTCGGTGCAAGTGTGCGTCTCATCTAGCGTCTCACACACACCTAGAGTCGATGCACATCTTGCATGTAGTCATATTTGTGTATATTTAGTTGATTCAGTATATTCACATCGGTGCTTGTCAGGGTATGTACAAATCACTATTCATGGTTAGTGCATCTTCTATCCTAAGGCTCATAACGTTGGTGCATATGTACACTCGGTGCAAGTCCTTGCCTCGGTGCATGTTTTGCTTTGGTGCTCGTTACTGTTCAAACAATATCTTAGGTGTCTAAGGCAAAATAGGGTTGGTGCAAACCTTGCCCGCATATTATGTTCATGCTCACATAAAGGTCTATACAAATCTCTGTTCACTCTGCATAGTAGATCAGTGCACGTCTCTATGCTAAGGTCAGTGCAGTTTTGTGCCTACAAAGTCCATGCTATTTCCTATAGTCTCGGTCGGTGCAATGTTGGTCGATGTCTGTATAAGCATACAATAGTCTGAGCATATTGACTTGACTTTGACCATACTTATTGACTCAGTATTTTTTTCTTTATAGGGAATTAAACACTGTATGACTTTTGTTCGTGAATGATTAACTGAAGCACGTCCTCCAGGAATTATCTGATGGGCTCGTGATCCCAGGAACTAATGATTGGACACGTGGACTGCAAACTCTCACAGCCTGACACATGGACTCTAAAGGAGCGCTACTTTTCGAATTCATTGGGCGGGAAACGTGGGTTCCACGCGCCCATCTCTCAGAAGCCTCGATATATATATAGATGCAGATTGTGAGAGAGAGTTGAGAGAATTAGAAAATAGAGGACGGCAGAATTAGAGCGAGAGCAGCAGAGAAGAGAAGAGGGAGACGAACAGAGAAGAAGTAGAAAAGAAGGGCGAGAGCTGCACAGAAGAGAAGAATAGAATGCAGTAGTGTGAGAGTGCTGAGAAAGAGAGAGTTCGAAAGAAAGAAGTGAGAGGAACAGAGAGCTCGATGAGAGGAAATTGAAGCCTTCGTTGAAGATCTGTCATCCTGGCATTTGGATCAGATTCAAGCCAGACCTGCTCTTGCGAGAGCTACATTTTGTGTTTCATTTCCAGCTTTCCGGTGCTATGATTTTTATCTTTTGTTTTCTTTTAATCCTTTCTTTCAAGCTGTGTGTCAGCGGTTGCAGAGAATCTGTTTCTCTGGACAACAAGCTGTGAGGCTCAGCGGGCGAGGTGGATATCTCGGACAGCAAGCTATGTTGCTCAGCGGTTGTAGGCAAGCTGTGATGCCTAGCGACCTAAGCTATGTATCAGCAGAAATCCACACTCGAGTTGAGTGTGGGCTGGATGTAGGTCTGGAGGACCGAACCACCTAAAAATCCTTTGTGTGCTATGGTTTTATTGTCCATTTTGATTCCACTAGATGCATGCTTAGGATCGTTCATATAAGTCTGATCTTTCTGTCTAGTGAGAATTTTGCCTAGACGCCTTTCATTAATGCTGGCCTTAAGAGAGTTATTTTGAATATGTGAACTGAGTCATCTCTCCAGCTTTCATAGAGTTGATCAGGAGCATGGTCTATCTGATCTTCTATTTGTTTCTGGAGAGCAATTTATTCACTTAATCCATATGAGTTTAAGTTCCGCAACTATTCTCCAGTTATAGTTTTAATTGGTAATTTTTATAGGGGAGATTCATTCACCCCCTCCTCTGAATCTGGACCTTGCACCCTAACAATTGGTATCAGAGCGGGTCTCTGACTTCCAGATCCAACGATCTGCAGAGGATCCTGCTAGTTTGTGTGGTGCTTTGCTATTTTTAGTTCGGTGCATTTGTCATCTTGTTTTTCAGGTTTTTAGATCTGAACTTATTCAGTTATTTTTTCAATGACATTTTCTGTTTTTTTTTATGGTTCCAATTTCAGCACATGGCTTGGCGGCCTATGCACTTACATGAATTCCATTGATCCAAATCTATGGAATCTTGTATCTAAAGGGCCACATGAATTATCTCACGATAAGACCAATTGGTCTAGTGAGGACAGACTGAAGAACCATGATAATATCACAGTTCTCAATATCTTGAAAGCCTCAATAGATACTGATATGTTTCCCTGTACTACAGGATGTACATCTGGAAAAGGGATCATGGACAGAGTCATATCCGCTCATGAGAAGCAAGAGGATCAATGCTTGATGGTCAACCGGAGTGATCACAACAGTGATCAACAGGAGGAGACATCATCACAGGTAAGTACTGAATACAATGAACTCACTTTTGATGATTTAATGATTCTGTACAATGGTCTGTTAGATAAGTATAAGTATGTCAAGTCCGAAAAGAAGAAAATGAGAAAGGTCATGACATCAGACATAAAGTCATTGAGGTCTGAAAATGAACAATTGAAAGCTGAAATAAAGAAGATTAAAAATTCTTGTGATAAATGTACTTCTGTAAAGAATTTGAATGATGACCTTCAATCTAAACTGAAAATCCAAGAAGGATTAATTGACTCTCTAAGAAAAGAAAATGAGAAACTGGAACAAGAAATTGAGAAGCACAAAACTGCAAATAAATTTTTGAGTGAATGTGTTAATTGTAGTGAACAAGAGATTGCTAGCTATGAGATACACATTACATCCTTAGAAAATAAAATTAAAAAACTTGAAAGACTGCAAGAAGAAAATGAAGTAATCTCTGATAAACTTGATGCTATTAAAGCTGTTAATGTGGAACTACAGAGAAACCTAGAAAAATCTGAATCTAAACAGAAACAAGAACTATCTCCTAAAGATCAGATTTTAAAATTGAACTAGTTCAGAAGGAAAAGCTAATGAAAGAAAATGAAGAATTGAAGCTTCTGAATACTGCCATATCTAATAAGCTTCTAATGCTTGAAAAGGGAAAGAATATATCTGAAAATGAATATGAGAGGATGAGTGCATTGATGGAAGAGATTAATAGTCACAAAACCATCAATGCCATGCTTAATGAAAAAGTGACAACTTCTGAACTGCTCATCTCTTCTCTTAAAAATGAGATTTTGGATTTGAACAAGTCTCTGTCTGATTCTGCTAATCTAGAGAAGCAGAATGTTGTATCCACAGATAACTGCATGAAGAAAGGCAGTAATTTTCAAGTTAAGCAGGGAATGAGGAATAAACTTTATACAACTTTTGTGCGTAGCTCAGACATAGCTAGCACTTCTACCTCATCCCCTAAACAAGCTGCTGCTTAAGAAAATAAGAAAAAAAAATAGAAAAAAAAAACACTGGAGAAGAATGATGACAATCAACATGCTAAGAAATCTCCTTCTGTTCAAACCGGAAGGATTCAATATTTTTATTGTCATAAAATAGGTCATCTCATGCATGAATGTAGGCTAATGGAAATAGGTGACTTGTCTGCTATTGGAGTGCATGATAAATTGTTCCATGCTAAAAATCATGCAACTCATAAAAAGAAACTTCAATGTTTTAATTGTGGAAAATTAGGCCACATTGCTGCTCAATGTTGGCATGCTCAGGGGAAGAAAGTTCATTCTGGATTTACTAATTTCTATGTTAACAAAAATAGTTTTGATAGAAATGATTTTGATTCTAGAAGAAAGCACATTGTGTGCTTTGAATGTGGAAAGCATGGTCACATAGTCAAGGACTGTTGGCATGCTCAGGGAAATAGATTGAATTCTGAACTTGGTAAATTCCTTGTAAATAAAAGTGTTTTTGATAGGAATAAATCTGGTTTTAAAGAAAAATCCATTACATAATTTGAATGTGGAAAGCTAGGTCATAGGGCTGCAACCTATTGGCTGGCAGGTTATAATGAACAAGCTAGCTTTGGTAAACAGAATCTTAATTCTGTTAACAGAATCTTAATTCTGTTAACAGAATCTTAATTCTGTTAAAATTTTCATGCAAAGACACAGAGATTTCATGACAACAGTAATTTGTATAAAAAGAATTTGAAATCTGCTGCACCATGCCATTATTGTGGTCAGATAGGTCATTTAATGAATAATTGCTACTTGATGAGATTTGATGACCTTCATGCACAAAAATTATTTAGAACACCTGCTAAAGGTGTCACTATTAATTCAGGACCCAAGACCTCTTGGGTACCTACTTGTGCAAAATAAAGGCTATTTTGCAGGTGTGCCTTGGAAGGAAATAAAAAGGGGGTTCAATAAGCCAAGGCACCTGAGTATGGTAAAACCCCACATCTGCACATTACAGGTTTGTTCATTTGAATTCCTCAGAATATTCTTTTAGGTAGTTGCATATCATGTGTGATCTGTTAAACTTTCATGCATACATATTGTTAATCTCTTTGAAATCTGCATCACATTCAGATATTGAACTGTTTGTGCACATATTCATTGAAGATATGTTAAAATTCATTTCTCATCTACATGCATTTATATCTTGACATTTAATTGTGTTTCAACTGGTTGCTTGATGAGAGGGAGATGAAATAAACCTAAATGCATGGACTCTCATGTCAGCATATACTTGCTCATATGCGTATTCAATTGAATTATCTTGCACTCTTAAAAATCTGAATGACTGGAATTTGATGCCTGCATGTTGTCTTATGCATAAAATGCTCATCTCATACATGACATGCACACATATTCACATTTGCATATGTTTAGCATATTGTCAATTCAAGATGCATATAGGACTGCATTGTGTATTGCACTGTTTTACATGACCATTATGGTGTATCAAATGGTAAGTTACCAAAAGATAGATGTCATTTATCTGGAAGTTCTTACTATGTGTGAGGTGGTCCTTTGGACTAAGTCCTCCGCCAAAAACCATGGGTCAAACTGTATATAGAGCAGTCATTGCATATGCTGCATTTAGAGTTGTCACATATGGCATACAGATAGGGGGAGTTTCTGCATTTGTTATCATGCATATGGTGATTTCAAATAGATTGCATTTCATTACATTTGAAAATGCCAAAAAGATTGATTGATTGCATACTGTCAGAGGGAGCATATTTCATATACTTGTGTTCCTCTATGTCTTCTTCATCATGTCTTGCCTAAATCCATTCAAGTGTTTGGTAATCCTTTCAGGAAGATTTTGTCATAGAGTCTATCAGTTAGGGGGAGCATTTTTAACTAGTTTTGATCTGCATGGCTATGTTTTATTCTATGACTGTCTAGTTCGGTCGACCAAACTACCTATTTCGGTCAACCGAAATCATCACTGAATAGCCATTTCCCTGAACATCCTGCTATCTGTGCTCATTCAGGAGTCTACACTGTTAGGTGGTCTCATCTGCCTATATCTATTCTGAAATTACTAGAGTTCATCTTCTTCTTGGAAAATTATTTGACCTTGTTCTCTTGACTATCTTTGTCATATCTTTGAGCTTAATAATTTCTGAAAATCTTGTTCATCTGCTATTCCTTGATTATCAGCTCAAACTGAATGACTACAAGATTCTTTTATACACTCTGTATGCTTCTTGCTGCTCATGTTTTTGTTAAGGGGGAGCTTCACTTGGTGAAATCGTGTACATTCTTTGAATTTCTATCTGTTCTGAATTCTCTATAACTGTTACTCTTCTTGAATCTGAATTTAATTGTGTTCTGTTTGTGCATTTACTGAGGGGGAGCTGGTTGTTTTAAAATCAATCTGTCTGGTGGAACTCTTGATATCTCTGATTCTCTTTGATACATTCTTTGCTGCACCTATTAATTGTCCTGATTGGAAGTGTCGACACAGTGAGTCGACATCATCTTGGAAATGCTTTGTCAAATGTCGACACCTTCATTGTTGTGCTCATCTTTGTTATATGCTTGAAACTCTTGTGCAGTTCACAACTTGACTGCTGCTGAATCTCATTAAAAATTCAAAAAATTGAGAAGATTTCAATTCGTATACCTTGACCATAAATCTGAAAATCAGTTCATTAAAGAATCTTCTATTATACAGATTTATGAATGTCTAAAAGATCAGATTGGTTTAAGTCTAATGTATTCATTGAGCTTGGCTATGAATATCTTGAAAATATCTGAGTCAACTTTAATAAACTGTAACCAACTATTTCATGTTGAATCTTGTAATATCTTCTGAAATCTTAAAATGTTAGAATCATGGCTTTATTTGGTTGAATTATATGAAATCAGTATTGTTTTTAAATATCTGATGAATCTGAAATGTTCCTAAGGGTAAATTCTGTCAGAGCAATGATTTTGGTCACTGACAAACCATGTCCATTGACCATGAAGTCTAGAGGACTATGTCATGAAGTGCCATAATTAACTCAGCTAAATAAAATTCATTGAAAATCCAGGCAGAGCAATGGCTTGAATACTGAGAAATATACCTCACTTATCAATGAAATAAGGTGAAATATGTCATGAGGTGTCAATACTATCTCTGAAGCATGACAGTTTGTCATATTAAGTGCTTAGGGATACTAGCGTCCAAACAACGTGTATTCTCTAGTTACAATGTGTGTACTGAACTTAATTGCACCTGGTAAACTTGCTATGAAAACTTGTACTGTGCTAAAAGAAAAATCTAAAATTATTTGAAGAAGTATGGCTGATCCTCAGGAACCAAATCTGAATTCCTTCATGTTGTTTAACCTCAATACTAATGATTGTAATTTCTAAAGAAGTCATTGAAATTGACTGAGTAAGATGAAGGGAGGTTAATCAAGATATAAAAATGAGGGCTTGGTTCACTTTTATTAAACATTGATGTTCAGATATGAGTACAAAACTTTATTGACAAACTGTGTATACATCATATTTAAACCATGATGTTCAAATAAAAATTCATAAGCCCCTATAATGAAAGAGTCTGAGCCATCCGTTTATTCAGATTTATGAAATAAGTATCTTATTAAAAATATTCTATTCTTTGAAAATCCAGCCTAAATTTCTGTGCTTAATGCTCTTTGGTCATGACATGAACTGATTCTTGATTGCACATGTGACCTACTTCACCTGACTTTCTTAATCTGAATTGTCTAAATGTCTACTTCACATTGAATGTCCATGTGGTTCGTTGCTCATTCTTATCATTCCACTCTAATCCCTCTATTCTGTCAAAGAGGGAGACTGTCTCATCAGCCTAATTTCTGGTATTAAGGGACCCTATCCTTACTTCTATTCACCTCACATTTTCAAGGGGGGATAGGGTTACATGATTTGCATTGTTTGGCAGCTTTAGTTCATTTGGAAAGGGGGAGATATGGTCATGACTCAACCATATCATGCATGTTTTTCTATTCATCTACTCATTTTATCAAACTATCATTTCTTTTTGATGAAGTCAAAGGGGGAGAATAGTTTGACATGTGCTGTGTTGGTGTAACTCATGTCATAGTGTTGCCATCATAAAAAAGGGGGAGATTGTTGTGCCCATGTGGTTTTGATGATAGCAAACACTATGAGTCATTAGATGTCTGCATGAAATAAGTTATTGATTGATATTGATTGATTGCGTATTTTACATATCCACTATTCAGTCTGAATACATGTTAAGCCAGTGCAATTGTTCAGTGTCAATGCATCTCGGTATAGTTTGTTGGCTGCACTTTAGCTCATAAGCATTGTAGGGATCAAGGTCCGTGCAGACCTCATCAATGTGCATTTCAAGGTCAATGCATTCACTTACGTTCAGCACATTATGTCGATGCATACTCATGGTTCAGCAGGCTAAGTCAGTGCTCTTCGGTGTTTAAGTCAGTGCAGGGTTAATTCTCTAAGGCAAAACACAAGGTCTGTGCTAATCTATCTAAGGACAATGCATTTGTATCTCAGTGCATGTGATGCGTCTCAGGTTGTGTCTCATGCTATGTCTAAGGGAGCATAAACAAGGTCAGTGCAATGTCTTGTCTGAGCACGTTGCATTGTGTCTCATTTGCACTTGTGCCTCTGGCTGCGTCTCTTTCACGTCTTAGCACACCTAGTGTCTCATGCGTCTAAGTCTTAGCGTCTCTATTTGTGTCTTATGCTCAGCTGTGACTATGACTGCATCTCTTGCCTAGATACGTCTCATATTGCGTCTCACATGCTATGTGAGTCCATGGCTGCGTATCACATTGCATCTCTCTTGCATAATGCATTGCGTCTCATGCATTCTATCTTCATGCATTCCGTCTCTGCGTCTCATGTGCCTTACGTGTCTCTGCGTCTTATTCTGCGTCTCATGGTGGCCTGGAGTCGGTGCAAGTGTGCGTCTCATCTAGCGTCTCACACACACCTAGAGTCGGTGCACATCTTGCATATAGTCATATTTGTGTATATTTAGTTGATTCAGTATATTCACATCGGTGCTTGTCAGGGTATGTACAAATCACTATTCATGGTCAGTGCATCTTCTATCCTAAGGCTCATAACGTTGGTGCATATGTACACTCGGTGCAAGTACTTGCCTCGGTGCATGTTTTGCTTCGATGCTCGTTACTGTTCAAACAATATCTTAGGTGTCTAAGGCATAATAGGGTTGGTGCAAACCTTGCCTCAGTGCATATTGTGTTCATGCTCACATAAAGGTCTGTACAAATCCCTGTTCACTCTATATAGTAGATCAGTGCACGTCTCTATGCTAAGGTCAGTGCAGTTTTGTGCCTACAAAGTCCGTGCTATTTCTTGTAGCCTCGGTCGGTGCAATGTTGGTCGATGTCTGTATAAGCATACAATAGTCTGAGCATATTGACTTGACTTTGACCATACTTATTGACTCAGTATTTTTTTCTTTACAGGGAATTAAACACGGTATGACTCTTGTTCGCGAATGATTAACTGAAGCACGTGCTCCAGGAATTATCTGATGGGCTCGTGATCCTAGGAACTAATAATTGGGCACGTGGACTGCAAACTCTCACAGCCTGACACGTGGACTCTAAAGGAGCACTGCTTTTCGAATTCATTGGGCGGGAAACGTGGGTTCCACGCGCCCATCTCTCAGAAGCCTCGATATATATATAGATGCAGATCGTGAGAGAGAGTTGAGAGAATTAGAAAATAGAGGACGGCAGAATTATAGTGAGAGTAGCAGAGAAGAGAAGAGTGTGACGAACAAAGAAGAAGTAGAAAAGAAGGGCGAGAGCTGCACAGAAGAGAAGAATAGAATACAGTAGTGTGAGAGTGCTGAGAAAGAGAGAGTTCGAAAGAAAGAAGTGAGAGGAACAAAGAGCTCGAGGAGAGGAAATTAAAGCCTTCGTTGAAAATCTATCCTCCTGGCATTTGGATCAGATTCAAGCCAGACCTGCTCCTACGAGAGCTACATTTTGTGTTTCATTTCTAGCTTTCTGGTGCTGTGATTTTTATCATTTCTTTTCTTTTAATCCTTTCTTTCAAGCTGTGTGTCAGCGGTTGCAGAGAATCTGTTTCTCTAGACAGTAAGCTGTGAGGCTCAGCGGGCGAGGTGGATACCTCGGACAGCAAGTTGTGGTTCTCAGCGGTTGTAGGCAAGCTGTGATACCCAGCGAGTTAAGCTTTGTATCAGCAGGAATCCACACTCGGGTTGAGTGTGGGGTGGATGTAGGTGTGGAGGACCAAACCACCTAAAAATCCTTTGTGTGCTGTGGTTTTATTGTCTACTTTGATTCCGCTAGATGCATGCTTAGGATCGTTCATATAAGTCTAATCTTTCTGTCTAGTGAGAATTTTGCCTAGACGCCTTTCATTAATGCTGGCCTTGAGAGAGTTATTTTGAATACGTGAACTGAGTCATCTCTCCAGCTTTCATAGTGTTGATCAGGAGCAAGGTCTATCTGATCTTCTATTTGCTTCTGGAGAGCAATTTATTCACTTAATCCATCTGAGTTTAAGTTCCGTAACTATTCTCAAGTTATAGTTTTAATTGGCAATTTTTATAGGGGAGATTCATTCACCCCCCCCTCTAAATCCGGACCTTGCACCCTAACAATGGAGACTTACGGAGGCCTTGAAACACGATCACCTAGTCTGGTGGAAGGAATATCCAATGAGATGATCACAAGTCTAAGATTGTGTGCTTAAGTGCAAAGTGTATCTAATGGCTACGCACCGGGGTACGCACCATGTACTTATGAAAAGACTCAAGGTGAGAGTGAGATCGTGAAAGACACCGATCAAAACATCACTACAAAGTCCATGAATCTTATGAAATTATGATCATTAATACAAGATATAGGTTTTGGCATGAAAGTAACATAAGTTTAAAATAAGCATTTAAACCATATAAGACATGCAATCTATCAGGGATGGTGCATAATATAATCAATATTACAAATATAAAGTCAAAACTAGGAATAAGACCTCATTAACTAGGCTTAACATATAGTTAATAGGGTCAATCTGCCATCTGTTTAGAGTTAAGAAAGTGCAGATCACAGAAATCGATTAGCGGTCATAGGATGGCCGCTTACCAGGGCCTAGCGGTCTGTCGCAAGGCTGCTAGGTACCTCTGGCGGTCACCGAAAGAGCGTTTCTTTCTGTCTGTGGCAACTATATAAAACCCGAAGAGCAGGCCAAATTTAAGGCAAAAAGGTGCATAGAAAAATATGCCAATAGGAAAATAAGGCCTGATGCAACTATATTAAAACATGGAGATGCATGGGTTTGAGTGAAGTAAGCCAAAATTATCAATTTCATACTAAGGCCAAGGTTCATGCATGCTATGTTAACCCTATATGCGCAGTCATAATAAAACATCAAATTTGTCATGTACAATCAATGAAAATAGGAGGGAACGGAGGGCTTTTGTTCCTAACACATTAATTTAACCTTTTCATGAGATAACCTACCTTTGATTTGATCCCTATACTTTGGATTTCTGACTGGAAGTAGACCCTAGTTCCTGCACGTCCTGTGCCAAACCAGCAACTTCCTGTCCTTCTATCTCATAATCCTCTGACCTAAATCTATGAAAATTGGAAGATAGGTAGAAGATACGAAGTTGAACAAAAAGTTTTAAAGGACCAACTTGAACTAACTTCGTTTATGGGGCTTCAAATCTCCTGATCTTTACTGGACCGAGGCTCTGGTTCCTGTGCAGACTGTAGCGAACCAACAACTTTCAGATGCTCTATCTCTCTAACAGCTTGGTCTTCTAACACAAAAATTGGAGGGGAGTTAGATAAAACTAAGGAGAACAACTTATTCTAAAGAACCAACCTGAATTAAGGTCTCCTTACCGTAGAAAAATGCGACCCAAAACAACGGTTCGCGCTGGTCAAATATGAACTCTATTTATAGGGTTCACCTAGCGTTTAAGAGATTAGATCGAACCTAGAGTCCAAAATTGGAGAAGAGTTAATCCCTAGAGAGTTCTAAAGAGTCTTCCACGCCAGGTAGCCTCGATCTAAGTTGATTTGGTCGTCAAAGATCCAAACTTTTCTTGTTTCTACAATTCACGGAACTGGGGTTGCTTAGCGGTGATAGCCAGACCGCTAGGGTGTACTTGGCGGCCTCGCGATAGACCGCCAGGCGGCGCTTAATCCGAAAAATTTAGATTTTCTTATTATCTCTCATTTATCCCCCAATTGGTGTATATATCTCATTTTAAATCCATAATTGACCTAATTTACATTTCTATTAATGGGCTTGGGTCTAAAAGTCTTGGAATTGGGTCTTTGGGCCTATTTGAGTTAAGCTTAACCCTTTGGTTAATAGAGGGTCCTTAAATGGATTCAATAAATCCTTAATTCTTCTTAATAGCCCATTAAGCCTTTTAAATTACTTAATAATTATAGTTTAATCTCAGAAAATTTTTAGAAAATTCTCAGACGTTACATCATCTCCCACTTAAAAAGAATTTGGTCCCCAAATTCATCGTAATAAGATTTACTAAGGAGAGTGTACTTACATTCAAAATATCTCCAGAAATCTTTTGTGCATTGCTTCTTCGTTTCCCACGTCGCTTCGTGTGGCCAAGATTTGCTCCATTGGACTTTGACCATGGGAATAGTTTTATTCTGAAGTTGATGTATTTCCCGTTCAATTATTTTGATTGGCTTTTACTCATACGTCTAATCCTTTTTAATCTCCAGGTTGTCATAAGTTATGACATGGAATGGATCGGGGACGTACCTTTTTAGCATTGAGATGTGAAATACATCATGGACTCTAGCTAATTGAGGCGACAAAGCTATTCGATATGCGACTTCACCAACCCTTCCGAGAATTTCAAAGGGGCCAATGAATCTCGGAGTGAGCTTACCTTTGATGCCAAATCTTCGAATACCTCGACCCGGAGAAACCTTAAAGAATACGAGGTCTCCAACTTGGAATTCCAGGTCACGCCTTCTGTTATCAGCATATGATTTTTGCCTGGCTTGAGCCATCTAGAGTCTCTCCCGAATAAGCTTTATCGTCTCAGTAGTATCCCTGATGATGTCGGGGCCGAGAAATTGCCTCTCTCCTACTTCATTCCAACATATAGGTGAGCGACAGCTTCTTCCATACAGTGCCTCGAACGGTTTCATTTGTATACTAGCTTCATAGCTATTGTTGTAGGTGAATTCCACTAGAGGCAAGTGGTCGTGCCAACTCCCTCCAAAATCAATAGCACATGCCCTGAGCATATCCTCCATCACCTGATTTGTCCTTTCAGTTTGACCATCAGTTTGTGGATGGAACGTAGTGCTAAAGTTAAGTTCGGTCCCTAATGAATGTTGTAGACCCTTCCAGAATTGTGATGTGAATCGAGGGTCTCGGTCAGAGATAATGGTGATAGGGACATCATGTAATTTGACAATTTCCTTCATGTATAGTGCTGCTAATACATCCACAGACCATCAACTTTTGATTGGAAGAAAATGTGTAGATTTAGTCAATCGGTCTATATTCACCCATATACCATCATGTCCACCTCTCGTCTTAGGCAAACCCATGATGAAATTCATCCCTATACTTTCCATTTCCACTCGGGAATATCCAAGGGATGTAGTTTCCAGCGGACTTTAAATGTTCCGCCTTTACTTGCTGACAAGTGAGACATCGAGATACAAAGTCGCTACTTCTCTTTTCATATTGGGCCACCAGAAATTTCTTTTTAAATCTTGGTACATCTTGGTAGCACCAGGGTGAATAGCATACCTTGATTTATGAGCTTCTTCCATGATCAATTTCTTAGTGTCGGTATGATCCGGCATACATATTCGATCTTTGAATAATAGTCTTCCATCAGTTGAAATAGAGATTTCTGACCTTTGATCAATATTAGCTTTGATCTCCATCAATGTGGAGTCATTTTCTTGTAATCTGACTAGATCTTCAATCAATATAGGTTGTAACCTTATATTAGCAATCATACATCCTTCCTCTTCTTTATCAACATCGAGATTCAAACGAGAAAAATCCTCGATAAGATAAGTCGTACCTTTTCTGAGGCTTGCTAGAGTTGCCATTGGTCTTCTGCTAAGAGCGTCAGCTACAGCATTTACTTTGCCTGGATGATATTGGATAGTAAAGTCGAAGTCTTTGAGATACTCTAACAATCTGCGTTGCCTCATGCTCAATGCCTTTTGGGTGAAGAGGTATTTCAGACTTTTGTGATCTGAAAATATAGTGAACTTCTCGCCATAGAGGTAATGTTGCCAAATTTTCAAGGTGAATATAACAGCAGCTAGTTCCAGATCATGCATAGGGTAGTTTTCTTCATGACGCTTTAACTGCCTTGATGAATAGCAAATCACCTTACCCTTTTGCATAAGAATGCATCCCATGCCAATGTCAGATGCATCGGTATAGACTTCAAAGCCTCCACCCTCAACAGGTAGTGCCAATATAGGGGCCGTAGTGAGATGATCTTTAAGAGTTAGGAAACTTTCCTCGCAATCCTTTGACCATATAAAAGGGTTCTCCTTTCTTGTAAGTCTAGTCAAAGGGACGGTGATTTTAGAGAAATCCTTGATGAATCACCTATAATAACCAGCTAGACCTAGAAAACTTCTAACTTCGACACGGTCGTCGACTGGCTCCAATCCTTAATAGCTTCTATTTTAGAAGGATCGACAATGATTCCTTCCTTTGAAATAATATGGCCAAGAAAAGAGACCTCCTCTAGCCAGAATTCGCACTTGCTAAGCTTTGCGTAGAGTTGATGCTCTCTTAGGGTTTGCAAGGCTATTCTTAAGTGCTCTTCATGTTCCTCCTTAGTCTTGGAGTATATAAGAATATCGTGAATGAAGATGACCATAAATAAGTCGAGATAAGGCCTGAAGACATTATTCATAAGCTGCATAAATGATGCTAGGGTATTAGTTAACCCGAACGGCATTACCATAAATTCGTAGTGCCCATATCTGCTCCGAAAAGTAGTCTTGTATATGTCTTCATCTTTGATCTTAAGCGGATGATAACTCGACCTGAGGTCTATCTTGGAGAAATATTCTGCTCCCGAGATTTGATCAAAGAGCTCATCGATACGTGGCAACGGATATTTGTTCTTGATAGTGAGTTGATTTAGTCACCGGTAATCGATACATAGCCTAAGAGATCCATCCTTTTTCTTGACAAATAAAACTGGCGCACCCCAAGGGGATGTGCTAGGTCGAACGAAGCCCTTGTCTAGTAACTCTTGAAGTTGTTTCTTCAATTCTTTGAGTTCTGTAGAGGACATCCTGTAGGGAGCTATTGAAACATGTGCTGCTCCAGGAACAAGTTCAATGGAGAAGTTTACTTCCCTTTCGGGTGGTAAACTGGGTAAATCCAATGGGAACACATAGGGAAACTCATTCACAATGGGAATATCCTCTAAGATGATTTCCTTGGACTCGGTAATGATTACGGAAGCAAGAAAAGCTTCACATCCTTGTGAAATGAGTTTGCAAGCATGAAGAGATGAAATAATGGTAGGATACTTCCTGTACTTGATACCAAGGAAAGAAAATCGTAGGAGACCTGGTTTCCGAAAAGAGATTCTCCTATTGCGACACTTTATATAGGCGTCATGGTCTACAAGCCAATCTATACCTAGGATCGCATCGTAGCCTTCCATGTCAAGGCATACGAGGTTTGCAGGGAGATTATGACCTTCAACCATTACCTCACTATTGGGGTAGTGGGTTGTAAGTTTAGTTTCGGGACCTAAGGGTGTGGTGATAGCTAGGTCCGAAAGTAGAGGAACTGATGAAACTGGCAAGGTTTTTGCAAAAGTAGTAGATATAAACAAATGAGAAGCACCAGTGTCAAATAACACGAATGTAGGATGGGAATAGATTTGAATGGTACCTTCTATTAGCTCATCATCCTTGGGAGCTTCATCATCATCCAGAACAGCGTTAAGACGAGCCTGTCGCTTGCGTCCACTGCTGAAAGATTGATCCTTCATGAGGGGGCAATCCGGCATGCGGTGCTCCCGACTGCAACATCGTAAACACGCCCCTAGGTGTTTCCAGCATTCTTCGGCACTTCTCACAGAAGGAGCAAGCTGCCATGACTTGCTTATCATATTCTTTAGCCTTCTTGTTCCTATGATCATCCTTGTTATTCCCAGTCCGGGATCTCTTCTTGTTATCCTGAGAGTTGTAAGTGATGCTAATTTTTCCTCTCTTCTTCCTCGCCGATCAGACTTTCCACTAGGCTCCTCTCCTTTACCTTTAAGTTTATCGACCTTCTCTAAGGTCCGTTTGCATAAGTGTGCCCGTGGGACCATTTCTACATAGGTTCGAATATTTTTTGGGCCAAGTTGCTGGATGAAAATGGGTCGCAACCCGTCCATGAAATAATTTACTTTTAGAAGATCCATGCTCACTAAATGTTGAGCATAGGGTGCTAGGTGAGAGAATTGTAGCTCATACTCTGCCACCGTCATCATGCCTTGATGTAAAGAAGTGAACTCCGCCGCCTTCCTCTCCTTAACATGTTCGGAGAAGTATTTTGCTCGGAAGAGTGTGAGAAATCCCTCCCAAGTGTGTGGTGTATTTTGAGGCGGTGCCGGAATAGACTTCCACCATGTATGCGCATCCTTGTTGAGTTGGAACGTGGCGAGATGAACCTTCTCTTGGTCGGCACATTGCATGACCTTGAATATACGGTTCATTTCATCGACCGAGTTTTTAGCTTCGTCTGGGATGGAAGAACTTGAAAATCGCGGAGGGTTTAGACTCCGGAAGTTGCGGTGCAAATCGCCAACACTAGCCCTCGCGCCGGCTTGGGCCATATTTTGCAAGGCCTGGGTGAGACCCGAAACAGTTTGTTGCATTCCACCCAAATCGACACGGTGAGCCATCGTAAGAATAAGGTACCTGAGAAGAATAATAAATTTGTCAACTCCAATGGAATTAATAGGGTTAATCCTAGAGATGATTTCTAATTACTATCACATCCTGGGTTCTACCCAATTTCTCTCATGGGCTGAAAATTTATTTCCTTGTTTCATAGGTATGGGTCCTTAAACCATGGACTTAGCCTATGACATGACATTTTCCTAGGAATAAGTAAGTCCTGAGACCTACGCTCTGATATCACTTCAACTGTCATGCCCCGAGATTATGCAGCGGAAACAATCAGGAACGTGAACAGCCCGGCAAGTACGCCTCAAGCGAATAATATAATCAGAGCGCTAACACATTCACACATAAGAAATGAATGCATAATATTTGGACAAAATCTTTACTTTATTTAAAAAATAATCAAAAGTACATAAGGTTGACTCTTGACTCTTTGACTAACTAGACTAAAAAAATGGAAAATTACATAGCGACTCTTGACTATCAACTAATGAAAATCAAAGGCTTCGCTCCTTCTTTAATCACTCTCGGATCCATCACTTGAATAGTCTGAATCTGACCCGCTAGAATTTTCTGAAAAAGATTAAAAAATTAGGGAATGAGCACACATGCCCAGTAGGTATCTTCGTATCAACATGAAAGTAATGTTTAAGTAATTAACATTTTAGCTCTAAAGTGTAAGATATGTCATGAAAATATGATGAAACACGTGAATAATCTAAAGTAATACACATAACAAGATATGATCAAGGTGAGATATGATCGAGCAAGAATATAACATGAATGTAATTTGACCTTTCATGAACAAGAATGTACTTTTCATAACCATAAAGGCTATGTACTAGAAAGTCATGTAACGGGAATATACTAGCAAACATGTAATTTCACAAGATTGCCTCGTGGATCTTCACTCGTTTATAAAAACACTACTCCCAGCGCAATGCGACGCCAGCGTTCATCATACCCCATGGTTTATAGTATGTTTCATGCTATCTGCCGAGGAAACTATAGTGGAGCCCTTGGACACTGTCCGTGCCCGCTCTTGCATCTTCAAGTTATAAATCAAGCTACTTCCACGAGAAATATAAATAATGTAGGCCAATAATGAATAACTTCAAACAATAGATTCATATTAACAATAATCAAGGTAAGAACGTACCAAATTGGAATTATGAGATCAAGGATGATTTAATAACTAGGTTATGCCATGGAAGAAATCCGGCAGCATAACGACATTTCCTTAACTTTCATAATTCATTAATAACTTCTTGAACAAGGTATTAACTTCTAGAAAATCAATAAATCATCTAGGAATCATAGGACAATCAACCCTTGGGTCAAACCTCGGGTTAAGAACATTGAAGACACTTGCGGTCATGACTGGACCGTTTACAGACCTTTGCAGTCAGTTCTGGACTGCTTAAGGACAGAGTCGACGCATGAAGAAAGGGAGTGTCGGCGTAGTGAATCTCTGGAACCTTGCGATCATGGCAGGGCCGCTAGGCGTCCTTGGCAGTCAAGTAAATGGCTGCTACTAGACTATTGTGGTCTACTGGATGGCCACTAAGATCCAGAACACAGAAAACTCTGGTAATTGCTTTCTAGATAATTGGGTTTTAAGGGTACAACCAGCTCGGCGTCCTAGTGAGAATCCCAGGCTCACGAAGACTTACGGAGGCTTTGAAACAAGATCACCTAGTCTGGTGGAAGGAATATCCAACGGAGAGGATCAAAAGTCCAAGATTATGTGCTTAAGTGCAAAGTTTATCTAATGGCTACGCACCAGGGTACGCACCATGTACTTATGAAAAGACTCAAGGTGAAAGTGAGATCGTGAAAGACATCGATTAAAACATCACTACAAAGTCAATGAATCTTATGAAATTATGATCATTAATATAAGAATATAGGTTTTGGCATGAAAGTAACATAAGTTTAAAATAAGTATTTAAACCATGTAAGACATGCAATCTATCAGGGATGGTGCATAATATAACCAATATTACGAATATAAAGTCACTACTAGGAATAAGACCTCATTAACTAGGCTTAACATATAGTCAATAGGGTCAATCTGCCATCTGTTTAGAGTTAACAAAGTGCATATCACAGAAATCTATTAGCGATCATAGGATGGCCGCTTACCAGGGCTTAGCGGTCTATCGCAAGGCCACTAGGTACCTTTGGCGGTTACAGAAAGACCGTTTCTTTCTGTCTGTGACAACAATATAAAACCCGAAGAATAAGCCAAATTTAAGGCTAATAGGTGCATAGAAAAATATGCCAATAGGTAAATAAGGCATGATGCAACTATATTAAAACATGGTGATGCAAGGGTTTGAGTGAAGTAAGTCAAAATTATCAATTTCTTATTAAGGCAAAGGTTCATGCATGCTATGTTAACCCTATATGCGCAGTCATAATAAAACATCAAATTAATCATATACAATCAATGAAAAAAAGAGGGAACAGATGACTTTTGTTCCTAACACATTAATTTAACCTTTTCATGAGATAACCTACCTTTGATTCGATCCCTAGACTTTGGATTTCTCACTGGAAGTAGACCCTAGTTCCTACACGTCCTGTGCCAAACCAGCAATTTCCCGTCCTTCTATCTCCTAATCCTCTTGACCTAAATCTATGAAAATTGGAGGATAGGTAGAAGATACGAAGGTGAACAAAAAGTTTTAAAGGACCAACTTGAACTAACCTCATTTAGGGCTTCTAATCTCCTGATCTTTACTGGACCGACGCTCTGGTTCCTGTGTAGACTGCAGCGAACCAGCAACTTTCAGATGCTCTATCTCTCCAATGATTGGGTCTTCTAGCACGAAAATCGGAGGGGAGTTAGATAAAACTAAGGAGAACAAAATATTCTAAAGAACAAACCTAAATTAAGCTCTCCTTACCAGTGAAAAACGTGAGCCAAAACAAGGGTTCGCATAGGTCAGATATGAACTCTATTTATAGGGTTCACCTAGGGTTTAAGGGATTAGATCGAACCTAGAGTCCTAAATTGGAGTAGAGTTAATCCCTAGAGAGTTCTAGAGAGTCTTCCTTGCCAGGTAGTCTCGATCTAAGGTGATTTGGTCGTCAAAGATCCAAGCTTTTCACGTTTCTACGATTCATGAAACTGAGGTCGCTTAGCGGTCATAGCCGGACCGCTACGGTGTACTTGGCGGTCTCGCGATACACCGCCACGCGGCGCTTAATCCAAAAATTTTAGATTTTCTTATTATCTCTCATTTATCCCTCAATTGATGTATATATCCCATTTTAAATCCGTAATTTACCTAATTTACATTTCTATTAATGGGCTTGGGTCTAAAGGTCTTGGAATTGGGTCTTTGGGCCTATTTGAGTTGGGCTTAACACTTTGGTTAATAGAGGGTCTTTGAATGGATTCAATAAATCCTTAATTCATCTTAATAGCCCATTAAGCCTTTTAAATTACTTAGTAATTATATTTTAATCTCAGAAAATTTCTAGAAAATTCTCGGGCGTTACAAAACATATCCTTGGACTAGGTTTTCCTAAGAATTTGAATATCCTAGACTCTGATATCACAAAAACTATCATGTCCCGAGTGCGGAAGGAACCCAGTACACATGATGAGTTTATATCAATTATGTCAACTAGAGCATAAGGAATTCGACACACCGACAGAGTAATAGAGACATAAATAATTAAATCCAATTTATTCATCATTCCATCAAAATAACTTCATTACATAATCTTTCAAAGAAAAAGAGTACTAATTGACATCCTAGACTCAATAAGAGAAAATTACAATAATCGACTCAAGAAAATAAGAAAAGACATGACTAGATAGTAGCTTCAATGATCGGATGGCTCTACACTTTTCACTCATATCCATCCCCATCCGAATGATCTTCGTCATCGAAATTACCTGAAAAATATGAGAAAACACTAGGTGAGTGAACGCTCAGTAGAATTATGTCTCAAGATCAAGCTTTCTTTAAGTAAATTACATGTTACATGAAATGTAAGTATAGCTATGCATGAACGTAGGATAATATCGAGAGTGAAATAACAAGAAGTAACATAGATGAAGTAGCAAGATTTCAAGATAATCATGTCTAGTTAATAAGGACATCAAGCATGTAATATCAAGTCATGTCATGAGAATTGGCTATTTCAAGTTCAAGCAAGTAAATACCCATTCCGGGACACGCGAGTCACGTCACGTAAATATCATGTCAAGTCCAGCACTCTAGAGATTTGTTGAATGTCATTGATCAATCTAGTCATGCACTTCGGTGTAATGCCACACCGTAGTCAATATAGCTCCCATTGACACAAGTACTTTCGGGCGCTCCTTCCAGGACCAGACTGGACCCCATAATTGCCAGGCATTGAGTCATGTAAATATTTTGACATCCAATATAGTTTGTAGCCAATAGAATTCCAAAGGAATAAGCCATTGTAGGATAATAAGGTAGATTTCATGGAATAGGGAGTTCAAAGATAGAACTTCGAATAAGGATGACTAGGCGATAAACCACATAAAAATCATGACAATTCGGGAATCTGGGATAATTGGTGCCCACATAGGCTGTCATTAATTACAGAAATAGCACCCACTACATGGTCGCTAATTATGTGAACAATAACAGGCACGAAGAAAATGGCGTCCATGTACACGGTCGCCCATTTCAATTGGCGTCCACTATCTGGTCGCACATTCCAGACAGAGACAGAACTCTCACAGAACACTATAAACAATGCTCTATGATAGTTACGGCATCATGTTTCTTAGAGTGACATGACTAAAAGGGGTTCCTGGATTTTTAGGGTACAACCAACTTGACTACCTTGAGGGAATTCAAGGCTAGCGGAGATTTACGGAGGTCTCAATGAAGAAAGCACCTGTCCGAAGGAAGGAATATCATGCGGAGGGTCCAATCATCACCAAGAGTTGAGGTGTAAACGTGAAATAGGGACTCTATCTTTGGATGTGAGATAAGAGTGCCAATAGACCCGCGGTATGGGTCAAAACCCGATAAAAATTGAGAAACAGGAAATAGTGACCACTCAGGCGAGCGCTATATAAATGTGTGACTGTTCACAACGTCGCTAAATCAATATTTTTACAGAAATTTAATAATTTTCACAAGAATGGTAGACCTTCCAGAAGGCGCCATATATTTAAATAACGTCCATGCAATGGTCGTTAATTCATATTTTTCTGTATTATTTTCCTTTTTAAATAAAGAATCAAGAATAAGTGACTCTGTATAGAGGGGTCATATCAAGAAAAGGCGGCTGTGCAAATAGTCGCTCATTCTTTTATGTATACAAATCATAAAGCATCGGGCAGGTACTTATCTAGACACAAATCACTGTTCATTTCTTTTAATTTAGCATGAATAGTAGCATATTGATGTTTATAATGAATTTCAGGAAACTGATGACATGACCAAGTAGAGAAAAATATGAGGAATCTAGAAATATGCATATCATGTTTTTCAGATACATGGTTTCATAGTTATTTTATTTTAAACATGGGTTATTGATTAATTACAATAAAAGAACTAGCGGCAGGGGAATGGTCGCTCATTAATTTGCGCCCAGAAGACTGTCGCTAATTCAAAATTTACGACCTTCTACGCGGTCATTCATTAATAAGCGGCCACTGCTCTGGTCGCAATTTTCATATGAACTCGCAAGTGATTAAAACTACATAAAACTTATGAACAGAGTCATGGAACCGAGATATTAAGCATGATATCATGGTTTATATGCATGCAACACCTATTACTATGATCTTATTCTATCGTTCTTGAGAAAACCTACCTTTCTTGGGTTGACGGAAGTGAACGACGATGAGGAAAGCAGAAAAAGAATAAGAGTAACTGCAGTAGCAGCAACAGCAGCACACGATCAGGAAGAAGAAAGAAGATGAAGTCGTCTTCTCTAATCAACCGCAACCGCAACGGGAAGAAGGGGAAGCAGAGGCAGCAGGGGATGTCGATCACTAGGAAGACGACGTCGACGTACCACAGGAAGGCGACCGGAACATCAGCAGCATCAATAAGCTTCTGCCGTTCGTAGGGGCCATTTATATATAGAGAAGGGATCCTAACAGGGTTTATATTCCTAATGGAAAATAAATTTCCCACGTAAGAGTCCTACGAGGGTTAAACCATCTCATGTTAATCATTATTGCTATATTCACAGCCAGCGTCCTTGTTTTGTTTAGAAAACCCCAAATTCCCATGCATCTCTTCTAACGTAAAGAGATTAGGTTTTATCAAACAACCCTTATATATATATATATATATATGTATGTATGTATGTATATGTATATATCCTTAAGCACCTTTTGATGTGGAAAGGTTTATGGGCTAAAGGCCAACTTCATGCATATATAAAGGTTAAGGCCCTAGTTTATACAAGATTTTTGTAAAAAGGCTTCGGCTTTGATTCATTGGGTTTTATTTATTTAATTTATTTTCAGTATTTTAAACATTATACATAAATATCTGTATATTTTATTCACAGTGCTACATGGGCAGTCGGGTGCCGTAGGCACCGATGTAACTGAGGGGGCTGGGCACCGTGAGACCCTGGTGGTCGGGCGTGTCTAGACTGGAGGTCAAGTGCAGGGGGCACCGTTGTGACTGAAGGGATTAAGCGTCGTGAGACCCTAGCGATCGGGCATGTCTAAGACTGGCAGTCGGGTGCCGGGGGCAGCGTTGTGGCTAATGAAACTAGGCACCGTGAGACCTCGATGGTCATGCTTAGGACGCGTTCATAGAGGCAAGGGCTTGACACTTCATCTCGCGTCAAGACTCGTGAATTAGGCCCATTGTTCAGGTAACCACATTGAGGGCACGCTTATTAAGGTGACACCCCTGTAACGCATAATCATCGAGGCAAGGGACCGGGTGGGGGCTTTTATCAAGCAACATCAGTGGCACACGATCATCAAGGCTGGGATCAGGCAGGGTGCTTTCATCAAGCAGCATCAGGGTCATGCACTAATATCGAGGTAGATACTGTGCATGGTGCTTTCATAAAGGCAACATTCAGGCAATGCACGACTATCGAGGCCGAGCCCAAGTAGAGCGCTTTCATCCAGCACCATCAAGGCCGTGTACGATCATCGAGGCAGAGCCCAGGCAAAGTGCTTTCATCAAGCAGTATCAAGGCCGTGCATGACTATCGAGATAGAGCTCATGCAGAGTGCTTTCATCAAGCAACATCAGGGCTATGCATGATTATCGAGGTAGAGCCCAGGCAGAGTGCTTTCATCAAGTAACATCAGGGTCGTGCACGATTATTGAGGTAGAGCCCAGATAGAGTGCTTTCATCAAGCAATATCTGAGGCTATACACGAACATCGAGACAAGGCCCAGGCAGGGTGCTTTCATCAAGCAGCATCTGGGCGACATGCGGTCATCAAACGACATCCAGGTAGGGTGTGTTCATCAAAGCTGGGGCCGCCTTTAAGGAGGTTTATGTTTTGGCTAAACGCTGTATGAGAGGCAATCATGCAACACGCCCTCGGCGTGAGCCTAGTAAACATAAAACCAGCCAACCAAGTCCTTCACGCACCGTTTGTAGTCCCGGGGATGAGCTCCATGCATATTATGACCCTTGGCCACCTCATGGGGGGTTTTATGGAGTTTGGAGGGGGGTTTACGCGAACTTGCTCTGAGAGGGCAAGCAGGTCCGCGTAAAGGGGGGGTTTACACGGACTTGACTAGGCATTTTTGAATGCGATAGCCTTGGGGACCGTGTTCTCATGAATGCGGTCGCCAGGGCACCCACGTTCTGGACGATCATGTGGGCCTGGGGTTTACCTGGACCTGCTGGGGGGTTTCCAAACGTGGTCACCTCGGCGGCCGCATTCTCATGAATGCGGCTGCCTTGGCGACCGCATTCTGCCCTGACCTGTGGGCCATGGGTTTATGCGGACTTGCTCCGCATAAAACCCATGTTGGACGTGATCACCTTGGCGACCATGTTCTTGTGAACGCGATCATGAAGGCGACCGTGTTCAAGAACGGGTGGGCAGCTCTGTGTAAAGGGGGTTTATGCGGGCTAAAGTGATTGGGGGCTTCCTGGTCCGGGTAAACCTCTCCCCCTACAGGGTTCGGATGGACCGGAATGGCTGGGTTTGACCAGAAGAGCGGGAAAGGTCATGTAGGTCCAACTGGGGGTTAGACGGGCTGGAGCAAAGGGTTCGAATGGACCATAGTTGAGTGAGTCTGGGATTTATGTGGGCTGGAATGATTGGCTAGGTTCTGGGGTTTGGGTTAGTTAGGTGAGCTAGGGTATACAAGGGTCAGGTGGGATGGGTGAAGAAATAGCTTACTTAAATCTGGACCTAGAACGGCCGAACTTGGTGTTCGTCTGAGCTCCATCTTGAACGCGGTGGACCCAGGTGCGATTCGACAGTTGGAGTAGCCATTGTCGAGCCGCTTGTAGAAGGTGTGTCGGGAGTTGTTCCTTGCCTTTCTGCCATGCACCACGTGGTGCGATGGGTTGCTGGGAGTACCAGGTTGGCCTGGCAACCGGGGTGTCGGCATGGTGATGCCATTTGTCTGGTAGTCGGGGTGACCCCCGCTTCTTGGCAAAGAGCCGTATGGTACGGTAGGCTGTCACGAACCTTGGATCCGACTCAGTTGTCAAAAAATTGGTTGGTGTAGTGCCCTTTGCTTGGGGACGATCTCTCCTTGTTATGTTGTGCTATTTGACCTAACAAAATGTCTCGATTTCCATGCTCAACTCAGCTGGTAGAGCACCTTGATGTTATGCCATTTTGCTTTGTTTAGAGAATATTTCCCTATGCTTAATCCTTGATTAATTTGAGAAAATAAGCAAGTGTCAACAACTGTCTTTATAGACCAACCCCTTGACTTTGTGCATCCTATGTTTCCCTCTCATGTATGTAGGTTGCATCACTCTATTTATGGTTTGCGTCAGACTCCAAGAGCATGGTTTCACCATCTTAGCTATCGATTACTTGCTCTTAGGTTTTCTGGCTTCGCCACTGACACTTCCCTTTTCTTCTTGCTTCGTTCTGGGCTTATCCTTTTTGTGGTAGTATATGTGGATGACATTCTTATCATGGGAAATATGCCCTCCACCATGTCTTCTCTCATTGAGTCGCTTCATGCAGATTTTACTTCTCGTGATCTTGGACCGGCAAGTTTCTTCCTTTGCATTTAGTTCTTATCTCATCCAAAGGGTTGTTTTCTTTCACAAGCCAAGTATGTAGTTGCCTTGCTATGTCAGGCTAACATGGATGGTGCTCATTCTATTTCCACACCCATGGCCACTGGTGGTGTGCCCATCTCTTCTGCCTCTACTGTGTTGCTAGCTGATCCATCTTTATACTGCAGCAACATTGCTGCTCTCTAGTATGTCACTTTGGCTCACCCAGATGTGGCCTTTGTGGTGAACTGTGCTTGCCAGTTTATGCATGCACCTACTGAAGGTCATTGGGCCTCTATTAAATGCATTCTGTGCTATCTAAAGGGCACGACAGATTATGGTCTTGTGTTCCATCGTGCCTCATCTCGTAAGATATATGTCTTAGTGATGCAGATTGGGTTGGTTGTCCTTTAAATTGTCGATCCACAAATAGATATGCTATCTACTTTGGGCGTAATCTAGTGTTCTAGAGTGCCAAGAAACAACCTACTGTGGCACGATCTAGTACCGAGGTTGAGTACAAAGTTGTTGCAAATGTTACTATGGAAGTCCTGTGGCTCATGTCCTTACTAAATAAGATTGGAATTCCTGACATTCCTATTCCACAATTATGGTGTGATAATATTGGGGCTACTTATTTAGTTGCCAACTTGATTTTTCATGCCCACACCAAGCATGCGGAAATTGACTATCATTTTGTTCGTGAATGGGTTACGTCTGGAGCATGGAAGGTCCCCTATCTTTCAACTCATGATTAGATTGCGAACCTATTTACTAAGCCACTCTCTACATCATAGTTTTCTCTTCTTTGTTCCAAGCTCAATGTGGCACTGGCTCCCCTGAGCTTGTGGGGGAGTGTTAGCAGAATTGATGGCACGCATGGCTCACGTATACATGGGTATCGCACTAGCACCTTATTTGTGCAACAGATGGAGGACTCATCCGCTGTAACAGACAATTGTTGATTTGATTTGGATTCTTTCTTGTGCATATAATTTTGTTGTATCTTATTCTTTTCTATTGAGAGTGGTTGAGACTCTTTCAGAGTCCTTGTTATATGAGGATCCTAAAAGCATCTACTATGTTGTAACCTCAGTGGAATACTTAACATATATACAGAGTTGCGGCCTACATGAAAAAGGCAGGGCAGCGTGACATTGCACTCCATCTCTGGTGTTTGAATCTTTTCACTGTCAACCCCGCCCCTTGTACCAAAGCTTTCTTGCAAGCTATTAATTGGTGAATCAAGATGTCTCGAGAACACCTCCAAGAATTCAAATTAATGCCTCCATTTCAGATAGGTAGATGTGCCGACCAAATCTCTCTCTCTCTCTCTCTCTCTCTCTCTCTCTCTCTCTCTCTCTCTCTCTCTCTCTCTCTCTCTCTCTCTCTCTCTCTCTCTCTCTCTCTCTCTCTCTCTCGATTGAGTGTGTTTCCTCCCTCCTCGTAGTTCTATACACTATTGGTGTATGGGTTAATTATAGGGGAGAAAATTTGGAGTTATAATTCCCTCAAAATAGAAAATGGAGTTTTGATAGGATTTGGGGAGGGAAATCCTTCCTCCACGTTTCTTCTTTACCATAGAAAGTCATAAGAACCCATTCCTAAGTTGAAAAGGTGATCAAAATGAGGTAGGGAGGGGTTGGTTTCTAGAATGGATTTCTGGAAGAAATAGTGTATGACCGAGAAGGCACCATTTAAATAGAGTCTAGGCACGAAGATGCTAATTAAATATCAATTTATGGAAAGTGGAAATGTTACCAAAATCGAGAGAGAATGGCGTCTTCTATCTGAACGCCAATTCAAGAGAAATCAAAATTTTGGTAGGAATTAAATGATCTCAAAAATATTAAAATTGAAATGGTGTCAGCCAGGGTGACACTCTTTAGAAAATGGCGCCTTTCCAGAGAGACTCCAATTCAAAAAAAATGGTACCTTTGGCTTGGACACTAATTTGCTGAACGTTGTTGACCGCCTGACCGTGATCTGAATGAACGCGGTCGCTTAGGGTGCCACGTTCATAAAAATGTCAAGAAATTTTAGAATTTAGAAAATGGTGTCTGGGGTCCTTGCCATGAATTTTTAAATGGTGTCAGGGGGTCTGACTCGATTTAAATGGTGCCCTTCCAGAGAGACTTCAATTTGAAAAAGTCTGAAAAAATTGGAAAAAATCTAGAAGAATATGGAAAAATAGGAAAAGGAGGATAATCAAGAAAATGGGGAAAATCATTTAAATAGGCCAATTTGAGGGTCAATTGGGACATTATAATGCAATATGAGATTTGCTCAATGTGGGGTCAATTGTAGCGTATCTACACATAGGATATTAAGGGCTAGGCTTCACTAAAAATCAATTAAGAGGATCAAGAAAACTCTGATTATCCCCCCATATTATGTCTAACATTCTTTTCTATACTTCATGCTTAAAAATTAGCACTTATTTGGGGGACCTCAAAATTAAAGGATCATCTGTGGCCAGCACACATATTGACATTGATTGTCTGGCTAAGCAGAAACTTCGTAAGAGCCAAGGATTGAGGGGGAGCCCCATATTTTTTAAACTTGCATACATTCAAGGGGAGCCACATCCTCTAACCATTTTTTTGTGTGCTACTATGGACACACTTTCAGGATCTCTTTTATCTATTCATTTGTTCATTTGTTTTTTCGATTTCTTTATTTTATTTGGTGTGTGGGCGTGCCAGTCACAAAGTGACGGTTTATTCAGACTTTGAGGAAGCCACTGGTGCACGCCGTCTGACTGATTAGACGATAGTGAGTTTCGTGTCGAGACTAAAAACCTGTCGTGCCGTAAATGCCACGACGTTAATTAAATCCCCTCGGAGAGGGGAAAACCCTTGATTGATCGCCATGAAAAGGGTCCCTATGGCCTAAAATTAACATTAATAAAATGAGACAGTGAAGATCTGGAACTATGTTGAAATGCCCCTGCATTGGGGTGAAAACATTTGAATTATGTTGGTCATTTTTCGACCATTTCATGTTCGGACGGAAGTCTGTATTGAAAGCGTGACGGAGATGGTGACAAATCCGTGCAAATGTCTGCCGAGTGTATGGCAAATTTAATAAGAATGCGAGATTAGATCCCAGTGGAAACAGGTCAGGTTTAGTGAACTATATATTGGCCCATGCAACGTTGGATCGTGGCCATATCGGGAGGGTTCTCGCGGTCCAAATCTGACTTAACGGGGCATTATTGATATTCCTTTCGCACCGGGTCTTGGGGGAGCAGGGCTCCGAAACGGACGTTATGATATTTTCTGTTTGGTTATTTGATTCCCCTCTCTTTTAATGCATGAGTGCATTTTTAGTTCATTTGTTGTTATCATTATTATATTTTTGTTCGGTTATTTGATTTTCTTTTGTTTATTTAAATGCATGGGTATATTTCATTCACTTGTTAGTGTTGTTATTATATTTTTTTGTTTGATTATTTATAGCTTTGAGTGTTATTTTGTCTTGTTGTTTTTTTGTTATGCTTTTGTTGTTGTTTTGTTTTACTTATCTTTTGTTTTGTTGTTTTTTTCTTGGATTGGAAGAATGAGAGAGGGAGGGGGAGGTGGATCAGTGCAGAGAGAGGTGAGAGGGAGAAGATGAGTGAGTGGGCAGAGAGGAGAGAGGGGAAGGAAGAGAGAAATGAGGACAGGTGATCCGGCGTGCATCCTGCCGCCAGATCACTTCCCCAATCCCCTTTTTTTGGTTTTGTTGCTTTTTTTTGTGTGTGTGAAGGTGATACAGCGGGAAGAGAGAGATGAGAGGGGGTGATTCGGCATGAGAAAGTCGCGCCGGATCACTCCCCACTCTGTGTGTTCCATTTGTGTTTTTTTAATGTTTTTTTTTGTTACACGGAGGGGTTCGGTCGACCGAACCAAAGACTTCGGTCTACCGAACCTCCCAGTAGCAGGGAGGCCCGCCAATGGAGTCGACCCCAAATGCATAGGGCGTCGACGTAGCCACTGTGTAACGACCCAAGATCCGAGTACCGGAAAGGAACCGGTGCGACTCGAACCTCGGTCCACCACCCACGAGCCTGAAGACTCAAAAGGGTTAAAGGATGGTGTGAGGGTATAAGAGAAGCTAAAATAACTACAGAGCTAGCACGATAATCTAAAAATAATGCAAGAATTAAGATAAATAATCACTAAATAGCTACAAGGCCCAAAATATCTCATGTCCAATATAAGTACAGTCAACGGAAAGAAAAGTACAAGTACACGGGGCATACCCTGGCTCAGGCAACAGGCGACTAACCCTAGCAACTGGAATCGCACTGAAACTCCGTCGTACCTCCCAACGACCATGCCCCACCTGAAAACATAAGGGTGAGCCTCATTTCATAGGCTTAGTAGGGATCCCGCAGACCCCGACCTCGCACGAGAGAAATAAGACAGCAAAGCTCGAAACAAGCCTCATTTCTTCATCAACCTTTGATTTTCCTTTATCCAGCTTCTTCTCTCCCCCCTTCGACTTCTTCTTCTCTTGCACAATCACCTACTCCTCTTCATCACTATCACTCTCCACATGGGCTTCTTGGCCCGTACTATTACCAACATCCTTAGCCTGACATGGATCATCTAGAATCTTCCCATTCCTAAGGGTAGATATAGCCTTGGCATTCTCAAATTTAGGGCCTATAGGAGGAGGAGGCTGAGATTCGTTAGGTTGAGGAAGAATAGGAGGAGCTCTCTGAGGGAAACCTGGGGGTTGATTTCTGGGGTTAGCCAATGGTTGGCTAGGAAGCTGACCTACCTCTCTCCTCATGTTATTCGCTGCTGACAGCCCTATTTGGTTCTCCAACATGGAAATAGATTGATGATGAGTGAGGATAAGTTGTTGGAGTTGTTCGAACTTCTCATCAAAATTGGGCTGAGTAGGAGGTGGTTGATATTGGGGTTGATGGAAACGATTAGAAGGATATTGATTATATGGGCCCTGAGAAAATGGAGCTTGATGATACGGGGTCTGAGCTTAATGGAATGGAGGTTGAAGGTATTGATGTAGAGCTTGAAAAGGAGATTGAAAATGTTCGTGAGACTGACTTGATACTTGATAGGGTTATTTTTGAACAGTTTCGTTTGAGGGATTCACTTACATAGGTGGACCTTGTTGAGATTTCCAAGAAAAATTGGGGTGGTTTCTCCAACCTAGATTGTAGGTGTTCGAATATGGATCATAAGCAGGTTTGGACACACCCTGAGCAGCAAAGATTTGTTCTTGGATAAACGAGGGAAGTTGGGCCGCCGTAGGGCAATCAGTGACAGCATGGTTTGGGCTAGAACACAGAGCACAAATTTCTTCCTTATTAGAGCTGAGAACGGTTGAGGTTGAGGAGTAGAAGAGAAAGAAGGTTCTTACCTAGATAACAACTGATCTAACTTCTGAGCTACCAAATAAACATTTTCCATCTTCTGAGCCAACAAATCCACTTTATTCAATTTTTGAGTTATGCCATTAATATCCACCTTGTTCTCAAATTCTCCTTGGTTCTTAGCTTCATATAGTCCTGACCTCTTGGATGGCCCAATCATTCTTCATAAGATGAGATCGAGGTATGACTAATATAATTTTCACTAAGCATTTCAAATAAATCATAAGCCTCATCCTCTCTCTTACTCATAAATGCTCCCCTACATGAAGCATCCACCATATGTCTATAGTTTTCTGTCAAACTCTCATAGAATGTCTGGACAATTTGCCATCTTGATAATCCATGGTGGGGACATTTCCTTAGCAAATCTCTTAGTCTATCCCACGCCTCATAGATTTGTTCTCTAAGGTTTAGTGTGAATCCAGTTATGGCTCTCCTCATGGTATTAGTTCGTCCTATGGGATAGAATTTCTTTAAAAACTCATTTTGCATTTCAGCCCATGTATCAATGGATTTACCCAAGGCTCCTAACAAATATTTAGCTATATCTTTTAGTGAGAAGGGAAAGAGAGTCAACTTGAGAGCATCATCAGAGAAGTTTTGGATTTTCACTATTGAACAAATTTGGAGAAATTCATCAAGATGTTTATATGGATCTTTATTGGTATTGCCATATAAGGATGACAATACTGAGATGGTACTAGATTTGATTTCATATTAAACAGCCTGGTTCTGAGGTACTTGGACATAGAAGGACGGTTGGTATTGATTAGGAATGAAATAGTCTTTCATCTGTTTGGGAGCAACTTGTTGCACTTGATGTTGATTTTGGTTCTCCATGAGGCTAGGTTGCGGATAATTTCTAGAATGCACTAATCTCTCTATCTCACTAATGGGCCCTAACAAATGTGGATGTAGGGATCTCCTACCTTGCATGCAATGCAAAAGGCCCAAAGAAAGATAGTTGTTTGGTTTTTTATATGTTTTTTCAAAATAATGCAAATACAACACTAACTATATGAATTATGTATGCAAAAATGATGGTTTTTTTCTTTTTTTTTAATGCAATGAATCAAAACACTATATGAATGTAAAATGATGATAACTTCTCTCTCTCTCTCTCTCTCTCTCTTTTGAAAAGAAGAATTGGTACTCACTACTAAATTGGTCAACTGGTCAGGTAAGAGATGGAGTTGTGGGAGGCTCCCCCTACTTTTGTAGGGTCCTAATTAAATAACCACAATCTCACTTGGGCATTTGCCACTTAACCTCTAACCTTAGACACCAATTTTTTAAAGAGGAATAAATTCTAACACTTTCTTTATTTATGTAAAACCTTCTAAGGGCAATCTACCTTCAAGGTACTTCTTAGTACAACCAGCCCGACGTCCGTGAGGGAATCCACGGGTGCGAAGACTTATGGAGGTCTTGGAAAAGGAATTTCTAATCCAAAGAGACGGAATACTTAATGGACGGTCTTTCCAATTCCAAGAACGGTGTAAGGAATCTTAACTTGTCTTTGAGAAGGGGAAAGAGACGAGAAAAGAAAGAAAAAAAATTATTTTTTTCAAATGATAATGCAAGTAAATAAGAAATAAACTAAAATACAAAATACATGAGAATAATGCAACTAAGATGAAGATATGCTAGCATCATGAGATATTTTTTCTATTGTCTGATTTTTTTTAGACAATATTTTTTTTCAAAAGAAAGAGATATGGATAAAAGATAACTATCAACTAAAAATAGTAAATAATATGCAAAACTATTGAAAATAAGACCTAAAATCATGTTTTTAGAGTTTTCTGGATTTTTATTTTTTTATATTTTTTTAAGAATTATTTAGATTTTTTTGGAATTTTTCAAAATTTTTCAGAACATGACCTTTTCCTACGTTTTACTTACCTTTAACGACGCTTGAATTTCCTGAAATTTTTGAATTTCTGCTCTCTGCTATAGTTTCAGGCTTCAGTGACGCTTTCTGTGACAATTTTTTTTTCTGAGAATTTTCAGGTCTGAATTTCAGTAAATTTCTGATTTTCTGATTTTTTTGATTTTTTCTGTAAAATAAAAAATAGAAAAATTAGTAGAAGTAAATACAAATCAAACACAAGAATTTTCAACTATTAAAAATTATTTCTTCCCCGACAACGACGTCAAAAATTGATAGCCACAAACCCGTTGTTGAAAAAGCAGTGTCACAATTAAAAATTTAACGGAACTCACTCACTTAAAAAGATTGAAATTTGAGCACAATGGTGAATACGGGTTGATCACTCGAGAAGAAATATTTTTAAAATAGTATGGAGGAAAATTCTTATAATTGAAAAATCAAAAATTTGAGTGAGATTAAACTAAAGAAAATGAAATTGCATGAAAATTAACTAACTAAAGATTATGAGAGGGTTAAGAATAGAAATTGGAAAGAGAGGGAGAAAAACTAAGAAGACACAATTTGCACAAAATCTAAACTTTATTACTATGAAAGGTGACAAGTACAACGTATGTGAAAATTATAATTACAACTTGACTGAAAATAAAAGAGTGGAAGAAGAAGTGCAGTCAAGATATTGGTTGAAGAACGTCGCCATCTCCTTTCCGTACCGAGCCTTGGAATTTCACCACGTCATGGAAGTAGATGCTGCCGAGAGGACTAAAGGAAGAAGATCCACCTTGGGATTTGGGAAGAAATACGGGAGAGGGAGAGATAGATGGAAGAAGAAGAAAGGCTTTTAAAACACGAGATGTGTGTGTGTGTAGTGTGTTTGCTGTGAACAGAGAGAGGGAAAGGTGAAGAGAGGGCTACGGTGGGTGAAGAAATAAAAAGCACAGTAAAGAATAGTTTTTAAAAATAGATGGAGATTAGAATAGAGATAGATTTACAACTAGAAGGAATTAGAGAATGTGGAAGAAGAGAAAGTTGTAGAGGACGAAGAGATGAAGAAGATTGGTGAAGAACAAAAAATCAGAAGATGAGAGAAAGAGGGTGAAAAATATGGAAGAATAGAAGTTAGAATCACGGATGAACAGTGAAAATGCAAAAGATAGAACTGGTTAAAATTGATTATAACTTAAAAACGAGGAAGAATTAGGGGAAGATGAAGAAGAAGAATTTGTAGAAAACTTAGAAACACACAACTTTGAAGAAGAAAGCAGATTGAAAAGATGACTAGAGAAGCATGAAAATACGGTTGGAAATCTAAGCGGCTAACTCCTTCCTTCATGGCGCTCTCAGGTGCTTATATAGGGTGCAGAAGCTTTCACGATCGAGCCTATTTGGATTTAGCTCAAGTCCATTTTTTTAGCATCCATGATCGATCAAAGGAGATATCTTGGCATGATTAGAGTCCTCCTTTCCTCAAACAAGCGAAGATAGGCTCAAATAATAGAAGATAGCAACGATCGGGCGAACCCATTTCCGTTTCAAACTCTTTTGAAAATGGTGACTTGGGCCTCAGGCGCAATTTAAAATAGCGGCTGCTTACGTGGTCGCCCATTCTTTATTTCCTCTTTTTAATATTTTCCTATTTTCATAAATCCACGAAATGGTGACTCCTCAGAAAGTCGCGAATTCTTTTTTTTCCATTTTTTCTCATTTTCTCTGACTTTCCGTATAAATGAATAGGCACCCTCTTGAATAGTCGCAGATTCTTTCCCCCAAGAAATAGCGCCTTCTTCGGTGGTCGCAGATTCCTTTTCATTTTCCAGCTATCCTTTTTTTTTCTATTTTCACAAATGAAATACCGTCCACTCATAAAGTCGCTAATTCTTCTTTTTTCTTTTTTTTCTTTTTCCAGTAAAATAAATTGGTGCCCGTCTGGTCAGTCGCTATTTCCTATTTTTAGAAATATTTTCCAAATTGGCGTCTGACACTCCGGTCGCTATTTCTTGAAAATTCAAAAAATTCAAAATGTCAATATATTTCATGTCAAAATGGTTTTCAATTAATTGTGCAATGTCTTTGAATATTTCTCACATAATCTTTTTCACTCAAAAAGATGGTAAAATGCATGTAGACTCAAATAATGTGTGAGAATGTAATTAACTACTCATGTTGAACAATTTTATTCCTTTAATGCTCAAAGATGATGAATGTGATGCAACTTATGATCTAAAATATAGCACTTATCACACCCCCCAACTTACTCATTCCTAGTCCCTTAGTAATACAAATAAATTAAAATTTAGATCTAACAAGAGTTTACAAAATCTATACTCTCATATGCAGCTCTACTTCACAGAATCAACCAAAGATTAGGAATCTGGAATCATTAATGCACACTAGCCTTATGTAGAAATTAAAGTACATGATCAAGAATTCAAATTAAAGCTCAATAGCACTTGTGCATGTGTAACTACCAAATCCACAGCATAGATAATTACGTCCCCCATTTACTATTCCAAGCAAGTGCCTTACAACCCTCACCTCTTAAATTAGAGCATTAAACATAATAGCCTTTCGTCTACCTTATTTATTTGTCCCTTTAGGATCTTTTATTTCACACACATGATGCTGCACTACCCTTCACTATTAAACATGAACCTCGACTCTTGTCTTAGGAGAAGCAGGCCCAGTTACACAGGTCAAGATTCTCTTTTCCGTTTGACGTGAACCTCAACACATCGTAGGTGAAGTAGGCATGGTTACTAAGATTCAGGGTATTTTTCATGGTGTTCTTCTCTTTTTTTTTCTTTTTTTCATCATTATTTTTTATTTTTCATTTCTTTTCAATGTACTTTTACACTTATTCGATAAATAACTTGGCAGAAAGCTTAAAAATATCTATTTTTTTTAGAAGTGCATAGTATCAAACATGATACCAACAATAGCAAAAGACTTGTCCTGCTTGTTTCATTAGCGTGCAACGTGATTTTTATTTTTCTAAAGTGTACATGAACTTTAAAGAGATTCTTTTATCAGTTTTCCATGGCTAGATTAAAATAAATTTTCCTTCATCCTTCTCTCCACCCTTTTCTATTCCAGAATCACTTTAATTTAAAGCATGAATCAATAAAACTCATTTTAGGGGATTTCATCTACAAGAATCAGGTTGTACTATATATACATCATGAAATTTTCCTCCCCCCCCAACTTGAATGACATTATCCTCAATGGCATATGCAATAAAAAGCAGTAGAACAATGTACATAAAAAAATTGCTGAGATGGAAGTATACAACCTGGTGTGTGGGATAAAAACTTCATAAATAGATGGCGACAACATCTTCTTCTCGGCCTTGACCTAACTTTTGAAACACACTTAAATAAAAATATAAAATAACAAAAACCTTGGGTTGCCTCTCAGAAGCGCTAAGTTTTTCATCTTTAGCCAGATGCATGAAAGCTCTTGAAAGATTTTATTCTGGATCACTCAAAATAATGGACTCTTTTAACAGCTGATCACTTTCCAAGTAAGGTTTTAATCTCTAACTGTTAACAGTGAAAATGTGACCATTTTTAGGATTCAAAATTTTAACAGCACCATGGTCAAAAGCTTTAATGACAATAAATGGTCTATCCCATCTGGATTTGAGCTCACCGGGCTACAAACGCAGCCTAGAATTAAAAAGCCACACCTTTTGATTAACAGAAAAAGTTTTCCTATGAATATACTTATCATGGAATGCCTTGGTTTTAGCTTTGTAAATCCTTGAATTTTCATAGGCTTCATTTCGTAGTTCCTCTAGTTCATTAATTTGTAGAGCTCTTTGGGCACCAACTTGGGTTAGATCAAAGTTTACTTGTTTGATGGCCCAATATGCTCTATGCTCAAGTTCTAGGGGCAAGTGGTAGGCTTTTTCAAAGATGAGGCGGTAAGGTGACATGCCAATGAGATTTTTATATGCAGTTCTGTAGGCCCATAATACATCATCTAGTCTCTCAGACCAGTCTTTTCTATCTGGCCGAACGATTTTATGCATAGTATTTTTGATTTCCCTATTGGACACTTCAACCTGGCCACTGATTTGAGATGATAGGGGGTAGCGAGCTTGTGAGTGATGCCAAATTTACGAAGCAGAGCTCAAAATTGAGAATTCGTGAAGTGAGAACCCTCATCACTAATGATAGCTCTAGGACAACCAAATCTAGAAAAAATGTTCTTCTTGATAAATTTCATTACCACCTTATGGTCATTGGTCTTAGTAGCCACAGCTTCAATCCATTTTGAAACATAGTCCACTGTCACCAAAATATATTCATTATCAAATGAAGGTGGAAATGGTCCCATAAAATCTATATCCCAAACATCAAAAATCTCTACTACAAGAATGGGATTAAGCGGCATCATATCTCTCTTTGAATTGTTACCCACTACTTGACATCTTAAACAAGTTTTTGAAAATTCATAAGCATCCTTAAACGATGTGGGCCAATAAAATCCACTTTGCAAAACTTTCGCTGTTGTTTTCTTTCCATAGAAATGTCCCCCACAAGCAAGATTATGACATAAGTTCAAAATAGAGTGTTGTTCCTCTTTGAGGACACATCTTCTGATAATCTGATCTGGACTCATGTGAAACAGCTCTGGGTCCTCCCAAAAATAGTGCTTAACCTTGGAAAAGAACTGATCCTTCTCCTGCTTAGTCCACCCTCCTGGAATTTGTCCTACCGCCAGCTAATTGACAATGTGAGCATACCAGGGGGTTGAAGAGTGAGAGATAGAAAGAATTTGTTCATCAGAAAAAGAATCAGACATAGGAGCACTCTCAGGTATCACTATCCTGGACAGATGATCAGCTACCACATTTTCTAACCCCTTCTTGTCTCTTATTTCCAAATCAAATTCTTGTAGCAATAAAATCCATCGAATGAGACGTGGTTTAGCATCCTTCTTAGAAAGTAAGTACTCCAAAGCTGAGTGATCCGAATAAACAATAACCTTAGCCCGTAACAGATATGAGCGAAAATTTTCAAGGGCAAAAATGACAGCTAGCAATTCCTTTTCCGTGGTGGTATAGTTCAATTGGGCATCGGCGAGGGTGCGACTCGCATAGTAGATCACCACGGGCTTCTTATCAACTCTTTGACCTAAGACAGCTCCAATAGCATAGTCCGAGGCATCACACATGATTTCAAAAGGGAGCGACCAATTTGGAGATTGAAGAATCGGATCTTGAGTTAAGGCCACTTTCAAAGAATTAAATGCCTCAAGACAAGAATCATCAAATTGAAAGGGAGTGTCTTTGGCTAGCAATTGAGTGAGAGGACGAGCAATGGTAGAGAAGTTTTGAATGAATCTGCAATAAAATCCAGCATGGCCAAGAATAGATCAAATTTGCTTGACAGAAGAAGGAGGAGGAAGATTGGAAATTAAATCAACCTTAGCCTTATCAACCTCTAATCCTCTCTCAGAAACAACATGGCCTAAAACTATTCCTTATCTAACCATAAAATGGCTCTTCTCCCAACTTAACACAAGGTTTGAATCAATGCACCTCTTCAGCACTTGCGTTAAATTCTCCAAGCAATGTTCAAAAGAAGTACCAAACACTGAAAAGTCATCCATAAATACCTCCAAAAATTCACCCACCATTTCAGAAAAGATTGACATCATGCATCGCTGAAAGGTGGCTGGGGCATTGCACAGCCCGAACGTCATTCTTTTAAAAGCAAACGTGCCATAGGGACAAGTGAATGTTGTCTTTTCTTGATCTTTCGGGTCAATAACAACCTGATTGTACCCGGAATAGCCATCCAAAAAGTAAAAATACTTCTGCCTAGCCAGCTTTTCCAGAATTTGATCCACAAACGGGAGTGGAAAATGATCTTTCTTTGTCATCGAATTCAATTTTCTATAGTCAATACAAACTCTCCACCCCGTTTGTAATCTCATGGGCACTTCTTCTCCTTTTTCATTGGTAACAACCGTCAGCCCTGACTTCTTAGGAACAACTTGCTTGGGGCTGACCCACTTGCTATCCAAAATGGGATATATAATCACAGCATCTAGCCACTTTACCACCTCTTTCTTAACTACCTCCTTCATGTTTGGATTTAGCCGGCACTGCATCTCTCTGCTCAGCTTGGCGTTGTCCTCTAAATAAATATAATGCATGCACACATCCAGACTAATACCCTTCAAATCCACCACTGACCATCCTATCGCCCCTTTGTGCTCTTGAAGGACATCTAAAAGCTGAGACTCCTAAGCAGAAGTGAGGTTGGAAGTAATGATTATGGGCAGAGTATGGTCGAGGCCTAGATAAGCATATTTCAAAGAATCTGGCAAAGGTTTCAATCCAAGAACGGACGGTTGATCCAAAGATGGAAGAATAGGTTCAACTTGCAATGGAGGGAGTGGCTCTATTTTAGAGTAGGGTGCAGAAGAGAATAAAGAATCTTGCAGCATGCTACCCTCTTCTAAGGTATCCTTCACTTCATCCGAGTTTTCATCGATCAATTCCTCAAAAATATCAATAGCATTACACTCCTGTTCCAGATATTGGGATGCCCTAAACACATTCAAATGAACCTTCTCACCTCCAAACGATATATCCATCATTCCGTGGCACAGTTTATGTAGGCCTTTCCCATATCTAGAAATGGACGTCCCAAAATAATTGGAGTATGCTTTAATTCCTGGGACAAGGCCATATCCAAAATAAGAAAATCCACCGGGAAATAGCACTCATGAACTTTTACAATCACATCTTCTAATAAACCCCTTGGAGTTTTCACAGATCGATCCGCCAGTTGAAGGATTATAGATGTGGGATTCAACTCCCCCAGATCAAATTGCTCATATATGAAGGTGGGCAAAAGATTCACGCTAGCACCTAAGTCTAGTAATGCCTTATCAAATGTAACTCCACCTATATTACATGAAATTAGAGGAGCCCCAGGGTCCTTCAACTTCTTTGGTAAATGATTCATGACAACAACACTTACATCTTCAGATAGGCGGACCTTTTGAGTTATCGCCTTCGGCTCTCTTTTCGGAGTACATACCTCTTTTAAAAACTTTGCATATGCCGGCACATGCTTGATTGCGTCCAAAGGTGGAATACTAATATTCACCTATTTAAAAATTTTCACTAATTCCTCCTTTTGAACCGACTTTTTCTTTTGAGCTTTTGACTTTAAAGCATCAGGAAAGGGAATCTTAGGAGCATACTCATGGGGTCCTTCTTTATCAACCTTTGATTTCCCTTTATCCAGCTTCTTCTCTCCCCCCTCGGCTTCTTCTTCTCTTGCACAATCACATGCTCCTCTTCATCATTATCACTCTCCACATGGGCTTCTTGGCCCGAACTATTACCAACATCCTTAGCCTGATATGGATCATCTAGAATCTTCCCACTCCTAAGGGTAGATATAGTCTTGACATTCTCAAATTGAGGGCCTATAGGAGGAGGAGGCTGAGGTTGGTTAGGTTGAGGAAGAATAGGAGGAGCTCTCTGAGGGAAACCTGGGGATTGATTTCTGGGGTTAGCCACTGGTTGGCTAGGAAGCTGACCTACCTCTCTCCTCATGTTATTCGCTGCTAACTGTCCTATTTGGTTCTCCAACTTAGAAATAGATTGATGATGAGTGAGGATAAGTTGTTGGAGTTGTTCGAATTTCTCATCAAAATTGGGCTGAGTAGGAGATGGCTGATGTTGGGGTTGATGGAAACGATTAGAAGGATATTGATTATATGGGTCTTGAGAAAATGGAGCTTGATGATACGGGGCCTGAGCTTAATGGAATGGAGGTTGAGGGTATTGATGTTGAGCTTGAAAAGGAGATTGAAAATGTTGGTGAGACTGACTTGGTACTTGAAAGGGTTATTTTTGAATAGCTTGGTTTGAGGGATTCACTTGCATAGGTGGATCTTGTTGAGATTTTCAAGAAAAATTGGGTGGTTTCTCCAACATGGATTGTAGGTGTTGGAATATCGATCATAAGAAGGTTTGGACACACCCTGAGCAGTAAAGATTTGTTCTTGGATAAACGGGGGAAGCTGGGCCGCCGTAGGGCAATCAGTGACAGCATGGTTTGGGCTAGAACACAGAGCACAAATTTCTTCTTGATTAGGAGCTAAGAACGGTTGAGGTTGAGGAGCAGAAGAGAAAGAAAGTTCTTGCCTAGATAACAGCTGATCTAACTTCTGAGCTACCAAATCAACCGTTTCCATCTTCTGAGCCAACAAATCCACTTTATTCAATTTTTGAGTTATAGCATTAATATCCACCTTGTTCTTAAATTCTCCTTGGTTCTTAACTTCATATATAGAGCCCTGACCTCTTGGATGGCCCAATCATTCTTTCATAAGATGAGAGCGAGCCATGACTAATAGAATTTTCACTAAGCATTTCAAATAAATCATGAGCCTCATCCTCGCTCTTACTCATAAATGCTCCCCCACATGAAGCATCTACCATATATCTATAGTTTTCTGTCAAACCCTCATAGAATGCCTGGACAATTTGCCATCTTGATAATCCATGGTGGGGGCATTTCCTTAGCAAATCTTTTAGTCTATCCCACGCCTCATGGATTTGTTCTCCAGGATTTTGTGTGAATCCAGTTATGGCTCTCCTCATGGTATTGGTTCGTCCTATGGGATAGAATTTTTTTAAAAATTTCTTTTGCATTTCAGCCCATGTATCAATGGATTTACCCAAGGCTCCCAACCAATATTTAACCTTATCTTTTAGTGAGAAGGGAAAGAGAGTCAACTTGAGAGCATCATCAGAGAAGTTTTAGATTTTCACTGTTGAACAAATCTGGAGAAATTCATCAAGATGTTTACATGGATCTTTATTGGTATTGTCATAGAAGGATGACAATATTTAGATGGTACTAGATTTGATTTCATATTAAAAAGTCTGGTTCTGAGGTGCTTGGACATAGAAGGACGGTTGGTATTGATTAGGAATGAAATAGTCCTTCATCTGTTTGGGAGCAACTTGTTGCACTTGATGTTGATTTTGGTTCTCCATGAGACTAGGTTGCGCATAATTTCTAGAATGCACTAACCTCTCTATCTCACTAATGGGCCCTAACAAATGTGGATATAGGGATCTCTTACCTTACATGTAATGCAAAAGGCCCAAAGAAAGATAGTTGTTTAGATTTTTGTATTTTTTTTCAAAAAAATGCAAATGCAACACTAACTATATGAATTATGTATGCAAAAATGATGGTTTTTTTTCTTTTTTTTTCAATGCAATGAATCAAAATACTATATGAACACAAAATGATGATATCTTCTCTCTCTCTTCTTTTGAAAAGAAGAACTGATACTCACTACTAAATTGGTCAACTGGCCAGGTAAGAGGTGGAGTTGTGGGAGGCTCCCCCTACTTTCGTAGGGTCCTAATTAAATAACCACAATCTCACTTGGACGTTTGCCACTTGACCTCTAGCCTTAGACAGCAATTTTTTAAAATAGGAATAAATTCTAACACTCTCTTTTTTTATGTAAAACCTTCTAAGGGTAATCTACCTTCAAGGTACTTCTTGGTACAACCACCCCGGCGTCCGTGAGGGAATCTACGGGTGCGAGGACTTATGGAGGTCTTGGAAAAGGAATTTCTAAGATAAAGAGACAGAATGCTCAATGGAGGGTCTTTCCAATTCCAAGAACGGTGTAAGGAATCTTAACTTGCCCTTGAGAAGGGGAAAGAGAAGAGAAAAGAAAGAAAAAAATTATTTTTTTTCAAATGATAATGCAAGTAAATAAGAAATCAACTAAAATACAAAATACATGAGAATAATGCAACTAAGATGAAGATATGCTAGCATCATGAGATATATTTTTTCTATTTTCTGGTTTATTTCAGAGAATATTTTGTTTCGAAAGAAAGAGATATGAAGAAAAGATAACTATCAACTAAAAACAACAAACAATATGTAAAACTACTGAAAAATAAGACCTAAAATCATGTTTTTAGAGTTTTCTGGATTTTTGAATTTTTTAGATTTTTAAAGAATTTTTCAGATTTTTTTTTGAATTTTTAAAAGTTGTTCAGAACATGATATTTTCGTACGTTGTATTAACCTTTAGCGACGCTTGAATTTTCTGAAATTTCTGAATTTCTGCTGTCTGCTATAGTTTTAGGCTTCGGTGACGCTTTCTATGATAGTTTTTTTCCTGAGAATTTCCAGGTCTGAATTTCCATAAATTTCTAATTTTTTGATTTTTTTTTATTTTTTCTATAAAATAAAAAATAGAAAAATTAGTAAAACTATATACAAATCAAACACAAGAAATTTCAACCATTAAAAATTATTTCTTCCCCGACAACGGCGTCAAAAATTGATAGCCACAAACCCGTTGTTGAAAAAACCGTGCCACAATTTAAAATTTAATTGAACTCACTCACTTAAAAAGATTAAAATTTGAGCACAATGGTGAATACAGGTCGATCCCTCAGAGAAGAAATATTTTCAAAATAGCATGGATGAGAATTCTTATATTTGAAAAATCTAAAGTTTTGAGTGAGATTAAACTAAAGTAAATAAAATTGCATGAAAATAAACTAACTAAAGAATATGAGAGGGTTAAGAATAGAAATTGGAAAGATAGGGAGAAAAACTAAGAAGACATAATTTGCATAAAATCTAAACTTTATTACTATGAAAGGTGACAAGTACAACATATGTAAAAATTAAAATTATAACTTGACTGAAAATAAAAGAGTGGAAGAAGAAGTGGAGTCAAGATATTGGTTGAAGAACACCGCCGTCTCCTTTCCGTACCGAGCCTTGGAATTTCACCCCGCCGTGGAAGTAGACGCTGCCAAGAGGACCAAACGAAGAAGATCTGCCTTGGGATTTGGGAAGAAATATGGGAGAGGGAGAGATAGATGGAAGAAGAAGAAAGGCTTTTAAAACAAGAGATGTGTGTGTGTGCATAGTGTGTTTGCTGTGAACAAAGAGAGGGAAAGGTGAGGAGAGGGTTACGGTGGGTGAAGAAATAAAAAGTAGAGTAAAAAATAGTTTTAAAAAATAGATGGAGATTAGAATAGATATAGATTTAATACTAGAAGGAATTAGAGAAGGTGGAAGAAGAGAAAGTTGTAGAGGACGAAGAGACAAAGAAGATTGATGACGAACAAAGAATCAGAAGATGAGAGGAAGAGAGTGAAAAATATGGAAGAATAGAAGTTAAAACCGCGGATGAACAATTAAATGGCAAAAGATAGAACTTGTTAAAACTGATTATAACTTAAAAATGAGGAAGAATTAGGGGACGATGAAGAAGAAGAATTTGTAGAAAACTTAGAAACGCACAACTTTGAAGAAGAAAGTAGATTGAAAAGATGACTAGAGAAGCATGAAAATAACGTTGGAAAACTAAGCGGCTAACTCCTTCCTTCATGGCGCTCTCAGGTCTTATATAGGGTGCATAAGCTTTGACGATCGAGCCCATTTGGATTTAGTTCAAATCCAATTTTTTAGCATCCAGGATCGATCAAAGGAGATAGCTTGGCATGATTAGAGTCCTCCTTTCCTCAAACAAGCGAAGATAGGCTCAAATAATAGAAGATAGCAACGATCGGGCGACCCCATTTCCGTTTCAAACTCTTCTGAAAATGGTGACTTGGGCCTCGGGCACAATTTAAAATAGCGGCTGCTTACGTGGTCGCCCCTTCTTTATTTCCTCTTTTTGATAGTTTCCTATTTTCATAAATCCAGGAAATGGCGACTCCTCAAAAAGTCACGAATTATTTTTTTCCATTTTTTCTCATTTTCTCTCACTTTCGTAACAATGAATAGGCGCTCTCTTGAATAGTCGCAGATTCTTTTCCCCAAGAAATAGTGCCTTCTTCGGTGGTCGCAGATTCCTTTTCATTTTCCAGCTTTCAACTTTTTCTATTTTCACAAATGAAGTAGTGTCCACTCATAAAGTCACTAATTCTTATTTTTTCTTTTTTTTATTTTTCCATCAAAATAAATTGGCGCCCGTCTGGTCAGTCGCTAGTTCTTATTTTTTAGAAATATTTTCCAAATTAGAGTTTGAGACACTGGTCGCTATTTCTTGAAAATTTAAAAAATTCAAAATATTAATATATTTCATGACAAAATGGTTTTCAATTAATTGTGCAATGTCTTTGAATATTTCTCACATAATCTTTTTCACTTAAAAAGATGGTAAAATACATGCAGACTCAAATAATGTGTGAGAATGTAATTAACTGCTCATGTTGCACAATTTTATTCCTTTAATGCTCAAAGATGATGAATGTGATGCAACTTATGATCTAAAATATAACACTTATCACCGTCCACCTGGGACTGCCCTAAGCCTGGTGCTCCTCCCTGTAGATCGGATTAAAAATCCTCTCTTAGGAGAAGTTAAAATAATAACAATGAATAAACAAAAAATGCGTAAGATGTAATAAAAATACAATAAAAATAGCACGAGGTGCTAAAGTGGAGATGATGTGATCGCCAGAGGGGTTACCTCAATAAGAAGAAAAAGGAGATCGCGTGTACTTGGTGAAAATTGGGATGCGGGATGGATGTGGATTTCTTCCTCCAACTTCAATCGGCCGGCCGATGAAGTGGGTTTTCTTGGTTGATTACCTTGTAAAAAAAAAGACAATGAAAAACAAACAAAAGAGAGAGGGATCAGCCAAAGTGCAATAGTATCAATCCAAAATTAACATAAAATGATGAAAAGACATCAACATGCGCACCTCTTTTTTTTGTTGTTTTAAAACCCCTTAATAAGACTTAAGGGAGGGGGAGTATGATGATAAAAAAATTGCAACAAGGTGGGAATAAATACGAAGGATGAATGAATATGATGAATGGAGTGGTATAAATGATGTAGAACAATCAGATGAAAAACTGAGAAGCCCTGCTGTCCCTGGCGACAGTAGAGGGAAACCGGATGAATATGACGGACGTAGATGGATGAAGCACCGGATGAAACCCAACGAAGGATGCAGAAAACGAAGAAGGCTCTGCTCGTGACGCTTAACCTCTTGAGTGCTTAGAATGCTTAACCTTCTGAGTCATTAACCTCTCACACGATCGAATGATATTTTCTCTTATAGCTTCAATCGGATGTGATCAAACAAGGAAATGATAAGAATGGGTAATGAGGCATCCAGGGAAGGATCAAGATCGAGCAAGAGTCCCAAGGATGGTAGGGAACTGTGAGGGAAAGATGGAAAAAGGAAGGACTCTGGAGTGAAACATGACTTAGGACAGGGCGTCAAATCATGAATTGACGACCTTTACAGAGACGTTTCTTGAAACACGACCTAGGAAAGGGCGTTTCTTCCTGGATTTAAATTTGGAAATAAAACTTTCTTTGTTTAGAAATTAATGGAATATGCCTAAGATAACGGCGTTTCTTAAAAACACGCCCTGAGGTAGGACGTTACACAGAAAAAGCTTTTTATTTTGAAAGTAGATAATTCTAGAAATTAACGGATAATACCAGGAATTGACGCCCTCATAGATGGTCGTCCTTTCTTTTAAAACGCCCCATCACAGGTCGTTACTTTCTAAAGTAACGCCCTTCGTCAGGTCGTGAATCACGACGGATGCATAAAAAATGCATAAAATTCTCAAAAAAAGAGAGAAAAACTTCATGTTATAGGGATATTGAAGTCCACTTGGGGCGTTTACATAATAACATGAGATTTGATCAACAAAACGTCAATTTTGGCGTGTCTACACTCCCTAGACCACAAAGCAGGCCTAGCGGACTCCTTGTGACCGCCATGCTCAACCGAGTGGTCAAGCCATGACCGCAAGGCGGCGAGCCACAGGGGGACAAGCAGTCTATCGTCAGGCTACTAGCCCAACCAAACGGTACTCATTGGATCGCAAGGCACAAAGAAACGGTCACGCCCTGACCGCAACCCTACATGTGACTCCCAATTGTCAAAAACATGCACCCCGAGGGTGCTCTGACCAAACGAGGCAAACGATCATGTGCTGGCCGCTACCCGATGGGTAGCGGTCAGTCGCGAGACTGCTTACCGGGCCTAGCTGTCCCCCAGGGACCGCTAAGCCCAACCGACATAATAAAACGTCTGGCGGTCCCTTGAGGGCCTCCAAAGGGGCCCTAGCGGTCACTGGAAGGACTGTAACCGCAACCCGAGCACGGGAATGGCGGGAACGGCCCAAAAATCCATTCCACTCCCCGATCATCCTCCGATGATAGGGAAACAAAGGGGAATCCATCCCCAACCCTCCTAGCATGATTCTACACCCATAGATTGGTCAAAAACCCCGAGAATCGAGAGATCCGGTGCTCAAACCCCAAACATGTATTTTCACACTCCCGGCTTAAATACGCCCCTCTCGGCCTCTCCTCGGCCTACAAATCACGGGGAATGCGGGAAAGAGGGCAAGGATCCGTCCCCCTACTTCAAGGAAGCCCAAAATCTGTCGGATCGTCGCCGATCTCCAAATCTTGGCTGAACAAAAACTCCACACCCCACGCCGCGAGAATGGCACCGCATCGATCACCTCATCGCCGCCATCGTCACTGCTCCGCCCCCTTAACTTGACGTCCTTAGCCAGAGAGGAAAGGGGATGCCTCGGGCCGCGTACGGGAAGAGGGGGCTGTTAGTGTTGGTGTGCTACAGGCCAATTTCGGGTCGGGTAGGCCCAATAGTTGTACGATCTTGTTCATTATTAATAAAGTGGTGTTTGAGCGTAAATATGCGATTGTGTTACTTTACGTTGTCCCTAGGATATGTGATTGTAAAGTCAGCTCGAGCTGGGATCTCGAACATGAGATTGACTTTAAATGTACACATACCTTAAACTGTTCCTGGTTGGAGGATAATCACTCAAGGACTTTGATTACCTATTAAACCAATACACATGATGTGTCAGTGACCAGTCTCATGGTCATTGGTGCAGGGCACCAACACATATGTGTAGGTGTATGTCCTTGGAGGATGTACACTGAACTGATCTGCTATTGGATCTTCAGATGGTTGATTATACCTAATGTCAACTGAAGATCCGACTGTCTCAGTAGCATCGTTGGTCCTTTGACCTAAGACATTGATCGGATCTTACACAAGGACTGGAATGGTTTAATTACTTGGCTAAGTGACTTTAACCATAAGTCATGAGTTGCCGAGTCATTAACCACTCCAGGATACGTGTGAAGATCGTCAATGGTTAAGAAGGGATCGCTCACTGTCGGGTATATATCAGACAGTTAATGGGTCATGACATTGACGCTCCGTTAAATCCCTGGCCAAGGTCGTGTGAGTTCGTTTACAATGGATGTCATACACTTTAAGGAGGTCATAGTTAAATGGCACGATCATGGGGTTTGACAGGAACCATATCCTCGATCGTACCAGACTCATAGAAGGAGCGAGGGATTATATCGATTCGATAACTGTGGACTTACAGGTACCAGACAGGCTGGTTTAAACCCGGCGTCCTCTAGGATCACGCGGATTTGCTTGACCCAACGTGATCGAAGGTTCGGAATGAATTAAACTATTATTCGGCTCTTGTAGAAGCGAATAATACGTTTAATTTACTTCTAATTAAGAATTAGAAGTTAATGGGCCTTAAACTAGAGTGACTATGGGCCTAGAGGATCACACACAATAGATTCTTGGGTGACAGATTATTATTATACAAATGTATGTATTATTTCCTTTTAATTCTTTTGGAAAGGAGTGTAAATGGGGCTTAATACATATGTATAATAATGGAAAGGTCATATATATAATTTTGGTCCTTTGGAGGTCTTTAGAAAAGGGTCGAAATTCTATATATATGGCACCTACGTGAAGCTCATTCGAGCCTTCTTCTTCCAATCTCTTAGGCTAACAAGCATTAAGCCTAAGAGGAGGATTAGCCTCGCCCCTTTTTCCCCCTTGCTCTCTCTCTCTCCAAAAGGTGATAGAGTCGGGGAAAGTTGCGCCGGGGAGGTACCGTCGCTGCGCAAGGGTCCGTGTGGATCAGCTTTAGAGGCCGTACAGCTGTGCCGCTCGATATTCTGCATCGGGCATCGCGGACAGCGTCGTTCCGCGTAAGGTGAAACACGCAACCCGTAATTAGGGTCTTAGAAACACCGATTAGAGCACAGATTAAGCTTTCCATAGCACCGGGATCGGGCAAATAATTTTTGTTATCTGCTGCGTCGCCCGTAGGTGCTGTACGAAACCTTACAGTGGTATCAGAGAGAGGTTCGCGCTCCGGTCGGTGTTTTTATCACCGTTTAGAACCATGCTTTAGGGGCATCTTAAATACTTCAATTGTTATTGCTAGAAGGGGATGTTGGACATCCCCGATCTTCCAAGATGCTTGGCATCCCTGGAGCAAATTTTTTTTTAAAAAAATAATTTGCTTGTCCGGTTTGGGCACACTTAGCCCTGGGCGCGGTGCGCCCGCAGCGTGTGCCGCGTGGGAGGCGCACGCGGCACCCTGGGTCAGAGCCTGCGGGCGCTGACCCGCGGGGGGCGGGCGCCGCGTGGCGGGCGGCGCTGGCCCGCCACGCGGGCGGGCGCCCGCGGGCGGTCGCGGGCGGGCGCGTCCGCCCACGCGTCGCGCGTGGGAGGCGCGCCCAGGGGCCTGCCGACATTTTTTTTTAATTTAAAAAATATTTGCATTTTTATTTTTAATTTATTGTGTGTTTGACTTGTGAATATATATATTAGATATATATATCAAATGCATAGTAAATTAAATAGAATTTTATTTCATAAGTTAAATAGTGTTATCTCAATAGTAAATGTCGAATGGTAAATTTTATTTGACCGATTTGAATTTACCGTGGTGAGATAATTACTATTTACCTTGAGATAAAATGGTAATAATTGAAGTTACTTCAGTAAAATTTAAATTTTTTGAAATTTTAATTACTAGATAATTAGAAAATTCAAAATTTAAATTATATTGAAGTTAAATGGGGAAAATTCAATTATTTAAATTTTAATTATTAGATAATTGTTAAATTCAAATTTTGAATTTTAGAAAATTACTAATTGAGGATAATTGCATTATTTTAAATTTACTTTCAAAAATAATTATTGGATAATTAGTTTGAATTTAAATTTAAATTATTGACATGTTTAAATTTTGAATTTAAATTTGATTATTGGATAATTAAATTTAAATTTAAATTTAATTAATTATCTCAATTAGATACCCCTGTAGAAAATGATGGTTCTTTACGTGCTTTACTTTATTTACCTTGTTTTAGCCTGCTTGTCTGTTTACTTTTAGTTAATCATGCTTCGATTTTTAAAATTAAACAAAGCTGGCATGTTTTTGTTTGCACATCCCATTTTTAAATTCAAAAGTAAGGATTATTTTCAGAAAATAACCCTTGATTGATTTTATTTGAATGGGTTGACAAGTGATCATGGACTTGGATTAATGTAATTAATTGAGGTCTGCGAACCTCCTTTCTCTCTCTGTTAAAATTCCAATGTACTTCTATCTTCCTCCGTTGTTGTACTCGCCCTAAGGGCTGCTGGAATTTGAGTCACATGTAATTTAATTTTTCCGGCCTGCGTGCCGTGTAAAAGTTGTAATTGATGCGGCATCGGAGTTTGAAAGCGCGGAGCACATCCGACGAGGACGATCCAGCTGCTTCGGAAGCGGGCCGGATGTCTTAGTTACATTAAGGTTAAAGTCCATGATCATTTGCATTTAATTTTGTATTGGATGCATTTATTTTGTGCAAACTACTAGGTACGGTAAATATATTGGATATATTTATATTACCACCTAGGGTGAGATCAAGATAAAATTAAATTCCCTCGCGCTTAAATTTTAGATCTGGTAAGTGTGGCTCTAGGAGTCGTTGCGGCCCTCCATCATTATGGAGTGAATGAACGTCTTCATTTCATGGATTTGTTGTACTTTCCACAAGGTCCATGAGTTTGGGGGCGGGATTAAACTCCAAGGCTCGGTCTCAATATGATGAGGAATTGAACTCGGCTTTGTTGTGCTTTCCACAAGGGTCAGGTCATGAACTCATTGCTATGAAGTAATGATGGTTAGATCTAACCGAGAATATCCTTTGTTGTGCTTTCCACAAGGGGATGATTTCTCGGGGGCCGAATATCAGATATTGCATTGGATGCAAGTGCCTGTTGACTGCCCTTGAGATGGTGTATGGCTTGTTGTGCTTTCTACAAGGTCGTACATCAGTCTCGTTTGGATTCCGACCCACTAGGTTGACCTCGCTGATCTCCCGTTCTATATACTGAGGGTTATATAGTTCGATCGAAAAATAGTGGGACTAACTAAGATAGAAAACCACATCTGAGTTAGAATTTGAACACATGCTAAGTTGTCTTTTATTTCTTATCCAGATTACAATGTCGTCGTTCAACCCCCTCCGCGGCATCTTGGATGCAAATCGCTTAACTGGACCGAACTACTTAGATTGGCTACGTAATCTACGCATAGTCCTTACCGTCGAAAAGATTACGTACGTGTTGGACACGGTTCATTCTGAGCCAGCTCCTGATGCCGATGAGGGCGAGTTATTGGCTTATGCCAAGTGGTCTGAGGACTCCTCCCTTGCCCAATGTTACATGTTGGCCTCTATGGCTCCCGAGCTGCAGAGGCAATTCGAAAAGACTGATTGTAGAAGTATACTTCTCAATCTACGCCAGCTCTTCGGGGATCAGGGTAGGATTGAGAGGTATGACATCTCCAAAAGACTTTTCAGGACACGGATGTCTGAGGGTTCATCAGTACAGGCCCATGTACTGAAAATGATGGAGTGGATTGAAAGGCTCAATGCATTGGGGTTCAAGTTGGATCTTGAACTATGCATTGATCTTATACTCCAGTCATTGCCCGATTCATTTTCTTCCTTCATCATGAACTTTAACATGAACATGATTGAAGCAACTCTCCCAGAGCTGCTCAATATGTTAAAGAGTGCTGAAGGAACCATGCAGAAAGATAAACCATCTTCGTCTGTAATGATTGTTGGCCGGGCCAACAAGAAAAGGAAGGCCTCTCAAATATCGACCACGAGTAACAAAGGGAAGGGAAAGAAAAAGGCCACGGGTAAGCAACTCGCCAAAGTTGACAAAGGGAAGGGCAAGAAGAATGAAAAGGAAGACAAATATTTTCGATGTGGGGAAACTGGACATTGGAAAAGGAATTGCAAGGCAATTCTAAATGAATGTATTTTTGTCATATATGGAATCCACATCATGGGTATTATATACTGGATGTGCATCTCATATCTGTAATTCTGTGTAGGTGCTGACAAATAGAAGGCGATTGGGCAAAAAGGAGATTGAACTGAGGATGGACAATGGAGCTTTTGTTGCTGCCAAAGCTGTCGGGACTACACGCCTCAGTTTACCTTCTGGAGTCATTCTGGAGCTGAATGACTGTTATTATGTTCTAATATTATTAAGAACATTATTTCAATCTCTAGCTTGTATAACATTGGATATACATTGGCTTTTAATAGCATTGGGTGCTCTATAATGAATAATGGTTTGATTATAGCCAATGGTTCATTAGTCAATGGTCTTTATGTATTAGATACACATTCTGATGTTATGCAAGTTTCCAATGCTGATGAAGTTAATTCTGCATATCTATGGCATTGCAGACTTGGTCATGTAGGTGAGAAAAGAGTCTCTCACTTACACTCAAATGGGTATTTGAATTCGTTCGAATACAAGCCATTTGATACTTGTGAGTCATGTCTCATGGGAAAAATGACCAAGACTCCCTTTGGTGGACATGGTGAGAGGGCTGTTGACCTTCTCGAGCTCATACACTCGGATGTGTGTGGACCCATGTCCATAAAAGCAAAAGGAGGTTATCTCTATTTCATTTCTTTTATTGATGACTTCTCTAGATATGGCTATGTGTATTTAATGAGACATAAGTCATAAGCCTTTGAGAAGTTTAAGGAATACAAGAATGAAGTAGAGAAACAGACAGGCAAAAGTAATAGGGCTCTTCGATCGGATTGTGAGGTGAATACTTAAGCCATGAATTCGCTTCTTATCTTAAAGACCATGGAATAGTTTCTCAGTGGACTCCACCGTATACACCACAGCACAATGGTGTATCCGAGAGGAGAAACAGGACCTTGTTAGACATGGTCCGATCCATGATGTCTATGTCAGGACTACCCTTGTCTCTTTGGGGCTATGCATTAGAGACTACAGCATATTTATTGAATAGGATCTCAAGTAAATCAGTTCCTTCTATACCATATGAGATATGGAAGGGCAGAAAACTAAATTTTAATCACATTAAAATTTGGGGGTGTCCTGCTCATGTAAAGAAGACACTACCAGAAAAAGCGGGATTACAGACGGAATTTTCAGACGAAAATTTCAGACGAAAATTTTCGTCTGAAATTTGTGACGGATTATTTTCCGTCGGAAATCCCGTCTGAAATATGCAAGTACACACCGAATTTTAGACGGAAATTTGTGACGGAAAATATTCCGTCACAAATTTCAGATGAAATTTGTGATGGAATTATTAAACTGTCAGAAATTTGTAACCAAGAATTTGTGACGGCCACATTTGTGATGGAATCCGTCTGACAATCCGTCACAAATGTGTCTTCTCACGGATTTTCAGACGGAAATTAGTATGTCACAAAATTTATTGCGCCCCAAATCCGTCGCAAAGGCACATTTGCGACGGATTTGGGGCGCAAAAATTTTATGACGGATTAATTTCCGTCTTAAAATCCGTGAGAAGACACATTTGTGATGGATTGTCAGACGGATTCCGTCACAAATGTGGCCGTCACAAATTCTTGGTTATAAATTTCTGACAGTTTAATAATTCTGTCACAAATTCCGTCTGAAATTTGTGACGGAATATTTTCCGTCACAAATTTCCTTTTGAAATTCGGTGTGTACTTGCATATTTCAGACGGGATTTCGGACGGAAAATAATCCATCACAAATTTCAGACGGAAATTTCCGTCTGAAATTTCCATCTGAAACTTCCGTCTGTAATCCCACTTTTTCTGGTTGTGAGAACGAGAGTGATAAGCTTGAGTCGAAGACCGATAAGTGTAGGTTTGTGGGATATCCAAAGGAGACATTTAGATATTATTTCTATCACCCTTCTGAGCAAAGGGTCTTAGTGGCCAAGAGAGCTATATTTCTGGAAAGAGAATATCTACTCCAGAAAAATAGTGGGAGCCAGATAGAATTGGACGAGGTCCAAGAACCACAACCCATAGACACAAACTCATTAGATGAGACTGTATCGGTTGATCCTATTCAAAGTGAAACACTAACACTACGGAGATCTGGTAGACTACCGAGGGATCCTGAGAGATATGTTGGACATGTCTCAGAGGGGTCCTCTAAGGTATGTATCGATGAGGATGATGATCCTCAGTCGTACCAGGAGGCGATCCGTAGTGTAGACTCCGAGAAATGGCAAGAGGCAATGGATTCAGAAATCCAGTCCATGTACACCAACAAAGTTTGGAACTTAGTTGATGTACCCGAAGGGAAGGTCTCTATCGGCTGCAAATAGATTTTCAAAAGGAAAATCGGTGCAGATGGACAGATTGACACATACAAGGCTAGACCAGTGGCGAAAGGATATCGTCAAAGGCAAGGCATTGACTATGACGAGACGTTTTTGTCGGTAGCCATGGTTAAGTCAATCAGAATCCTCCTTGCCATTGCTGCATACCTGGATTATGAGATCTGACAAATGGATATGAAGACAACTTTTCTTAATGGAAATCTGTCAGAAGAGGTGTACATGGTACAGCCTGAAGGATTCACCTCCAAGCTACATCCTAATAAGGTATGCAAACTTCAAAGGTCCATTTATGGATTAAAGCAGGCATCTAGAAGCTGGAACTTAAGATTTGACGAAGCTGTCAAATCTTTCAACTTCATTCGGAATGAAGATGAACCCTGTGTTTACAAGAAGGTCAGTGGGAGCTCTGTGACCTTCTTGGTCCTTTATGTTGATGACATCTTACTCATTGGGAATGATGTACAGATGTTGACATCAACCAAGTCTTGGTTGTCCAAGATTTTCTCCATGAAGGATTTGGGAGAAGCATCCTATGTGTTGGGCATAAGGATCTATCGAGATAGATTTAAAAGGATGCTTGGATTATCCCAATCCATGTACATAGATACTATCCTCAAAAGGTTTAGGATGGAAAATTCCAAGAGAGGTCTCATTCCCATGAGACATGGAATTTGCCTATCCAAAGGGATGAGTCCTAAAACTTCGGAGGATGTGGCACACATGAATAAGGTACCCTATGCTTCGGCGATAGGGTCAATCATGTATGCAATGCTATGTACACGGCTTGATGTTGTCAATACTTTAAGCATTGTCAGTAGATTTCAGGCAAATCCAGGCGAAGAGCACTGGAAGGCAGTAAAGGGTATCCTTAAGTACCTGCGAAGGGCTAAGGATCTTTTTCTACTTTATGGAGGAGAGGACCTACAGCTTAGAGCTTACACATATTCAAGTTTTCAGTCAGATCCAGATGACTACAAATCCATATCTGGATTTGTATTCATGTTGAATGGAGGGGCAGTCAGTTGGAGAAGCTCCAAGCAAGATACGACTGCAGATTCGACGACGGAGGCGGAATATATTGCTGCAGCTGAAGCTGCTAAAGAAGCCGTCTGGATGAAGAAATTCATCTTGGAACTTGGCGTAGTTCCCAAGATATCAGCTCCCATCCCATTATTTTGTGATAATAATGGGGCCATCGCCCAGGCGAAGGAACCGAGATCTCACCAAAGGTCAAAGCATATTCTCAGGCGCTTTCACCTTATTCGGGAGATTGTTGATCGTGGAGATGTGACGGTAGAGCGTGTACCGTCAGAAGATAACATAGCAGATCCACTGACTAAGCCTTTGACACAGACTGTGTTTGAGCGTCATCGGGATAAGATGGGCCTCAAAGTTGTGGGCAATTGGCTGTAGTTCAAGTGGGAGATTGTTAGTGTTGGTGTGCTACATGCCAATTTCGGGTCGGGTAGGCCCAATAGTTGTACGATCTTGTTCATTATTAATAAAGTGGTGTTTGAGCGTAAATATGCGATTGTATTACTTTACGTTGTCCCTAGGATATGTGGTTGTAAAGTCAGCTCGAGATGGGATCTCGAATATGAGATTGACTTTACATGTACACATACCTTAAACTGTTCCTGGTTGGAGGGTAATCACTCGGGGACTTTGATTACCTATTAAACCAGTACACATGATGTGTCAATGACCAGTCTCATGGTCATTGGTGCGGGGCACCAACACATATGTGTAGGTGTATGTCCTTGGAGGATGTACACTGAACTGATCCGCTATTGGATCTTCAGATAGTTGATTATACCTAATGTCAACTGAAGATTCAACTGTCTCAGTAGCATCATTGGTCCTTTGACCTGAGACATTGATCGGATCTTACACAAGGACTGGAATCGTTTAATTACTTGACTAAGTGACTTTAACCATAAGTCATGAGTTGTCGAGTCATTAACCACTCTAGGATACGTGTGAAGATCGTCAATGGTCAAGAAGGGATCGCTCACTGTCGGGTATATATCAGACAGTTAATGGGTCATGACATTGACGCTCCGTTAAATCCCTGGCCAGGGTCGTGTGAGTTCGTTTAGAATGGATGTCATACACTTTAAGGAGGTCATAGTCAAATGGCACGATCATGGGGTTTGATAGGAACCATACCCTCGATCGTACCAGACTCATAGAAGGAGCGAGGGATTATATCGATGCGGTAACTGTGGACTTACAGGTACCAGACAGGCTGGTTTAAACCCGACGTCCTCTAGGATCACGCGGATTTGCTTGACCCAACGTGATCGAAGGTTCAGAATGAATTAAACTATTATTCGGCTCTTGTAAAAGTGAATAATACGTTTAATTTACTTCTAATTAAGAATTAGAAGTTAATGTGCCTTAAACTAGAGTGACTATGGGCCTAGAGGATCACACACAATTTATTCTTGGGTGACGGATTATTATTATACAAATGTATGTATTATTTCCTTTTAATTCCTTTTGGAAAGGAGTGTAAATGGGGCTTAATACATATGTATAATAATGGAAAGGTCATATATACAATTTTGGTCCTTTGGAGGTCTTTAGAAAAGGGTCCAAATTCTATATATATGGCACCTACGTGAAGCTCATTCGAGCCTTCTTCTTCCAACCTCTTAGGCTAATCAAGCATTAAGCCTAAGAGGAGGATTAGCCTCCCCCCTTTTTCCCCCTTGCTCTCTCTCTCTCTCCAGAAGGTGATAGAGTCGGAAAAAGTTGCGCCGGGGAGGTACCATCGCTGCGCAAGGGTCCGTGTGGATCAGCTCTAGAGGCCGTACAGCTGTGCGGCTCGATATTCTGCATCGGGCATCGCGGACAGCGTCGTTCCGCGCAAGGTGAAACACGCAACCCGTAATTAGGGTCTTAGAAACACCGATTAGAGCACAGATTAAGCTTTCCATAGTACCGGGATCGGGCAAATAATTTTTGTTATCTGCTGCGTCGCCCGTAGGTGCTGTACGAAACCTTACAGGGGCAACGGTCGGCCGCTCACAGGAGGAAAGAAAAGAAGAAGAAGGAAGAAGAAGGGAAAAATTAAAAGAAAAAGGGTTATATATAGAAAATCCAAAAAATGGAAAATATAAAATTTGGGAAAATTATTTCCTTGATCCTCAGGACACGCTCAATGCATTGGTACCATCTCGGAGTAGGAGAACGCAACAGTTTATCCTATACAGGGTTCTGAAGGCTCGTTAGGAAAAAACACGCGTAAAGCATAAAACACGTCCCGGGACCTCCAAAAGTGATCCGAAACCCACAGATCCAGATCTGAAAAATATCCAAAAAACTCGGGACATTACACACTGGCCGGTCGATCGAAAGCCCGGTTCGGTCGGCCGAACCAGTGGACATACCCCAAAATGATAGAACTACCTCCTCTTTATTCTTGATGAGTTTTATTGTTTCAGGTTATTTATTTGATTAAGATAAAACGCATGCAATGCTCCCTTCATTTTATCATGCTCATTTGATTGGGTTTGGTTAGTTTTCTCCCCTTTCTTTTTTATTGTTTCTTTCTTCCTCTTTTGCATGACTCAGCATGTAAATGTGTATGCATATGATAGAGGAGGGTATGCTAAATGCAAAGCCAGACGTGCATGCAAAGGGGTATGATATGCTCTGTTTTATATTGGACATATGAAGCTCTTCATCTCTTTAGAGCTCGTTCATGTAGAGACAGCTGGAGACTGACAGGTGGTTTGAAGGGGCTTTACAGAGATATGTTTTTGTGCAGGTTCATGCATATGAGAATGCCATGGAAAGGGGATGCGTATGAGAGAGGGATGCTTAATACGTGCTTAAGTTCAGAGATGCAAGGGTCTTTCTATTTTTGATCCCAAAAGGTCCATGCAAATGCATTTCAGGACTCAAGGGTCCTTTTTATTCATTTTTTGTTTGCTCAGCCTTATTTTCATGGTTAACATTGTTCATATATTTTTTGCTAATTAACCGCATTCCTGGCAGAATTTCAGCAGCATCTCCCCCGGACCCGGGGTTCATGGGGTATGAAAAAGAGACTCTCCCACAGAAGGATTCAAGACAGCCTCAAAATTCTTGGGTGAGTTGAAAATAGCTACCCCGTGACCCAAAGTGAGCGTGGAAATCCGAGGGCTAGCCTTCAAAGGGGTTCCAATAACCCACGGGCCATGGTTTCTGTGATTCTGGGACATAGATCTAGCATGTTGCCGGGCATATGGTTGTTGCTATTCACTTCTCAAGTAGGGTTCCCCCATAGACCATACTATGAAGAAGTAAGTCCCGGGGGCCTAGAGTGATCACCATAGAAATGGATGCCATCATCTGCGGAGGATAAAAAGTAGAAAGCCCAGAACCGGGCAAAAGGAAATGTGGAACCATGCTTACGGTAGAGGAGGGGACCAAGAAAAAACCCATAACATTTGCCACAACATAACTTTTTTTTCACCGTAGGAGCACCCAGTACAAGGGAGACATACATCACTAAAAAAGAAAAGAAAAGAAGGCAGAAAGTAGAAAAATACATTGGTGGGGGGAATGGAGCATAGCCTCCCCCCCTTGGCCTCACCTCTCTCCCTCTCTTTTTTTCACACTGCAGATGCAGGCGCGAAGACGGGCTCTCAGCACTATTTTTTGCTTCTCTTTAGGCTCTCCCTGGCGATCTCTTCTCTTCTCTTTTTTTTTAGCTAGCCAGCCAGCCGAACCCCTCTTTCATTCGCCAGCCCCTTCCTCAATGGGACTTGAGTCCTTTTTATAGCAGTGGAGGTGAGGGCCACCCTTTTGGAGAAATCTCCCGCCACTCCCTTTTTTGTTTGAAGCCAAGAGCGATGGTTCACCATTGCGCTATCGTTCGTCCATTCGCACAGGATAGGGGGATGTCTGAGGTCGAGACATTCTACAGAATATTCGGGGGCTCTACCATGCTACCATCGCGCTGTCGGGTCGAGCGTGAGATAGACGCACGAGCATTAAGTGCTCATTGATAACGCGGAAATGTATGTCGTTACTACATGCGCGCTAACAATCTTATAACCGAACTCGCACAAAATGATCAAAAGAGAACGTAGTACTATGGCAAGCACGGGTCGAATCCACAGGGAAGAAGAGATTTTTGGAGTAAAACCTTGGAGTCCTTTAGAAAACACTTGTGATTTTGCTTTGCTTAAAGAAAATTGTGAAGTGGTGAACAAACCAAACACTTAATTAAAAACACCTATGACTATGCACCTATGCTATAGAAAATAATTGCATGAAGTGAAAAGAAGAGATAGAAGAAGGATGTAAAGAGGGAAGAAGATCAAGAACTAGATCAAAGGAATAACCCTTTTCATTAAGTTAAAAGAAAGAGTACATGAAATGTAAGACAAGCTTACAATAAAGATATGATGAGATTACAATGAAAAATAAAACTAAAGCAATAACAACAAGAGGAGACGAAGATGTGAAGATGGTGGCAGCAATGGTGATGACGGCACCGTCCTCTCTTGGCCTTGGATCATGAACCACCTTGCGGAAGATGTCGTCTACGCCGGGAGGAAGTCACCTTCGTCGTTGAAGCGGCCTTTGGAGGGTGAATAACTTCGAAACCAAGACGAATTATGGGATGCCAAAGAAGAAGAAGTTGAAGAAGAGGAAGGGAGGAAGAACTTTGATGAAGAACTCAGATAGAAAAGAAGAACAGAAGGGCTTCAAAACGGAGGAATAACAGAAGCTAGCACCTCGGATGAACAGTAAAACCACAGGATAGCAAGTTACAAAACGGGAAATAACATTCAAACCAGAAAGACTTAGAAGATGATGTAGAAGAATAAGTTGTAGGACACTTAAAAATAAAGAACTTTCATAAAGATATCAAGAGGAGAAAATGACTAGAAGGGGGAGAAATAAGGGGAAGAACAGAGAAAAATACTGGTTCACAGATGAACAGGATAGCACCCTTAAAAACACGCGATAGTTTGAAAACCAGAAGGAATTGGAAGATGATATAGAAGAAGAAGTTGTAGAGAATTTAAAAAAAGAACTTTTGTGAAGAAAGCAAGAGGAGAATATGGACGGAGGAAGGAGAAAATAGGGAAGAATAGAGAAGAATACAGTCTAAAAATGCACAGGATAGAATAGAAAAGAACATAAAATACCTTACAAAGCAAAAGGAATTGGAAGATGATGCAGAAGAAGAAGTTGTAGAGGACTTAAAAATAATGAACATTTATGAAGAGTGCACGAGCAGAAAATGAACTGAAGTGGGAGAACTCGGCGGCCTAAGATGTGAGAGGGAGAGGGAGAGTGAAAATTGCCAAAAAAAGAACTCCCTTTCTCCTCCTTGTAATGGGCTACTTATAGGGAAAGTTGGGTCAATGGAGGGTGGAGATTGTATCAAATGGAGATGGATGGCTGAGATTTAGGTAGAAGATGATGCACGGGGAAGAGGAAAAGGAGGTGGACACCCCTTTCTTGGACTTTGGGCACCCCCTTTCCCAAGACTCATCATGTCTCTCCTTTATTTCAAATTTTGAATTCAATTTCCCCTCCAACCAAAATATGTGTTTCTTTTCCTCAATTTCAAACTTTTAAAATTTCTTTTCCCTCCCACCAAAATATGTGTTTTTGACTTGGTCAAAGTGGTGATGACAGTTTTGCCCTTGGCTTCTTATACAATTACCTTCGGTGTCCTGCACACATATAATTACGATTTAGTCCATAAAAATTACCATAATGTACACATGAATCACAATTACTCATAATTATGCAATGGAGAATTAATGTTCATGACTCTCAACTCCATTTTATTAAATAAAATTGTCAAATTAATTAATTTGTGTGAAAGGTCCAATCTACATGCGAAGTTGAGATTAACGATGGATCATGCATAATTGCCTAATTATATGCACATAAAATGGTGCATATGTAATGAATTATCATAGAAAATGGACAGTTATCACACCCCCCTACTTGAACATTGCTAGTCCCTTAGCAATATAAACAATTATAGAATTAGGACTTGCAATGACTCATGTGTCACAATTCATGGTAAGAACATTATGCACAATGATTTAGACTTTGGAGTATCACAAGTTCAAGTAGGATGTATTCGGAACAAATTTCATCAGTCCATGTGTTTAGACCTTTCCTCAAGATACACTCAAAATTAAATATCCCATTTGTGTAGGAGTGATATAACTTGACTAGTGATTACCAACAATCTAGATGAATGAGTCTTCTACCTTTCACTTTAATATGATTTTCAATTCTTCCCACATCTCGAATTAAGCTTTCGAATTACAGGTAGCTTCACTCTGCCTGTTTATTTATTCCATTTTTTTCTTTTTTTTTGACACATGGTGCTACACATCCCTTCACCGTTTGACGTGAACCTCAACTCTTGCCTTAGGAGAAGCAGGCCCGGTTACTAAGTTCAGGGGCATTTTTCATATTTTTTTTTGGTAGGTAACTTTTTTCTCACGATTACTTTCAACGAATGGGCATAATATCAATCATCACCTAAGTGTTAAGCAAAATTCCGCTCATCCTAATGTTTGTCATCCACTAATCTTGTTATTGTGTAATTGTGTGCAAGTTCAATAGAATTTTCAGGTGTATTCTGAGGAAAAGGCTAAAGACATAACCAATTAATTCACTCCTTTAACTTGCTACTCTCATAAGTAAGATTCTAAGTCCTGTCATTCTAAAAAATTTCTCATCATGAAGTTTGAACACGAAGCACTTGTTAGGGGTGTGATGAAAGGTTGCAAGCATTTTAAGAATATTAGAGCTCAAGCTACCCCCCCAACTTATGTGACATTGTCCTCAATGGCATGAGTAAAAATGAAGTAAAGTCATGAAAAGTGGTGGGAAGGATAGATACAACCTGAGAAAGAGGCGCCATCTGCAAAGAAATACTGCTCCATGCTCCTTAAACAAAAGATGAAAATCAATCAAACATTTTTTTTATATTTTTTTGAGAAGATAGAGAATATATGGGTTGCCTCCCAACGAGCGCTAAATTTTACGTCTTCAGTCAGATGTAATATTGCTCACAATGGGTCCCTCAGCCTAATAGAGTCTACCAGCAGCATTGGAAGATGCTCAATGTAAGGTTTTAAACGTTGACCATTGATAGTGAAATTTTGACCCATTTTAGGATCGAGAATTGTTACTGGACTATGGTCAAATATTTAAATTACCACATATGGACCATCCCATTAGGATTTCAATTTGCCAGGGAATAATCACAACCTAGAGTTAAAAAGCCAGACCTTTTGGTTGATTTGAAAAGTTTTACGTGAAATGTGTTTATCATGGAATGCTTTTGTCTAGGCTTTATAAATCCTAGAGTTCTCATAGGCTTCATTACGAAGTTCTTCTAACTCATTCAGTTGAAGGGCTCTATGGGAACTAGCCTGTGCTAAATCAAGATTGAATTGTTTGATTGCCCAATAGGCCCTATGTTCCAATTCGACTAGCAAATGACATGGCTTTTCAAAAACAAGCCTATTAGGGGACATGCCAATGGGAGTTTTTTAGGCAGTCCGATAGGCCCATAAAGCATCATCTAATCTTTCTGACCAATCTTTCCTATTGGGCCAGACAAACTTTTACAAAATGTTCTTGATCTCCCTATTAGAAACCTCCACTTGGCCACTAGTCTGGGGATGGTAGGGGGTAGCAATCTTATGTGTTATCTCATACTTCCTAAGTAAACCCCGGAATTGAGAATGGATGAAATGTGAACCCCCATCACTAATAATAGCCTTGGGACACCCAAATCGAGAGAAAATATTCTTACGAACAAATTTCATGACAATTTTATGATCATTAGTCCTTGTGGCTATAGCTTCTCTCCACTTAGACACGTAATCCACCGCTACCAAAATGTACACATAACCAAAAGACGGTGGAAATGGTCCCATGAAGTCAATTCCCCATACATCAAAAATTTCCACAATCAGGATAGGGTTTAAAGGCATCATGTCCCTACTGTAGACACCCGTTTTTGGCCGATAAGTTGAGCAATTTCTTTGTTCTCCCAGTTAATGCCCCGGTTGATCTATAATTGGTTGATTTTCTGGGATATCTCTTTATTCTTGGCCCCACAATCCAATTTCCGTACCTTGGATCTCGTCTCGAATTTGGCATTCTCGCGCTATTCACTCACATCACTTTCTTTTTCATAGCACGTTATGGACCTAATTGAATGATCATTTGAATAGTCACTATTTCTTGATATTTGATCTTTACAACATCCACTCTAGTTGTTATTCTTACTTGATATTTGATTGAACAACTGTCCAAAGGGTATTTATTCTTTTTTCTAGTCATTTGGCGAACCAATCGTTGTCGCGCTATATCATTATAGCGCATTCATGAAGAACGCGCTATACATTTCTATCGCGTTCTCAGGCAGAAACCCAGTCCGACCCGGACTCCCCTTTTTCAATTTGGGTCCTTATTTTGGTAAGTTTCCAATCATATTTCATCCAAAGGAAGGTTCCTAATCCTAATAGGAGTCTTTCACCATCATTAATCAGCAAGATTACCTTGATTTGAGCCGCCAAGTTATTAGATTGGATCGAACTCTGACCTAGGGTTCGTTCTTGATCCTTCTCCTATAAATTGGACCCTTGGCCGTCGTTCTGAGGGGATGCAACTCGAGATCTTGACGAGGAGGAGGCTGCTCTTCGTTCCAAATATATAATTCCTCACTCCTCACACATCCAAGGGAGTATTTTGGGGCTTTTTGTGTTCTTCCTCGTTCTTAGTTTTTTTTCTCCCCAATTCGTTTATTTCAATCCTCACATAGCATCGCATATTGATTTCAAAAAAAACACTTCTTCTACAAAATACACGTATTCACACTCACCAAACCTATTTTTGGCCCTCCCATAGGGGTTTAAAAACCACCAAATCCCCAGGTAATCGAGCCCTTCTTTTATATGCTTTTGATTAAGAATAGGGGCAGATTCTGCTTAAATCTCGATCTAATGGGCCTTTTATTTGTTGTTTATGATTGTTTGCAGGCACTAGAAGATTGATACGTGGAACCCTTACACCTTGGCCGGCCTTTGAGCAAGGAAGAAACGAATCCAGTTCATCCCGCTTTCTGTCTGATATCGCGCCATATGAACATAGCGCGATCTTGAGAAGGCGCTAGGAGCATATAGCGCGTTCATTCCGAGGCCAACTCTTGGCCCTCTTGAATTTCTGAGGTATGTAACATGCCCTTATTTTGATCTTCATATTATTTGGCATGTTGTTGGCCTCAATGGCGATCACGGATCTTTATTATTACATGTGACCCCCATTTTATCATTGATTTTAGTTCTATATCTTGTTAAATCATCACTTATTCAAATCACCAATTGGGGGAGGTCTAATTTTAGATCTACACCTGCGTGACATGTTCCCCACAGTCTGACAACGCTCACAATATTTACAAAATTCGAATGCATCTTTGAATACTGTGGGCCAGTAGAACCCACTCTGCAAAACCTTGGCTGCCATTTTCTTACCTGAAAAATGCCCCCCACAAGCTAAGGTGTGGCAAAATGTCAGAATGCTATGTTGCTCACCTTCAGGGACACACCTCCGAATAATTTGGTTTGGTCCTAAATGGAATAGCTTAGTGTCTTCCCAAAAGAAGTACTTGAGCTTAGCAAAGAAGCGGTCTTTTTCTTATTTGGACCAACCTTCAGGAATTTTCCCACAGCTAAGTAATTGACAATGTGTGCATACCATGGGGGTGAGATGTGGGATACACTAAGGAGGTGCTCATTAAATGAGTCATGTAAGGGTGTGGTGTCTGATGTTATAATTCGGGACAAGTGATCTGCAACAATATTTTTACTTCCTTTTTTATCTCGAATTTCCAAATTGAATTCCTATAGTAAAAGGATCCATCTAATCAACCTTGGTTTGACATCTTTTTTAGACAGTAGGTGTCTAAGGGCTGAGTGGTCAGAAAACACAATGACTTTGGCCCCTAGCAGATAGGATCGAAACTTTTCAAGGGCAAAGACAACAGCAAGTAACTCCTTTTCTATTGTGGTGTACCTAAGTTGGGCATCAGCGAGTGTGTGACTCGCATAGTAAATCACCATAGGCTTTTTGTCTACCCTTTGCCCCAAAACAGCACCTAAAGCATAATCTGAGGCATCACACATAATCTCAAAAGGTAATGACCAATTGGGAGTTTACAAGATTGGGGCATTAGTCAATGCCATTTTCAATGATTCAAAAGCCTCAAGACATGATTGGTCAAGATGGAATGGGACTTCCTTAGCCAGCAGATTAGTGAGAGGTCTAGTTACTTTAGAGAAATCTTGAATAAACCGGCGATAGAAGCCGGCATGACCCAGAAAGGAACGGATTTGTTTTACTGAGATGGGTGGTGGTAGTTTGGGAATGAGTTCAACCTTAACTTTATCCACCTCGATTCCTCTTGCTGACACTATATGCCCCAAAACGATGCCCTCTTTAACCATGAAATGACTCTTTTCCCAACTGAGGACAAGATTAGTGTCTATGCATCTCTTCATGACTTTGGCTAAATGATCTAGACAGGAATCAAATGTGTCCCCAAAAATGGAGAAATCATCCATGAAAACTTCTAAAAAGTTACCCACCATGTCAGAAAAAATGGCTAACATGCATCTTTGAAATGTGGCAGGCGCATTACATAGTCCAAAGGGCATTCTTCGAAAAGCAAAGGTTCCGTAGGGACACGTAAATGTGGTTTGTTCCTGATTCTCTGGGTAGATAGCCACCTGATTGTACCCTGAATGCCCATCTAGAAAATAGAAGTATTTTTTCCTGCTAATTTTTCCAAAATTTGGTCAATGAATGGGAGGGGAAAATGGTCTTTCTTTGTCATGGAGTTGGCCTTCCTGTAATCAATGCAGACCCTCCATCCTGTGGTCAACCTAGTAGGTATCAACTCCTCTTGATCATTGGCGATCACAGTCAGCCCTGATTTCTTTGGGACTATTTGGGTTGGACTGACCCACTGGCTATCAGAAATTGGGTAGATGATTCCGGCATCTAGCCACTTGACCACCTCCTTCATGTGTGGATTTAATCTCCTCTGCATATCTCTGCTCGGTTTTGAATTCTCCTCCATGTAAATGTGGTGCTGACAAATGGATGGACTAATCCCTTTAAGGTCAGCGACAGACCAACCTATTGCCCCCTTATGAGATTTAAGGACCTCAACTAGTTTCTCCTCATGGTTAGGTTCAATGTCACTTGCTATGATGACTGGCAAGGTTTGGTATGGGCCTAGGAATGCATACTTAAGAGAGGCCAGTGTTGAACCCCCTCCTTAAGTGAATGTCTAATTTGATAGCTTTTGATGATGACCAAACACTATATGTATATATATATTTTCTTTGAAGTGTTCTAGCATATAGAGTCTTAAAAAGCTCAAACATTCTATTGAGATCTTGGAGCTAAGGAGGTTAAAAAATAACCTCAACGGTTAAGCTTCTTCAACTCAAATGGCAAGGCTACATCTAATTCACAAATTATGTCTTGACAGGGCAAGGAACGTGCATAAGTGCTCAAGGACGGTCGGTGAGATCCACTTTAACTTATTGGCCCTTGATCTTGTGTTTTGATGTTCATCTTTTTTGATATCAAGGGTCAAATTGGTTTGGGTCTTATCTAAGCTTAATTGTACTAGGTTTCTCTTATTCATGTCCTAGCACATTCCCTTTGATGGCTTAAAACCAACCTTGAAACCCCTTGGCTTGTTCTTGGACTTAGTGGCCTTTTAATGAACCTTTTGGAAGCTCTGGAATAAGGGTCGACCCATTGGGTCGACCCCTATGCGCTGTAATCCCGAAACAGAATCAGTTACTGAAAGGGTCGACCCATTGGGTCGACCCCCAGCCACAAGGGTCGACCCCAAGGGTCCACCCCTGCTAGCATTTTTTTACACCCGACGGGTTCCTTCATCACATCTGCAAGGGTCGACCCTTGGGGTCGACCCATTCACGCGAGGGTCGACCCCAAGGGTTGACCTCTGCTCGCATTTTCTTAAATACCAGCACCGGATAGGCCGTGGGTCGACCCCAAGGGTCGACCCATTGACCCAGAGCCCTTTTAAACCCTCAAATCCCACACGAGGGTCAACCCCAAGGGTCGACCCTTTCAGTCTCGAACCTGAGCTGTGATTTTTGACTTGCGTGCGCATGCACCAAAAGTCATACCAATCAAACCTAACCTCCCAAAATCATTCCAAGAATTATGGATCTGGTCTCTATGGTGTCTTTGAACATTCCAAACTCTTTATATACATCTTATTGGGGTATGAAACCCTAAGGAGAGAGAGGCATCTAAAGTTGTGTTATTTTTCTAACCCTTGTGAGTGCAGGTTCGCAGGAGCAGCTCTAGAGGCTTCTTCCACCTTGTTCTAAGCCTGAAAGTGAAGGGAAGAAGCTTGAATCAAGCCTCCATATCATCCCCAACAACAAGCTGCGTGGGTTGTCAAAGCTGCAACCTCATTTGTACGACAAAGCTTCATTCTTCCTCAAGGATTGATCTTCCTCATGCAGAAGCATTCAATTACATTCAAGGAAGTGAAAGGGGGAGCTTCAACCAAGATAAATCATTCTTCACTCTTCACTCTCATATTTACTTTGTGTCTACTTGAGCATTTGATGTAAAACTTGATTCAGTTCTGTGTGTGGGTTGTTCATGTTCGGAAACACGAACGTTTGTGTGTGTGTGTGTTTGTGGTAGCCTAGATCGGCTGCCGCATATGTATGTTTGTTGTTCTACACAGCGTGTGTGTGTGGCTTACATCATAGTGAAGTCTTGATCCTCACAAGTGAGGGGTGGACGTTGGAGACACGGCAGTGTACCCAAACCACCTAAAAATTCCATGTGTCACTTGTGGTTTGTTCTTCCGCATCCATAGTCATGTGTACTTCACGGTGATTTGAGCGTACACCAATTCCTTTGTCAAACACCTACCATAATCCACACGCATTCACTAGTGTATCCATGTTCGGGTGAGATCTAGTGCTTATATGTTTACTTATCATTATTTTCCTTGGAAGAAAATTTTTAATTGGCCAATGAATTCACCCCTCCCCTCTTGATTGCCGCCTTTCGGGACTCAACAATTGGTATCAGAGCCTTGGTCTCTGTTTCACTCGACCACACGGTCGTAGAGTAGATCCCTCCTTATGGCAAACAAGGGGATGATGCCCGAAGGGCATTCGATCAAAAGACCCCCGTTCTTTGATGGATCAAATTACCCTTATTGGAAGAACAGAATGTATGTTTTTCTACGAGCCCAAGACTATGACGTGTGGCACGTCATAAGCAAGGGTCCGTATACTCTGTCTCAAAATGAAGATGAGTGGGATGATGAGGATATATAGAAGTGTTCAAAAAATTTTAAAGCCATGAATATAATACAATGTGCCATTCATCCTAATGAATACTCACGTATTTCCATGTGTTCTTCCGCGCAGGAGATGTGGAACAAGCTGTGGTTGATCTATGAAGGAACATCGGAAGTAAAGGAAACCCTGGCGAATCTGCTAGTCCGGGATTATGAGTTATTTTAGATGAAACCAGAAGAGTCCATTTCTGATATGTTTGCAAGATTGACAGAAATCACGAATGGATTAAAGGGTCTTGGTAAAGAGTATTCCGACAAGGAACTCGTCAGAAAGGTACTAAGATCCTTGTCATCACAATGGCACACAAAGGCCACTGTAATCGAGGACTCAAAGGATCTTAGCACTTTGAAATTAGACGAGCTAATTGGCTCCTTGATGACATACAAAATCAACATCAAGAGGAGCGAGGAGGACCATAAAAAGAAGAAGGTAGTCACACCTTTGGCTCTAAAAGTGAATCCACAAGATTCAGAGGGCAGTGAAGATGAAGAGCTAGTTGCCATGATTACAAGAAGGGCAAGAGGGTTTGTCAAAAGGACCAGAAATTTTGGTGGTCAATTCAGAAAGGGACCAAGAAGGCAAGGTCCGAACAGAGGAGAAAGTAGCAAGAAAGAAGAAGTGATATGCTACGAATGCAAGAAACCCGGTCACATGCGGGGTGAGTGCCCTGATCTGATGAAGAAGCTAAAGAAAGGAAAATTCAAGAAGCCCAAGGCCATGGTGGCCACTTGGAGCGATGAAGATGAGGAAGAGTCTGGGAATGAAGATGGACTAGATGAGCTGGTCCAAAACCTATGCTTCATGGCCAATGACGACGATGGAAATGAGGTACATTCTGAAACTGAAACTCTTACTTGTGAACAATGGCAAATTGCATATGAGTCGTTATATGAAAAATGTAAAAAATTCAGATCTGAAAACAGACATTTGAAAAAGAAAATTGAACATCTAGTGCATGCTGAAAACTCATGTGAAAATTGTCATGTGTTGAAATCAGAAACTGAGAAATTGATAAATGAGAAAGAAATTCTTGTGTCAAAAAATGAATTGCTTGAAGAAGAGATTTCATGCATGAGAGAGGAGCAATTCACACTAAGTAAAATGCATGATGATTTCAAAAATAATTTGGAACAAGAAAAGCTTGAAAGCATGGCATGCAATCAAGCAAAAGAAAAGGCCGAAAATCAAGTCCACTCTCTAATGCATAAAAACCATGAGTTGAAGGATGCTATTTCCATTTTTAAAAAGGGGAAAACTTTACAATCTGAAACACATTCAACTTACATGTCTCCCAGAAGTTCATCTCCATCCACGTCAAAAACACATGTGCATAATTCATTGTTGAATAAAGGAAGGAGAAGAAACAAGGATAGAGCCGTTACATACTTTTATTGTGGAAGGTTAGGCCATGATATGTATGATTGCAGAATTCTCAAATTTGATGATGAAAGTTTTGCTAGAATGAGAAATAGATCATACATATCTCATGTTTCTAACCATCATGGACCCAAGCTTGCTTGGGTACCAAAATTTTCATAAGTACAGTTGTTGTGACTGCAGGTTTGCTTGAGAGCTCAATGGAATAGGTGGTATTTGGATAGTGGATGCTCTCGGCACATGACGGGAAACAAAGAATTGTTTGCGGACCAGCATGAAAATGATGGTGGAATAGTGGCATTTGGTGGTAAGGATAAAGGCAAAATCATCGGAGAAGGTAAGATAGGTAAGAATCAAAATCATGCCATTGAGAATATCTTGCTCGTGAATGGGTTGCATCATAATCTTTTGAGTATAAGTCAACTTTGTGATAAAGGATGCAATGTGATTTTTGATTCTAACTACTGCACCGTTGTGAATAAAAATACTCATGAGATAAAGTTCATTGGTCTCAGGCATAACAATGTATATATGATAGATTTGGATGAACCCTCTCATAAAAATCTGTGTTTGGTTGCAAGGAATAATGATGCTGTTTGGCTTTGGCATCACCGACTTGGGCATGCTAGTTTTAATGTTTTGCTAAAACTGTCTCGAAATGATTTGGTTGTTAGATTGCTTAAGCTGAAGGTTACTAATGAAGGAGTCTGTGGGGCGTGCAGTATGGGTAAGCAAACAAGGACATCATTCAAGTGCAAGAATGATGTAACTACATCAAGGCCCCTTGAGTTAATCCACATTGACTTATTTGGACCAAGCAGAACACATAGCTTGGGTGGTAAATTGTATGGGTTTGTCATTGTGGATGATTACTCAAGATTTTGTTGGGTTTACTTTCTTTCACATAAAAATGATGCCCTGACAGAATTTGAAGCATTTTGCAGGGTAGTCCAAAATGAAAAGAGGTGTTGCATCAAGGCCGTGCGGAGCGATCACGTTAAGGAATTTGATAACCATGAGTTCAGCAATTTTTGCAGGGCTCAAGGCTATACGCATGACTTCTCCGCAACAAGAACCCCCGAACAGAATGGTGTTGTTGAAAGGAAGAATAGGATGCTAATTGAGATGTCAAGAACCATGCTAAATGAGAATAATTTACCGAGGTACTTTTGGGCTGAAGCAGTGAACACTGCTTGCTACATTGTCAATCGCGCCATGGTAAGACCATTGTTGAAGAAAACCCCTTACGAGTTGTACCGAAGTAAGAAGCTAAACATTTCCTATCTTAGACCGTTCGGCTCAGTTTGTTACATTCACAATAATGGTAAGGTAGACCTGGCTAAATTTGACCCCAAAAGTGACAAATGTATATTTCTTGGATACTCTCTTAGCTCAAGAGCTTATCGAGTGTATAACTTGAGAACTATTGTAGTTGAGGAAAGCCCCCATGTCATCATTGATGAATCATCTTCTAAAAGCACTAATGAAAATTCTGTATTGTAGGATGATGAATTGAATGACGGTAATGTCAAGATGATGGAAGGAAAAACTGAAAAACAAGAAGTAAAAGAACCACAAGAAGATGATGCAAATCCGGAAGATCAGTTGGAACAACAGCTTCCAAGGCAATGGACTTTCGAAAAGGACCATCCGCCGGAGAATGTGATCGGCAATGTTGAAGACGGAACAAGAACACGAGCCTCCTTCAAGGAAGTTAAAAATTAGGACTATATTGCCTTACTTTCCCAGTTTGAACCTCACTCTATTGAAGAGGCCTTGAGGGATGAGTCTTGGATCATGGCCATGCAAGAAGAACTACACCAGTTCCCAAAGAACAAAGTGTGGTTCCTCGTGCCATATCCTAGAAACAACTCAGTGAACGGAACAAAGTTGGTTTTTCGAAACAAAACAAACAATCAAGGAGTGGTAACTAGGAATAAGGCCAGGCTAGTAGCTAAAGGCTATAGCCAAGAGCTTAGAATTGATTTCGATGAGTCTTTTGGTCCAATAGCAAGACTCGAGGCTGTGCGAGTCCTATTAGCATTTGCATGTTGTAATAACATTAGATTGTTTCAAATGGATGTTAAGAGTGCATTTTTGAATGGCTACATACAGGAGGACGTGTACGTGGAGCAACCACCAGGGTTTGAGGACACAAAGCATCCAGACCATGTGTAAAAACTAGACAAGGCACTCTACGGTCTGAAACAAGCACCCCGGGCATGGTATGAACTGTTAAGTGATTTCCTCATTCAAAATGGATTCAAACGAGGTAATGTTGATCAAACCCTTTTCACGAAGTTGAACGGTGAGGAAATCTTAATTGTTCAAGTTTACGTAGATGATATTATTTTTGGCTCCACTAAAGATGCTCTCAGCAAAGACTTTGCCAAATCAATGCAAAGTGAGTTTGAAATGAGTCTTATGGGAGAGCTGACATTCTTCTTGGGATTGCAGGTCACACAAACGGCTGATGGTATGTTCATACATCAGAAGAAGTATGCATTGGAGCTGCTGAAAAAGTTCAACTTGACCTCTACCAAACCACAACCAACTCCCATGTCCACCTCAATAAAAATTGATCAAGATGAATCAGGTAAATCCGTAGATCAAAAACTCTTCAGAAGCATGATAGGTTCCTTGTTATATTTAACTACCAGCAGGCCTGACATTCAATTTGTTGTGTGTTTATGTGCACGATTTTAGTCCAATCCAAAAAGAATCACACATGTCGGCTGTTAAATGAATTTTTAGATATATTGCTAGTTCAAGTAATTTAGGATTGTGGTATCCGCGTAATTCGAGCTTTGATTTAGTTGCTTATTCTAACGTCGATTATGCGGGTTGTAAAGTGGATCGGAAAAGCACCAGCGGATATTGCCAATTTCTTGGGGGGTGCGTGGTCTCATGGGCCTCCAAGAAACAAAACTCAGTTGCTCTATCAACCGCCGAAGCCGAATATGTGGCTGTCGGGAGTTGTGTTGCCCAGGTGCTATGGATCCAAGAACAGATGATTGATTATGGCATTTCCTTCAAAAACACTTCCATCTTGTGTGACAACACTTCAGCCATAAACTTGTCAAAGAACCCAGTCTATCACTCTCGCACAAAGCATATTAAAATCAGACATCATTTTCTCAGGGATCATGTGAGCAAGGGTGATGTAGAAATCAGGTTCATTGAAACAGATCAACAAATTGCCAACATTTTCACCAAACCTCTTAGTGAAGAAAAATTCACATCATTTAGGAGAGAACTAGGGGTTTGTAGGATAGACGAGTCTGAGTCATGATCATTTGCATTACTATGTGTATACGTCATTGCATAGCATGCATTTGCATTAGTATGGTGCATAGTTGCATTTCCCCTTGTCATGCATGTGCATTATGATTGATTGAAAAACAAAACAAAAATTAGATATGTGTGAAACACCATGATTGTGTGTATTGCATTCCTTCTATCTATAGTATACACCCATGTCACAGTTATTTCTATGGCCAATATTCCCTTGAATTCTCTTAATTGTCAAAAAGCGAGCAAAACCCCTCGAAATCTGAAATCCGGAAGCATTAGATAATGAACGTCTATTATGAGCTTAGATTTCATTGAAACATGTTCCCCAATTGATTTATCCTTAAAACAACTCAAATTTTCTTGATTCCAACATGAATTTATCATTGGGGAATAGAGCCGAACCTTTTTGATCTTCCATCACATTTCAAAAACTTTTTTTTGATGAAATTTAAAGGAAGGGTCGACCCCAAGGGTCGACCCTCGCGGGATCCGTTTCTGGCTGGGGCCGGGGTTACAGGGGTCGACCCATTGGGAGGCCCTATGTTACAGGAGAACCGCCCTAAAAGGGGTGGAAACCCTATGTTTCCCCCTTCCCATCTCATAAAAACCCCTCAAGCCCCCTTCTAACCCTAGCCACCATCTCTTGCAAGCCCTCCAAGTATTTATTGGCACCAAAACTCTCAAGACCTAGCCGCGGTTCTCCCAGTGGCGTCCCGCGCACATCCGCCTTCCAAACGGTTCAACGCGTCTTCCTTGAGCTTCAAACCCTCTGAGGTATGTTCTTGATGTGTGGAGGATCACTAATCCAAGGCTATAGCTCTCCAATCTTGTCAAACCATCTCAATCTACAACCTCGTCATGCGCTTCTTTCGATTTGTGTTTTAGATGGCCCCAAAGAGGCATTCTTCTCGCAGTGGAGAGGGATCGAGCTCGGCAAGGGGGTGTCGATCCAGAGCAACCGTACCAACACTCTCTAGCACGGTGTTGGATAGAACCATACTCCGTCCACATGCAGTTGACTTTGGTAATCTTAGTCGTCATCTTCCCGGTCTTGTTGATATCATTTGCAGTCAACCAAATATAGACGGGTTTATGTCCGCACATCATCGCATCTATCCGAATATAGTACATCAATTTTACAGCAATTTGTCCGTTTCGGGTGATGTTCCGGTTACGACAGTAAATGGGCAGCGGATTATGCTTTCACCGCAAATGTTAGGCGAAGCATTTAATTTACCAAATGAAGGCTATGCTTTTGGGGATGTTGAAGTTTCTGAAGCCACAGTGTATCGATACATGACATCCGAGGATATGAGTGATGGATCAGTTGCTGGACTAAATGCCAATCATTTTCCCCCCATGCAACGAATTTTACATAGAATGTTCACCACCATTTTGCTACCAAGAGGGGGAGGCCATGATAAGGTCACTGAAAAACACATGTTTCTATTCTGCGATTTTATAGGTGGCATTCCTATCAAGTTTCCAGCACTTATCTTAGATCATATCTGTTCAAGTGTGAAGCACAAACATAGGACATTGCCATATGCTACAGCCTTAACTGCTATTTTTCAGTATATGGGGCTTAATCTTGCAAGGGAAGCATCTCAAACCATCCGAGCTTCTGATATCTACACCATACATTCCATATGTCACCACATGGGTTACGAAATGCAAGATGGGGTGCTGGTGCATCAATTGAAACGAGGTACACAAGCTGCTAGCTCGGGAGAAGATGAGGATGATGAAGAAGACCAGGCCGACAACCAACAACCTTCCTGCTGAAGCAATGCCCTCCACGGCGGTACAGCTAATCATGGATCGGTTGGATACAATTGATGGTCGTTTAGACAAGTATGGGGAGACAATGGAGGCTATGCAACAAGAATTGTCTGATCTGAAGCTCTTTCATCAAGAAAGCACTCAGTCTATTCAAGACGCCTTGGCCACTCAAGCCGCCATGTTTGGTGACATCGTTGATTATATTAGGCGTCCACCAAGTCCTCCACCTCCGAGTAATGATTAGAGGGTTATGCTCCTGCGAATTGGCACACCTCTTTTGACTTTCACCCCCTCTTTTTTGATGATGCCAAAGGGGGAGAAACGTTGGTCCTATATATGGGCCCCGGCTAGTCGGCTAATTATATGTTTTGTGTGATGTGTGCTTGCATGCATGTATGCTTTCATCATTTTTCGCATCTCAGTTGTGTTGCATTTCAATCAACATTTCCATTGCATCTTGTAATTTGCTTTTGAACTCAGACCCTGCTTCCTTTTTAATTCGGTTGTCGGCAGATATGTTTGGAATATGCCTTTGTGGTCAATCTCACATGTTTTGGATCGGTATGATGCATGTGAAGAATGAAAGTTTTGTTTCTTGATATGGAGGTTGAAGGTTGAATCTCATATGTATGCTAAATCATTTTTGAAGTCATATGTTTTTACAAGGCATATAGTATTTTGTCATCATCAAAAAGTGGGAGATTGTTGAACCCCCTCCTTAAGTGAATGTCTAATTTGATAGTTTTTGATGATGACCAAACACTATATGTATATATATATTCTCTTTGAAGTGTTCTAGCATATAGTGTCTTAAAAAGCTCAAACATTCTATTGAGATCTTGGAGCTAAGGAGGTTAAAAACAACCTCAACGGGTAAGCTTCTTCAACTCAAATTGTAAGGCTACATCTAATTCACAAGTTATGTCTTGACAGGGCAAGGAACGTGCATAAGTGCTCAAGGACGGTCGGTGAGATCCACTTTAACTTATTGGCCCTTGATCTTGTGTTTTGATGTTCATCTTTTTTGATCTCAAGGGTCAAATTGGTTTGGGTCTTATCTAAGCTTAATTGTACTGGGTTTCTCTTATTCATGTCCTAGCACATTCCCTTTGATGGCTTAAAACCAACCTTGGAACCCCTTGGCTTGTTCTTTGACTTAGTGGCCTTTTAATCAACCTTTTGGAAGCTCTGGAACAAGGGTCGACCCATTGGGTCGACCCTTGTGCTCTGTAATCCCGAAACAGAATCAGTTACTGAAAGGGTTGACCCAATACCCCTGCTAGCATTTTTTTACACCCGGTGGGTTCCTTCATCACATTTGCAAGGGTCGACCCCAAGGGTCGACCCATTCACGCGAGGGTCGACCCCAAGGGTCGACCCCTGCTCGCGTTTTCTTAAATACCAGCACCGGATAGCCCGAGGGTCGACCCATTGACCCAGAGCCCTTTTAAACCCTCAAATCCCTCACGAGGGTCGACCCCAAGGGTCGACCCTTTCAGTCTCGAACCCGAGCCGTGATTTTTGACTTACGTGCGCATGCACCAAAAGTCATACCAATCAAACCTAACCTCCCTAAATCGTTCCAGGAATTATGGATCTGGTCTCTAGGGTATCTTTGAACGTTCCAAACTCTTTATATACATCTTTTTGGGGTATGAAACCCTAAGGAGAGAGAGGCATCTAAAGTTGTGTTATTTTTCTAACCCTTGTGAGTGCAGGTTCGCAGCAGCAGCTCCAGGGACTTCTTCCACCTTGTTCTAAGCCTGAAAGTGAAGAGAAGAAGCTTGAATCAAGCCTCCATATCATCCCCAACAACAAGCTGCGTGGGTTGTCAAAGCTGCAACCTCATTTGTACAACAAAGCTTCATTCTTCCTCAAGGATTGATCATTCTCCTGTAGAAGCATTCAATTACATTCAAGGAAGTGAAAGGGGGAGCTTCAACCAGGATAAATCATTCTTCACTCCTTACTCTCAGATTTACTTTGTGTCTACTTGAGCATTTGATGTAAAACTTGATTCAGTTCTGTGTGTGGGTTGTTTGTGTTCGGAAACACGAACGTGTGTGTGTGTGTGTGTGTGTGTGGTAGCCCAGATCGGGTGCCGCGTATCTGTGTTTGCTATTCTACACAGCGTATGTATGTGGCTTACATCATAGTGAAGTCTTGATCCTCACAAGTGAGGGGTGGACGTAGGGGACACGGCAGTGTATCCGAACCCCCTAAAAATTCCATGTGTCACTTGTGGTTTGTTCTTCCGCATCCATAGTCGAGTGTGCTTCACGGTGATTTGAGCGTACACCAATTCCTTTGTCAAACACCTACCATAATCCACATGCATTCACAAGTGTATCCATGTTCGGGTGAGATCTAGTGCTTATATGTTTTCTTATCATTGTTTTCCTTGGAAGAAATTTTTTTAATTGGCCAATCAATTCCCCCCTCCCCTCTTGATTGCCGCCTTTCAAGACTCAACAGCCGGCAATGGTTTTAATTCAACCTGAGGAGGGGATTGCAATGATGGCAGAGCTGGTTCAGATTTAAGCTGCGGCAAGGATTCAACTGGGGGCCACGTCCTAAGTTGAGTTGACATGATATCAACTTCTTCTCTCATTCTGGTCCTACTGTCCCCTTCAATCTCCAATAACTCCTCAATGGTGTCAATAGCATAGCAATCTCCTTTTTGATCATGGAATTTGGATGCCTTGAAAATGTTGATGCTGACTTTCTGGTCCCCAAAAGATATGTCCATAATTCTTGAAGCACAGTCTATATTAGCCCTAGCCGTGGATAAAAATAGTCTACCAGAAATGATAGGAGTATGCTTGATTTCTTGGGAAGAAATCATGTCCAAAATAAGAAAGTTGGCAGGGAAGTAGCACTCATTCACTTTAACAATGACATCCTCAATAAGGCCCTTTGAAGTCTTGATTGATCTATCAGTGAGCTGGAGAATAATGGGTGTAGGCTTGAGCTCACCGATGTCAAACTGCTCATAGATTGAGGTGGGGAGTAAATTGACACTATGGTGCGGACACTAGAGCGAGCGAGAAGCACGAACCGACGAGCCGTCAGTACCGTACGCGGAGCACCACTTACGCTACATCGACTTCCATCTAGCTCGGAGATAGCCTGGAGACTCCCCCTTGAGTCTCGATAATTATAGTATTTACTGAGACTTTATTTATGTGTAATGTGTGTTTATTTAACTTTATTTGGATTGTAATTTGGATTGTAACAAGGGTTTATTTGTAAAATGGGACCACCTGGGTCCCGCGGGCCCCCCATCTCTTCTCCCATTGATCCACCTCATCTCTTGGACCCATGTGGGGTCAGTCAACCCTCCATGGTGGGCTTCTAGAAGGGTTGGATCAAGGGGGGGACAAAGGGAACAAAAATTCAAAATGTGGAACCATAAAAGTCAAGGGGGCGCCCCATGTTTAATGTAGTTTATTAGGATTTGTAGTTTTATTTTATTTGTTCCAAATCACATGGGAGAAATAATTGTGGACTCCCTCTTTTACCCCTCATCAATCCTAGATCTAGGGATAGAACTAGACTTTTTGTATTTTCCATAAAAGCCTGGTATTTCTATTTTGAGTGAAATTAATGCATAAGAAAATCAGAATTTTGTTGGAGCTCCAAGCAAGGGCCGCCCCTTTCTCTCTCTCCTCTCTTCTTCTTGCAGCTGGGAAGGTTGGGTTCTGAGGTGGGAAGCCTCATCTATCTGGTGTAGAGTTCGTCGTTGCCGCCGCCGCCGCCATTGAGCCGCCGTTGCACCGCCACCGCCACCGTCGGTATTCTGCCATTCGCGAGACAGCAGGCCATCCCCAGAATTCTTTCTCCCACCTCGAGATCTTTTGGAGCCCAAACTTTCAGGGTGAGTTTCAGAGGTCTCCCCCATGTCCTAGAAAAATTGGTGGAGCTTCTAGCCTCTATTTTCCATTTTTCCATTTTCGTTCTCCACCTTCTTCCAGATCTGCCTGCAGTCTGCCCAGATTTCTAGAAGCCAAATAGAACGTTCATGAACCCACCCTTCCGTGATCTAAATGACTTGATATTTTTATTGGGGGTTCTGTCCACCTAATACCACGTCCCAAAATGTTCTTGTGAATTTAGAATCTCATTCATATTTTCTAAAAATTCACTCCAGATCCCAACTCAGTTCTGCCTGCCACTGTCCAGATCCGACCACCCAGCCGTATCAAATACATTTTTCCATCCAAACCGCCTCCAAATCGTTCATAAAAATTATTTCCATTTTCCTCTCTTTCCCCACTACAACCTTTAGGAAGAGCTCAAAGTCTGAATCGGAGGTCTATTTTGCGGTCAATGCCAACTCTCAGGAAAGTTCATTCCTGTCCGGCCAGATCTGAGGGAGAGATCAGTCAGGTTCAAAAATCTGCCAACAAAATTACAGTCCCGTCGAAATTCCTAGATCCAAAGAAGGTCAAAGGATTTCGATTCAGCGTTCCAACGGCGCTAGTTTCGCGCCGATCCGACGTCGGTGCTATTCGCAGCAACATATCTCGCCGGGTCGCGCGCCAGAAAACAGAGGTTGCAGGTCCGTGGCCAGCAACTCCGACAAGTAGAGATCGGAGCTGTCCGGCCTCCGACCGGCATTCCAGCCTGGCCGCCATCTAGGGAAGCATGCCACTAGAGGTCACCATCACAGCGGGACCCACCCCGTCAGGTCCAGAGGACTGAGCAGCAAATGGGCCCCGTAAATCGTAGATCGCGCCATCCGGACAGCACTAAACGTGGGTTTCAGCAGCGACGGAGTGACATCAAGATGCTACCCATCTACCCAATTCCTGAGACTCCTGGGCCCCACTTGTGACCTGTTACCTCCCTGCGTGGAGTGGGTCGAAACATTTGTACCGCTATAATATTTGTTAACCGGGAGTACGGACTTGGCCGGGGTTGTCTTCCACACGCCGGGAGCGTAGAGGTAACGGTCTTACTTCTTGGCATTCATTTGCTAGTATAGTATATGGTCATATGCCGCTGTGAGTGTGTTAGGATTCTAGCTCGTGAGTTCATGTCACCGCTGTGAGTGAGAGAGTGACCCGTCCCGTGGCTCGATCTGAGCACGGAAGTGAGTCGACCACCCTTGACTCTGCCGGTTTCTCAACCGCGCGGATCCGCGTTTCCCCTCGCTTGGGATGACGAGTGAGCTTGCATTTCTGTTAGCGACGTATAGCCCATAGGAAATCTTAGTGTGGGGATGAAGTGTCTCTTTTATTCGTATGTTGCTGGTCGCGTCTGCACGTAGAGTCTGAGGTCTGCATTACTTAGAGTCGGTCCCCTTGTCCGTCCCGCATCAGTTTGGTATCAGAGCGAGTCGAGTCTAGGGTAGTCGTTGCATAAGTCTTGCATGGTTTAAGTCGAGTCTAGGATAATCATTATTTTCAAAACAAAAAAAGTGTTTTAAAATTGCATTTCATCCCGATAATCTGATATATTAAAAGGTGTTGTCCGAACGTTAGACTACGCCTATCGGGAAGGCCGCACACTTGCGCGAGGAGATCTTCGGGTCGACCCTCCGCCACGTACCAGATATTGGCTAAGTCTAGGTGAATTAGTCTGTGTCTCCTAGCCCGTTTGTCTTTGCATGCCCACCCATCGAGGCACCCATTACTCGCCACCACCACCTATGGCGGATTCCCGAGCTCGTAGTTCCGATGAGCCCTCGACGGTCGAGATGTTCCGAGCCCTCATGGATTGTCTCGATACGCGTATGGATGGTCTTAGTACGCGTCTAGAAGGGAGGATGAAAGCCCTAGAGAATCGGGCCAAAACATCGGACCAGTCCAATCAGGGTCTTGTAGGGAGGATTGCTATCCTTGAGAGGGCCCCAGTGGCAGCACAACCCGCACCGACGAATGTCCAACAAGAGTCGGCTCAGCAGCCTACTGTGCCAAGGGCTCAGGGGGTAGATGTTGGGAGGCAGCAGGTGCACGAGGTGGATGACTATGCATCTGATAATGAACAAGGGGGTCGTGATCGTCAAAACCAACGACGGAATTGCGATGATGACAACGACCGTGTTCTTATGAGCGTGCGTGCGGACCCTCTCCTATTTGATGGGTCTCTAGATCCAAAGGTCTATTTAGATTGGGAGGCCGGCATGGACCGGTACTTCTAGTGTTTTGAGATGACGGACCACCGAAGAGTTCGGTATGCGAAGATGAAGTTGCATGGGCAGGCCCAAACTTATTGGATCAATGTGGAGAGCCTGTTAGTGCAGCGACATCAACCCCCGATCGATACTTGGGATGACATGAAAATGAAGTTGAGGTAGAAATACCTTCCTGCCAGGTATCGCCAGCGTCTCATAGACAAATGGCAAAGTCTCTCCCAAGGGAACCGGTCCGTGACTGAGTACACCGCCGAGTTTGATGAGTATTATTTACGGTGTAGAGTTACGGAAGAGAGCACCATGACCATATCACGCCTTCGAAGAGGTCTGCGGCCGAACTACCAATATGAATTTTTCCACCGTAATGTGACCACTTTGGAATAGGCGTATCAGGTTACTCTCGAATTGGAGCAATTCAAGGCCGAGTTTGATCCTACCCATCGGTTGGGCCCCTTTCCCATTCGTATTGTCGAGCCCCGTGGCTCTTCAGGCACATATCTGAGGGCCCCCATGGCTCGACCTCAGGAGCCCACTCATCCCGAGCCATTCGCTCCTAGCCCTCGCCCTTCACCTCCGAGGGATATCCCTCCTCGTCCCCAACCCACGGCACCCACGGTCCGTCCACCGGCACCCGCACCCGTTGCTCGTCCTTTGTTGCCTACACCTCCTATCCGTCGGGAGGATAAGGGGAAAGGACCTTTGATCGGGGAGACTAGTGGATCACGATAGCAGTGTTATCGCTGCAATGGATTTGGCCATTTCGCCAACCAGTATCCCACTCACCAGTCTCTTGTCATTGGGGACACACAGGCCGGGGATGCCACCTCTTCAGATCTTGTGTTAGTCAGCTATGAAGCAGATCAGGAGCTAGCTGATGAATACTATGAGATTGAAGGTAATGGCCAAGATGCCAAGCATTCGGACGATACCCACTTGGGGGTCGTCAGGTGTATTCTCACCCAGCCACAGGCCAGTGATGACTGGCATCAGACCACCATCTTTCATACATACTGTAGGCTGGGGGGGCATGTGTGTAAGGTGATTATCGATAGTGGGAGTTGCATCAATGTAATCTCCACAGGCGCAGTCTCACGTCTTGGTCTTACTCCCGTGGACCACCCTTGCCCTTATCGAGTATCTTGGGTGGATTCCACCTCCATTCCGATCAGGATGCAGTGTTTGGTCCCACTGCAGTTCCATGCTTATCGTGACGAGATTTGGTGTGATGTCCTCCCCATGGAGGTGGGTAATATCATTCTTGGTAGGCCGTGGTTATTTGATCGAGATGCCACTCTCCATGGCCGGTCGAACACCTGTACCTTGGACCATGATGGCCGACGGATTACCCTCCACCCCACTCAGCCCAAGAGCCCATCAGTTAGGGATCCTATTGGCCCTAGTACTCCGGAGCCTTCCGTCCCCGGGCCCAGTACCCCATCCCCAGCCCGGGCTATGACCGTTACCTCTGGCACAGGCGAGCCCTCAACTAGGAGGTTGATGATGATTAGCTCCCGAGAAATGGAGTGGGAGGCTAGTAGGGGCTGCCATGTATTTGCTATTACGGTCCGAGAGGTGGAGCCGATGTCCGAGGGTGAACTCCCACCCGATGTCATTCCTATTCTATAGGAGTTCACTGATATTTTTCCCGAGGAGCTTCCCGAGGGACTCCCACCCATGCGGGATATTCAGCATGCTATCGACCTGCTTCCGGGCTCCTCATTGCCCAATCTTCCTCATTATCGCATGAGTCCCACGGAACATGCCGAGCTAAAACGGCAGGTCGATGAGTTGATGCAGAGAGGGTCTGTTCGGGACAACATGAGTCCGTGTGCTGTTCCCGCATTACTCGCCCTAAAGAAGGATGGCACGTGGAGAATGTGCATTGATAGTCGTGCCATCAAAAAAATCACCGTGAAGTACAGGTTCACTATTCCTCGCCTATATGATATGCTAGACATGATGGCCGGTGCCACTATCTTCTCGAAGATCGATCTTAAGAGTGGCTACCACCAGGTGAGGATTAGGCCAGGTGATGAGTGGAAGACCGCATTTAAGACCAAGGATGGTCTATATGAGTGGTTGGTCATGCCCTTTGGGTTGACCAATGCCCCTAGCACTTTCATGCGACTCATGACTCAGGTCCTTCGACCTTTCATTGGAGTCTTTGTGGTTGTGTATTTTGATGATATCCTTATATATAGTCGCACTAAAGAGGACCACTTGGACCATCTAAGGCAGGTCTGTCTGCTTTTGAGGTGAGAGCAGTTGTTTGCGAACCCACAGAAGTGTGCCTTCATGACACCTCAACTTACCTTCTTGGGTTTGTAGACACACTAAAATTGACATCATTTTGAGCATATTTTCTATCGCACTGTGATGCCCCATTTGACCCTCAAATCGACTTATTTGAGTGATTTTCCTCCTTTTTATTGAATATCCAACTTCCCCAAGCTTTCCACATGTTTTTCCATTTTTCTCCAGATTTTTCTGAGCCATTTCTCCATTTTTTCGGGCCTTAAATCAAATGGGGGAAGGGACCCGGGCGTCATTTAAGTAACGCCCCGTCAGGGGGCGTCATTTCTTTAATTAGCGACCGTCTGTTCGGTCGTCAATTCTTGTTCAATTCCGAACTCCAGAAGCACCCCTTCCTTTCCTCACTTACACTCCTTTTTCACTTGGGAAAGAGTTCCTATGGCTTCCTAATATTGAAAGGACACTTGGAGGAAGGATCCCCCTTTCCATCCTACCAAAACTAAGTTTTCTAATTTTTTATGAAATTAATTCCGAATTTCCCTTCTTTCCTTATTTAACCTCCTTTTCCACTTGGGAAAGGGTTCCTATGACTTTCCAAGGTTGAAGGGACACTTGCCTAATGCTTATCTCTTCCAAATTCCAACTAAAACATGTTTTCTTATTTTCTCTTGATTTAATTCCGAATTTCACTTCCTTTCCTCATTTAATCTCTTTTTCCACTTGGGAAAGGGTTCCTATGACTTTCCAAGGTTGAAGGGACACTTGCCTAAGGTTTATCTCTTCCAAATCCAACTAAAACATGTTTTCTTATTTTCTCTTGGATTTAATTCCGAATTTCACTTCCTTTCCTCATTTAATCTCTTTTTCCACTTGGGAAAGGGTTCCTATGACTTTCCAAGGTTGAAGGGACACTTGCCTAATGCTTATCTCTTCCAAATTCCAACTAAAACATGTTTTCTTATTTTCTCTTGATTTAATTCCGAATTTCACTTCCTTTCCTCATTTAATCTATGATTTTGATGAAATTGTCTATGATTAAGCACTTATGATCATGTCATGTTCTGAATTGATGGAAAAATGCTAATAAGTTTAAAGTGCAGAAGTTTGCAGGATTCGAGGCGTTTGGATCACTCATAGGAGCAACATCTTGTCACCTTGTATCTGTTTCTTGTAAGCATTGTTACTATATGATATCTACGCTATTATATTATGTCAAGGACCTTGTAGTTCTGGTGAACCTGAAATTTGAGTTCCCCTTCATCAAAAACGATGACGATTTCAGGAGAATCTTGATCACACGGATAGGCCGTCGAGCTGTTAAAAGTTTGGGACGATGGTTCCACTTTCTGAGTTGATGCGCGGACAAACGGGCTTCGGCTTACTGTTAGCTCAGAAATATGGATTCTTGACCAGACCTAAATAGCTTGGCAATATTATCCTTGATTATTTTCTATTTTTTAATTTGTTTTAACCTTTTCTTTTAGCCCAGCATGCATCATGTAGGACTTTGAGTTTCATGCTGAAAATCTTCATATTATGGCAATAATGAAGTTCACTCACTCTCGATTGAATTGACATGAGATATTCCACTTTAAATCAAGTACTTCGTTCTATTTGAAGCCATTCAGGCTGATTCCTTGAAAGTGTTCCTTTTGTTGGATCTTTATCCCAATTCTCTTTACTTTTCTGTAAAATTTACCTTGGTTGCAGCACGTCCACATTGGCTGGTAATCGCTCTCCAATGGTCTTTCCCTGCCGTGCCCACGCGCACACCCTTTATTACTTAGTTTAACCTCCTTTTATCCAACAAATCGATTGTCTCCTTGGAACCACTCAGAGTTGTTTCATTTAGAATCTTGGAAAGATTTCAAATGCTTAGTGTCTGAGGCGTGTCACATCACACCTTGGCGTCTCCTTATCAGTTCGTTCCACTTCATTCCTTTCATTACACTTCGCTCCATTTCCGTCTCACTCCCTTGCAAAGCAGACGCCAAGGCGGGGCAGCTGTAGACACGCCAAAATTGACGTTTTGTTGATCAAATCTCATGTTATTATATAAATGCCCCAAGTGGACTTCAATATTCCTATAACATGAAGTTTTTCTATTTTTGTGAGTTTTTCTGCATTTTTCCTGTATTTTTGTGAGTCACGACTTGATTAAGGGCGTTAATTTCAAAAATAACGACCTGTTGTAGGGCGTTTTCAAAGAAAGGACGACCGTATATGAGGGCGTCAATTCCTGGTGTTATCCCTTAATTTCTGGAATTATATATTTTCAAAATAAAAGGCATTTTATGAGTAACGCCTTTTATCAGGGCGTGATTTTAATTAACGCCGTTATCTCAGGCGTGTTATCTCAGTTTTCAAACAAGGCAAGGTTCCATTTCCAAAATTAAATCCAGGAAGAAATGCCCTTTCCTAGGTCGTGTTTCAAGAAAACGTCTCTGTGAAGGTCGTCAATTCATAAAAGACGCCCTGTATTAAGGCGTGTTTCACTCCAGAGTCCTTCCTTTTTCCATCTTTCCCTCACAGTTCCCTGCTGTCTTTGGACTCTTGCTCGATCTTGATCCTTCCCTGGATGCCTCATTGCCTGTTCTTATCATTCCTTGGTTTGATCACATCCGCTTGAGGCACTATAAATTGAAGCCTTGACCGATCGTGTTGAAGGTTAAGCACTTTAAGCATTCAGAAGGTTAAGCGCTCAGAAGCTTGAATATCCATCACGAGCAGAGCCTTCTTCGTCCTTTGCTGCCTCCCCTCTGCATCCTTCGATTGGGCTGCGTCCGGTGCTTCGTCCATCTACATCCATCAACACATTCATTCGGTTTTTCCCTTTACTGTCGCCAGGGACAGCAGGGTTTCTCATCTTTTCATCTCTTTTGTTTTACTTCATTCATACCATCATCCCTCCGTCCTTTATATCTCTATTCACCCTTCACATCTGTTCACGTCTTGTTGCATTTCTTTTTATCATCAAACTCCCCTTCCCTTAAGTCTTCTTAAGGGGTTTAAAAAGAAAACAAAAAAGAAGGTGCGCATGTTGATGTCTTTTCATCATTTTTATGTTGGTTCTTAAATGATACTACGGCACTTTGGCTGATCCCCTTTCTTTTGCTTATCTTTCATTGTCTTTCTTACAAGGTAATCAATCAAGAAAACCCACTTCGTCGGCCGGCCGATTGGAGTTGGAGGAGGAGATCCACATTCATCCCGCATCCCATCTTTCACCAGGTACATGCGATCTTATTCTTTTTTTATTGAGGTAAACCCTCTGGCGATCACACACTCCCCTTGTGCACCTCGTGCATTGTTTCATCTCCACCGTTATTTAATGTTTCCCTTTTCCCTTCCTTTTTAACCTCACCCCAAAAGTGTGGATTTTAAAGGGATCCACAAATTGGCGATCACGGTGGGACCACCATTGTTTTTCTTTGATTACCCTTCCCCCTTTGCACCCTCGGTGCAACTCCCTTTGTGCTCCACATAGCACTTTCCTTTTTGTTTTATCACTTGTGCATCGCGTGCACATCCCCCTCCCCTTATGTGATTGCTAACTTGTTGGTTTTTGAAAAATTCCACTTTCTTATCTCTCCATCTTTTTTTTAAAAAAAAATTTGGATGCCATGCTTCATATTATGTTGATTGCTATGATTTGTATGGCCATGTGAGTGTTTTACCTTATCTTTCTTTGGTTTGGCTCATATCATGGTTCATACTTTCTTTTCTTTGTCTTTTGCATTAGGACTTGCATTTAGGGCATTTGGCTTGGGAGACCTCCTCTCTCTATATTAGGATTTCACACACCCCCTTGGTGAAGGAAGGACCCTCCATTGAGCATTCCGTGTCTTTGGATTGGAAATTCTTAAACCAAGCCTCCATAAGTCCCCGCACCCGTGGATTCCCTCACGGACGCCGGGCAGGTTGTACCCTTGAAGTTCCCGAGTTTAGTTGGCCTATACGTGGTGAGAGAGTGTTCCTAGTTGGCATTGAAGTAATCATATTGAAACTAGGTTCCTCCCTCGTGTCTTTGGATTGGAAATTCCTAAACCAAGCCTCCATAAGTCCCCACACCCGTGGATTCCCTCACGGACGCCGGGCAGGTTGTACCCTTGAAGTTCCCGAGTTTAGTTGGCCTATACGTGGTGAGAGAGTGTTCCTAGTTGGCATTGAAGTAATCATATTGAAACTAGGTTCCTCCCTCGTGTGAATCATTCCAAATCTTTGTAAAAAATCATTAATTCACCAAGGTTCAAACATAAAAAAAAATCAAGGTAACCATTCCAACTTGTGTGCTTCTTTGTAAATTATTTGCACATTAAATTGCTTACATAATGGCTTACTTTGATAGACAAAACAACATGTTCAATTCAATTAATGTTCATGAGGGTGATCAACCTAGCACATCTTATTCCCCTTAATTCCAACATGTTCAACATAATTCTCACCATAATTCTTTCAAAGGACCACGTCCTCACTCTTATGGTGTTGCCCGACCCATGGGCAATGTCCAATCCAATGGTCTTTTAATCCAATTGCGAGCCACTATTCCCTCGGGACCGTCTCCTCCCAATGATGAGAAGGTTTCCCAAATCATTCATGCATTAGATCATCTCACCCCTCAACAGATCCAAGCCCTTAAGGCCGCCATTGAGGGTGCATCTCATTCCTCTCCTCCTCCTTCTAATCCTACACGGGTGGCCCATCACCCACCTCCCTCTTTTATTCCTACACGGGTGGCCCATCACCCATCTCCTCCTATTCATTCTACTCGGGTGGCCCATCACCCGCCTCCTTCTATTCCTCCTCCATCACGGCCCCAAGGCCCATTTATTCCTTGCAATCCGGCCCATCCGGGTTCTTCCATGGGTCGGCCCGTTAATTCTTCTCCACGGCCTTTTTATACGGCCCCTCCTCCTTCAAGGCCCTATCAACCTTCGGTTGCACAGGTCACACCCCTCCAGCAAACTCTCCTTGACAAAATCACTCTTATGGAGGAACAATTAAAGAGGGTTACGAGCCCGCGGCCCGCTCCTCCTACTCCAGTTAATTCTCTTCACGCTTTCCTGGATGACATTACCAAGATGGAGAGTGAATGGAAAGATAGGAGAGATGATTATGACTTTGGCACTTCAAGCAATCAAGAGCCGGCAATTGAAGAATCTGAAGCAATGTATGATGATGAAGCTATGCAGGCATCCCTTCCGAGTTTCCTTAACTTCTCGCTTCCTCCACTATCATTTGATGAACCTCCTGCTCAGGACGAAGCTACCATCCCTGATCCAACCCCCGTTTCCGAGACCTCTTGGTGTTACGATGATGGGTCGATACTCCAATCACCCACACCGGTGCATCTTGAGTCTCCTCCCAATCCTAACACCGCTCGCCCCGTCCGGAGTTTTCCCCGCACCAAACCTCCACCAGTTATACCTCCCCCAGTTACATCAACCTTCATATCATCACCCTCCCCTGAACCTTCCATCAAACCTCCACCAATGACACCTCCACCCATTAAACCATTAACCTTCACACCATCGGCCTCCATTGAACCCACCATTAAACCTTCCCCAATTAACATCCCACCACTTCAACCCTCCATTACCCCTTTAACCTCAAAACCCTCCACTATGCCTATAACACCTATTCCACCACATAACCCTTCACCTTTACCCGTGGCTAATCCTGAGCAGGATTCACCCTTTTTTGCACTCGAGCCAATCCCAACTGCTTCCGAGCAAAGGGAGAAACTCGACGTGTTTATACCTCCGCCTCCACTTATCCTTTCTCCAACGCCTTTCATTACGCCCCCACCATTCATGGAGCCTTCCGCCTCTGCTTCACCTCCCTCTACTACTCGGAAGGGGAGTGCTTCTACAAACACTTGTGCCGAGGATGATCAAGAGCTGCGAAAGAAGAATTTGGCCATGGCCGCGCTATTCAAAATGCAAGAGTTCATTTGCCAGATGCCAATCCGGGTTATTGTGCCAGGCATGATTGAAGAGGCCAAGTCGCCGTCATGCCAAGCACTGATGCTGTGTAAGGGCCGGGCAGAGCACCCTCTGTTCCAACTTCCAAATCTTGAACCCCCGGGCAACATGATGCTTCTGAGCCCTACTTTCCAACTCCCTCACACCATTACTTTTCACCCTCCAAGGGAGTTGTCGTTTACTATTGAAGCTTCGTCATGGGCTTGTATTTCATCCATTAGGCCATTTGGCTGTATTCTTTCACTGCCGTGGAGGGGCAGTTATCTTGGTGCCGAAAGGCCTTCCGCTATTTCATCCACCTTCTTGTCTATCACATCTTTTCCATGGGCCATTCCCAGGGTTAGGAGGAGGATCTCGTCCTCTCGCCCTTCATATTCTTCATATTCTTTACATCTCATTGCATTCGCGCATTCATTGCATTCATCGCATCCATCCCATTGCATGCATTTGCACCTCCTGCTTCCCGGGTTTCCAAACCCGTATCTTCCCCACTTTCCGGCACCTCTGGATATTCCGCACTTCCCATCTTATTCATCTTCATCCTTTTATCCACTATCCCTGGGGCATCGCGTCCCTTTTCCTGCTATCTCCCTGGAACCTCCAAGAATTTTATCCCTCCTCTTTGGGCATCGCACCCCTTTTTATCTTCTTCCTCCGGAACCTCCAGACTTTCCCCTCGGGCATCGCGCCCCTTTCCATTCTCCTCCTCCGGAACCTCCGGACCTTTCTCTCGGGCATCGCGCCCCTTTCCACTTTCCTCCTCCGAAACCTCCGAACTTTCCCCTCGGGCATCGCGCCCCTTTTCATCTTCTTCCTCCGGAACCTCCGGACTTTCCCCTCGGGCATCGCGCCCCTTTCCATTCTCCTCCTCCGGAACCTCCGGACCTTTCTCTCGGGCATCGCGCCCCTTTCCACCTTCCTCCTCCGGAACCTCCAGATTTTCCCCTTGGGCATCGCGCCCCTTCTCATTTGCTACCTTCGGAACCTCCGGATTTTCCTCCTGATCCTCCTTCATTCCTATCTCTTGGGTATCGCGCCCCTTTCTATATTCTTCCTCCGGAACCTCCGGATCCTCCACCTGATTGTCTCCATCTTTTCCCCGGGCATCGTGCCCCTTTCCATTTGCTTCCTCTGGAACCTCCGAATTCTCCGTCTTATTCTCTCTATCATCTTCCAGGGCATCGTGACCCTCCTGATTTCATTCCCCCGAAACCTCCGGACCCTCCATCTTTCTTCCGATTCATCTTTCTACTCCTCCGGGACATCACATCCTTCATTTTCTTCTTCCTTTTCCATCATCTTTTTCCCTATTTCTCCCTAGGGCATCGCATCCCTTCTTTCAATATTCCTCCGGAGCCTCCGGATTCCTCCTATCATGATTCTCCTCCTCTGCCTCTGGACCCTCCGGATCCACCTCTTTCCATCTACCAATTTCTTCTTCTGATTCCTCCTAATTCTGGGTCTGACCCAACTTCTTCCACATCCACTGCCTTGGGCATCTGCCCTTTCTCCCATTGCTTCCGAGGCTTTAGTCCTCACCCCTCTTCTTGATTTTCCGCTTCTTCTGTAGACTGTTCCATGTGATCAGGGTCTCCGCGCCTTAGTGAGGGAGTTTTAGCCCTCGCCTCTTTTCCTTTTCTCCTTATTCGTCTGAGTCTGGTTTGAGCACCACTCATTCTTGTTAAGCCACTCCCAAAATCTTTTGCTTCCAATCCTTTTGACTGCCAAAGAGGACAAATCCAATGATGATCAACCTCGCCTCTGACAGCTGCTTCTACAAAGGTTGCAAGGTAACATATTGGCGTAAGTACGCATTTTAATGATATCATTTTCTCATTACTTCACGCATGATTTTTAAAATCAAGTGCTTCTTAACGAGATTAAGAGTGGTGTTTTAAACCTTTATCTTAAGCTTTTGTTTAATTGAAATCATTCTCAAAAGAGTCCTTTAGGCTTATTTTTTTTGCAGCACCTCTGGTTAATAAAAACCCGTGCTGGGAATTCAACATTCTTTCCCCACTTGTTAAGAGTAACCCTTAGCTGGGCATTCCACATACTTCACGGCGTCCTTAGCCGGCTCCTTTGGTTAAACACCGTTGCTACCTTGGCCATGCCATGAGTATATCTGAAAGTCTTTTCTCTTCTTTACTCGGCCGCATGCAGGGGCAAGAGGTTGACGGATGAGATGACCAACCTTGGTAATCCCCAATACGAGAGGAGTCTCAAATAGGGGCAGTCTTGACCCAAATTAAATGAGTTTTCATGATATACATTTCGCCAAAAGGGCTATTATGAAAATCAAGTCAAAATTTCAATAAAAGCAAAAGTATGAATTATGGCATGTCAAGAGTGGCAAAGTCCCCGCAGGGAAAACCCTGGTCGTATGCATGTCAAGGGTCTAAAAATTAAAGGCACAAAACCCCGGCACAACAGACTACCTCTTTGAAGGGAACACCTTGGAAGGAATTCAAGTCCCGATATCTCCCATCCTGCACAAAGTTTATCCTCAATTATTCTTCTCTTCTCCCTCCAAGACCGAATGTTTCTCGGATATGGCCTTGGTAGGGGCACCGTTGATCAAAGACGGTCGGTTATAGGATGCCACTTTCAATGCACGTCCAGCTTTGGGCAGTTTTTAGCGAAAAGGGAAGGAACAAGGACCCCTAGCCAGTGGTTCAAAACACCCTTTGATGCTGCATTAACAATGTCTAAGCCAAAATCAAACAAAAATTCAATATTTCCTGATCAAAATCCAACAAAAATTGAATATTTTCAAAAATTCATAAAAAATCAAAATATTTTCAAAATCCACATAAAAATTCATATATTTTTCAAAACTCATAAAAATTTGCATATTTCCAAAATCCAAAAATTTGCATTGTATTTTCTGATGGTGTTTTGCAGGAACAGCTTTGCAGAGACCAAAAACACAGGATGGGTCCTCTCTCTACTTATTGCTATCAATCTATTGATTCTTTCTCGATATTTTCATGACATGCCACCAGGGGCATTTTTTTTGATTATCATCTCCCTATATCATTCTGATTATCATATCTCATGATTATTCATCTCCAAAACTTTTTTAATCAACTCCTGCTAATTTCATCTGATCACTCCGCCGATGGGCATTATATCAGATCTTGATCATTCATCTCCAAATCTTGATTAGCCAGATTATCTCCTCATGATAAAATAATAAACAATGCTATGATTTGACTTATGCTATTCATGCCATATACATGCTATAATTGATGCTTTGATGATTGCTATGCTTAAATGCCTTCTTCATTGTTTGTTATCTTTTATATCTTGGCTAATGAATTTTTTAGCGCAGGATAAGAAGCTCTTGGTCCCGCCGACTGGGCATCATCATCAAAGTCCCACGGTGCTTGCAGCTCATTTCTCAGTTCCCATGCTTATTGATATCACCATCTCCCTATATGCATTCTACTATATGTTACATATGTTACTAGATTATATCAAGGACCTTGTGGCTTTGGTAAATCTGGGATTTGAGTTCCCCTTCATTAAAAACAATGATGATTCCAGAGAAGTCTTAGTCACACGGATAGGCCATTGAGCCGTCCAAGACTGGGGACGATGGTTCCCTTTTTACGAGTTGGTGCGTGGATAAACAGGCTTCGGCTTAGTATCAACTCGCAGAATTGGTTTCTTGACCCAGTCTGGGCAGTTTAACAATATTATCCTTGATTATATTATATTTTCATTTGTTATTTTCCCTTTAGCCCAGCATGCATTCATGTAGGACTTTGAATTAACGTTGAAAAATCATTCTGATAAGCTGATATTGAGAGTTGAATTGATCTTAATCTTTCTCGATATGAGATTTTCATTGCCGAATTGGATCCTCAGTTCGTTTTATCGCTGTTTTGAGTCTTTTCTCGAGAACTCATTGTTTGGATTTTTATCATCTTATTTTTTTCAATCATTTCCCTTGATCCACCTTGGCTGCAGCACGTCCACATTGGCTGGTAACCGCTCCCCAATGGTGAAATCTACAGGTTTGTGACCTGGGGTACTCCCACCGCGCTGGAAGTTGATCATTTTATTTTATCTCCTTCGTGCACCGCGTGCACATCTCCCCTTTTATCCAAACATTGTTGATTTTGTTGGATTTCCGGAGATTTACTTCATCTCGAGCTTTTGATTTCATTCTCATCAAGTGATGTTGATTGCGTGTCTCATCACACCTTGGCATCTACTTTTCAGTTCGCTCTCACTTCATTCCATTCCATTCCATTCCATTCCATGTTGCTTCACTTCATTCTATTCTATTTCATTCCGTGTCACTCCCTTGCAAAGCAGATGCCAAGGCGGGGCAGCTGTAGACACACTAAAATTGACATCATTTTGAGCATATCTCCTATCGCACTGTGATGCCCCATTTGACCCTCAAATCGACTTATTTGAGTGATTTTCCTCCTTTTTATTGAATATCCAACTTCCCCAAGCTTTCCACATGTTTTTCCATTTTTCTCCAGATTTTTCTGAGCCATTTCTCCATTTTTTCGGGCCTTAAATCAAATGGGGGAAGGGACCCGGGCGTCATTTAAGTAACGCCCCGTCAGGGGGCGTCATTTCTTTAATTAGCGACCGTCTGTTCGGTCGTCAATTCTTGTTCAATTCCGAACTCCAGAAGCACCCCTTCCTTTCCTCACTTACACTCCTTTTTCACTTGGGAAAGAGTTCCTATGGCTTCCTAATATTGAAAGGACACTTGGAGGAAGGATCCCCCTTTCCATCCTACCAAAACTAAGTTTTCTAATTTTTTATGGAATTAATTCCGAATTTCCCTTCTTTCCTCATTTAACCTCCTTTTCCACTTGGGAAAGGGTTCCTATGACTTTCCAAGGTTGAAGGGACACTTGCCTAATGCTTATCTCTTCCAAATTCCAACTAAAACATATTTTCTTATTTTCTCTTGATTTAATTCCGAATTTCACTTCCTTTCCTCATTTAATCTCTTTTTCCACTTGGGAAAGGGTTCCTATGACTTTCCAAGGTTGAAGGGACACTTGCCTAAGGTTTATCTCTTCCAAATCCAACTAAAACATGTTTTCTTATTTTCTCTTGGATTTAATTCCGAATTTCACTTCCTTTCCTCATTTAATCTCTTTTTCCACTTGGGAAAGGGTTCCTATGACTTTCCAAGGTTGAAGGGACACTTGCCTAATGCTTATCTCTTCCAAATTCCAACTAAAACATGTTTTCTTATTTTCTCTTGATTTAATTCCGAATTTCACTTCCTTTCCTCATTTAATCTCTTTTTCCACTTAGAAAAGGGTTCCTATGACTTTCCAAGGTTGAAGGGACACTTGCCTAATGTTTATCTCATTCCAAATCCCACTAAATCATGTTTTCCTAATTTCCCTTGGAATTAATTTCGAATTTCAACCCTATAAATAGGACTCCTCTCTCCCTTGTGTTAAGAGATCAAGATCAATTCAAGGGGAGGTGCTGCCGGACCAAAGGCTCAAGGAGGAAGACTCCCATGCACCTAAAAGCTTCATCCACGGAGTTCTTCTTCCTCTATTGAAGATTAGAAACCTCTACATCCACAGAGTTCTTCTTCCTCTATTGAAGATTTGGAGCCTCTACATCCATGGAATTCTACATCCTCTTCTTCCTCTATTGAAGATCTTGAAGCTAATTGGAGAAACCACTAAGCTTTCCCCCTCCTATCTCTTATTTTTCTTTAGTTAATTGCATGCATCATTATTCCATCTCTTCCTTTTATTTCTTTTTATCTCCATGTTGAGATCTCCTTAGTGCAACACTTGCACACCTCCTTATTTGCATATCATTCATCATATCTCCCATACCCTTTTGCATAGGGGTTTAAAGGCCAAACACCAATAAGGTGTGTTCATATCCATGCTTTCTATGTCCATATTTACATTTGGATTTGATGCTACACATCTTGGTTTCTAATCCATGTTTGTTTATTGGTGTTTGTTAATTTTGCAAGGGTAATCAATCAAGGAAAACTCTCTTCATCGGCCGGCCGATAGAAAGAGAAGGTGCACTCACAATCTCCCCCACATTTAAGGTATTTATATCGCGATCCCTCCATTGATTATTTGTTATATCCTTTGAGGCCCTCGCGTCTCTGGCGATCACATTCCCCTTAGCATCCTCGCATGCTCCCCTTTTCTCCCTCTTTTCCCATTCTTCTTCTATTCATTTTTTCTTTTTCCCTTTTAATTGTTCTAAGTGGATTTCTTAGAATCTACAGGGTTTTATTGTGTCTAGTACAGGGCTCTCCGTTGATCCGGAGAAGGTCCGGGCCATTATTGAGTGGCCGGAACCCCGTATGGTCCATGATGTCCGCAGCTTCCATGGCCTCGCGATGTTCTATCGTCGTTTCATCCGTGGATTTAGCTCTGTCACTGCCCCGATCATGGACTGTATTCGGAAGGGCACGTTTGTATGGACGAAGGCCGCTGCTGCTACCTTTAAGGACATTAAGGAGCGCATGACCCAGACACTGATCCTTCGATTGCCAGATTTCTCGAAGGTGTTTGAGGTCTCTTGTGATGCGTCAGGTGTTTTGATAGGAGGAGTGTTAAGTCAGGTGGCCCACCCGATCGCATATTTCAGTGAGAAGCTGAATGACGTGAAACTGCGATACTCCACTTATGATAAGGAATTCTACGCAGTTGTTCAGGCTCTTAGGCATTGGAGGCACTATCTTTTACATAAGGAGTTTGTCTTGTACTCCGATCATGAGGCCTTGAGATTCCTCCATTCCCAAAAGAAGCTTAATGCGCATCATAGTAGATGGGTTGAGTATCTCCAGCAGTACACATTTGTGCTTAAACATAAGGCTGAAGTGGAGAACAAGGTGGTTGATGCCTTGAGTCGGCGTGCATGTCTACTGACTACCATGAGTGCCGAGGTCATAGGGTTAGAGAAGATGAGAGAGGCCTATGTTGACTATCCTGACTTCGGTCAGATTTATACCACTCTCTAGGCTGGACCCTCAAGAGATCATGATGATTATGTGCTTCAGGAGGGTTACCTCTTTCGAGGAGGCAAACTTTGTGTTCCCCGAACTTCGGTTCGAGACTTCTTAGTCTTGGAACTACATGCGGGAGGTCTAGCCGGCCACTTTGGTCGGAACAAGACTATCGAGGCTGTTGAGCATAGATTTTATTAGCCGAGCTTGAAGCGTGATGTTGCTCATATAGTGACTCAGTGCCTTACATGTGCTACGGCCAAAATGAAGAAGCAAAGCTCGGGCCTTTATATGCCTCTTCCCGTGCCTGATGTCCCGTGGTATGACGTTAGCATGGATTTTTTCTTTGGATTGCCACGTACCTCTAAGAAGCATGACTCGGTCTATGTGGTAGTTGACCGGTTCTCGAAGATGACCCTTTTCATTCCCTGCTCGAGGACTTCGGATGCTTCGAGGGTAGCCCGCCTATTTCTTACTCATGTGGTGTGCATGTTCGGGTTGCCTCGTACCATAGTGTCTGACCGTGATGTTAGATTCACCAGTTATTTCTAGAAGACACTGTGGCATATGTTGGGTACTCACCTCAAGTTTTCCACTGCATATCATCCCCAGACAGATGGTCAGACCGAGGTGGTCAATAGGAGTCTGGGTGACCTTTTGAGGTGTCTTGTCATGGACCATGTAGGGTATTGGGATCTCATATTACCATTGGCAGAATTTGCATATAATGATTCGGTTAACAGGTCTACCGGTATGATTCCATTCGAGATTGTCACAGGTCGTACGCCTAGGAAGCCAGTGGATCTTGTTCCCATACCCATTCATGCACGAGCATCTGAGTCTGCCGAGTCTTTTGCTAGGCATGTTAGGAGTTTGCATGACGACATTTGTCGTCACATTGAGGCTAGCAATGCACGGTATAAGGAGTTAACCGATGCCCATCGACACCACTATGAGTTCCAAGAGGGTGAATATGTCATGATCAGGGTAAGACCTGAACGGTTTCCCTCTGGAACCGCAAAGAAATTACAAGCTCGTGGAGCTGGTCCATTTAGAGTGTTGAAACGTGTTGGATCCAATGCGTATGTTGTGGACCTGCCCGAGGAATATGGTATAAGCTCAACTTTCAATGTGTCGGATCTAGTTGCATATATGGACCCAGCAGTGATCCCTAGTGAGCCTTTCAAGCCATCTCCTCCCATTGAGAGTGATCCCACACCTGAGTGTCCACCACCAGCCACATTTTCACACCAGCGAGAGCATATCAATCATATACTAGATGAGCAGGTGACAGTTACCAGGAGTGGATCCTACCCGCGCTACCTAGTGCGTTGGAGAGGACGACCTGCCACCGAGGATACTTGGATCACCCGTGGAGAGTTGCAGTGGATAGATCCGGACCTACTAGAGCGCTACCAGAGCGATGCTGACCCTTACTCGATAGGGTCGAGTTTCTCCCACCGGGGAGAATTGGTGTGGACACCAGAGCGAGCGAGAAGCACGAACCGGCGAGCCGTCGGTACCGTACGCGGAGCACCACTCGGGCTACATCGACTTCCATCTGGCTCGGAGACAGCCTGGAGACTCCCCCTTGACTCTCGATATTTATAGTATTTACTGAGACTTTATTTGTGTGTAATGTGTGTTTATTTGACTTTATTTGGATTGTAATTTGGATTGTAACAGAGGTTTATTTGTAAAATGGGACCACCTGGGTCCGACGAGCCCCCATCTCTTCTCTCATTGATCCACCTCATCTCTTGGGCCCATGTGGGGTCAGTCAACCCTCCATGCTGGACTTCTAGAAGGGTTGGACCAAGGGGGGGACAAAGGGAACAAAAATTCAAAATGTGGAACCATAAAAGTCAAGGGGGCGCCCCATGTTTAATGTAGTTTATTAGGATTTGAAGATTTATTTTATTTGTTGCAAATCACATGGGAGAAATAATTGTGGACTCCCTCTTTTACCCCTCACCAATCCTAGATCTAGGGATAGAACTAGACTTTTTGTATTTTCTATAAAAGCCTTCTATTTCTATTTTGAGTGGAATTAATGGATAAGAAAATTAGAATTTTGTTGGAGCTCCAAGCAAGGGTCGCCCCTTTCTCTCTCTCCTCTCTTCTTCTTGCAGCTGGAAAGTCTGGGTTCTGTGGTGGGAAGCCTCATCTATCTGGTGTGGAGTTCGTCGTTGCCGCCGCCGCCGCCATCGAGCCGTCGTTGCACCGCCACCGCCACCGTCGGTATTCTGCCAATCGCAATATAGCAAGCCATCCCCACAATTCTTTCTCCAAACCTCGAGATTGTTTGGAGCCCAAACTTTCAGGGTGAGTTCCAGAGGTCTCCCCCACGTGCTAGAAAAATTGGTGGACCTTCTAGCTTCTATTTTCCATTTTTCCATTTTCGTTCTCCACCTTCTTCTAGATCTGCCTGCAGTTTGCCCAGATTTCCAAAAGCCAAGTAGAACGTTCATGAACCCACCCTTCCGTGATCTAAATGACTTGATATTTTTATTGGGTAATATGTCCACCTAATACCAAGTCCACAATATTTCTTGTGAATTTAGAATCTCGTTCTTATTTTCTAAACATTTACTCCATATCCCAACTCAGTTCTGCCTGCCACTATCCAGATCCGGCCACTCGGTAGTATAAAATACATTTTCCCATCCAAACCGCCTCCAAGTCGTTCATAAAAATTATTGCTATTTTTCTCTCTCGCCCCTCTACAACCTTTAGGAAGAGCTCAATGTCTGAATCGGAGGTCTACTTCCTAGATCCATAGAGGGTCGAAGGATTTCGAGTCAGCGTTCCAACGGCGCTGGTTTCGCGCCGATCCGACGTCGGTGATGTTCGCAGCAACAGATCTCGACGGATCGCGCGCCAGAAAACAGAGGTTGCAGGTCCGTGGCCAGTAACTCCGACAAGTGGAGATCGGAGCCGTCCGGCCTCCGATCGGCGTTCTAGCCTGGCCGCCATCCAGGGAAGCGTGCCACCAGAGGTCACCATCACAGCGAGACCCACCCCGTCAGGTCCGGAGGACTGAGCAGCACGTGGGCCCCATAAATCGTAGATATCACCGTCCGGACAGCACTAAACACGGGTTTCGGCACCGACGGAGCGACATCAAGATGATGCCCGTCAACCACATTCCTAAGACTCTCGGGCCCCACTTGTGACCTGTTACCTCCCTGCGTGGAGTGGGTCAAAACATTTGTACCGCTGTAATATTTGTTAACCGGGAGTACGTACTTGGCCGGGGTTGTCTTCCCCACACTGGGAGCGTGGAGGTAACAATCTTACTTCTTGGCGTTCATTTGCTAGTTTAGTATATGGTCATATGCCGCTATGAGTGCGTTAGGATTCTAGCCCATGAGTTCATGTCACCACTGTGAGCGAGAGAGTGACCCATCCCGTGGCTTGATCCGAGCACGGAAGTGAGTCGACCACCCTTGACTCTGCCGGTTTCTCAACTACGCAGATCCGCGTTTCCCCTCGCTTGGGACAACGAGTAAGCTTACGTTTCTGTTAGCAACGTCTAACCCATAGGAACTCTTAGTGTCAGGTCGAAGTGTCTCTCCTATTCATATGTTGCCGGTCGCGTTTGCACGTAGAGTTTGAGGTCCGCATTACTTAGAGTCGGTCCCCTTGTCCGTCCCGCATCACACTGGCTCCTAAATCAAGGAGAGCCTTATCAAAGGTCACACCCCCAATGTTGCAAGAGATAAGTGGCGCTCCAGGGTCTTTTAACTTTCTGGGAAGTTGGTTGAGGACCACAGCACTAACGTTCTCAGGGAGCCGAACATTTTTCGGGGTCACTCGTGGCTCCCGCCTAGGAGTGCACATTTCTTTTAAGAATCTAGCATAGGCCGGGACATGTTTGATGGCATCGAGGAGAGGGATGTTGATATGTACTTGTTTGAAGAGCTCCATCATCTCCTCATTATGGGCTGGTTGTTTCTTTTTGGGCTTTAAGGCATTGGGAAATGGCACTGCTGGTTGGTAAGTGCTAGGCCCTTCCTCTACTTTTCTCTTTCCCTTGACATCCTCTTCTTGGCTGGGCTCCTCCTCACTATCAGAAGATATGTCAGGGGCCTGAACTGATGGACTAGGAGTGGACCCCTGGAGATCTTTGAGGATTTTACCACTTCTTAATGTCGAAATTGCTTTTGCATTTTCAAGTTGTGGGCCTCTTTGTGGTATTTGACCTGATGGGTGCTGGAGGAGTGGAGGAATTGGCTGGTTAATGGGAAGTTTGGTTGTGGGAAGCCTAGAAGATTATTTCGTGTGTTGGCAATGGGTTGACTTGGCAATTGGCCCACTTCCCTTCTCATGGTGGCTTCAGCCAATTGGCCCAATTGGGTCTCCAACTTAGAGATGGTTTGCTGGTGGGCTTGGAGGGTCTGTTGGAAAGATTGACTTTGGGCTTGAATAGTTTGTTGGAAGGATTGATTTTGGGTCAAAATTAGTTGCTGTAACTGATGGAATCTATCATCAGTTTGGGAGTCCTAGTGGTGTTGCAGAGGAGGTTGATAGGTTTGTTAGGAATTGGAAGATTGCCCGTAATTGGACAGAGGAGGTTGGTATGGGACCTGACCCTGGTTGAATCGGGGAAGTGGTTGTTAGGCTTGCGGCCCTCGACCATAAGCATTTCCTTGAAATGGTGGCTGAGCTTGGAATTGGTGTTGGATGGGTGGTTTGTGAGTTTGACATGCGGAGGTGATGGTGGATTGATTGGGAGCTTGTTGATTTCTCCAATTGAAATTGGGGTGATTCCTTCAGCCCGAATTATAGGTGTTAGAAAATGGGTCATAGTTGGGCTTAGAAAACCCCTGGGCTGCTTGGACTTGCTCATGTATAAAAGATGGTAACTGGGCTGCTCTTGGGCAGTCGGACACATGATGGTCCGGGCTAGCACATAAAGCATACACCTCATGGTGTGTTTGGTCCGGGTATGGGTTGGACGTAGGTGAGATGGTGATTTCCTGTTTGTTTTGGGCCAGGAGCTGGTCTAATTTGTGGGCTAGTATATCAACTTGCTCTAGCTTTTGAGCCATGATGTCCACCTTGTCTAATTTTTTATGGATGAAATTCACATCCACTCTAGCTTCAGGTTCCACATGATACATCCCGGCCCGTTTAGAGGGCCCAATAGTTTTCTCATATGAGGATAAGGAATCATGGTTGATTGAATTCTCGCTCAACATTTCAAATAAGGCATAGGCCTCATCCTCACTCTTGCTCATAAAGGCCCCACCACATATTGCATCCACAATCTGCCTAACTTGATCATCTAAGCCCTCATAGAAAGCTTACACTATTTGCCATTTGGAAAGCCCATGATGTGGGCATTTTCTGAGGAGTTCCTTTAATCTCTCCCACGATTCATGTATTTGTTCATTTGGGAGTTGCGTGAATCCTGTGATTGCACGTCTCATGGTGTTGGTTCTACCGATGGGGTAGAACTTCTTAAGGAACTCGTGCTGCATATCTGCCCATGTGCCAATAGGTTTCCCTAAGGTCCCTAGCCAGTATTTGGCTTTGTCCTTAAGTGAGAAAGGGAATAAGGTCAGGCAGAGGGCATCATCTGTAAAATTTTGAATTTTCCCAATGGAACAAATTTCCAGAAATTCATCTAGATGTTTATAGGGATCTTCATTGGTCTTCCCATAAAAGGATGGGAGCATCTGAATGGTGCTAGATTTGATCTCATATTGCAAAGCAGGGATATTAGGTAGTTGGATACAAGTGGATGGCTGATAATTTGAAGGAATGAAATATTCCTTCATCTGTTTGGGCACCCCTAGTTGGTATTGGTCAGCCATAGGTTGGGTTTGGTTTTGAGCCTGATTAAAAATGAATCACTCAATCTCACTAATGGGCTCAATTAAGTCAGGGTGTTGAGATCTTCTCCCTTGCATAAACCAATGTTAAAGATGAGAGATGAGAGAATTATTTTATGATGATTTTTAATTTTTAATTTTTTGTTTTACTCAAACTATGACAAAGAGAGAGAAGAGGAGATTTTTTTATTTTTATTTTTTTTATGCAAACATAAACAAGTTGTCACACAAATTACCTAATGACCTAGATGTGACCTAGACCTACAAATTAGGTTTCACAAAATGGCTAAACTATAACTTGAGTTCACCCTCAATATTTTCACCAGTCAGGTAAGGGGTGGGGTAGTGAGAGGTTCCCCTTGCTTTCGCAAGGTCCTATCTAAAAACTACTAACCCGCTTAAGGTATTTGCCGTCCGACTGTCTTACCTTAAGCACCGGTTTTCATAAGAGGGTAAGCCCAAATAACACAAGAATCACAATGTGAACCTAGGGCCAACGTCTACTGGATTTTAATTAAGGTCTAGGTGATGCAAAGATGCAAAGGAATTATGGTTTGTGGGCTAAGGAAGGGTGATGAAATCCCCACCTTATCTTGCTTATAGGTGTTGCCCTTAAGATACTTTGAAATGTTATGCAACAAAGCAAGTTCAAACAAGGGGTTCTATGTAAGCATGGAAATGCATGAGCATGCTTTTGAAAAAGTTAGTGTTCTCACCTTGCCTCTCGCAATCTTCAACAATGCAATTAATAATAATTAAATAACAGGGAAAAATAAAAACTATCCTAAATGATGCATGACCTAAAGCATGAAAGTGTGGTTTCTACTCTTGGAATGTGAATTTTTATTTGGTTCAAGTGAAGAGTTTTTTTTATTTATGTAGTGAACCTATCTAACCACAAGATATGAAATGTAGAGAAATGAAATTAAAATGAAGGAGAAAAAGTTTGGATACTTACTTGAAAAATATTCCCCCATTCTTTTTTTTTTCGAAATGAATGACAAAAAGACTAAGGAAAAGGTGGAGAACTTACCTCTGATTTTTTTGAATTTTCAAGTTACTTTTTCTCCCTTTTTTGTAAAAAATAAGATAAGGGAACTTTATTAGTACACTATAAACATAAGGAAAATAAAGTTCTTAAGTCAAAAATCATCACTCTTCCCCGGCAACGGCGCCAAGAATTGATAACGCGGAAATGTATGTCGTTACTACACGCGCGCTAACAATCTTAAAATCGAACTGGCACAAAATGATCAAAAAAGAACGTAGTACTATGGCAAGCACGGGTCGAATCTACAGGGAAGAAGAGAATTTTAGAGTTAAAAACCTTGGAGTCCTTTAGAAAACACTTGTGATTTTACTTTGCTTAAGGAAAATTGTGAAGTGATGAACAAACCAAATACTTAATTAAAAACACCTATGACTATGCACCTATGCTATAGAAAATAATTGCATGAAGTGAAAAAAAAAGAGATAGAAGAAGGATGTAGAGAGGGAAGAAGATCAAGAACTAGATCAAAGGAATAACTCTTTTCATTAACTTAAAAGAAAGAGTACATGAAATGCAAGACAAGTTTACAATAAAGATATGATGAGATTACAATGAAAAATAAAACTAAAGTAATAACAACAAGAGGAGCCTGAGATGTGAAGATGGTGGCAGCAATGGTGATGACGGCGCTGTCCTCTCTTGGCTTTGGATCACGAACCACCTTGCGGAAGATGTCGTCTACGCCAGGAGGAAGTCACCTTCGTCATTGAAGCGGCCTTTGGAAGATGAATAACTTCAAAGCCAAGATGAGTTATGGGATGCCAAAGAAGAAGAAGTTGAAGAAGAGGAAGAGAGGAAGAACTTTGATGAAGAACTCAGATAGAAAAGAAAAACATAAGGGCTTCAAAGTGGAGGAATAACAGAAGCTAGCACCTCAGATGAACAGTAAAACCCTAGGATAGCAAGTTGCAAAATGGGAAATAACATTCAAACCAGAAAGACTTAGAAGATGATATAGAAGATGAAGTTGTAGAACACTTAAAAATAAAGAACTTTCATGAAGACAGCAAGAGGAGCAAATGACTATAAAGGGAAGAAATAAGGGGAAGAACAGAGAGAAATATTGGTTTACACATGAACATGATAGCACAGTGAAAAATATGAGATAGTTTGAAAACCAGAAGGAATTGGAAGATGCTATAGAAAAAGCAATTGTAGAGAATATAAAAATAAAGAACTTTTGTGAAGAAAGCAAGAGGCGAATATGGACGGAGGAAGGAGAAAATGGGGAAGAATAGAAAAGAATATATTCTGAAAATGCACAGGACAGAACAGAAAAGAACACGAAATACCTTACAAACCAGAAGGAATTGGAAGATGATGCAGAAGAAGAAGTTGTAGAGAACTTAAAAACAAAGAATGTTTATGAAGAGTGCACGAGCAGAAAATGATTTGAAGTGGGAGAACTCGGTGGCCTAAGATGTGAGAGGGAGAGGGAGAGTGAAAATTACCAAAAAAGAACTCCCTTTCTTCTCCTTGTCGTGGGCTATTTATAGAGAAAGTTGGGTCAATGGAGGGTGGAGATTGTATCAAAAGGAGATGGATGGCTGAGATTTAGGTAGAAGATAATGCATGGGGAAGAGGAAAAGGAGGTGGGCACCCCCTTTCTCAAGGCTCATCATGTCTCTCCTTTATTTCAAATTTTAAATTCAATTTTCCCTCCAACCAAAATATGTGTTTCTTTTCCTCAATTTCAAACTTTTAAAATTTCTTTTCCCTCCAACCAAAATATGTACAGTTGACTTGGTCAAAGTGGTGATGACAGTTTTGTCCCCGGCTTCTTTTGTAATTACCTTCGGTGTCCTGCACACATATAATTACGATTTAGTCGATAAAAATTACCATAATGTGCACATGAATCACAATTGCTCATAATTATGCAGTGGAGAATTAATGTTCATGACTCCCAACTCCATTTTATTAAATAAAATTTTCAAATTAATTAATTTGTGTGAAAGGTCCAATCTACATGCGAAGTTGAGATTAACGATGGATCATGCATAATTGCCTAATTATATGCACATAAAATGGTGCATATGCAATGAATTATCATAGAAAATGGACACTTATCACTCATGCGACGGGGATTGATAGCTTCATGCTTGAGGCGACGGGGGAAGAATCCGCTCATCGATCTGTTGGCGAGGCCCGAGCTTTACACGGTGGATAAACTGCCCACGAAGGCATCCTTTGATGGCCCGTCGAACGGACATTAAATGCCTTATCGGAGGTCGCCGGAGGGGCTTCTTTCTCTCCTATTCTTCATCCCCTGTTCTGCTTGAGGTGATCCGGCGTGAAAACAGAGTCCATGTGGATATCAACAGTGTAGAAGTGAAATTTCTCACGTCGGTTCAAAGGGAAGAGGGCCGCGCCATATCAAGGGAATGGGGCCTTGGCATAGATTCAGTGGATTGGAGGGCTGGCTGATTCAAGCATGCACGCCGGTTCATGGTGCCAAGGGAGAGCTCACTCCGGATCAGCCCTTGGAGGGGGCTTGCGCCGATTCAAGTGCCCAGCTTCTCACGTCGGTTCATGTGCAAGAGAGGGGGGTTCCGCGCCGATTCAAAGGCGTTGAGGGGTGGAGGCCATGCCGGTTCATGGGCTAGGGCCTTGGTGCCGATTCATGAGGCAAGGAGGAGGGTGCCAGTTCAAGTGGCCATGGGCTTCTTGCGCTGATTCGAGCATGCCAAGGGGGAGGCTTGGCACCGGTTCAAGTGGGCCCTTTCATGTGTTTCTTTTTGTTTTCTTCATTTTCTTTTTTTTTGTTTTCTTCATTGTCTTTTTATTCTCGCATGTGTCGGTATACATGCATTGATGCACTTCTTCTTTTCCTTCTCCGTTGCCCTTGTTCGGCTCAAAATTCTTGCTGACGAATTTTAGGTGTCTACAAATGCCCCCCGCCCATGGGTGGCGCAATTGAGGGACGAGTGTATGGGGCCTACTTGTGTAGACTTTTCGTCATATCATTTCATTCTCCAAGTCGGTGGACTGCCGATCCGGTGTAAATTCACGGGAAAGTGCTCACCTCTTCAGGGAAGGGATGAGGAGTTCACTTCACCGCGGTGAACACACGGGCCAGAAAGTTCAGCCTGAGAGAGGTTTAGTCATCGGCATAGGGTCAATGCCGAAGTAAAGAGACAGAGTTTCATGCGTCGACCTAGACGGAAGGTCTAAGTTGACGGGGTGAGGTCAATCCTGGTGGGATTGGCGTCACGTGTTGGGTTAAAGGGGGGTTGTTTATTCATTGACTTAGACGGAAGGTCTAGGTCAAAGGCTTCGCAATGGGCACGAAGGGACAGGAGAAGTTTGTATATTCGTTGATTTGGGTGGAAGGTTCGAGTCACAAGTTTATTCGTTAGTGCCGATAGGGTGTCGGGAGGTGACATGGTTTATTCGTTGCCACGGGGTGAGTGCCAAAGCAAAGGGGTCTTTTTATTCATCGAGTCCAGACGGAAGGCCTGGGCCGAAGGATAGAGGTCTTTTTATTCATTGACTTGGATGGGAGGTTCGAGTCAAAGAAAGGGGTCTTTTTATTCATCGACTCCATACGGAAGGTCTGGGCCGAAGGAAAGAGGTATTTTTATTCATTGACTTGGACGAAAGGTCTGAGTCAAAGCAAGGGGTCTTTTTATTCATCGACTCTAGATGGATGGTCTGGGCCGACGTGGAAGGGTCTTTTTGTTCTCTGGCCAGGACGAGAAGTCTGATCCAGAGTGATAGGGACCTTTTTGGTCCTCTGGGAGGACGGAAGGTCCGATCCAGAGTGGAATGGTCTTTTTGTTCTTTAGCTGGGATGGGAAGTCCGACTCAAAGTGAAAGGAGTCTTTTTATTTTCTGGCCAGACAAAAGGTCCGATCTAAAGTGGAAGGGTCTTTTTGTTCTCTAGCCGGACGAAAGGTCCGATCTAGAGTGGAAGGGTCTTTTTGTTCTCTAGCCAGACGGAAGGTCCGATCTAGAGTGGAAGAGTCTTTTTATTCTCTAGCCGGACGGAAGGTCCGATCTAGAGTGGCCAGGTCTTTTTATTCTCTAGCCGGACGAAAGGTCCGATCTAGAGTGGAACGATCTTTTTGTTCTCTAGCCAGACGGAAGGTTCGATCTAGAGTGGACGGGTACTTTTGTTCATGGCTTCAGACGGAAGGTATGGGCCACATGTTTATTCATCGGTGGGACAAGAGGTTGTAATGTCGAGGTGGTTTATTCGTTGACAAGGGGTTGGTGTCAAAGAGAGGGGGTCTTTTTATTGATAGACTCCAGACGGAAGGTCTGGGCCGAAGGAAGGAGAACTTTTAATTCGTTGACTGGGATGGAAGGTCCGAGTCAAAGCAAGGGTCTTTTATTTGCCGACTCGGATGGAAGGTCGAAGTCAGAGGTTTATGCGTCGGTGGGACAAGATGAAGTAGTGTTGAGATATGTATGAGGTTTTTGCTACTGCATGGAGTGCAGTTGTTAGGTCATTCGGCCAAGATGAATGATCTAGGTCGGAGGAGGAACGGTTTGAATTCCAGTGAAATTTGATGAATTAATATCCCCTGGTGACTTTGATGATTTTTTTTCTTTTTTTTCTGTCTCTTCTTTCTCTTTCCTTTTCTCCTTTCCTTTTTTTCTTCTTTTTTTGTTTCTATTATTTCTAGCCAAGCATACAAGCATTAGTTAACAGCAAGCATACGGTAGGTACGTAAAAATAGCTCCCCTCTATCGACGATAGGATACGGACAACGCCCATAATTCATATACAGAGTGCGATTCCTACAGCACAACTAAAGGGGATGCGCATACGTAATGAGGACATCACATAGTCTATGTTCGCGGTTCAAACCACAATTTACACCCGTGACAATTTCTCCATGCTATGGAGGTGTGGGTATGTGAGCAACGAGCCCTAATCATAGGGATATGCAGGCTTTCCAAGTAACACTCGAGGATTACTCTATCGCCTATACATGCATTTCAGGTTTTCACCTTTTGGTAGTTTCACACAGCCCCCTTGTTTATTTTTTGATTGCGGACTTCACCGTTCGACGCGAGTCTCCTTATGTGTCTCAATGGAGATTCCCGGCTTCCTAGATTCATCCTTATTGTAATTTTATCACAAAATCTTGCTTCACCATTTCACGCGAGTTTCCTCATTTATTTCAGTAGGGATTCTCGGCTTCTTGGATTCACGTTCTGCTTATTCATCATTTTTTCTTTCCTTTTCTCTTTTTTTTTGTGCAAAGGGGGAAGGTAGCTTTTTCCTCACGATTATCTTCCATGTGAGTGTAGGAATTTGATTGTCCCTAGAGTGTTAGAAAGAAAATCCCGAATCCCTATGGTCAAAGGTCATTGATTCACATCACGTGCGACATGTGGGAGTACGTCTCGAGTGTATTTTGTGAGTTCTGCTAGCGACATAGCTATGACTCTTCCCCTCGACGTATCCACTTACCAGAATTGGCTTCTTCCCCCTCAGGATGCGACATGGCACACACGTGTCCAGAGTTAGGGCAGCGTTATTTATTCAAGGAGATACGATCCTAGAACATTCAAAGGAAGTGTATTACACTATACTACAGGCAAGCATGCAAGAGTAAGCATTCAAAATTCAAGACCATACAAGAGATTTTTGTTTGTTGTTGTTTTTTTTCTTTTTTTATGTATGTTTCTTTTTTATCCGCCCTTTTTGTTGTTGTTGTTTTTTGTTTGTTTTTGTTTATTGGTTTTTTTTATTTCTTTTATTTCTTTTATTTTTTTTATTTTTTTTATTTGGTTAATGCATCGTGGTGGGTCCGGATGGGGCAAAAGGTTGGTGGTAACCATAGGGAGTCATTTCATTCATTGGCTCAGCTAGGGGGCTGAGCCAAAGGCAAGACGGTAAGCTTCGACGGGATGTCTCAACTGAAAGTAGAACAGCAGGCCTTGACGGAAAGTCTTAGCCGAGGGACAGCAGGCTTCGACGAAAAGTCTTAGCTGAAGGATAGCAGGCTTCGACGGTATGTCTTATCTGAAAGACAGCAGGGTTCGACCGAGGGTCTAAACCGAAGGATAGCGGGTTTGGACCGAGGGTCTAAATCGAAGAAGGATAGAGGCTTCAACAGTATGTCTTAGCCGAAACGAAAGGGCCTTTTGTTCATTGGCTGGATCGAAGGTCCGAGCTAAAGTGGAAGAGTCTTTTTGTTCATTGACTAGATGGAGGATCCGAGCCAAAGTGGAAGGGTCTTTTTGTTCATTGACCGGATGGAGGATCCGAGCCAAAGTGAATGGGGGTCTTTTTATTCTTTAATGCGCCGGCGAAGCTGACTATATGAAGGGGGTATTTTTATTTTTTAATGCGCTGGCGAAGTCGACTATATAAGGGGGGTCTTTTCATTATTTAATGCGCCGATGAAGCCGACTATATGAGAGGTCTTTTATTCTTTAATGCGCCTACAAAGCCGACTATATGTGGAGTCTTTTTATTCTTTAATGCGCCGGCAAAGCTGACTATATGAGGGGTTTTTTTATTCTTTAATGTGCCGGCAAAGCCGACTATATGAGGGGTCTTTTATTCTTTAATGCACCGGCAAAGCCGACTATATGGGGGGTCTTTGTTTCTTTAATGCACCGACAAAGCCGACTATATGACGGGTCTTTTTGTTCCTTGGCCGAGAGGTTTAGGCCAAGGTGAATGGGTGCCTTTTTGTTCATTGGCTGGACGGGGGTCCGAGCCGAAGTGAATGGGTCTTTTTGTTTGTTTATTGGGATGGTCGTCCTGACTGAAGGTAGAATATTTGCCGACTTAGACGAAAGGTTATGATGCTGACTACATTTGGATTCCTTGGCTTATTTAGTTTATTGGGTTGATAGGGTTTATTGGGTTTGTTGGGTTTATGTGAGGTTTATTTGGATTTGTTAACCTTATCCAGACGGGAAGTTTGGGCCAAGGGTAGAGTATAGATGTAGATGTTGATCCGACGGGATGTTGAAGTCAACGAACTTGACAAAGACATGAGGTCTAGGCCAAGGAAGCATAGGTGAAGATGTTGACTCGACGGAACGTCGAAGTCAATGAACTTGGCGAAGACGAGAGGTCTAGGCCAAGAAAGAATGGATGTAGATGTTGATTCAATGGAGCGTCGAAGTCAACCAATTCAGCGAAGATGAGATGTCTAAGCCAAGGCAGTATAAATGTATAGCGGACCCTAAAGTTGGTACCCACCAAACGTGCTTTCTTCTTTTGTTGATCGTGTATCATCATTTCGTCATCCTTCCTTTTTGAGGCCCCCGGGAGGGGAGAGCAGAGCTTGTTGCTTATTTTTCTTGCTGGCCTGACCGCCTTGCTTACTTCTTTGGGGGGCTCTCATGGTCGAAATGATCGGAACATATTTTTTTTAGGGAGGCAGCCACCGTAGTCCCCTTCCAGGCGCTATTCTTCTAGTGCATAGAATGTATGAGAGAGGCCTTCTGGGCGAGGAACTTCAAGCATCTTGTGGGGCTCAATCGCTCGACGGCTAGCATTTGAGGTAGGCTCTGTAGTTCTCGGTGGGACTTTAGTGCCCACATAGTTTTGGCTTTTAATGCCCCCAGACCGGGGTGTTTTTTTGCTCCAAATGCCCCCAGAATGGGGTGTATGTCACTTCACATGCCCTCAAATTGGGGTGTGTCTTTCGCTTCTTATGCCCCCAAGCCAGGGTTTATGTCTTAGCTTCGTTTGCCCTCATGTCGGGGTGTATTTCTTGGCTTCATATGCCCCCAGGCCGGGGTGTATTTCTTGGTTCAACTGCCCACAGGCCAGGGTGTATTACTTTTTCTTCAAATGCCCCCAGGCTGGGGTGTAATTTTTTGCTTCTATGCCTCCAAGCCGGGGGATGTGTTTTTGCTCCTTGTGCCCCCAAATTGGGGTGTATCTCTTGCTTCTTATGCCCCCAAGGTGGGGTGTATTTCTTGATTCATATGCCTCCGGAGTTGGGGTGTATACCTTGCTTCAAATGCCCCTGGGCCAGGGTATGTGTTTTTACTTCTTGTGCTCCCAAGCCGGGGATGTATTACTTGCTTTAGATGCCCCCAGGCCGGGGTGTATGTTTGGGAAACTGCTCATGGAGCATCTTATACTTTGGGCAGCTTTGTTTCTTCATGGTAAGTCACGCGACCAAGCGACAGTAGGGGGGACCGATCGTGAGGCCTCAACATCTTCTTCTTTATCTTCAACCACCTCGGCGGGTTGTTCTTTGCTCCTTTTCATAGAAAGGTGTGTCTCAAAAGGGGTGGCATGCAAGAGCCCCAAATGAGTGTATTCAGCTGATTCCTTCTTTTCTTCCCCACATTAGGGTATTCAGCGCATTGGTGGAGGCTAAAGGGCGCTTTAACATTGTACTTTGATGGTGCATTCCCCAGCGGGGCCATCTTCATGTTCCTAGCTCGCGTCAGGTGTATATTGAAATGTGTTTTTTTGACGACCCAGGGAAGGGGATACGCTGCTAAGTGCCTTTAGAGGAATTGAAGTTTCCCACGAAGGTTGATTATTTTGCTGCCCCCTTTTCACATGAGTGACCCATTAGGGGTCGCGAAGGGGTGTGCATATTCTCTTCGGGAGTTGTGGCCATGCCTGGCCGCATTGCTATGAAACATCCCCCGTAGTGGGCAGGAATTTGCTGAGCTGTGGTTGAATATTGTTGGGTCTTTTCGTTTAGAGGGAGCCTCTCTGAGAGGTTTTCTTCAATAGCTTCATCATGTTGCTACCAGCCTTAATATTGGTCGTATTTGTTTATTCGGTTGTGACCCGCCTGATATCATTCTGCCATAGCTGGGGGTGCCAATTCGCAAGGCGATTTATTTTCTTGCTTCTCTTGTATTTATTCGGGCTTATTATGTCTGCTCAGTTGACCCTTGGTTCATAGAGGCTCAGCGAATGAGCGGATGCTTCTACTGCTCCCCTTCACTATGTGAAGACAAAATGGGAGTGGGATCTATATACCCCTGATTTCAAACTCAAGAGTTTGGACATGACTTTGCCACTGAATGTTGCTTATGATCTGCGGGAGGAAACATCCCCATTTACTTCTCGCTTAGATGGCGTTGTTGGAGCCTGCAACTCTGGCTTGATCTACCTTCATTCTTTTTTTTTCTTCATCCCTTTTTTAGAAACTACCAACTTGGATAGCGCCGACAGTGTATTGATATGCAGAGTTGAAACTCTTCTTCATTTCATTCTTCTTTTTTTTTCTTTTTTTTCTTTGGGCTTTTTTATTTTTTTTTGCTTCTCTTCTTCTTTCTCCTTTATTCATTCTCCTTTGTATCTTCCCGCGGAGCGGGTTGCTTTGTGCATTCATCATTCCTACTTCTTCTTCAGCTTCTAGTGCTGGGTCCAGGGATTCGAAGCGCTCCCGAGGGACATGCTCCTTAAGTTGCACAAGCTGGATGTTGGGCCGTTCATACTCATCTGGCCCATTCATAATGATCTGCAGCCGTTTCATGGTTGGACTGGTTTCTTCTTCTTTTCTTTTTTTTTATATATACCCGCAACGATGTTTGCTTCTTCTTATTGGTAGTTGGTCTTCTAACAACCATTCGAGGGGCTGTCTTATGCCAGATAGGGGCTGCAGGGGGTGGAGTGGGCCGGGGCATGGCACCACGCATTTGGATCCCCAGAGCCGGGTAGGACGCCGGCCTTCTTCTTGTTTTTGTTGACAATGTCTGCCAATTTTATTGCTTTCTTTCAGGCGCTAGAATATAGGGTTCATGAGGTTGCTTAGCGTTGGCTTTCAACATATCTTTAGGTTGTAGCCTTTGGCGGAGAATGTGCTCAGGATAGCTAGGAAAATAGACATCCCAACGCCATCTTCAACTGTCATGAGTGACTGAGAGGCCACTTCTTTCTTCTCTTTCGTTTGTTCTTCTTTTCTTTTCTTTTTATCTATTTTTTTGCATTCTTTTTCTTATATATAACATACCAAGGTGGGTGTACAGGAGAGCGCTCACCCCCTCAGGGAGGGGATGTGTGGTTCGCTCCACCGCATCAATCCCACAATGGTAGTCTTTATTCCACAAGGATCAGGACTTGAAGGGAGTGATTGCTCCCTCGGTAGATGTCGCCATCTAGGACTCCTTCGCCACCCCTTTCTTTTTCTTCTTCTTCTTCTTCCTTTTTCTTCTTTTTTTCTTTTCTTTCTTCTTTTTTCATTTTTATTTCTTTTGCTTCTTTTTCTTCTTTGGGGGGGGGGGTTGATTTCCCCTCTTCCTTCTTTCCTTTCTTTTCTTCTTTTTAGCAGCTTTCATGACTCCTAGAAGCTTCGGGTGCCCCGGAGTAGCATCTTCGAGGCCACAGGAGTAATCGAGCCTAGTCCGGCTTTTCTCCCCTTGGGCTGGCGAGGACAGCATCGGCAATTCATCAAAACAAGCAAACATCGTTTATTTGGAGGCCATGAGGTCCTTAGTCCTGGCGAGGAGATGAAGGGAAGTTAGGTCCCATCGGGCATGCCAGACTTGTGGATGCACTTTCGGGATCTCTTTTATCTATTCATTTGTTCGTTTGTTTAATCGGTTTATTTATTTTATTTGGTGCATGGGCGTGCCAGTCACGAAGTGACGGGTTATTCGGGCTTCGAGGAACCAATTGGTGTGCGCCGTCTGACTTATCAGACGATAGTGAGTTTCATGTCGGGACTAAAACCCATCGTGCCGTAAAGGCCACGACGTTAATTACATCCCCTCGGAGAGGGAAAAACTCTTGATTGATTGCCAGAAAAAGGGGCCATATGACCTAAAATTAACATTAATAAAATGAGACAACGTAGATCTCGAACTGTGTTGAAATGCCCCTGCATTGGGGTGAAAACATTTGAATTATGTTGGTCATTTATCGACCATTTCATGTTCAGATGGAAGTCCATATTGAAAGCGTGACAGAGACGGTGACAAATCCATGCAAATGTCCGCCGAGTGTACGGAAAATTTAATAAGACTGCAGGATTAGATCCCAGTGGAAACAGGTCAGGTTTAGTGAACTATTGGCCCGGGCAACGTCGGATCGTGGCCACATCAGGATGGTTCCCGAGGTCCAAATCCAACTTAACGAGGCGTCATTGATATTCCTTTCGCACCAGGTCTCAGGTGAGCGGGGCTCCGAAACGGACGTTATGATATTTTACGTTTGGTTATTTGATTCCCTTCTCTTTTAATGCATGGGTGCATGGGTGCATTTTTTGTTCATTTCTTGTTATCATTATTATATTTTTTGTTTAGTTATTTGATTTTCTTTTGTTTATTTAATTGCATGGGTATATTTCATTCACTTGTTAGTGTTGCTATTATATTTTTTGTTTGATTATTTATAGCTTTGAGTGTTGTTTTGTTTTGTTGTTGTTGGCCCGGTTAGGAGGCAATTGAGAGGGGGGTGAATTGATTGCCCACCCTTCTTGACAAATTTAGTCTTAAATAAATCAAACCACAGATATGGTAAATAAACCTTAGATAAAGCTTGATTAGAGTGTATGAATGAAAAGCAAGCAAGCCCTCACAACTTCCCAGCGTAGAAATATAATCACTCGGAGAACAATATATGAGCGGACAGTTGATCAAACTCTCGTCTCGCCGACTCACACTCGTAGTACGAACGGATAAGAAATATCATCAACCACATAAAAAGCAAACCACGGCACAGTGATTTTTAGGTCATTCGGATGCACCAAGTGCCGTCCTACATCCACCCCTCTCACCTCGAGAGGATTTCACTAAAACACGCTGCACGACGACAGCAACCACCACACACGAGCTCGACGGCCCACACACGTGGGTTATCGCACGACGACGAGAAGCCCCACACACACTTGGAGCAAGCTCCAAAATCATCTAAAGAGAGAAATAAAATGGAAATGACAAAGCCCAGTCTGAGATTTACGATCTAAGCACAACATAACTAAGAAGATGACAGACAAAATAGATCTTCCCCTAAATCATTCAACCAAACTCGGAGGTTAAAGAAGGTAGCACTATGAAGATGGAACCGAGGGATGGAAGAAGCCGGTGTTGAAGAGATGAACGCCCGAAGCAGTGGATGAAGAGGACGTCAACCGCGGCCTCCCGATCTTGGCTTGGGCTCATGAGGGACGAACTTGGCGTAGCCTTCCTTCTCCTCCAGTAGGGTGCGACTCCTTCTTCTCCTGCAAGCAAAGGATGAACACGTTAAAAGCTCTTGGATGTCTTCTTCCGATCGAACAAGGGCGGTGATATATACAAGAGGGATTGAAAGCCAATAAGACACAAAATCCCTTGCCACACCCTCTTCTAAACACACACAATAGATGGTGGATGCCCTAGGGCTATTACAGTAAACAACCAAGCCAATCGGACCTAAGATCGGAGGGTTCGAAACGGATCCGGAAAAACCCGATCGGAACGCTCAGAAAAAGTGTCGACTCATAGAGTCGACTCTTTTTCACGAGAGTTCTGCCAGAACACATAAAAACAATATACGTGAAACATGTGTCGACTCATTGAGTCGACACTTTTTACCAAGTGTTCTGGTCTGTGAAGCAAAACAACATTCGTGGTGAAAAGTGTCGACTCTTGAGGTCGACACTTTTTCACGAAGGTTCTATTTTCACAGATTTAATGAACTTACCTAAAAGTGTCGACCCATTAGGTCGACACTTTTTCCCGAGAGTTCTGACTTTGCTAAGTTAACAGAACCCTAGTGAAAGTGTCGACCTCATGGGTCGACACTTTCTGCCAGCGTTCTTATCACTTAACGCAAGGCAGAGAGTGTCCAAATAAGTGTCGACCCCATTGAATGACCACGAATCATGAAACATGGTTCAAAATCAATCATATAAGCACTGATGGATGAGATTCCCATTTACAAACCATATTTCAACACAAATCAAACCATCCACATTAAAATCCAATTAATCATTCATTCTTACCATGGCCTTCAAGATTTAAGTGTTAACTTCACATAGAACCTGCACTATCAAATTGCCATTCATCTCAAACTCAAAGTTAGCAATTGACATTTTCAATCAACAATGTCATTGCATATGAACTAAACAATTCAGCAGACTTGAACTTTCTATTCCATCAATTAACAACTATGATACCAAAGCCTTGTGATTAACATTCAACTTACACTTTTTCTTCTTGAACAAGCCTCAAACTGATCAAACATTCATTTAATCATTCAAAGCACACATTCCACACCTTCATCAATTGTATATCAATGCAAATCACATAAACACTGAACTCATGACATTTTCATCCAAGATCTTCGTCAAAACAGACCAGGGCACAATAATCTCCCCCTTTTTGACGAAGATAAAACCATTGAAAGATCACAAGGATTTGCATGACAAATACAACCCTTTTAGCATAAAAACAAGGATCTTCTTAGTTTCAGCTCTCATTCAGAAGCAGCATAACATGCAAACATCCAAGCATTTAACTCTCCCTTTTTGCCAAAAACTGTGATTTCATTTCTCCCCCTTTTTGTCAGAGTCAAATAGGGGATTATTAAACCCACGGAAGTAAAGCCTCAACATGCACAGTTAACTCTATGAGATGCATATGGAAAGCATGGAATGAGCAGGCAAGCACATATGCATTCATTATTCTATAAGATAGCAAGCATGTTCTCTATGAATAGGTTAAGAAATATGCTATAGACCGAGAACATGAGTTTCATGAGCAATAGTAAAAGGGTAGTGCTTACAAGAAGTGGTACTGCAAGACTCATGAAATATGATTGATTCAAGATGTACATTTGTACAATCACTCTCTAGTTGTATATGTGAAGTATGAGCAATGAAGTCTAGATAGTATGGATTTTCAAATTTTATAAAGAACACAAGTAGGAACTTTTCCTCCCTACACTTCCATACATCGTGCTCGACTTTTGGTAGCTTCGCACAACCCCAAAATTATTTTTCATTTTTCAACGAAGATGACTAACCTTTTGGCACGAGTCATGCCCTTTGTTTCAGGGGCATTTCCCGGTTACTCGGTATCGTCACTTATGATTATGTGGATATGACACTTTTCAATGCGATTTTCCTCCTTTATTTCAGGGGGGATTCCCGATTTACTCGATGTCAAAGCACACTTATTGAAATTTTTGACGGGGCAGATAGCTTTTTCCTCACAAGTCACGTGATTTCTATGTAGGGGTTCTAGAGCCCTTAAATGTGTTGAGTGGAATAAGTGAAATCCTTATTAGTTAGAATCATTAACTCAAACGTGCAAATTGTGTGAGAGATTGCATAGAATGTAAGATATGAATTAGCCTATTCATTGTGATGTCTCCCCTTAAGTGTATGCACTGTTATAACAAAACCCCCCCCCCCTTAATATGTGCCATGTAAAAACATGTCCTAGTCAGAGCATTTTTATTTAGCAAGGGTGTAAGGTCTTAGGAGATATCAAAATTGAAAGGTGTGTAGTCTATATACACTCAAGCACGTATCAAAATGGTATTATCAAGTAGATTGATTACCAGTACTTGGCGGAGAACGTAGGTCCGAAGACCAACCTCACGCATAGGGAAAGCATCCAACTGGACTTGTTCCAACCTTCGGCAATCGACTTTTGATATATTGGTGAATCATTGCATTCATGTACACGAATATGAAGTATATGCATTTATGTACATGCAGATGCGAAAAGATAAAAGCATGTATGGGAACCAAATTGTTATTCACTGTGATATGCACAAAAGCAAAGTTTGAAATGTAAAGGCCATGAAAGGACTTCTTATGTGCAAAAGATAAAGCAGTATGAACAATTTCTTTATGAAAAGGTGAAAAGTGTGTATGTACAATTCAGCTCAAAAGATTTAAGTATCTAACTTGCACACTCCTAATTCTCTCCTAAGAAAATAAAACTGATCAGAATTTAAAGGTTTTGTAAAGATATCTGCAAGTTGGTTTTTTGTATCAACAAAAACAAGCTCAAAATCACCTTTATTTATATGATCTCGTATGAAATGGTGCCTAACTTCTATGTGTTTGGTACGAGAATGTTGGACAGGGTTTTTGGACATATTTATAGCAGACGTGTTATCACACATGATGGGAGTGTTTTTCAAACAAAAATCAAAATCAAGCAATTGATGTTGGATCCACAGCACTTGAGCCGCACAACTACCGACAGCCACATATTCGGCTTCGGCAGTTGATAAAGCCACACAATGTTGTTTCTTTGAGGCCAATGAAACCATGCAGCCCCCTAGAAACTGACAGTGACCGCTGGTGCTTTTACGATCCATTTTACATCCAGCATAATCAGAGTCAGTGAAAGCATGTAAATCAAATGAATTATTCTTTGGATACCACAAACCAAGGTCAAGTGTACCATTCAAATACCTGAAGATTCTTTTCACAGCCGACAAATGAGAGTCTTTGGGGCAAGATTGATATCTTGCACAGAGACAGACACTAAAATGGATGTCAGGCCTATTAGCAGTCACGTATAGCAGTGAACCGATCATACCCCTAAAAAGTTTTTGATCGATTTTGTTACCTTCTGATGGGGGCATCTTCACCCTTCACATTTTTCCACAGCTTCGATTGCTCGCCAGCATAGCTCCATTGTGTGCGTCATATTTTTCTGAGTCGAGTCATGTAATTTTCATACTTTATTTGAGTCATGTCATTGTAATTTTCCCTTTATTTGAGTCATGTACCTAGGTTAGTGAGTCATTTTCCTATGTTAGTTGTCATATGGTTGGTTTGACAGGCTAATGGGCCCAACTAATGGGCTAGGCCCAGGGGCGCCCCTCCCTTGGACTGCTTTGGTCATTTACTTGTTTGTCAGGGCTATTTTGGTCTTAGGAAAAGAATGGAGTCTATAAATAGTCCCTGCCCTCTCTCATTTGTAACAACCCTTTTATGATCAATTTAAATCAAGTGAGTTCTAGTGTCATATTAGAGTGGATTCTCCAAACCTCTCTCTCTCTCTCTATTGGGGTGGATTCCCCTTCTCTCTCTATCTCACTTCTCTCTCTTCTCTCTCTCTCTTCAAGGAGGAGGGCGCCACTTTCTCTCTCCTCTCCTCCCTCTCTCTCCTCCACATCATCAATTCTCTCTCTCTCCCCCTCATTACTCATCCTCCCAACTACCGCACCCTCATTACTCCACCCTAGTTCCAAGAGACCTCCCCCCCAATCCCAACTCCACCACCCAACCACCACCTACTCAACTCCCTTTCCTAAGCACCCTCTCATCTCCCAAGGGAGAATTCCCCACTCCCCAAGCACCCCTTCCCTTTCCCAACACAACCCTTCCCATCCCCAAAGCCCCATTAACCACATTGGTCCATTTTCAAATTTTGGAAAGCGATCTCTCCTTCTCTCTCCCCCACCCATCCCAAATTCGCAGCTCCCCTCTCACCCATTGCAAACACCACCTTCCAGACCCCATTCTCCCCCATCCACACCTTGGAACACCCCCTCATAGACCCCCTCACAGTCAGGGCTCTCCCTGCACTCATCCACCCCCACTTCCCCTCCCATATACCCCATTCCCCCCCACCATCTTCAACCTACAGTTTTCAGTCCGCAGGCAGTAGAGGAGTGCCCAGTTGCAGAGGCTGCCACATCTTCACCTGGAAGTTTAAGAGAGCATACCATATATCGTTGGAAGTGTCTCCCAGTCAGCTTTCCAATGGTGGTGGTCCCGCCGACTTCCAAGATCGGAGCTGTTCGGAGGAGGCGATCTACCACGACTACGCAAGACTTCTCAGGCAGAGGACCAGAACCAGAGTGGAAGATCTACAGCGGCCATCCTACTAGGAATCTGAGCAAGAGTGCTTCGTCAAAAGTCTTCTACTCTGAGTCTTCTTTCACCTCCAAAAATTAGAGCTCAATTTGGCATCCGGAACCAGGAGTTATCAATTTTCTCCTATGGGTGGGCGGTTCTGCTTCCCCACAGTCTACACCAACCTCTCATCAGAGTTCAGAGCCCACTGGTCTTCTCCAACAACGTTTGGCTTTTCTACCAATTTTGCTTCGAAGACGACTCGTCAACTGTTCCAACGGCTCTGGCGGCACCTGATTCTGAGTTCGGGAGCGGTCGTGGCATCCTCTTCTTCCAGCTGTTGGAAACCTGAAGCAGCCAGTTCCGAGAAGCTACCACCCTGTTCGAGCCTCCACCCAGACCAGCGTTGGCGCCAGAAGAAATCGGAAAAATTCAGACGTTTTCCCGTTCCTGTTACGAAGAATTCCCCACTAGTGCCGTCATCATAAAAAATCAGGAGAGGTCACAGAGGTGCCGTCTTCAACTGCTGGTCCCTGATTCCAGAACGTCTTCTAGCTCGAATTCCCCTCCCCGCTTGGCCGGCTGAAGGCCCCTCCCTGTGTGGAGGTAGTGTTTGGATCTAATCATTGTCTTCCCTTCCCCACAATCCCCCCCCTTGCATGGGGTGTAGTTTTGTAAACGTTTGAGCAGGTTGAAGCTTCACCGGTGCGGCGTTCGGGTGCATACCCACGCCTCCCCGCTCGCCATCGTCTCCGGCCGGGATCGGTGTCTTCACGCTGATCAGGTGAGCTTCTGGACCCCTCCCTTTGTTGGTAGATCTTGCTTAATTAGTATTACTTCTTAACTCCGTCGGACGGTGAGTGAGCGCCCGTTCCAAACTTGCTTATGTTTGAGTGGTCGCCGCAGGTGAGTTGTGAGAGTGACCCTTCAACCCATGCCTTCGGCATGCTGACCGCCCGTGAATTTGGGTAACCCTGGCCCCTAGGGGTCCTCCCCAAGTCAGTCATATCCTTGGAAACCACCGGTCCCACCTCGGACCCTCACCCCATTGCCGGTCCACCTACGGACCCGAGTGTGCCAAACGCGAGTGAGTCCGCTTGTGTGACATTGCCTAGTCGTTGCGTTTGCTTGCCACTTAGGTCCCAGTTCGTGTCACATCAAATTGGTATCAGAGCAAGTTCTAGACTTGTCTCTACTAAGTCTTGTCCTAGGGCCATTGCATGCATCACCCTTGTCCACTATCATGACTACCTCATACTTGGCATATTCGCCACTCTTATGCCCATTAGAAGCCTTTGTGTTTGATGGATCCCGCCCTAGCATATATCTAGAATGGAAGAAGTCCATAGACCAACACTTTGGGAGGTTTACCCTGTCAGGGCTTGTCCAAGTCAACTATGCCAAGAGTTTGCTCTGGCGCCAAGCTAGGAAAGAATGGGAGAACATTGTAGGTTTGAGAGAAGCCAAAGGGGAAGCACCCATTGAATCTTGGGATGAAATGAGGGCCGATCTTAGAAAGATCTACGCACCCCAACCCAAACCTCTTCAACCAACCGATCTTTCACCCCCGACCCCAACTCCCACCCAAGAACTTCCCCGACCAAGCCCAACCCAAGTCCACCCATGTTCACCACCCCGAGAGTACCATGCACTGACCATTATCACTACACCCACCATAGACTATCCTACCCCATTATCCTGGGAAGTTGTGGCCCACACACATACCCAAGTGGAGATGGATGCCAATCCGGATTCACCTCCCACCATAGAGAACATCCTAGACCCCCCACTTCCACCCACCTCTCCTAGTTCGGGTCCTCATGAGCCGCACACCCTAACCATGAATGAGTCCGTACTCCAATGGCTTAAGCAAGGCCCCACCATTCCTAGCTCACCACCTTACCTCTCACCCTTGGCATATCAAGTCCAAATTGTGCCCACCCGGTCTTCCCATGTCACACTTCAAACCTCCTACTTTGTGGAAGGCTTAGGGGACCTAGTGGACTGTTTACAATGGCAAGTCTACCTGACCAATATGCTAGCCATAGGACCATTGGAGTCTAGCCCCATCTACTCTAGTGGACCCTTCCTAGCTTACCCTGCCACCGGTTCCATCACCTCCATCTACACTAGTGGCCATTATACGAGTGAAATCCTCCTCTTTCTCCCCAAGGATGAGAAACCAATCTTGGCCCACTTCCCACCCATCAAGATTCCAATTGCTTTAATTGGCCAACCCACTAGAGACCTTGGCCCAATTATCTTGGAGGAGGATGACTCACCGTTTGGGTACCTTGAAGACATAGAGTGCCACCCTCTAGGAAGACCTTTCCACTACCCCTTTGATCCCTTCCTATGGGAGCCTAGACCCCTATGTGACCCAACCACCTTATCCACCACCCACCCTTTCCTACCCTCACCCACCGATGAGCCCAACCTTCTCCTCAATTTGGAGCTTCTTATATTGGGTAGAAAGCCAAGCCCTCCCCTCATGGCCGACCCACTCACCAAGAACATTGGCCCAGTTATCATGAAGAGGGATGACTTAGCACCTTTTGAGGACCTTGAGGACATAGAGCTCCTCCCCCTTAGTAACTCATTTTAGATCCCTATGATCCATTCCAATGGAAGTCCAAAAGCCCACACATAGGAGACATCTTTGGCACAAGAATGCATAAGTCTTGGCATACAAAACCACTTGACATGATTCATAAGTTGGGTCCATTCATCCATATCACCCACATGTCAAGTAGGAAGCATGAGTGGTCCATATTCGGATGTAATGGTCCACCTTCATTCATCATGAGCCTTAAGCATGATAGGAGCATTCTTGGATGTCCGGGTCCCCCGGCATTTGTCACCCCCATGTATGACCGGATCACCTACGGATGCCCCGGCCCTCCAACCTTTGTTAGGAAGTGAATGCATGATAGGGCCACATTTGGTTGCCCCGGCCCACCAAGGCTCATCAAGGTTCATATGGCATCAAGGCATGATAGGTCCATCTATGGATGTCCTGGTCCACCTTTATCCACACACATTTCCACACACCCACCACCCCGTAGTGCATGGCATGTGTATCCAAGCAAGCATTTTGCAACGAACGGTGAGGTTCATATTGAGCGGGCAATAGCTCGTAAGCGCCACTTGGGATTCCAAGTAGGCAACTTGGTAATGGTGACATTGGAGTGGCTCTACCCTAGGGCTATCTCCAAACCGAGGGCACGAGGACTTGGACCTTCCATGTTCCGAGTGACTTTGACCCCCTGGCTTACGGGTTGGATCTACCGATGGGATTTTGGGATATACCCTACTTTTCACGTGGCGGATCTAGCACTCTTTAAGGGCACCGCGGTGGATCCCAGTGAGAACCTTGAGCCTACCCCCACCTTTGTGAGTGACACCCTCGGAGAACCTCCACATATCAGCTTGAGAGTCGACGTGTGCACACGGAGGCAATACTAGGCAAGCAGGGATACCATCGCCAGCAAGAGGGTGTGCCCGAGCCACCTTGAGAGGATGAAGAGTCGTCCCCCGGCTAAGGATGCGAGGTTGAGTTTGGAGGTTGTGGCTCTCCCGGAGCTCCATTGGAGGACCTCTCCCCTGGCGGACCCATACTCGACGGAGTCGAGTTCTTCGCACCCCGGGGGTATGATGGGGGCATCTCTCGCCCTTCACATTTTTCCACAGCTTCGATTGCTCGCCTGTATAGCTCCATTGTGTGTGTCATATTTTTCTGAGTCAAGTCATGTAATTTTCATACTTTATTTAAGTCATGTCATTGTAATTTTCCCTTTATTTGAGTCATGTACCTAGGTTAGTGAGTCATTTTCCTATGTTAGTTGTCATATGGTTGGTTTGATAGGCTAATGGGCCCAACTAATGGGCTAGGCCCAGGGGCGCCCCTCCCTTGGACTGCTTTGGTCATTTACTTGTTTGTCAGGGCTATTTTGGTCTTAGGAAAAGTATGGAGTCTATAAATAGTCCCTCCCCTCTCTCATTTGTAACAACCCTTTTATGATCAATTTAAATCAAGTGAGTTCTAGTGTCATATTGGAGTGGATTCTCCAAACCTCTCTCTCTCTCTCTATTGGGGTGGATTCCCCTTCTCTCTCTATCTCACTTCTCTCTCTTCTCTCTCTCTCTTCAAGGAGGAGGGCGCCACTTTCTCTCTCCTCTCCTCCCTCTCTCTCCTCCACATCATCAATTCTCTCTCTCTCCCCCTCATTACTCATCCTCCCAACTACCCCACCCTCATTACTCCACCCTAGTTCCAAGAGACCTCCCCCCCAATCCCAACTCCACCACCCAACCACCACCTACTCAACTCCCTATCCTAAGCACCCTCTCATCTCCCAAGGGAGAATTCCCCACTCCCCAAGCACCCCTTCCCTTTCCCAACACAACCCTTCCCATCCCCAAAGCCCCATTAACCACATTGGTCCATTTTCAAATTTTGGAAAGAGATCTCTCCTTCTCTCTCCCCCACCCATCCCAAATTCGCAGCTCCCCTCTCACCCACTGCAAACACCACCTTCCAGACCCCATTCTCCCCCATCCACACCTTGGAACACCCCCTCCTAGACCCCCTCACAGCCAGGGCTCTCCCCACACTCATCCACCCCCACTTCCCCTCCCATATACCCCATTCCCCCCCACCATCTTCAACCTACAGTTTTCAGTCCGCAGGCAGTAGAGGAGTGCCCAGTTGCAGAGGCTGCCACTTCTTCACCTGGAAGTTTCAGATGGCATACCATATATCGTTGGAAGCGTCTCCTAGTCAGCTTTCCAACGGTGGTGGTCCCGTCGACTTCCAAGATTGGAGCTGTTCGGAGGAAGCGATCTACCACGACTGCGCAAGACTTCTCAGGCAGAGGACCAGAACCAGAGTGGAAGATCTACAGCGGCCATCCTACTTGGAATCTGAGTAAGCATTCTTCACCAAAAGTCTTCTATTCTGAGTCTTCTTTCACCTCCAAAAAGCAGAGCTCAATTTGGCATCCGGAACCAAGAGTTATCAATTTTCTCCCCCGGGTGCGCGGTTCTGCTGCCCCACAGTCTGCACCGACCTCTCATCAGAGTTCATAGCCCACTGGTCTTCTCCGACAACGTTTGGCTTCCCCGCTAGTTTTGCTTCGAAGAAGACTCGTCAACGGTTCCAACGGCTCTGGCGGCACCTGATTCTGAGTCATGGCATCCTCTTCTTCCTGCTGTTGGAAACCTGAAGCAGCCAGTTCTGAGAAGCTACCACCCTTTTCGAGCATCCACCCAGACCAGCGTTGGTGCCAGAAGAAATCAGAAAAATTCAGACGTTTTCCCGTTCTAGTTACGAAGAATTCCCCACTAGTCCCGTCATCAGAAAAAATCAGGAGAGGTCACAAAGGTGCCGTCTTCAACTGCTGGTCTCTGATTCCAGAACGTGGATAGATTCGGCATTGGCTTCCTTTCATCACTTCTAGCTCGAATTCCCCTCCTCGCTTGGCCGGCTGAAGGCCCCTCCCTGTGTGGAGGTAGTGTTTGGATGTAATCATTGTCTTCCCTTCCCACGATCCCCCCCTTTTGCATGGGGTGTAGTTTTGTAAACGTTTGAGCAGGTTGAAGCTTCACCGGCGCGGCGTTCGGGTGCATACCCACGCCTCCCCGCTCGCCATCGTCTCCGGCCAGGATCGGCGTCTTCATGCTGATCAGGTGAGCTTCTGGACCCCTCCCTTTGTTGGTAGATCTTGCTTAATTAGTATTGCTTCTTAACTCCATCGGACGGTGAGTGAGCGCCCGTTCCAAACTTGCTTATGTTTGAGTGGTCGCCGCGGGTGAGTTGTGAGAGTGACCCTTCAACCCATGCCTTCGGCGTGCTGACTGCCCGTGAATTTGGGTAACCCTAGCCCCTAGGGGTCCTCCCCAAGTCAGTCATATCCTTGGAAACCACCGGTTCCACCTCGGACCCTCACCCCATTGCCGGTCCACCTACGGACCCGAGTGTGCCAAACGCGAGTGAGTCCGCTTGTGTGACATTGCCTAGTCGTTGCGTTTGCTTGCCACTTAGTCCTAGTTCATGTCACATCACCTTTTTCTTCTTCTATTTTCTGTGAGGTGGAGATGGGTGTTGCAAAGGGTTTGGCAGTCTCAAGTTGGAATTTCTTCACGATTTCTTGTGTGTACTTCTTATGGTTGATGAAAATGCCATCATACAGTTGCTTTATTTGTAATCCCAAGAAGAAGCTCAGCTCACCCATCAAGCTCATCTCGAACTCTCCCTGCATGAGTTGGGCAAATTCATCATTCATCTTCAAATTAGAGGCTCCAAAAATTATGTCATCTACATAAACTTGAACAATTAAGGAATGTTCATCACAAGTTTTTGTAAACAACGTTTGATCTATATTACCTCGTTTGAAGCCATTATCAATAAGAAATGAACTTAAACGATCATACCATGCACGGGGAGCCTGTTTTAATCCATATAGTGCCTTATCCAATCTATACACGTAGTCCGGATATGTTTCATCCTTGAAGCCTGGTGGTTGTTCCACGTACACTTCTTCCTTGATAATCCCATTAAGGAAGGCACTCTTCACGTCCATTTGAAACAGCTTGATGTTCCTGTGACAAGCATAAGCAAGTAAGATTCTAACAGCTTCTAATCTAGCCACAGGAGTTAAGGATTCATCAAAATCAATGCCGAATTCTTGAGAGTAGCCCTTGGCTACTAACCTTGCCATATTTCTCACAACCACCCCATCTTCACTAAGTTTATTTCGAAAAACCCACTTAGTTCCGATTATAGGATGGCTATCAGGCCGGGGCACGAGGAACCACACCCGGTTCCTTTGGAATTAGTGTAGTTCTTCTTGCATGGTGAGAACCCAAGAATTGTCATTCAAAGTATCATCTAAAGACTTAGGCTCAATGCTAGAAAGTAAAGCTAAGTTATCGTGAATTTCAACTTCCCTCATTGAAGCCCGCATTCTAATTCCTTCATCCACACCGCCGATCACATTCTCCAACGGATGGTCCTTATGCATGGTCCATTGGTGTGGAAGGGTCAGATGCACTTGATCTTCTTGTTGTGCTTCCTCCTCTTGCTCACTTTATTTATCTTGATTTGCTGCCTCACCTTGTTTGCTCGACTCTCCCTTTTCAACTTCATTCTCACATGTAACAATAAAATGATCATTATCATTTGACTTTCTCATTGTGTATTAATCAACAACAACATGTGGACTCTCCTCGACAACAAGTGTTCTAGTGTTATAAACACGGTAAGCTCTAGAAGTTAGAGAATACCCGAGGAAAATCCCTTTATCACTTTTCGCATCAAATTTATCAAGATTATCTTTACCATTGTTCAAAATGTAACAAATAGAACTAAATGGCTTAAAATGTGATATGTTGGGTTTATTACCTTTGTATAGCTCGTAAGGAGTTTTCTTAAGGATCGGTCTTACCATTGTTCGATTTGTGATGTAGTAGGCAATGTTCACTACCTCTGCTCATAAGTAACGTGAAAGACCGTTCTCCGCAAGCATGGTACACGCCATCTCCACGAGCGTCCTATTTTTTCTCTCGACCACTCCGTTTTGTTGCAGGATTCTAGGTGATGAGAATTGATGTTCGTACCCATGCTTCCTACAAAATTCATCAAACTCATGATTTTCAAATTCTCTTCCGTGGTCACTTTGAATTTTCTGAATTGAATAGCCATTTTCATTCTGAACTCTAGCACAAAAGTCAATGAATTCATTGTAAGCATCACTCTTGTTGGCTAGAAACAAAACCCATACATATTGCGAGAAATCATCGACAATCACGAAACCATAAAGCTTCCCTCCAAGACTGCGAGTCCTGGTGGGACCAAACAAATCCAGATGCAACAATTGAAGGGGTTTCTCTGTTGAAACAATATTTTTGCATTTAAAAGAAGTTGTGATTTGTTTTCCTTTATTACGTGCTTCACAAATTTTTGAAGATTCAAAATTTAAACTAGGAAGACCTCTAACCAAACCATGACGATTCAGCTTCCTAATGACATTAAGACTGGCATGCCCAAGACGCCGATGCCACAACCAAACATCTTCAGCTTTGTTAGCAACTAAACACAATTTTTCAGAAGTAATTTCATCAAAGTCAACCTAGTAAGTGTTGTTACTCCTCAGTCCTATGAATTTAATTTCATGTGAGTTAGCATCGACAATGGTGCAGTGAGAAGACTCAAAAATAACCTTGTGACCTTTGTCACAGAGTTGACTTATACTTAGCAAGTTATGGCGAAGACCTCTAACAAGTAAAACATCTTCAATACAATGGTTGAGATCCTTACCAATTCTCCTAATTCCCATTATCTTACCTCTGTTCTGTCCACCAAAAATTACCGTACCGCCATTTTTCTCTGTAAGGTCTGCAAAAAGTTGTTTATTCCCTGTCATATGCCTGGAGCATCCGCTGTCCAGGTACCATTTATTCTCTCCAGCCTTCATGCAGACCTGCACCAATAAGCAACCATGCTCATTTTGATTTGGGTACCCAAGCGAGCTTGGGTCTCGTGATGTTAGCATTTCCAACAGATTGATTGTATTTATTGAAAAGCATGTCATCATCATATTGCATTAACTGGCATATGTACATGTCATGCCCTATCTTCCCACAGTAAAAACAAGTGGGTCTCTTCCTACCAAAATTTCTTATGTTATTTACATTCCTAAAAGTGGAGGGGAAACTAGAATTAACAGTTGATGTAGCACGGTGTGTGTGTGAACATTCTCCATGATGAAATGAACTTTTAACAGCATAGTGAAAATGATTTTTGTTGCCATGCATGAAATTTGAATTCTTCACAAATTATTTTTCTTTTCCTTTCAACATCTTCTCACTTCCATTCTTTACTTTTTTAATTTGACTGATAAGACTTTTATTTTCGCTATTCAATTTTTCTTTCACTTTCTCACATTCAATTAATTTAACATTCAATTTTTCCAACTCATTTTTCAACAAATCATGCCTTTCTTGGGTTTCATCTTTGAGTTTAAAAGCGTTTTTCTTTTCTACATCTAGGCATGCAATTTCATCTTCGAACAAATTCACTTTGGATTCTGAAATATCATTTGCATTTTTGAGATTTTTACTTGCATCTCAAGCAGACTACATTTCTCACATGAATTAGATGAATGCAAGATTTCATGGATCCTTTCTTTCAAGATTTTATTCTCATTTTTCATTCTTTTGTACTTTTCATCTAATTCTTCATTGGCAAGCTCCCATTGTCCATTAGTAATTAGCTCTGAGTCAGAGATTACCTGCTCCTGATCGCTCCTTGCCATAAGGCACATGTCCTTCACCAGCTCCTTAATATCTTGTTCATCATTGGACATGGACTCATCCTCGTCCTCGTCGCTCCATGTGGCCTTCATCACTTTGGGCTTCTTGCCCTTCACCATCCTTCCTTTCTTCTTTTACAGCTCGGGGCATTCACCTCGCATGTGCCCCATCTTCTTACATTCGTAGCCCATCACTTCAATAGCTTTTGATGGTTCGTTTCTTTGCTTTGACTGCCTCTTTCCTTTCTTGAATTTCCCGCCAAATCATCTTCTTTGGCGCAAGAACTATCTTATTCTTCATGTTAACATGGCAACCTCTTCATCATCGGTGGTTCCCATAGAATCTTCTTGGCTTGAAATTGTTTCCGGGTAAGCCTTCAATGCAACGGACTTTTTCTTCTTTGTGTCCTCTTTCGTTCTCTTAATGTTAATCTCATAGGCCATCAACGACCCTATGAGTGCATCCACAATGAGGGTAGCCAAATCTTTAGAATCCTCTATCACAGTCGCCTTGGTGTGCCAGCTTGGTGATAGGGACCTCAGCACTTTCCTTACCAATTTGGTGTCCTTGAATTCTCTTCCAAGTGATTTCAACCCATTTGTGATCTCCATGAGACATACGAACATCTTGAAGATACTTTCTTCCTCTTTCATGTGAAATAGCTCGTAGTCACGGATTAACATGTTCGCCTTCGTCTCCTTGACTTCTGTGGTACCTTCGTAGATAAGCTTGAGCTTGTCCCACATTTCTTTTGCGCTACTACACATGGAGACACGAGCATACTCGTTAGGGTGAATAGCGCACTAAATAATATTTAAAGCATTAAAGTTCACAGTGGCTTTCTTAATACTATCATCATCCCACATATCCTCATCAGGGTGCAAAACATACGGACCATTTCTAATGACAGTCCATATTTCGTGACTTTGAGCACGTAAAAAGATGGTAATCCTATTCTTCCAGTAAGGGTAGTTACTACCATCAAATAAAGGTGGCCTTTGAATAGAATGCCCTTCGGGCATTAACCCCTTGTTGAGATTATTGGCCATTCCTAATAGATCTCTCTAAACCGCTAGGTTTCTAGATGAAAACAAAGCCGAGGCTCTGATACCAATTGTTGGCCCGGTTAGGAGGTAATTGAGAGGGGGGTGAATTGATTGCCCACCCTTCTTGACAAATTTAGTCTTAAATAAATCAAACCACAGATATGGTAAATAAACCTTAGATAAAGCTTGATTAGAGTGTATGAATAAAAAGCAAGCAAGCCCTCACAACTTCCCAGCGTAGAAATATAGTCACTCGGACAACAATGTATGAGCGAACAGTTGATCAAACTCTCGTCTCGCCGACTCACACTCGTAGTACGAACGGATAAGAAATATCATCAATCACATAAAAAGTAAACCACGGTACAGTGATTTTTAGGTGGTTCAGACGCACCAAGTGCCGTCCTACATCCACCCCTCTCACCTCGAGAGGATTTCACTAAAACACACTGCACGACGGCAACAACCACCACACATGGGCTCGACGGCCCACACACGTAGGTTCTCGCACGACGAGGAGAAGCCCCACACATACTCGGAGCAAGTTCCGAAATCATCTAAAGAGAGAAATAAAATGGAAATGACAAAGCCCAGTCTGAGATTTACGATCTAAGCACAACAGAACTAAGAAGATGATAGACAAAATAGATCTTCCCCTAAATCCTTCAACCAAACTCAGAGATTAAAGAAGGTTGCACTAGAACAATGGAACTGAGGGATGGAAGAAGTCGGTGTTGAAGTTATGAATGCCCGAAGCAGTGGATGAAGAGGATGCTGACCCCGGCCTCCTGATCATGGCTTGGGCTCGTGAGGGACGAACTCGGCATAGCCTTCCTTCTCGTCCAGCACGGTGCGACTCCTTCTTCTCCTGCAAGCAAAGGATGAACACGTTAGAAGTTCTTGGATGTCTTCTTCCGATCGAACAAGGGCGGCGATATATACAAGAGGGATTGAAATCCAATAAGACACAAAAGCCCTTGCCATACCCTCTTCTAAACACACACAACAGATGGTGGATGCCCTAGGGCTATTACAGTAAACAATCAAGCCAATTGGACCTAAGATCGGAGGGTTCGAAATGGATCCGAAAAAACCCGATCGGAACGCTCAGAAAAAGTGTCGACTCATAGAGTCGACTCTTTTTCATGAGAGTTCTGCCAGAACACATAAAAACAATATACATGAAACAAGTGTCGACTCATTGAGACAACACTTTTTACCAAGTGTTCTGGCCTGTGAAGCAAAATAACATTCATGGTGAAAAGTGTCGACTCTTGAGGTCGACACTTTTTCACGAAGGTTCTGTTTTCACAGATTTAATGAACTTACCTGAAAGTGTTGACCCATTAGGTCGACACTTTTTCCCGAGAGTTCTGACTTTGCTAAGTTAACAGGACCCTGGTGAAAGTGTCGACTTCATGGGTCGACACTTTCTGCCAGCGTTCTTATCACTTAACGCAAGGCAGAGAGCGTCCACTTTTCCTGACAGATGGAAAAGCCAAATAAAACCCATTGAATGACCACGAATCATGAAACATGGTTCAAAATCAATCATATAAGCACTGATAGATGAGATTCCCATTTACAAACCATATTTCAACACAAATCAAACCATCCACATTAAAATCCAATTAACCATTCATTCTTACCATGGCCTTCAAGATTTGAGTGTTAACTTCACAAAGAACCTGCACTATCAAATTGCCATTCATCTCAAACTCAAAGTTAGCAATTGACATTCTCAATCAAAAATGTCATTGCATATGAACTAAACAATTCAGCAGACTTGAACTTTCTATTCCATCAATTAACAACTATGATACCAAAGCCTTGTGATTAACATTCAACTTACACTTTTTCTTCTTGAACTGGCCGCAAACTGATCAAACATTCATTCAATCATTCATAGCGCACATTCCACATATTCATCAATTGTATATCAATGCAAATCACATAAACATTGAACTCATGACATTTTCATCCAAGATCTTCGTCAAAAGAGACTGGGGCACAACATTTGTTTTTTTGTTATGCTTTTGTTGTTTTTTTGTTTTACTTCTCTTTTGTTTTGTTGTATTGTTGTTTTTTTTCTTGGTTTGGAAGAATGAGAGAGGGAGGGGGGAGGTGGATCGGCGCAGTGACAGATGAGAGGGAGAAGATGAGTGAGTCAGCGTGAGGAGAGAGGGGAAGGAAGAGAGGAATGGGGAGAGGTGATCCGGCACATATCCAGCCGTTGGAGCACTTCCCCAATCCCCTTTTTTTGGTTTTATTGTTGTTTTTGTGTGTGTGAAGGTGATACGGCGGGAGGAGAGTGATTAGAGGGGGTGATCTAGCGTGAGTAGTCGCGTCGGATTACTCCCCACTCTGTGTGTTTCATTTGTGTTTTTTTATGTGTGTTTTTTTGTTACACGGAGGGGTTCGGTCGACCGAACCAAAGACTTCGGTCGACCGAACCTCCCAGCAGCAGGGAGGCTCGCCAATGGAGTCGACCCCAAATGCACCGGGCATCGATGCGGCCACTCGCCGGTCGACCGAAAGCCCGATTCGGTCGACCGAACTAGCAGACAGACCCCAAACCGACAGAACTGCCTCCTCTTTATTCTTGATAAGTTTTATTATTTCAGGTTGTTTGTTTGATTAAGATAAAATGCATGCAATGCTCCCTTCATCTTATCATGCTCGTTTGATTGGGTTTGGTTACTTTCTCCCCTTTCTTCTTTGCTGTTTCTTTCTTCCCCTTTTGCATGACTCAACATGTAAATGTGTATGCATATGATAGAGGAGGGTATGATAAATGCAAAGCCAGACGTGCATGCAAAGGGGTATGCTATGCTTTGTTTTATATTGGACATATGAAGCTCTTCATCTCTTTAGAGCTTGTTCATGTAGAGGCAGCAGGAGACTGATAGGTGGTTTGAAGGGGCTTTGCAGAGATATGTTTTTGCGCAGGTTCATGCATAGGAGAATGCCATGGAAATGGGATGCATATGAGAGAGGGATGCTCAATACGCATTTAAGTTCAGAGATGCAGAGGTCTTTCTATTTTTGATCCCAAAAGGTCCATGCAAATGCATTTGATGACTCAAGTGTCCTTTTTATTCATTTTTTGTTTGCTCAGCCTTTTTTTCATGGTTAACATTCTTCAGATATTCGTTGCTTATTAACCGCATTCCTGGTAGAATTTCGGCAGCATCTCCCCCGGACTCGGGGTTCATGGGGTATAAAATAGAGACTCGCCCACGGAAGGATCTGAGACGGCCTCAAAATTCTTGGCTGAGCTGAAAATAGCTACCCCGTGACCCAAAGTGTAGTGCCCCAGAATTTATGTAATAATTTCTGAGTTATTTATAGAACTCTCTAGAATTTATAAGGGCTAAATATGTTAAAAAAAGAATTATTGGATTAATAAGTCATTATAAGGCCCAATTATGTTAAATAATTAACCTAGCCTATTTAAATAAAATCCAAAAGGTTTAAGGACCAAGCCCATTAAGTTTGGCCCATATTCTAGAAGGTTATTTAGCCTATTTACGTATTTTAAGGATAAAATACCATTTTTATGGATAATAATATGGATAATTAACAAAAGAGTTTGATTGATGTTGAACTCTGTGCACGTTGGATGTAGCGGTCTATCGTGTGACCGCCACAGTCATGTAACGCACTAGTCTTGATGCGTTACATTCTGTCAGTTCCGTGAATGAATGGACGAGCAAAAAGATTAGAACTTTGGGATCCTATCTACAAGAGATCGACTTGGAAGAGTTTATAACAATACTAAGGACTCTTAGGGATTAGGTTCTGGATAATTAAGGACTCTAGAATCGATCTATTCTTCAAAACCCTATAAATAGGACCTAGTTCTGAACTGAGCGACCCTTACTTTTAGCTCGTAAAGAATCAAGGTAAGGAGATAGAATTTCGGGTAAGTTATTTAGAAGATTTTGTTTAGTATACTTTAGACTAATAGTTCTTAAAATTTCATGATAGGAGATCAAGCAACCAAGGAGATTGAAGCTTCAAAAGTTGCTGGTTCGACCATAGTAACTCAAGATTTAGAGCAAAGGACCCCTGAAGATCAAGAGATTAGAATGTCTAAACGAGGTAATTAGAATTCAATCCTTTAGAACTTTTTGATCACCTTAGTTTCATATTCTTACCCTCAAAATTTCAGATCTTTAGGACAAGAGGTTGGAGAGATAGAGCAGCAGGAAGTTACTGGAAAATCGCTGGGAAAGGAGAGCTAGGGCTCGATTTTTAGATTCAAATTAGAAGCTTAAAGCCTAGTTAAAAGGTAGGTTATCTCATGATTGGCAAAACATCTTGTTAGGGATAAAAGCCCTCTGATTGTACTTGATTTAATGCATTATAGACTATGAATTCTATGTTTTGGTGGGTTCATGCATGCATACATATTCTTAGCCCTAATCAAAGATCAAAGATATTATCTTGTCAATTCACTGCAACATATGCATCTAGATGACCTTCACTTCGTTTTGTCATGATTGGAGTAGTTAAATCTTTTTCAAACATGACATGGTTTTAAATCATAGTCATTTAATTTCTTTATACTATTAGCAGGGACTCTAACGCATCATACTTAGACCGTCACAGACTTTAACGGCCTTACTATAAGCCGTCACACCTTCTTTGGTGTTTGAAGTTCTCTGTTGCCTCTAACGCACCATTTATGGAGCGTTACATTACTGTAACGGCCTCACGATAAACTGTCACAGTCACTGTGACGCACCCATTCTAGACCGTCAGGGTAACTGTAGACAGAATGGGAAACTAGTTAATTTAACTTATAAGTAAGCCTAGTTATCTAAGTTTTGACCTATTATCATGACTTTAAGTTTATTTACTGATTCATAATAGAAATTGCATGATCAAGGTATCTTAAGTTATTTTAAGTTATGTTAATTTCATGTGCCAAAATTCTATAGTTTTGTATCTAAATCATGATTTTCCAAAGATGTATTGATGGAATTTTATCATGATTTCCTATTATTACACATCCTCTATCGATAGAGTCATTTCTTTAAGTACACGGCGCATATTCCGGTATGTTATCCATTAGTTCACTTTGCACTATAGGAACATTATTCTTGGACATGGGGACCTCTCAATTGGACATTCCTTCCAATGCACTAGGAAATCTTGTTGCAAGGCCTCTGTAATTCTCCGCGAGCCTGGGATTTCCACTAGGACGCCGAGTTGGTTGTAGCATTAAAACCCAAGTGATTAGATTATACTATCAATGTTTCTGGTTATCAGTAGTGTAACGGATCTATATTGGATCGCCAGGCACATGTAACGGCCCAATATACGACCGTCACATTCAACTGAGTCCGATTTCTTGGTTCTAGATTCAGACTAATGTAACGGCCCAATACTGGAGCGTCACATCATGTAACGGCCCAGTACACGACCGTCACACTGCTTGAGTATTTTAACCCGAGATTTGACCAAGGGTTGATATTCCAAGGTTTCAAGATGGACTCTTGATGATCTAGAACTTATCATATTGATCAAGAAACCTAATATAATGAATGGAAATTAAAGAATGCACCGTTATGCTGCCGATTTATTTCCATAAGCATAACATAGTATAAGTCATTCTTGATTTCTCTTGATTCTTATTAAAGCATTCATTCATTGAATTATTGTTATCAAGAGCTTGTTGGAATTGTACATTCTTAGCCATACTTTATTGTTACATGCGTGGAAAAAGCTTGATTTATACTTCAAGATGCGATCGAGCACTAATTGTGTTCAAGGGCTCTATGCTAGTCACCTCGGCTGATTGTCGGAAACATACTATTATAAACCATGGGGTATGATGCTACTACCGTCACATTACGCTGGGAGTATTTTCTTTATAAATAAGTGAAAATCCACAACACGATACAGCATGATTGATACTTATACATGACTTTCTTGATATTCCACAGAAATTCACGAAGTACTTGCTCATAAGCAAAAGATACTGGCGTGATGATTATGTGGCTTGCTAGTACATTCTCGTTACATTCTTGTTCATGAAAGGCCATATCATGTTCTTATAACATTCTTGCTTGTTCATACTTGCTCTTATTCTATCTTACATACTTTGGTTTAATCGCATGATTGATCGCATTCGCATGATTTTACCTTATTCCTCTAGAGCAAAAATATTAATTACTTTAATGATGCCTTCATGTTGATGTGAAGATACCTACTGGGCAAGTGTGCTCATTATCTATTTCCATTCTTTTTCAGGAAATGGAAGTGAGTCGGGTTCGGATTCGGAATGTTCAAGTAGCGGATCCGAGAGTGAATAAAGAATGAGCGAAGACTTAGGAAGTTTACATTGTTTAGATCGAGTCTATGTAATTTCTTATTTCTTGAGTCTAGCATGATGGAAGTTGAATTAGTGGTTGTATTCGAATATTAGATTTAATTATTAATGAAAGTTGAAGTTGAGTAAATATTATGCGATTGCATTCTTATGTGTGATTGTCCTTACGCCCTGATCGTTCTTGCTTGCAAGAGGCTTACCATGCTGGCTGTTCGCGTTCCTCGAGCGAGTCTTCCGCTGTAATAAAGGCTCGGGACGTGACAGTTAAGTTGGTATCAGAGCCTAAGTCTCAGGACTTAGGAAGAAGAGTTATGTCATAGGATAAGTCCATGGTTTAAGGACCCCTACCTATGAACTATGGAAGAAATTTCCACACCCATGTGAGAATTGGGTAGAGCCCGGGATAAGATAGTTACTTAGCTTTAATATTGATTTTTCCTTCCAATTCCACGAGAAATAACAAGTTGTTAATTTTCCCTTAGGTACCCTATTATTACCATGGCTCATCACGTAAATTGGGATGGCATGTAGCAAACGGTTGCTGGCCTCACTTAGGCATTACAAACCATGGCGCAAGCTGGCGCAAGCTGGCGCAGGAGCAAGGGCTGGTGATTTACATCGCAACTTTCGGAGCTTAAACCCTCCGCGTTTCTATGGTTCTTCTAATCCGGACGAAGCGGAGAACTTGATAGATGAAATGAATCGTATCTTCGATGTTATCCAATGCACCGATCAGGAGAAGGTGCGTCTCGCAACCTTTCAACTCAACAAAGATGCCCGTACATGGTGGAAGTCGGTTCTGGCACCTCCGACCGATGCACCTCATACATGGGATGGTTTTCTTACCCTATTCCATGCCAAGTACTTTTCTGAACACGTAAAAGAACGAAAGGCTATGGAGTTCACCGCTCTTCGGTAAGGAATGATGACGGTTGCCGAATATGAGTATCAATTCTCAAGGCTTGCACCTTACGCACCACATCTTATCAACACCGATTTATTGAAGGCAAATTGGTTCATGGACGGGTTACGGCCCGGTTTCATTCAGTAGCTCGGGACCCAAAACATCTGTACTTATGTGAAAATGGTTCAACGAGCATATTTGTGTGAAAGGACCTTAGAAAATGTCAAAAAATTAAAAGGGAAAAGAGAAGAATCCAGGCGATGCTCAGATCGGCATTATAAGAAAGAAAAGTTTAGCATCACGGAGCCCTATAAGAGCCATGATAGTAAGAAGAGATCCAGGAATGGGAATGGTGGAAGTTCCCATAAGCAAAAGAAAATCAAGGAGGAGAAGGAGCAGGTCACCACGGCTTGCACATTTTGGGAAAAATTCGGCCATTCGGCTGAGGAGTGATTGGAAGCGCCTTGACATTTGTTTACATTATGGAAGCATGGAGCATCGCATGCCAGATTGCCCCCTTATAAAAGACCAATCATCTGGTGGAGGACGTAGGAGGCAGGCTCGCCTCAATGCCGTCTTAGAAGAAGAGGAAGCGCCCAAGGATGGTGGGCTTATGAAGGTACTCTTCAAATTTGATCTCATCTTGCATTTGTGCTATTTGACACTGATGCCTCTCATTCTTTTATCTCCACTACTTTTACAAAAACATTATCAATTGCATCAGTTCCCCTACCTTCAGATCTCTCTATTTCCACACCCTTAGGTTCTGGAACAAACCTTACCAACTATTATCCTGATAGTGAGGTGATGATAGAAGGTCACAATCTCCCCGCAAACTTAGTATGCCATGACATGAAAGGTTATGATGCCATTTTAGGGGTAGATTGGCTTGTAGATCATGATGCTTATATCAATTGCCGAAATAGGATTATATCCTTTCGAAAGCCCGATCTTCCAAGATTCTCTTTTCTTGGCATCAAGTACAAGAAGCATCCTACTATCATATCTTCTCTTCACACTTGCAAACTTATCTCGCAAGGATGTGAAGCTTTTCTTGCTTCTGTCATTGTTACCGAATCCAAGGAGATTATCTTAGCAGATATTCCTATTGTAAATGAGTTCCCCGATGTGTTCCCATCCGAATTACCCAGTTTACCATCCGAGAGGGAAGTAAACTTCACTATTGAACTCATCCCATGGGCAGCACCTGTTTCTATAGCCCCTTACAGGATGTCCCCCACAGAACTCAAGGAATTAAAAAGGCAAGTGCATGAATTACTAGACAAAGGCTTCATCAGACCTAGCACATCCTCTTGGGGTGCGCCGGTTCTATTTGTCAAAAAAGAGGATGGTTCTCTCAAGCTATGCATCGATTACCGGTGACTGAATCAACTCACAATTAAAAACAAGTATCCGTTGCCGCGTATTGATGAGCTCTTCGATCATCTTTCAGGAGCAGAATATTTCTCTAAGATTGACCTCAGATCAGGTTATCATCAGCTTAGAATTAAAGAAGAAGACATTTATAAATCGACTTTTCGAAGTCGTTATGGCCACTATGAATTCGTGGTAATGCCATTCGGATTAACTAATGCCCCGGCAGCATTCATGCAACTTATGAACAGTGTCTTCCAGCCATATCTGGACCAATTTATCGTCCTCTTCATTGATGATATCTTGATATATTCCAAGACAAAGGAGGAACATGAAGAACATTTGAAAATAGCTTTGCAAACACTTAAAGAACATAAACTCTATGCCAAGCTAAATAAATGCGAATTCCGGCTCAAGGAAGTTTCATTCCCCGGCCACATTATTTCAAAAGAAGGTATTGCGGTGGATCTTCTAAAGTAGAAGCTGTCAAGAATTGGAGCCGGCCAACGACCGTATCGGAAGTACGAAGTTTTCTGGGTCTAGCTGGTTATTATAGAAGATTCATTAGGGATTTCTCAAAAATTGCAGTTCCTTTAACTAGACTCACAAGAAAAGAAAATCCCTTTGTCTGGTGAGAGGAATGTGAAAAGAGTTCTCAAACTCTTAAGAATCATCTTACTACAGCTCCTATTCTAACACTACCGATGGAAGGTGGTGGATTCGAAGTATATACGGATGCATCAGGTATTGGCTTAGGGTGTGTCCTCATGCAAAATGGAAAAGTAATCTGTTATTCTTCAAGACAATTGAAGCGTCACGAGGAAAATTATCCTGTGCATGATTTGGAGTTAGCAACTGTCATTTTCTCTTGAAAATTTGGCATCATTATCTCTATAGAGAAAAGTTTACGGTCTACTCGGACCATAAGAGCTTGAAATACTTATTTTCTCAAAAAGAGCTAAATATGAGGCAGAGAAGATGGTTGGAATATCTCAAGGATTTTGATTTTGCTATTCAATATCATCCTGGCAAGGCTAATGCTATTGCGGATGCACTCAACAGAAAACCAATGGGTATGCTATCAAGTCTTATGATTAGTATGACTAATCTTATTCCTCAATTTGCTCAGTTGAACTTAGATATTGACAGGAGGGAAGAAGATTGCTTCATGGCTAATATCCGAGCTCAACCTACCTTAATAGAGGATCTAGTCAAGTTGTAAAATGATGATCTCATGTTACTAGAAATTAAAGCTAATATTGAACAACGGCCGGATTTCTCTATTACGGAGGATGGAAGATTGCTATTCAAGGGCCGAGTGTGTGTACCGGATCATGAAGATACGAAGAAATTGATCCTAGAAGAAGCACATAATTCCAAGTACACCATTCATCCAAGTGGTATAAAAATGTATCAAGATCTTAAAAGAAATTTCTGGTGGCCCAACATGAAGAGAGAAATAGCTGATTTCGTGTCTCGCTGTCTCACTTGTCAACAAGTAAAGGCAGAGCATTTTAGACCCGCAGGTAAACTGCATCCCTTGAATATTCCCGAATGGAAGTGGGAGAGTATAGGGATGGATTTCATTATGGGGTTACCTAAGACAAGAGGTGGACACGATGGTATATGGGTAATCGTAGACCGATTAACAAAATCTGCACATTTCATACCAATCAAAAGTCGATGGTCTGTGGATATCCTGGCAGCATTATACATAAGGAAAATTGTTAAATTACATGGTGTCCCAGTCACTATTATATCTGATAGAGATCCTCGATTCACATCACAGTTTTGGAAGGGTCTACAACAGTCGCTAGGGACTAGATTAAATTTCAGCACAGCCTTTCATCCACAAACTGATGGTCAGACAGAAAGAACGAATCATGTGGTAGAAGACATGCTCAGGGCTTGTGTTATTGATTTTGGAGGAAGTTGGCATGATCACTTGCCTCTGGTAGAATTTGCTTATAACAACAATTACCAGGCCAGCATACAAATGGCACCTTTTGAAGCTCTATATGGAAAAAGTTGTCGATCACCAATATGTTGGAGTGAAATAGGGGAAAGACAATTCCTAGACCTCGATATTATCAGAGATTCTACAGAGAATATCAAGCTTATTCAAGAGAGAATAAAGATGGCACAAGATAGGTAAAAGTCTTATGCTGATAATCGAAGACGCGACTTGGAATTTCAAGTAGGAGACCATGTGTATCTCAAGGTTTCTCCAGGTCGTGGTATTCGGAGATTTGGCATTATGGGTAAACTAACTCCAAGGTTCATTGGCCCGTTTGAAATTCTTGAAAGGGTCGGTGAAGTGGCCTACAAACTGGCTTTACCTCCACAATTAGCAGGAGTTCATGACGTATTTCACGTCTCTATGCTGAAGAAGTATGTATATGATCCTGACCATATTATTACCTATGACAATCTGGAGATTCAGAAGGATATGACGTACGAGCAAACGCCAATAAAGATTCTGGAACGGAAAGTGCGTCAACTAAGAAATAAAGTTATTCCTATGGTCAAGATTCAATGGAAGAAAACATGGCCATATGAAGCAACATGGGAAACCGAAGTAGCCATGCGAAAAAGATTTCCAAAATTATTCAACTATAAGTACACTCTCCATAACCCATGTATTGAATTTGGGGACCAAATTATTCTAAGTGGGGGAGGGTGTAGTGCCCCAGAATTTATGTAGTAATTTCTGAGTTATTTATAGAACTTTCTGGAATTTATAAGGGCTAAATAGATTAATAAAAGGATTATTGGATTAATAAGTCATTATAAGGCCCAATTATGTTAAATAATTAACCTAGCCCATTTAAATAAAATCCAAAAGGTTTAAGCACCAAGCCCATTAAGTTTGGCCCATATTCTAGAAGGTTATTTAGCCTATTTACGTATTTTAAGGATAAAATACCATTTTTATGGATAATTAACAAAAGAGTTTGATTGATGTTGAACTCTGTGCACGTTGGATGTAGCGGTCTATCGTGCGACCGCCACAGCCATGTAACGCACCAGTCTTGATGCGTTACATTCTGTCAGTTCCGTGAATGAAAGAACGAGCAAAAACATTAGAACTTTGGGATCCTATCTACAAGAGATCGACTTGGGAGAGTTTATAACATTACTAAGGACTCTTAGGGATTGGGTTCTGGGAAATTAAGGACTCTAGAATCGATCTAATCTTCAAAACCCTATAAATAGGACCTAGTTCTGAACTGAGCGACCCTTACTTTTGGCTCGTAAAGAATCAAGGTAAGGAGATAGAATTTTCGGTAAGTTCTTTAGAAGATTTTGTTTAGTATACTTTAGACTAATAGTTCTCCAAATTTCATGATAAGAGATCAAGCAACCAAGGAGATTGAAGCTTCCAAAGTTGCTTGTTCGACTATAGTAACTCAGGATTTAGAGCAAAGGACCCCTGAAGATCAAGAGATTAGGACGTCTAAACGAGGTAATTAGAATTCAATGCCTTTAGAACTTTTTGATCACCTTAGTTTCATATTCTTACCCTCAAAATTTCACATCTTTAGGACAAGAGGTTGGAGAGATATAGCAGTAGGAAGTTGCTAGAAAATCACTGGGAAAGGAGAGCTAGGGCTCGATTTTCATATTCAAATTAGAAGCTTAAAGCCTAGTAAAAAGGTAGGTTATCTCATGATTGGCAAAAACATCTTGTTAGGGATAAAAACCCTCTGATTGTACTTGATTTCATATATTATAGACTATGAATTCAATGTTTTAGTGGGTTCATGCATACATACATATTCTTAGCCCTAATCAAAGATCAAAGATATTATCTTGTCAATTCACTGCAACCTATGCATCTAGATGACCTTCACTTCGTTTTGTCATGATTGGAGTAGTTAAATCTTTTTCAAACATGACATGGTTTTAAATCATAGCCGTTTAATTTCTTTATACTGTTAGCAGGGACTCTAACGCATCATACTTAGACCGTCACAGACTTTAACGGCCTTACTATAAGCCATCACACCTTCTTTGGTGTTTGAAGTTCTTTATTATCTCTGACGCACCATCTATGGAGCGTTACATTACTGTAACGGCCTCACGATAAACCGTCACAGTCACTGTGACGCACCCATTCTAGACCGTCAGGGTAATTGTAGACAGAATGGGAAACTAGTTAATTTAAGTTATAAATAAGCATAGTTATCTAAGTTTTGACCTGCTATCATGACTTTAAGTTTATTTACTGAATCATAATAGAAATTACATGATTAAGGTATCTTAAGTTATTTTAAGTTATGTTAATTTCATGTGCCAAAATTCTATAGTTTTGTATCAAAATCATGATTTTCCAAAGATGTATTGATGGAATTTTATCATGATTTCCTATTGTTACACATCCTCTATCGATAGGGTAATTTCTTTAAGTACATGACGCATATTCTGATATGTTGTCCATTAGTTCACTTTGCACTATAGGAACATTATTCTTGGACATGAGGACCTCTCTATTAGATATTCCTTCCAATGGACTAGGAAATCTTGTTGCAAGGCCTCCGTAATTCTTCGCGAGCCTGGGATTCCCAGTAGGACGCCGAGTTGATTGTACCATTAAAATTCAAGTGATTAGATTATACTATCGATGTTTCGGGTTATCAGTAGTGTAACGGATCTATATTGGACCGTCAGGCACATGTAACGGCCCAATATACGACCGTCACATTCAACTGAGTCTGATTTCTTGGTTCTGGATTCAGACTAATGTAACGGTCCAATACTGGAGCGTCACATCATGTAACGGCTCAGTACACGACCGTCACACTGCTTGAGTATTTTAACCCGAGGTTTGACCAAGGGTTGATATTCCAAGGTTTCTAGATGGAGTATTGATGATCTAGAACTTATCATATTGATCAAGAAACCTAATATAATGAATGAAAAATAAAGAATGTACCATTATGCTGCCGATTTATTTTCATAAGCATAACATAGTATAAGTCATTCTTGATTTCTCATGATTCTTATTAAAGCATTCATTCATTGAATTATTGTTATCAAGAGCTTATTGGAATGGTACATTCTTGGCCATACTTTATCCTTACATGTGTGGAAAAAGCTTGATTTATACTTGAAGATGCGATCGAGCACTGATTGTGTTCAAGGGCTCTATGCTAGTCCCCTCGGCTGATTGTCAGAAACATACTATTATAAACCATGGGGTATGATGCTACTGGCGTCGCATTGCGCTGGGAGTACTTTCTTTATAAATAAGTGAAAATCCACAACACGATACAACATGATTGATACTTATACATGACTTTCTTGATATTCGACAGAAATTCACGAAGTACTTGCTCATAAGTAAAAGATATTGGAGTGATGATTATGTGGCTTGCTAGTACATTCTCGTTACATTCTTGTTCATTAAAGGCCATATCATGTTCTTATAACATTCTTGCCAGTTCATACTTGCTCTTATTCTATCTTACATACTTTGGTTTAATCGCATGATTGATCACATTCGCATGATTTTACCTTATTCCTCTAGAGCAAAAACGTTAATTACTTTAATGATGCCTTCATGTTGATGCGAAGATACCTACTGGGCAAGTGTGCTCATTACCTATTTCTATTCTTTTTTAGGAAATGGAAGTGAGTCGGGTTCGGATTCAGAATGTTCAAGTAGCGGATCCGAGAGTGAATAAAGAATGAGCGAAGACTTAGGAAGTTTACATTGTTTAGATCGAGTCTATGTAATTTCTTATTTCTTGAGTCTAGCATGATGGAAGTTGAATTAGTGGTTGTATTCGAATATTGGATTTAATTATTAATGAAAGTTAAAGTTGAGTAAATATTGTGCGATTACATTCTTATGTGTGATTGTCTTGCGCTCTGATCGTTCTTGCTTGCAAGAGGCTTACCATGCCGGCTGTTCGCGTTCCTCGAGCGAGTCTTCCGCTATAATAAAGGCTCAGGGCGTGACACAAAGTGAGCGTGGAAACCCGAGGGCTAGCCTTCAAAGGGGTTCCAATAACCCACGGGCCATGGTTTCTTAGATTCTGGGACATAGATCCAGCATGTTGCCAGGCATATGGCTGTTGCTATTCACTTCTCAAGAAGGGTTCTCCCAGAGACAATACTATGAAGAAGTAAGTCCCGGGGGCCCGAAGTGATCACCGTAGAAATGGATGCCATCATCTATGGAGGATAAAAAGAAGAAAGCCCAGAACAGGGCAAAAGGCAATGGGGAACCATGCTTACGGTAGAGGAGGGGACCAAGACAAAATCCATAACATTTGCCACAACAGAACTTTTTATTCACCGTAGGAGCACCCAATACAAGGGAGACATACATCATAGTAAAAAAGAAAAGAAAATAAGGCAGAAAGCAAAAAAATACATTGGTGGGGGGAACAGAGCATAGGCTCCCCCCCTTGGCCTCACCCCTCTCCCTCTCTTTCCTTTCACTCTGCAGATGCAGGCACGAAGATGGGCTCTCAGCACTCTTTTTTGCTTCTCTTCAGGCTCTCTCTGGCGATCTCTTCTCTTTTTTTTTTTAGCTAGCCAGCCAGCCGAACCCCTCTTTCATTCGCCAGCCCCTTCCTGAACGGGCCTTGAGTCCTTTTTATAGCAGTGGAGGTGAGGACCACTCTTTTCAAGAAATCTCCCGCCAGTCCCTTTTTTGTTCGAAGCTAAGAGCGATTGGTTCATTGTTGCGCTGTGGTTCATCATTCGCGTAGGACAGGGGGATGTCCAAGGCTGGGACATTCTGCAGAATATCTGGGGGGCTCCACCATGCTACCATCGCATTGTCGGCTCGAGCGTGAGATAGACGCACGAGCATTAAGGACTCATGCGATGGGGATTGACAGCTTCGTGCTTGAGGTGACGTGGGAAGAATCCTCTCGCCGGTCTGTTGGCGAGGCCCGGGATTTACCCAGTGGATAAACTACCCACGAAGGCATCCTTTGATGGCCCATCAAACGGGCATTAAATGCCTTGCCGGAGGTCGCCAGAGGGGCTTCTTTCTCTCCTATTCTTCTTCCCCTATTCTATTTGAGGCGATCCGACGTGAAAACAGAGTCCTGTGTGGATATCAACAGTGTGGAAGTGACATTTCTCACGTCCGTTCAAAGAGGAGAGGGCCACGCCGTATCAAGGGCACGGGCCTTGGCATCGATTCAGTGGATTGGAGGGCTGGCCGATTCAAGCATGTGCGCCAGTTCATGATGCCAAGGGAGAGCTCGCGCCGGATCAACCCTTGGAGGGGGGTTGCGCCAATTCAAGTGCCTGACTTCTCATGTCGGTTCATGTGCAAGAGAGGGGGGCGCTGCTCTGATTCAAAGGTGTTGAGGGCTGGAGGCCGCGCCGGTTCATGGGCTGGGGCCTTTGTGCCGATTCATGAGGCAAGGAGGTGGGCGCTGGTTCAAGTGGCCATGGGCTTCTTGCGTCGATTCAAGCATGCCAAGGGGGTGGCTTGGCGCCAGTTCAAGTGGGCCCTTTCATGTGTTTCTTTTTGTTTTCTTCATTTTCTTTTTTTTGTTATTTTCTACATTAACTTTTTGTTCTCACATGCATCGGTATACGTGCATTGATGCACTTCTTCTTTTCCTTCTCCGTTGCCCTTATTCGGCTCAGAATTCTTACTGGTGAATTTTAGGTGTCCACAGCTAGCCATGTCATAGCAAGAGTATGTTAGATTAATGCATTTGTTAGTATCTTTTGCACCTTCTGTTCACATTCCCCCAAAGTCTCTATGTGCTTTCACTTCCTATTCCAGTAGACTTCATTTATTACACTCCACCTTGTGTTGAATGTCTTGAAATTCATTGATCTATTCTAATTTTATCTACTATGTGGTGGTGTTTCTAAAACGACATAAGTTTGACTCTCTTGGGCTAATTAAAAGAAAATAACTAGAAGTCAAAACTGATTCAAACTGAAAGAAATTTTTTTTGCTCAATCCACTAGAATACTGTTATGTGTTGTTGTATACTGCTTGAATGTTTATGAGCCATGCTCTAGATTTTAATTTTTATCACATGGTATCTTTTTCTCATTTTCATGTGGTATCTTATGCTTTCAGTATATCAATCATTTGTCTTTCAGCATGCCTGTTACTGTTGCTATCTATTCATTATACTTTTTGTTGATTGACAAAAAGGTGGAGAATTTAGGTGATGAATTTTTTTAAAATTGTTAAGTAATTTTATAATTGTCATTTATTTTTTTAAATAGATTGTGAGTAGAATAATAGAATTTTTGTCACCACCTACAAAGAATTTGACATCACTAAAAATGGGGAGATTGTTGAGTATATTTGGGCTAAAACCCAAATACTATCTCTATTTCATTTATTTTTGTGATAAGAAAACTATGAACTTATTATGAACAAAACTTTAATTATTCATGCTGCTTAATCATATATGATGACAATAAAACAGATGAGAAGAAGAAGAAAAAATGACTTAGGCACTGTAAACACAGTCGTTGAAGTAACTTAGCCGTTCAAGTTTCTTAGTCGATTATCAAACTTAACTCAGTCGCTCACATAGCCGCTATATCAATTAAGTAAATCTCATAGGTATAGAAACATTACATAGGCGATGTGAAAAAGACACATAGACGCAATATCACCTATCTCATTGGATCGCTTATCTTCATAAAAAGAAAAGTCACATAGACGTTTTATCTAAGTAAATCTCATAGGCGCAGAAATATAACATAGGCAATGTTAAAAAGACACATAGGCGCAATATCACCTATCTCATTGGATCACCTACCTTTATTAAAAGAAAAGTCATTTAGGCACTATAATTCAATTAGGCATTACTTCGCCTATCTGTATCGCATATCTAAGTAACATAGGCGCTACTTCGCCTATCCTTCCACCTATATTGTTCACTTAGGCGATATCTAACTCACATAGGCGTAAGATCGCCTATCTCACTAAATCACCTATCTTTGTATAAGACACAACATAGGTGCTACTTCACCTATCTCATCAACTTAAGTGAAAGGTCATCGCCTATCTCATTCACTTAGGCGACTAAATCACTTCGCCTATCTTTTACTTTGCCTATCCTAAGGGCATCTGAAAATAAAATCTTCTCACTGCTTTTATTGTGGCCAGGATGGTCATTCAATGGATGACTATGTCACAATGAGATATGATGCTGATTGGTGTTCCAGGAGATATAAGAATACATTTGCTCATGCTAGAACTAACCCCTCGGGACCCAAGATGGCTTGGGTACCCAAATCATCAAAATGAGAATTTATTTTGCAGGGGCGCCTTGAGGCCAAGGAAAGTCAATAAATAAAGGACTCTCAAGGTGAGAAAGAAAAATGGTTTGGTTTTGGAATTTATTCTGCTTAGGTTCTCCTTGAAAATTCTAAAAATGCAAAAAATGAATGTTGGAGAAAAATGATTGCACTTAAACAATTTCATTCATGTTTTGTTGCTTTTGGCAACTTCTAAAGTGTTGAGATTTGTAGGTTAAATGATTAGGTTATTAAGTCAACTTTGCATAGTCTCTGTTTCACATCTTGTGAACAATTTGGTTTTTGAATACTTTAGACTATTCATAAAGTCTTTCATACCTTCACTCACTTTTGTGAATAACAATTCAGTTTTGCATATACAATTTGCATACTTAACCTTTGGCACATATCATACACATCCTTGCATATTTGTAAATAGGTATAATCTTCAATTATTTCCATTTACATGCATATATTTGCATATATCTTATACTTATGTGCTTGAATGCCATGATTCTTCGGTATTTAAAATGATGTGTTGTGGAATGATGGATTCCGTCCACCAGGAAACACTCACCATGCGTGTGTCGGGTCCTTGGACCTACACCTCCGTCACGTACCGAAAATCATCTTGCATGACTCTAGTTTCAAATCCTTGCTTGAATCCATGTATATATTTCTAGAAAACCATTTCTTGAAAATCTTCTAAGACCTCACCTCCTTCTTATATAAAATGCAGTGATTTAGATCATTTGTGAATCATTACATATACAAAAGAGGAGGATTTGTTTCCAATTGTGCATACATTTAGGGGGAGTCATAGCTATGTAACGACAAATTCGATTTCTACTTACAAAGTAATTACCCACACACTATACACATAATGTTGCAAATGACTTCGATCGATAAGGATTCTAGAAATTCTTTTCAACACTTTAAAGGGAACTTAAATCTCTACATGGAAGTTAAGAGTAATTGTGAGGAAAGAGCTGCCTACCCCACAAAAATTAATAAGTGGATAGTGAAACTGAGTAGCCGGGAATCCCCACTGAAATAAATGAAGAAATTGGCGCCGAAAAGTGAAATATATATCCACATAAAATTTAAATAAGTGGAAAGTGGAACTTAGTCGCCGGGAAACCCCATTGAGAAATATGAGGTGACTCGTGATAAACGGTGATGCTTAATCCATGAGTGACGAATCCTAGTAGCCGGGAATCCCCATTGAGACATATGAGGTGACTCGCGTTGAATGGTGAAGTCCGATAAAAAGAATCATAAGTGGGGTTGTGCGAAGCTACCAACACTCGAGGATCTAAAATGGAAGTGTAGGGAGGAAATAACCTTCTAGTGGTCTTAAGAAATTCTAATGACATCCATACAATTTGAAGCTCATTTCTCATGCCGCACTTTCACTTTTTGGTATATTGTGATGTATGTATATCTTGAATTTGTTCTAATCATGGGTTATGCAGTGCCTCTAGCATATGCATGCACTACCTTTTTTGATTATGCCTAATGTCTAACTCTTTGTTTTTGAATACATTGTTCAGTTGTTACCCTCTTACCCCACTGAGGGGGAGTACTAGAGATACTTGTTTGATTGGCTTTTATGCTTGCTTGCTTGTCTGCTTGCATGCATACTTCATTTCATACTTGAACTCACATTGATACATCCTTAGATTATACATTTAAACAACATGTTATATAATCCCATTGTCAGTCAGTTTTTGTTTATGACAATGGGGGGAGAATAATGTGCTTTCAGCAAAATACTTGCATATAGTTCATGTTAGTCATACCTTTGTGCATAATTCGATCATACATTCTGCATATAATGCAGAATTTGCATACTTGCACATATTTCAACCATACTTGTGAATATCACAGTTTTCTACATATAACATGTGTTGCATAGTCATGGCATTTAGAAGGCATACATACATATTGTGCACTTCTAGGTCATGCATACATTGGGTAGAACTTAGGACATGCATAATTTTGCATCTTCAGGTTTACACTTGCACATCATTTTGGGTTCTTGAAAGAGTTGTGCTTCATCTTAGGTTTGAAGAATGATGTGGTTCACTTTGGTAAATTGTACATTGCTAATACATTTCACATTGCTGGGTTCTTGTGCCATTGCTTTTAAATTCTATCCTTGTTCTGAGAAAGCTTCATAGATGTTCCTCTAGTCCCCCACTTTTTGATAATGCCAAAGGGGGAGAGAGAGTTTTGGTAGTCACAATATTTTGTCATCATCAAAAAAGGGGTGATTGTTGGGTTCTTTGTGCTCCCTCTTTATCTTTGGTAATGGTTTTGATGATAACAAAATATTGTGCGCTTTGCGTATGTATAGAAGTGAAAATATTATGTGCAAGAATTGTGGAAATTGTCCATTGACACTTTAAGAGCTTATATTTTGATGATCTTGCTTTGCAGGAAAGGAATCAAATAATGGACATTATTTCGTGAGTCAAATGAATACATGGGCATGCATCTTGCTATCCACTGTTCAAAACTGGTACTAAACGTTGTGTACATTCTTCAGAAAACTTGGTAAGGTTGCTTTATGCATGGTTGCTTTCTTGAAGTCGACTTGTGTTGAAGCCAAAGTCGACTTGGCCAGGTTTGTCGTGCTTTCTGTTGTATATCTATCTCAGTGTTTTTGATGATAATAAAACCAAGGACCCTTGGTGGCTCTCCTGTTTGGAATCCTTGACCCAAGTGTTTTTCACACGTTTTTCAAGGCCAGATTTTTTTCATGCTTTTGCTTAAGGCTTTAGCCTTCCGAATGGGCTTTCTCAGATCTCAAATGAACTTGACATTTCCCATATACATGCATCCAATTCATGTCTCGATCGTGTGGATATGGTTCTCTGGGCTAAACTCTTATTTTTCAGGTTTTTTGATAGTCCGGTCGACCTCCAGCATGACCCCGGTCGACCTGAAATAACAGAATACAATTCTCTACAGTCTGTCACAGTGGCGGTCGACTGCCCCTCAAATCCCGGTCGACCGGATTTCCCAGGGACCGGCCACTTGCAGGTTTCTCAGTGGCGGTCGACCGCCAGCCCCTGCAGGTCGACCGCCAGCCCCGAGCTGCCAACAATTGTTGACTTTTTCACCTTTCGAGATTAGCCACTCTCATGGGAATTGTTTAATCCCTAAGCTACCAAACTCTCCAGATATTGTGGATCTGGTCTGGGGGAGGCCTTGGACCATTCAAGAACCTATATAACTTATACAAGAGGGTTTGGAAAACCCTAATGCTCAAGGAAGATCAAAGGGAGGCTGCCAAGAGGAAGAGAAGGGAGTTGGCACTGTAGACGTGAATAGTGCTCCGAGAGAAGTTCTTCATCCTTCTTCATCAAGTCAAGTGAAGATCAGCCCAAGGATTCAAGCTGCATCCAAAGCATCCAACCATCCATTAAGGGGGAGCAAATCAAGATTCTTCTATTGTGTTCTAAATTCTTTTTGCCTTCTTAAGCTTCATATGTGGATCTTGTAGTTGTTAAAATATTTCGGTGTGTGTGGATCTTCCTAGATCCGTGTGTGTGTGTTTGTGTGTGTCCTCCCGTGTAGCTGTGTGCGTATTAAGGTGTTCTTGCATCTTCGCGGGAACTCCTCTTCCCAGTGTGTAAGTGTTGTGTGTGGTTGATCTTGTAACCTTTTACAAGATAGTGTGTGGATCCTCACAGTCCGTGAGGGGTGGACGTAGGTTGCCATTGTGGCATCCGAACCACCTAAAAAATCATTATCGCCGTGTGGTTTGTTCCTTTTCTTCTATCCCCATTCTGTGCTAATTGCATGTGTGATTTCCAGTTCAGTTTTATTCTCAATAATCCATTTATCACCGTTTAGATCTTGCATTGTTTTTTGGTCTCTGTTTACCTTGTCTCTCTTATAGCATTCTATCACATATTTTATACAAAAAGAAAATAATCTTCATTAATTTTTAACACCCAATTCACCCCCCTCTTGGGTGCCATTTAAACTCGGGACTTCAATTGGTATCAGAGCGAGGGCTCTTTCCTTCACAGATCTAACGATCTAGAGCAAGATCCGATTAAATGGCAAAAAAGGGTATGATACCCGAGGGTCACTCCATCAACCGTCCTCCTTTTTTTGATGGCTCAAACTACTCTTACTGGAAAAATAGAATGCATGTTTTTCTGAGGGTGCAAGAGTACGAAGTTTGGAGAGTTGTGGACAAGGGTCCTCATAAACTCGGGGCTGATGAAGAAAAATGGACGCCCGAGGAAATTAAGAAATGCACTGCTAATTTTAATGCCATGAACATTATGCAATGTGCAATACACCCTAGTGAATTCTCTCGTGTCTCTATGTGCAGTTCAGCCAAAGAAATGAGGGACAAGCTGCGACTCATATACGAGGGAACTTCAGAGGTCAAAGAAACCAAGGCAAATCTCCTAGTCACGGACTATGAGCTATTCAAAATGAAACCTGAAGAAACCATCTCTGAGATGTTTGCAAGGTTAACAGAGATCACAAATGGTCTCAAAGGTCTCGGGAAGGAATACTCAAATTCTGAGCTTGTGAGGAAGGTGTTAAGGTCCCTACCGTCAGCTTGGCACACCAAGGCCACGGTAATTGAAGACTCAAAGAACTTGTCAACTCTCACCTTGGATGAACTCATAGGATCACTCATGACCTATGAGATAAATATAAAGAGAACAGCTGACGAAGACATCAAAAAGAAAAAGGTCATTGGACTGAAAGCTCACCAATCCGATGATGAATCTCAAGAAGGTGAATCAAGTGACGGAAGCAATGAAGAGGAAGAATTGGCGATGATAACTCGCCAAGTGAGGAAATTTCTAAGGAAGAAGAGAAACTTTCAGGGAAGCTTTAGAAAGGGGCCAAGAAGGCCCATGCAAGCCAAAGGCGAATCGAGCAAGCCAAGTAGCATCATATGCTACGAATGCAAGAAGCCTGGGCATATGAGAGGTGAATGTCCAGATCTAAAAAGGAAATTCAAGAAGGATAATTTCAAGAAACCCAAAGCCATGGTCGCCACTTGGAGCGACGAAGAAGATGAACCATCTGATAAAGAGATTCAAGAACTTGTGGAAAGCTTGTGCCTCATGGCACATGAAGATGAATCCACGGAGGTAAATTCTGACCATGAATTCATTTCCAATGAACAATGGGAATCTGAATATGAAAAGTTGTACACTAAGTACAAGAAAACCAGATCTGAAAATAAAACTCTCAAAAAGAAACTTGATGACTTGTCACGCGAAGATATCTTTACTAAATTTGAGAAACTGGAACAGGAATGGTTTGAGGCTACGGAAGAAAAATAAAATATACTGCAAACAATTATAGAATGTGATAAGACCAAAAAGGAACTATCATGCAAGATAACTGAAATGGAGGAAGCATGTGAAAGGATCAAAATTCAAGAACAAATTTTGTAATCCACCAATTCAGAAGTCGAAAGGAGAAATGGGTCTTTGACTGAAAAAGTTGCTGAACTTCAGCTCACCTTGACTAGGTTTGTTAAGGGGAAACAAAACCTGGATAACCTACTGGGAGTTAAAGTCAACTTCCAAAAGGAAGGCTTGGGGTACACACCTCAAAACAAAAAATCCTTTGAGCATAAGATCACCACATCCTTCATTCATGAAAAGGACTATAATCATGCTTCATGTTCTGATTCTCAATCCCAACATGTTCAGCCTAAATCACACAAGAATCAAAGAACCTTTTCACATGCAAATTGCTTTCATTGTGGTAGATTTGGTCACGTGATGTCCAACTGCTGGTTGAGACAAAGCACACCTAAATATCATGTTCCATGGACCAAGAAAACATCCACAAGAAGTTGGACTAACTCCTATGGACCCAAACTTGTTTGGGTACCAAAAACAATTGCATGAGAAGTTTTTTTCTTGCAGATATGTCTTGAAGCCAGGGGGAGCAAATGGTACTTGGATAGCGGGTGTTCAAGGCATATGACAGGGGACAAGGAATTGTTCTCTACACTGCAAGATAAGGATGGAGGGTCAGTTGTCTTTAGAGGTCAAGATAAAGGTAAAATCATTGGAAATGGCAACATTGGCAAGAATTCTGAAATCCTTATTGAAGATGTGCTTTTGGTGAAAGGTTTAAATCATAACTTGCTAAGCATTAGCCAATTGTGCGATAAGGGTTTTAAAGTTATTTTTGATGAAACTCACTGCATTGTCTTAAACAAAAATTCAAATGAGATCAAATTTCTTGGAAAAAGGAATAACAATGTCTACACTGTTGATATTGATAATGCTTCTTGCGATAACTTCTGCTTGGTTGTGAACAATCATGAAAATGCATGGTTATGGCACCGAAGATTAGGTCATGCTAGTTTTGGAGTAATCTCCAAGCTGTCTAGACATGACTTGGTGAATGGACTGCCAAAATTAAAATTTGAAAGTGATAGGATATGTGAGGCTTGTATTAAAGGCAAGCAAACACGAACCTCTTTCAAAAATAAAAACATTGTTTCATCTGCTAGGCCTTTGGAACTGTTGCATCTTGATCTTTTTGGTCCCACTAGAACATCTAGCCTAGGAGGAAAATCCTACGGCTTTGTGATTGTTGATGACTTCTCCAGATTCACATGGGTGTTATTTTTAGCTAATAAAAGTGATGCTCTGATGGAGTTTCAAGTGTTTTGCAGAAAAATTCAAAATGAAAAAGGTTACCTCATCACCACCATCCAGAGTGATCATGGTGGTGAATTTGAAAATCATGATTTCAGCATCTTCTGTGAAGAGCAGGGGTATACACACAATTTTTCATCACCAAGGACGCCCCAGCAAAATGGAGTAGTGGAAAGGAAGAACAGAACATTAATAGACATGGCCCGGACCATGCTAAGTGAGAATTCCCTGCCTAAGTATTTTTGGGCTGAGGCGGTGAGTACAGCTTGCTACATCACCAATAGAGCAATGGTAAGGCCCATTCTGATGAAAACTCGTTATGAGCTCTACAAGGGTAAGAAACCCAACATCTCTTATCTTAAACCTTTTGGATGCTCCTGCTATATTTTGAACAATGGTAAGTCCAACCTGGGTAAGTTTGATGAAAAGAGTGATAAAGGAATCTTCCTAGGTTATGCACTCAACTCTAGAGCTTACCGTCTATTTAATAAAAGGACTTTAGTTGTTGAAGAAAGTCCTCATGTCATCTTTGATGAATCCGAATCAAAACTGATAGACCAAACTTCTTCTACCTTGGATGCAGACGAAGATCCTAAGAACTCAATAAGTGTCAAGGCTAAGGATGAATCGTTGGAAGCAACCTCTAGCAACAGTGAAAAAGATGAAGATCCTATACTTGAGACTCTACAAGAACCACAAGTGGAGCATCCTGATCTACCCAGCTCCTCCACCCGTCTAAAGGATCATCCAGCTGTGAACATCATAGGCAATTTGGAGGATGGGGTAAGAACTAGGTCCTCTCTAAGGTAAGCTGAAGAGGAAGACTTGATAGCCTTGCTATCACAAGAAGAACCCAAGGACTTTTGTGAAGCTCTTCAAAATGAATCCTGGATTCAGGCTATGCATGATGAACTACACCAGTTTGAAAGAAACGAGGTGTGGACTCTCATGCCGCGTCCTAAGAACCATCCCACTATTGGAACTCGTTGGGTCTTCAGAAACAAGTTAAATGATGCGGGATTGGTGGTTAGGAATAAGGCCCGACTTGTGGCCAAGGGGTACAGCCAGGAAATGGGCATTGATTTTGATGAGTCTTTTGCACCAGTTGCCAGACTTAAAGCTGTTCGAATCTTATTATCCTATGCTTGCTCTTTGAACTTTAAGTTATTTCAAATGGATGTTAAATCTGCATTTCTTAACGGCTATATCAAGGAGGATGTCTTTGTAGAACAGCCTCCAGGTTTTGAAGATTCCAAACATCCACAACATATGTACAAACTCCAAAAGGCCCTATATGGACTAAAGCAAGCACCAAGGGCGTGGTATGAACGGCTTACCTCATTTTTGGTTGAAAATGGTTTCAAGAGAGGTAATGTTGACCAAACACTTTTCACCAAGAGATCAGGTAAAGACATTTTGGTGGTTCAAGTGTATGTAGATGACATCATCTTTGGGGCCACTAACAATGTCCTATGCAATGAATTTGCAAAAATCATGCAGGGAGAATTCGAGATGAGTTTAATGGGGGAGCTAACCTTCTTTCTTGGATTGTAGGTGAAACAAACTTTAGAAGGAATCTTCATCAATCAAACCAAATATACTATTGAACTGTTCAAGAAATATGGGATGGCGGAAGCAAAACGCATATCAACTCCCATGGCTACCACCACAAAGCTGGATAAAGATGAAAATGGTAAAATAATAGATCCTACACTATTTCGAGGTATGATCGGATCGCTACTGTACCTTACAGCATGTCGCCCTGACATTCAATTCAGTGTATGTCTCTATGCCCGTTTTAAGTCATGCCCCAAGGAATCTCATTTATCTGCCGTGAAACGCATTTTCAGATATCTCATTGGATCCTTAAACCTTGGCTTGTGGTTTCCTATCGGTGGTTCCTTTGATTTAATTGCTTATACCGATGCGGATTATGCTGGGTGCATTGTAGATCGTAAAAGTACAAGTGGATACTGTCAGTTTCTTGGTGGTTGCCTAGTCTCATGGGCCTCCAAGAAACAACATTCAGTAGCTCTCTCAACGGCCGAGGCTGAATATGTAGCCGCCGGAAGTTGTGGAGCCCAAGTACTTTGGATCAAAAATCAACTGCTTGATTTAGATGTTGAAATGAAAACTGTTCCAATTCTGTGTGACAATACCAGTGCGATAAATTTGTCTAAAAACCCTGTTCAGCACTCCAGGACCAAACATATAGATATTCATCATCATTTTCTGAGGGATCATGTAGGAAAAGGGGTCTTTGAATTGAACTTCATTGACACACACAATCAGCTAGCTGACATTTTCACCAAACCTCTAAACCAGGATCAGTTTAATAAGATAAGAAGAGAACTTGGGATGTGCAAGGGTGAGAGCATACATGCATAGGTTTGCATCTAAGGTATAGGGTTGCATTTGTAGAAAAATCATGTGCACCGAGGGTAGAAACCATGCATTTTGCCTCTTCTCTTTCTTATGTGTTGTTTCTCACGTTGTTACTCACCTTGCATGCCTGTTTGTTACTACTTATATCCAACCCTTCTTGAATAATTCTTCTATGGCTTAATATTCCTTGCTCAAACATCTGTGGACTCAGTGTGCTGGTACTAAAGGAACTTACTAGGGAAAATCAGAACCTCCTCTCAGTTATGCATCTTGCTCTTTTCACTTCCCTTGTCCTGATTAGGGGCCCCTCTCAGGCAGTCCGTTGCCTATCCCCCAATAGAAAAAGAAAAAGAAAAAAGAAAAAAAATAGAAGGAAAATCAAAAGGAAAAAGAAAGAAAAAAAAAAAGAGGAAATATCTATTTTTGGGGATTTTGGTCCTGGCGGTCGACCGCCAGGCCCGCGCCGGTCGACCGCCGGCGGCGGACCGGCCCGACTTAGGGGTCCACCGACCCTTCTTATATGGGTCCTTTTTCTTCTTTTCTCTCTCTCCTTCACTTCCACTCACTCTCTACCACCAAACCCTAACCCCAACACTCCTCATCTCCACCATCCAAGCCTCCACAACCCTTCTTCCTCCATCCGCACATTGCTTTGGTCGTCCCGGCATCACTTCGGGACCTCTCCCTTATTGTCGGGTGTGCGTTCGTGGAGATCTCTCTCAACTTCTTCTCTGTGGAAAAGTTCCTCCAAGCCGTAGAAGTGTCCCTTGTGCTTCATCCACGTTCCCGGGGTTGAGATCGTTTCCCCAAGAGTTTCCCGGTGGGTTTTTCAAGTTCGGAATGCCGCCAAGACGGAGTTCTTGGCGTTCTGCCCAAGGTGAAGCTAGCCGTCAACGGCCAGCAGCCCCGACTCCTCCATCTCAGCAAGCTCCTCCTATGCCTCGAGCACCCTTACCTCCACATCCTATTATCGACCCTCGCTTGGTTGACTTTGATGAGGTGAATGCGCTCTTCCCGGATTTGTGCGCTCTTTTTGAGGTTCAGGACGGTTGGATGGATTTTGTTACCCGGTACAATAGGTATTATCCTCGGTTGGTGCAGCAGTTCTATGGCTTTTTAGCTGTGAGAAATGACCGGTTATACACCATGGTTGAGGGTATGGAGCTTCATATCACTCCGGAGTTATTTCAGCAGGCCCTAGGAGTATCCACCATGGGTGCAGATAGGGCATTTGGTTTTAGTGAAGTTCCAGCAACATTTACTGCTATGACAGGCTGTGAATATGTACACGGTGTGAGCAATTTGATCAAGCTAAATGCCAATCATTTTCCTTCACTACAGCGAGTCCTGCACCACATGTTTACATCATTGATTTATCCCAAAGTGGGCGGTCGGGATGAGGTTACAGAGGTTCAGTGTTTTCTATTCTATCATGTTATGAACGGTATTCAAATCAATATGGGTCGGCTCATGACTGATCTGATTGGAACCTGTCGTACCTACCTCCGGCGGTCTCTTCCCTATGCTTCGCAGTTGACCGGAGTCTTTATTCATGCCGGGATTAATGTGGCAAATGAGCAGTTCATCTATGTTCGGCCGGATGATGTGTACAATAAGAATAAAATTTTCACAGATTTTGGCTACTACTTTGGTCCCGACGGCGAGCTTGTGTGGGACATTCCAGTTTATGCGGAAGATGAGCTCCGTGAGGAAGATGATGCGCCAGCGCAGCCGCAAGGCGACGGGGATGTCCCCCCTCTAGTTCCCGCTGAGGAGCAGCCTCCTCCCTCGTCCCCGTTTCACCCGGATCTTTAGATGTCTCCTCCATCCCAGTTTCACCATGGGGAATCTTCCACTCAAAAGGCCGGACAGCGCCCTTCGGTGGATTACGAGGCTCTTGACGGGCGGTTTACCGGCTTGGAGACTCGTGTGGATAACCTTGGGGATCGTCTCTCTGCCCTTGGTGACAATATGGGCACTGCGTTTGACACCCTATCCGGGCGCTTGGACACCTTCTCTACTGCTTTTGAGACTCTCTCTACTCAGATGGCCACTCTCACCACCCACATGACTTCTCTCCGCGTAGATTTCGCTGAGTCTGGCCAATCCTTTACCCTCTTGCAGCTCTCCCTTATTGGCATGCGGCGCCAGGATGCGGCTCGTGATGTATCCATTGGTAATGTTCTTGATCTTCTTCACAGTCATGGCCACCAACTTAGCGCCATTCATCAGCACCTTGGCCTTCCACCTCCACCTCCCGCCGATCAGTCCCCTCCTGCAGATGCTCCATGAGGATTTGTTTTGCTTTCACCTCTAGCATGTTCTCTTTTGATCCAGTGCAGTTTGAGTCCCTCCTTCGTCTATCCCATCCCTTTTTGCTGTTGACAAAGGGGGAGACGTAGTAGGGCAGGCTTATTATTTACTTATGTATGTCGTTGTGTAGTTGTGTTGCTTTCTTGCATGTCATGTGAGGGCTGTCTGTAGTGTTAGTCTTTTGCTTAGACTTTGGTTTTAGAGTCGTGCATCCACTTGCACTAATGTATCTTGTAATGAAACTATGATGAATTGAAAGCACTGGTGTTTGAATTCATTTGTTGGCTTTGGTGTCTCATTTCATATTCTTATTGCCTATCTAGTGATCTGTGCTACATCATGTTGATTGGTTTGTTTTGGTGAATGACATTTCTAGCACAACGTTCAATCTGAATTTTTACAACATAAACCTTGGTGTGTTAGCCTAGCGTTTTGTCATCATCAAAAAGAGGGAGATTGTTGTATATCTATCTCAGTGTTTTTGATGATAACAAAACCAAGGACCCTTGGTGGCTCTCCTGTTTGGAATCCTTGACCCAAGTGTTTTTCACACGTTTTTCAAGGCCGGATTTTTTTCATGCTTTTGCTTAAGGCTTTAGCCTTCCGAATGGGCTTTCTCAGATCTCAAATGAACTTGACATTTCCCATATACATGAATCCAATTCATGTCTCGATCGTGTGGATATGGTTCTCTGGGCTAAACTCTTATTTTTCAGGTTTTTTGATAGTCCGGTCGACCTGAAATAACAGAATACAATTCTCTACAGTCTGTCACAGTGGCGGTCGACCGCCCCTCAAATCCCGGTCGACCGGATTTCCCAGGGACCGGCCACTTGCAGGTTTCTCAGTGGCGGTCGACCGCCAGCCCCTGCAGGTCGACCGCCAGCCCCGAGCTGCCAACAATTGTTGACTTTTTCACCTTTCGAGATTAGCCACTCTCATGGGAATTGTTTAATCCCTAAGCTACCAAACCCTCCAGATATTGTGGATCTGGTCTGGGGGAAGCCTTGGACCATTCAAGAACCTATATAACTTATACAAGAGGGTTTGGAAAACCCTAATGCTCAAGGAAGATCAAAGGAAGGTTGCCAAGAGGAAGAGAAGGGAGTTGGCACTGTAGACGTGAACAGTGCTCCGAGAGAAGTTCTTCATCCTTCTTCATCAAGTCAAGTGAAGATCAGCCCAAGGATTCAAGCTGCATCCAAAGCATCCAACCATCCATTAAGGGGGAGCAAATCAAGATTCTTCTATTGTGTTCTAAATTCTTTTTGCCTTCTTAAGCTTCATATGTGGATCTTGTAGTTGTTAAAATATTTCGGTGTGTGTGGATCTTCCTAGATCCGTGTGTGTGTGTTTGTGTGTGTCCTCCCGTGTAACTGTGTGTGTATTAAGGTGTTCTTGCATCTTCGCGGGAACTCCTCTTCCCAGTGTGTAAGTGTTGTGTGTGGTTGATCTTGTAACCTTTTACAAGATAGTGTGTGGATCCTCACAGTCCGTGAGGGGTGGACGTAGGTTGCCTTTGTGGCATCCGAACCACCTAAAAAATCGTTGTCGCCGTGTGGTTTGTTCCTTTTCTTCTATCCCCATTCTGTGCTAATTGCATGTGTGATTTCCAGTTCAGTTTTATTCTCAATAATCCATTTATCACCGTTTAGATCTTGCATTGTTTTTTTGTCTCTCCTTACCTTGTCTCTCTTATAGCATTCTATCACATATTTTATACAAAAAGAAAATAATCTTCATTAATTTTTAACACCCAATTCACCCCCCTCTTGGGTGCCATTTAAACTCGGGACTTCACTTTCTCATTTGTTTGGATTTTATCACACCTTTGGTATGAAGTGTGGAAATGATTAATGCTTTGAACATAGAAGTGTGTGGCTATTTTGAGCACTGTTGGTGAGTGATTTCATATTTGATTAAGATTGATGAAATTTGGATTACGATGCTCTAACAGTTGGCTTGATAGCTTTGTACAGATGGCTTCATATTTGATCAAGAAAGACTGAGTTTTCAAGTGTCTTCATGCTTTAATGCCCATATGAACTTGGAATAGTTGAGTACTCATGTACATGAATTTGGCTGCATGGTATTGTGTGAATGTATGGTCATGGTCATTTCATTTTAAGATTTGCTGAAGGATCCTCATTCTGAGTGAATGCATGAAAAATCCAAATTCATTCATGGGTTGTCAATGTCTTCATTGAATTTCATGAGTGTCGACACCCATCTACAAGTGTCGACATTTCTACTGTTGCAGCCCTTGTTTGATGACATCTTAAGCATGCTAACTGTGAGGATTTAATGTGGCTTGATAAAGCATATTCATTACATGATTATTTCTGTTGCTACTATTTCATCAATGATGGTTGTTTAATCATTTTGATCATATGGATTCAATGCTTTCAAAGGTTTAATTCATTCCTTTAGTTCATGTTATTCATGGTGAATCTTGGAACGTGACTTTTGAAAGGTGGATTTTTGAATTGGTTTATTGAATCCCATCTGCTCTTGTTTGATCATGATGAAATCTTGATATATGGCATTCTCATATTGCTTGGTGGATGGCAAATTTAATCAACTTTTTAATTGTGAAACATGGTTTCTTAATGCAGAATTTTGATTAACTTTGTATGTGATTCATGCACTTTTCTTCCTATGTTTTTGAGATTGAATCTGATTTCTATGTTGGTTCTTAGTCATGTGAATCCATAGCCATTTCATTTTGGGTTTTGGTTGAAAAGATCATCATATTTCATGGATTTTACAAAGATCATGCTTGTTTAACATGTTCACATCAACCTTGGTTTGAGATTCATGTTTAGCAAATACATGCTTAATTGACTGCATTTCTACTTGAGGTTTTGGTGGTTTGTATGTGCCTTATGACACATGTTACTTGGAGTGTTTAAGCCTCTAATGAGTATCATGCTTTGTTTAGATTAGTTTTGTTTTGGGCTTGCAAGTGTTTATCCCATTCAAATAACCATTTGTTGGAATGTGGCTTAAAACATGCCAATACATTGTTTCATTGCATGATTATTTGATTTTAATACATGGCATTTGATTGAGGAAATATGAGCCTTCTTTTAGTCTAAAAATCAGTTTTTGGCTTATGTCAGGAAAAGTGTCGACTCTTAGAGTCAACACTTATTTCCGTCTGTTCTGCCTTGTTGCTGTAGGCAGAAAGTGTCGACTTTGAGAGTCAACACTTTTGCTCTGGGTTCCTTTTTGTGTGATCTGGCAGAACACCCTGCAACAAGTGTCGACTCTGAGAGTCGACACTTTCTCTGGTGCGTCCGGATCGGGTTTGCGTATTGGGTTTCGAAACCCACCATTTGTGATCCATTTGCCTTGCTCTTTTACACCCTTAAGGGTTGTTTTGAGAGGGTTTTGCAATGGCTATTGTGATCTTTTATGCATCTTATAGTGCCCTTTTTTAAGTGCTGCGATTTTCATCCAAAAGACAACTAAAGGGGCTAACGTGTTCCATCTTTTGCAAGAGGAAGAAGAAAGAGGGCGACCACAAGGTGCAGAGGAGAGGACTTTGAGTGATTATCAATTTCTAATGTTTGCAGGTGGATTTGGAGCTAGGATCTGAAGGCTTATCCTTTTCGAGATGCAGTCAAGATCGATTCTTCAAGATGGTGGACCGACTGCTCCATCCTACTACGGATTCTACTCTCTCTCCGACCGGTGCTTCAAGGAAAACATCTAAACGGCCATTCAAGAACAAGGGGGAAACATTCCACATCTTTTATTCATTTGCTTGTGATAGTTTTCTTGATCTGCATCCTACTCTGAGCATATATTGATTATCCTTGTATTTTTTCAGAATCGAAACATTTCTGTGTATGGTGTACAGAGCTACGTCTCCGTGTGAGGATTAGGTGTAGGGTGAATTCCCCGAGTGTGTGAGTGTGTGCTACGGTGATAGCGTCTTGGGGCCAGGTGATGGGAATCAACTCCGAGCATGTACATTTTATTTTTGTATTTGTGTCCTTTTATTTATTTATATATCCTGGCAGAAGTAGATTCACAAATGTAAGGCTTCATGAGCCTATTTGTTCTTCCTTAGGATTGTGTGGGTTTATGTGCAAAATGCCAGTAGGACCTGCAAGGGGGCCCCCATTCCTTCCCCATTGGTCCACCTCATCCATGTGGGGCTGGTCAAAAGCCAAGGTGGCATCTAGAAGGTTGGACTAGTCAATTAGACACATGGGGGGACAAATGGGTTAAATTGTCAAGGGTAGGCCACCTACCCTTACCCCTTGGTCAAGGGGGCACCCCCCCTTTTTTTATCCATTTTAATTTTTGAAAAATAAGTCGATTAGAACTAATTAGTTATAAACCTTGTATACCCCTCCCAACCCTAGATCTGAGGGCATTAGTGGTCATTTTCCATTTATTATATAAGGCTTGTATTTCCCCTTTTCATGAATTAATGAAGAAGAAATTGTTGAATTGTGTAAGGAGCCTGGTGCGCCCCTCCCCTCTCTCCTCTTGGTTCCTCCTTCTTCCCTCTGCATTTCAGAGTTGAGAACCCCTTCTACCTGAGCCCCTCTATCTCTGATTTCATCTCTGGTGCCGCCGCCGCCGTTCATGCCGCCATCGAGCCGCCGCGAAGCCGTCTCCGAAGTTCTGTCCATGGTTCTGTTTGGCTAGATAGAGTCCCACTCTGGGATTTTTAACTCCCAAGTTCGACATCATCTGGTGTTGAGATTTTTAGGGTTGGTTCCACTCTTGATTCCCAACCTCCAGTAAAACAATCACCTCATTCAGAGTTCTTTTTATATTTTTCTATTTTCGTGTCTTTCTGTCTTCCTGATCTGTCCCTTTTCATATCTATGTAGCAGAAGCTTAGTTCTTTCACATTTCAACCCCCTTTTTGATTTTTGTTGGGACCCCCAAATGTATTTGAGGTTCTGTCCACCTTCCCCATCCTCCAAAAATTTTCTCCGAATTTCAAAAGCACTCTACCTATTTTTAGAAATTGTGTCTTTTCCCCAAATTCAGATCTGTTTCTGCTGTCCAGATCTGACCCCGAGTCAGTATAAAATCCCCACAAAATCGAAACTTCCACCAAATCTTGCATAAGATATATCCCCGTTTTCCTCTCTTCGGTCTCTACAACTTTCATAAAGAGCCCAAAGGCTGAATCGAAGGTCTACATCATGGTCAATGCCAACTCTCAGGAAAACTTGGTTCTGCCCTGAGTTTTCAGATCCTCTGAGTCAGCAGCTTGAAAATTTGACAAAAGCCATCAACGGGAAACTCAAATTTTTTTCTCCAACCATAGATCGAAGGATTTCAAGTCAGCTTTCCATCGGGACCTTTTGTGCATCGATCCGACATCGGGAGTGAAGGCAGCAGTAGATCTCGCCGGGTCACGCGCTGTAAAATAGAACTACAGATCCGTGGCCAGCAACTCCGGCGAGTGGAGATCGGAGTCGCCCGGCCTCCAGCCGGCGAACCAGCACACCGCCGTCCCAGGGAGCTCCCTTCCAAGCGTCCCCACCACAGTGGTGCCACCCCGGTCTCACATTGCCTCTCGGACCAGCACGTGGGTCCCACCGTCGTGAGTACGTGTGCCGCCGAAGCAACACAAGAAGCGTCCCATCAACCCCAAACGGCTACTCCTGGGTCCCATTGTGTCGCCCTTTACCTCCCTGCGTGGAGTGGGCAGTAATTTGTCTTGCTATAATTATTGTGTATTTACTGTTTCGGGAGTACAAGATCGGCCGGGAAGTCGTCCCCACGCCAAGCGCGTGGAGGTATCATGTTCGCTCCTTACTCGGCACTTTGCTTAGTTCGTATATGCTTTATATGCCGCTGCTAGAGAGCATGATAGGGTAACTTAGCACGCTATTTATTGATATTCACTATTGCTGCGAGAGAGAGCGAGACCGTCCCGTGACCCGATCTAGGCACGAATTTGTGAGTTGACCACTCTTGCTCTTTGCTGGTTTCTCAACCGCGCACGTCCGACGCTTCCCTCGTTAGGGGCGATCGCGAGCTTGCTTAAAGTCCGAGGATCGCATATCCATTTGGAGTCGAGTCGCTTGTCCGTCCCGCATCAGTATGGTATTAGAGCGCCAGTTGAGTCTAGGGTAGTATTTGGTCAAAAACAAAAAAAAGTGTCATTTATGTCTAGTCATCGTCTAAGTCGGTCTAAGGTTGCATCCGCATACCATTGTTCGGTATATAAAAAGGTGTTGTCCGAACGTTAGGCTATGCCTATCGGGAAGGTCGCACACTTGCGCGAGTGATCTTCGGATCGATTAACTCCGCCACGTACCGAATCTTAGTTTTGTCTAGGTGTGTAGTCGAGTCTCATTTCAACTTTGCATTTGCATCACATTCTAAGTCATGTCTAGGTGCTTGCATGAGTTGGCATAACATTTTCCTTATAAAACAAAAAAACAAAAAAAATGGCCTTGCATGAACATTCCTAGGGATCCGTTCCCATATTTTGGCAACTATGGTTAACCCATACCTTAGGCCCGACCAAGGCAACATGTCCGTGTCTGAGTACATTAGGGACTTCAAAGTGTACCGGTTAAGATGTGAAGTCGGACTGGATAACATAGAGGCCGGAACTCAATTCTGGAAAGGTTCGCGGCTTCACTTCCAATTTGAATTATTTTGCCACCACGTGAAAACTTTGGGGCATTCTTATAAGGTCACTTTGGAGGTCGAGCCATTTGAGTCTCGATTTGATGCTTCCATACGGCAAGCCGATGCCGCCCTTCGGCGAGCATCTACCTCCAAGCCGAGTCCCGATCCGGTCGGACCCCCACTCGGACCCCCACCCCAGTCGGGGAATCCTTCCCCTCCCATGAGAGCTCCATTACCATCAACCTCACCTTCCGATCTTATTTCGGAGGCCTCTCATTTCGAGCCACCAAAGCCCGAGCCACCCGTGTTTCTAACGGGTACGCTTTTTATAGCCGAGCCACTTCTTAGTTGGCTAAAAGATGACTTGGTCCCACTTCCTTATCCATCCATGGACCCCACCCTACCACTAGTGCCCCTCAACTCCTTCCATATCACATTCCGGTCTAGTCACCATGTTGACACTTTGGATGACTTTATTGTGGGATTAGATGCACAATGGAAGTTGACGCACTCATTAGCTCGAGGCTTCGACCAACCCACTAGTCTTTGCTTCACCCATCTGGCCTTAGGGTCCATTACCTCCGAGTGTACCGTGGGTTGTGTCACCACGGAGATCCTCTTATTCCTCCCCTTGTCGGCCGAGCCTGACTTCATTCCCTTTTGCCCAAGGGAGGAATCCTATTTTCTACACATGTCCGTCGTCCCACCGATCATAATGTATGACAGTGACTATGAATTCCAAACTTGGGACCATGTCATGTTGGAACCCATCTCACAGGGTCATACGTTCTTCGACCCTTTTCACCCCTTCGCTAGTGAACCTCCCATGCTACCATCTTCACTCCACTTTCTCCGCGGAGTTCACTATCACGCCTTTTCCACTCGGGCCAAGCAACCTCCATATAGCCATAGGTCCGAACCATCATTTGGGGGTAATGAAGACTTTGGTTTCTCTGGTCCATCTAAACCACCCGAACCTCCCGGACATCTCACATCCAAGCCCAATGTCCATGATTGGTACATCGTAGGATGTCTAGAAGTTCACCATGACATCAACCTCCGGTTACGTCAAATGCATGCATGGCACACGTTTGGGTGTCCTGGTCCGCTGTCACCCATGTACGGGTCGGACTAACAATAGGTTTGTCTAGAGTCATGCATGAGTCAGTTTCTTGTTTGTGTGATTTGCATACGTGTGTTAGCACATGGTGAGTCTGCATGTGTCTTGTGCAAGCTCGTTGTTAGTCTCTTATGAGTGAGAGGCGAGTGGACTCGCTCGATGAGTATGGGATCAGTTCTACATCTATACCCAGATCTAGTCACCTACAGGGACCCAACGGTGATTCCTAGTGAGTCTTTGAGCCGCCACCTCCCATTTGATAGTGGCCCCACCCGGAGTGTCCACCTCTAGCATCGTTCCCACAGCAGCTTGTGCATATCGAGTATATACGGAATGAGCAGGTGACGGTCACGTGGAGTGGAGCGTACCCGCGTTACTTGGCACGGTGACGGATCCGCCGGAGCGACTCGAGCAGCCGTACCCCTACTCGATGAGGTCGAGTTCTTCCCACCCGGGGAGAATTGATGGGAATCAACTCCGAGCATGTACATTTTACTTTTGTATTTGTGTCCTTTTATTTATTTTTATATCCTGGGGGGAAGTAGATTCACAAATGTAAGGCTTCATGAGCATATTTGTTCTTCCTTAGGATTGTATGGGTTTATGTGCAAAATGCCAGTAGGACCTACAAGGGGGCCCCACTCCTTCCCCATTTGTCCACCTCATCCATGTGGGGCTGGTCAAAAGCCAAGGTGGCATCTAGAAGGTTGGACTAGTCAATTAGACACATGGGGGGACAAATGGGTTAAATTGTCAAGGGTAGGCCACCTACCCTTACCCCTTGGTCAAGGGGGCCCCCCCTTTTTATCCATTTTAATTTTTGAAAAATTAGTCCATTAGAATTAATTAGTTCTAAACCTTGTATACCTCTCCCAACCCTAGATCTGAGGGCATTAGTGGTCATTTTCCATTTATTATATAAGGCTTGTATTTCCCTTTTTCATGAATTAATGAAGAAGAAATTGTTGAATTATGTAAGGAGCCTGGTGCGCCCCTCCCCTCTCTCCTCTTGGTTCCTCCTTCTTCCCTCTGCAGTTTAGGGTTGAGAACCCCTTCTACCTGAGCCCCTCTATCTCTGATTTCATCTCTGGTGCCGCCGCCACCGTTCGTGCCGCCATCGAGCCGCCGCGAAGCCGTCTCCGAAGTTCTGTCCAAGGTTCTGTTTGGCTGGACAGAGTCCTACTCCTGGATTTTTAACTCCTAACTCTGATATCATCTGGAGTTAAGATTTTCAGAGTTGGTTCCTCCCTTGATTCCCAACCTCCAGTAAACAAATCACATCATTCAGAGTTCTTTTTATATTTTTCTATTTTTGTGTCTTTCTGTCTTTCTGATCTGTCCCTTTTCAGATCTGTGTAGCAGAAGCTTAGTTCTTCCACCATTCGACCCCATTTTTGATTTTTGTTCTGATCCCCAAATTTATTGGAGGTTCTGTCCACCTTCCCCATCCTCCAAAAATTTTCTCCGAATTTCAAAAGCCCTCTCCCTTTTTTTAGAAATTGTGTTTTTTCCCCAAATTCAGATCTGTTTCTGCTGTCCAGATTTGACCCTGAGTCACTATAAAATTTCCACAAAATCGAAACTTCTACCAAATCTTGCATAAGATATATCCCCGTTTTCCTCTCTTCGGTCTCTACAACTTTCAAGAAGGGCCCAAAGGCTGAATCGGAGGTCTACATCACAGTCAATGCCAACTCTCAGGAAAACTTGGTTCTGCCCTGAGTTTTCAGATCCTGTGAGTCAGCAGCTTAAAAATTCGACAAAAGCCATCAACGGGAAACTCAATTTTTTTTCTCCAGCCATAGATTGAAGAATTTTAAGTCAACTTTCCATCGGGACCTCTTGTGTATAGATCCGACCGGGTCACGCGCTGCAAAATAGAACTGTAGATCCGTGGCCAGCAACTCCGGCGAGTGGAGACCGGAGCTGCCCGGCCTCCGACCGGTGAACCAGCACACCGCCATCCTAGGGAGCGCCCTTCCAGGCGTCCCCACCACAGTGGTGCCACCCCAGTCTCACACGGCCCCTCGGACCAGCACGTGGGTCCCACGGTCGTGAGTAAGTGTGCCGCCGAAGCAACACAAGAAGCGGCCCGTCATCCCGAAACCGCTACACCCGGGTCCCATTGTGTCGCCCTTTACCTCCCTGCGTGGAGTGGGCAGTAATTTGTCTTGCTGTAATTACTGTGTATTTACTGTTCCGAGAGTACGAGATCGACCGAGAAGTCGTCCCCACGCCAGGCGCGTGGAGGTATCGTGTTCGCTCCTTACTCGGCACTTTGCTTAGTTCGTATATGCTTTATATGCCGCTGCTAGAGAGCATGATAGGGTAACTTAGCTTGCTATTTATTGATATTCACTGCTGCTGCGAGAGAGAGCGAGACCGTCCCGTGACCCGATACGGGCACGAATTTGTGAGTTGACCACCCTAGCTCTTTGCCGGTTTCTCAACCGCGCACGTCCGACGCTTCCCTCGTTAGGGGCGATCACGAGCTTGCTTAGAGTCCGAGGATCGCATATCCATTTGGAGTCAAGTCGTGTGTCCGTCCAGCATCACTAGGCCCCGTGTGTGTGACTTGCTGCGGAAGTAGCGGGTGTGTGTGGTGTTGGAGTCTGTCCCCATGGTTGCTACATTTGTAGCGTGGTAGTGAAGCCTCACCGGGTTTCGGTGAGGGGTGGACGTAGGGAGCCCGTCGTGGTCCCAAACCACCTAAAAATCTTCGTGTTCTTTGTGGCATGCCTGTGTGATTGTCCATTTCTTCTATCTCCTAAAATATATAGATTTTTATTCACTGCACCTCTACACATTGCTACTTCTACCATCCGTGTTTGGCGTAGGTTCAATTGTTTAGTGCATAGGTTATTCGAGTGAGATCAGAAAGATTGAGTGAACCTAAATCTTAATTTAGTTTAGTTTAATTAACGTAGTTAATTTTATTTCGGCTGCAATACTTTAAGTTGTTTTCAAAATCGACCATCTCTCAGGGGGACAATTGCACCCCCTTCTTGTCCGCCATCTATTCTGGGCCAACATAATATTTCTTTGAATTGTATATCTATATTGTAATAATATATGTGTAAATTTTAGAAAAAAATATATTTTAATTACTTTTGTTATTTTACAATTATTACTGTCAAGTAATGGGCTGAGCTTGGGTCGGGCTTAGATCATCCAGGCCCGAGCTTGATGTTAAGACATATATAAAATCCGGTCGAGGCGGGCTATATGTGTCGACATATTTTAATAAGAGTTTTATATGTTAATTTAATAATTTGAAAGGGGAGCTTTTTTTAATTTATTTTAAAAAATAAGATCGAGATGGGTCGGCCTGCGGGACTAGTTCGGTCAGACTTTTAGGCCAGACTAAATTTAATTAAAGCCCACGAGTCAAATTGAAAATCACTAGCAACGCGACTCAAAATAGGGCCCAGCCTGTTAACTAGGTGCGATTAATAAACACTGATCCAGAGGGGGGGTGAATGGATCTATCAAGGAATTCTACCCAATTTAAAATTTGCATGAGATGATAACAACTAGATCAGTGGACAATTGATCAAACAAGATATACAAACTCAATTAAACTCTAGGATGTAGATGATCAATTAAATCACGGTCCTAGCATGCATCTAGCGGAAGCAGGCAATCAAACAAACCACTGCACAATGATTTTTTAGGTGGCTCAGTCAACCGACCTACGTCCACCCCTCACTCCAAACCGGAGTGAGGCTTCCACTAGTTCACGCTAGAAACTGCAGACTCAGTCTGCAACAGGTGCTGCCACACAGCTTGACCAGGGGAACAACCTCCACTCTTCCTCCCAACCGGAGGGAACCACTAGTGACACCAGTCACTAGCAAACTAGAGACGCAAGTCTCTCTTCCTCCAGACCGGAGGGTACACCTAGTCTTGCAACCCACAAGACTACAACCGGAGGACCAATCCTCCCTTCCTCCAAAACTGGAGGGAACCTAGAGACCCAAGTCTCTCTTCCTCTGAACTCCAGAGGGAAACACAAGTGACACTAAGTCACCTGCAAACCAGAGGTCTCGGACCTCTCTTCCTCCCAACCGGAGGGACCCCTGGACTTGAATCCTACAAGCCCAGAACCGGAGGACGAGCCTCCCTTCCTCTAACCAGAGGGAACCCACAAGTAGCGCCCAGCTACTTGCAACTGGAGATAGCAATCTCCCTTCTCCTGAACCAACAGGAGGGACCCCGACCTCTCTACAGAGAATCAGAAAAACAGCAAGTAAATAGATCAAAAGAAAAATGAAACCAGCAACAGAAAGCTGAAAAGATAAAAACAAATGTGGCTCTCGCAGGAGCTGGCTGGCCTGGATTTGATCCACGGTCCAGCAGGAACAGATCTTCCGTTGAAGCCTCTATCACTCTAGCTCTCTCTTCTTCTCTATTCTTCTTCCTCTTCTTCTCTTCACACGAGCACTATCTCTCTCTCTTCTTCTCCTTCTGCTCTTCTTCTTTCTCTTTTCTTTTTCTCTGGATCGTGGCTCTCTATGTGGACATTTCTTCTCACCAACTCGATCAATCTTCTTCAGTGGAAGAAGGCTAATATATATAGCAGCAGCAGCAGCAGCATCAGCCCCAACGTGTGACCTCCACATTTCCAGCCCTAAGAATTCGGACCACGTGGCAGTCTCTCAGCAGGCTTCATTCCAGCCTCGGATCACGTGCTGCCAGTCACTGGGGAATATGTCTTCCTCGGACCTGCAAAGAGATGAAAAGCCATTAAAACTGAGGGCCACATTAACTAGATCTGCACGAAGTATGTAGTAGCAATACTAGTTGCACTGGGAACGACACGAGATACACTGTGACAGAACAGACACAACAAAGAGAACGACACGAAGTGAGGTTATAAAACAACACGAGGTAAAAAGAAGAACGACACGAAGAACAACATGGTGGTAAAACAGAAACCAGCAGTAAGTGTGGTTTCGACACATGAAAGACACGATGTCTAGGAAGAACAACATGAAGAGATAATTCGGAAACGACACTAAGTGAAACAGAAACGACACGAAGTGCAACAGGAACGCCACGAAGTGTAGTAGTGACAGAACACACACTACACAGAGAATGATACGAAGTTGCACAGAAAACAACACGGAGTGCTGCGATGTCCTGCACGCAATGGAACAAAAGCGACACGAAGACGATGAAAATGACACGAGGTGAAGAAAACAACACGAAGACGAAACAGTAACCGACACGAGTTGAAAACAGCATGAAGACGAAAACTGAATTCGACACGGAGTGTGGTCAAAGCGAGAAAGACACGAAGTCTAAAACGAAAGACCAACACGAAGACGAATACAAAGAAACGACTCAAAGTAAGAACGACACGAAGACAGAACGAAGATCAACACAGAAACCGACACGAAGTGTGGTTTCAAAAACAAACGAAATCGACACGAGATGAACAACTAAAAACAAAGGAAACGACACGAAATATAGTGGAAGCAACACGGACACACGACCTGAAGGATAGTAAACAAAAATAACACGAAGTATGATAATAAGTGACATGAAGACACAATAAAGGGAATGACACGAACACGAGAGGAACAGTGCAACGTATAGACTTGAAGTTCAAAGCAAACGGCTGTACAGACTTGAAGATGTGAAGCCACTGTGCAGACTTTGAAGAACAGTCCAATGTATGGACTTTGTCATTGAAGACCAATTATGCAGACTTGGCAGTGAATGACATGGCTGTACAGACTTCATGAACAGTGCATGATTGTACTTGACGATGTATACACTTAGCCTATGCAGACCAGTCCAATGTATAGACTTTAAGGAAATGCATGCTACAGTGCAATGTCTAGACTTGCTATATGCACAAGACGCTGTCCACTGTCTAGACTTGCGATGCCTTCGCCAAATGCACACAACAGTCCAATGTATGGACTTAGACGAAACATGCTATGCAATGTACACACTTGACCGTGATCTCTGCAGCGAATGTATAGACTTTCAGTGAAGGGCGTTGTGTAGACTTTGGCTTGGAACGAAGGTAGGAATGACGCTGTATAGACTTGGCCAGAACGTAGGGAAAAACACCAATGTGCAGACATGAACATCCAGCAGTGTATAGACTTCATGAACAAAATGCAATGCTGACTGATGTATACACTTGGCAAATAGAGTAATGCATGAACAAACAATTAGCCACTACGTTAACCCAATCTAGCCATATTCATGAATTAGCTGTTCAAGCAAACAGTCAGATATTCAGGCAGTCAAACAGTCATCTATAAGAATCAAGCACACCTCAGTGTGACTCATGGTGTGTCAGCCATCATCAAAACCACACAGGGGCACAACAATCTCCCCCTTTTTGATGATGGCAACACTATGAGTTACACTGACTCAGATTAGATTCTTCTCCCCCTTTGCCTTCAGCAAAAAGACATGAGTTGAAGAGTGAATTAAAAGCTCCCCCTTTTGACTAAACTGCCCCTTTTACTTTAGCAAGACGAATAATTCAGAGATGTCATATGAGATGAGGACATCTCAATATCAGAAGCAATTAAATCAATTCTCCCCCTTTGTCAAACAACTCATGCAGTGATGCGTATGCAACAAATACTCCCCCTTTGACATGGCAAAAGACCCCCCTTTGACATGAGAATGAGTCATGGTTCTTAAAAATGAAGATCACCCTTATGACAATGAAACAGCTCTCCCCCTATCAACATGCATGATTGACTACTCTCCACTTGAAGCACAGGAATGGACTCTGGTTATCCAATAAATCAATCTGAAATCAGCCATTACAAAGAATCTGAATTCTGGTGATAATACCACAGAATCAGAACTTATGGCAGAACAAGATGGAAGATTCCAACAGTGTGGAGAGAAATACATCTCAGGAATCAATCTGAAATCCACCACCATAAGGAATCTGAAGTTCAGAGGGCTGCAAGTGAACAAGGTAATAATGGGAGTGGCACCTCACATTTGTATGGTCAAAAAAAAAATGCAGAAGGAATCAGTCAACTGATAAGAGAGGAGTTGACTAAACAGTTTTTGTTGATCATGCATGAATCTGATCATGAGGGTTTTGAATGCATACATCACTTCAATAAGTCTTAAAAAAAATGTAGACTCTTCTATCATAAAGAGTTATGAAATAGCAACATTATCAATCTGATTTAATTTTGATGTATACCAGCTTTGCCAAATTAAACTCAATACTCATATCTGAATCCAAGTTTTAATAAAAGTGAACCAAATCGTCAGAAAACACTCAAAAACAATCATCTTTTATCTTGCAAATGTGATCTCAAAAGCACCTTTGAAAAAATACACAGGTTAGTACTGAAATTAAACACTTTTTCAAGAACATGAGTTGACATATTTTTTCAAGATAATTTTAGTTGAAGCACATTATATTTTTCCTGTGCAATTTAAGTTGATCAACACCTTTTTACATGAGGCACAACAAGTCTTAGTTGAAGTGACCCAGTTACTCAGTGTGATAACTGGCATTGCCTCTCACTTTGAGAGCAGAGTTAGCAATATGAGTGTCTTTTTACATAAGAAGACACCTTTATCAGAGGCCAGACTCCCCAGCTACTCAACACAAATAAGCTATTGCTCTGTCAGGTCTTGTTTCACTAAAATTTTTATCAGAGATAACTGTGGCACCTCATGACATGAGTTACTTTATTTCATTGATAAAGAACTCAGTTTCTCAGTGACTGAGTCATTGCTCTGAATTCACAATTTTCATTTAGTCAACTTTTTCAAGTTAAAGAATAACCACAACACTCACTCTATGTATCTCTACCAAAGTAGCCTAGATTTCAAATTTTCAGATATCAGATGAGAGACTTTATGGATTACATGACACAAGAGGTTAAAGTTTATTAAGCCTTATCAACAGATATTTTCAATTCATTTAATTACAAAGCTGAGAATACATTAATCTTATATCAGTCTGATTCAGTGATAATTCTTAAACCCATATGATTGGAGTTTCTACCACAATCTCAGACTGAATTGTATGACATGCAGTTTAAGTTCCTCAGATCAGAACAATAAATTTAGCTGACCAACAACTCAATAATGGATCCAAAATAGTCACACCAGCTAAGAGGTATATGAAGGAAGAGTACAAGCTGGTGGAAGAGTCAATCAGGAAGAGAGAATAAGGTTTAAGCCACTAGCAGAGTCAATCACTCAATGAAACACTCCTTCTTCAACAGATTGAGGATTAGCAACCAAATTTTTGGATTCAAGAAGGTATGAACTCAAAATAGTCAATTGATGATTTGAGAGAGTGTAGAGTGTGAATTTCAAATAGTGACAACAATATAATAAAGCTCCCCCTGACTATATGCATGAAAAGTATCGAAATCACATCACATGATACCAAATTCAGCATTCAGATATGATTCATGCAAATTAGACAGAAGAGAATTACTGGAAGCATGATTGTTCAATTCATATTTTAGAAAAACTTCAGTTTAGTACCAACAGATCAACATGATATGCAATACACTGCTCTATATGACTTGACCCAAGATACTGGGCGGAGGACTTGGTCCAAGGACCACCTCACACAAGGCAGTAGCATCCAGACATACTCCATCTGCCCTCCAGCACTATTCCATTTCATATACCATGATGGTCATGCAAATGTCATATGCAGTGCAAGGCAATCTCATTTATTTAGTGCAAACAACAGCATGAGAAGATCATCAAAAATCAACCAAGCAAAACAACAATTTCAGATAGTGAAATTGAAACAAATTTCAGAACTGACCTGAATTGAGTCCTGGGGTTTTCTTTTTGAGTGCCTTGGTTAACCCCTTTTCATTCTTCAGCTTCCAAGGCACACTTGCAAAATATTGATCATTTTGATCCTGCAGGGACCCAAGCAGCTTTGGGTCCTGCATTAGCTCTAACAGGTATTCTAAACATTTTCATAGCAAGATTATCATCCAATTTCATCAGTGAACAGTCATCCATAGAATGTCCAACTTTTCCACAGTATCTACATGAAATGGCTGGTTTTTGGTTCTTATGATACATGTTAACAGCAGGGTGATGTTTATAAGCATGTTCATAAGATTTTCTGTTATATGCATGAGCAGTTTGATGCTTGTTCTTAACCATCCAACATTCAGCAGATTTATGGCCTGGCTTCCCACAGTTATAGCATGAAATTTTCACAAAAGGTTTTGCAGGGAATTTGACAAAATGGGGTTTAACATAGTTCTTTTGAACATACCAACAGTCCTTGACTGTATGCCCATTTTTCCCACAGTGGGAGCATGCAAAAGAATTTCTTCTATGAAAACTATTTTTACCCCAAGTAGATCTAAACCAGCACTCAGCAGCCTTGTGCCCAGGCTTATTACAGTTGAAGCACACAATGTGCTGACTAGAATTGTGTTTAGATCCATATGGATCATAAAAGTGCATGGAAGACCTGCCATGTGGTTTATTGTCTTCTTTCATGATAAAACATTCATTCATGAGATGACCATGCTTCCCACAATAATAACATGAATCCTTTTTAATGTGAGTGTGTGAGAGATCATGTGAATTGTGTGCAGTTTTCTTTACAACAACAGGAGCCTCTTTTTCCTTTTTCTGTGAATTTTCACCCTTTTTCTGTTTTGGAGTTTGTTCCACAGTTTTGGGTTTCTCAGTGGATTTTTGTGCAGTGAATTGAAAGACAGAAGGAGCAGAGGTTGTGTTCTGATTGGAAGCTTTAACAAAAATAGTGGATGTTTTATTCCCATTACTCCTTTTATTTGTCGAACTATAGCCCAGTCCCTTTCTCTCAAAGTTATCACTCTTTCCAAGAAGCTTATTCAGATTGTCCTTTCCTTTGACAAATTTTGATAGATAATTTTTCAAATCTTTAATCTCAGAATTCAAATCAGCAATTTTAGCCTCATATTTGGACAAATCTGTTTCACAGGAAATTACTTGTTGATGCAAAGCATCATTCAGGCTTTTGAGTTTTTCTACTTCTTGTTTTAATTCTATTTCGTTATCAGCTTCAGATAGGGACTTGTAAAGATCATCAACTTCTTGTTGAAGGGATGTGATACTAAGCTCATATCCAGCTATTTTCTGTTCACTGCAACTGACATTTCCATTTAACATTAGGTTGATGGTTTTTAGGCTCTTAATTTCTTGTTCAGCATTCATCAACCTATCAGAACTATCCACACTTACACACTTGCCTTTTTCAATCGTCATTAGCCTATCTGTCATCTGTGTGTTTAGGTGTTTCAACTTATTGATTTCCTCTTTCAGTTTGCTATTATGGTCTAGGAGTTCATCATCAAACACCCATTTATCTATTGAAGACTGACATTCATAAAACATTTCTTGTTATTTTTCAGATTGAAATTTGTCAAGATTTTTCTGAATTTCTGAATTCATTGTTCTTTCAGCCTCCAATTTCTCAGAGATCAAACCATTTTCTTTTTCAAGGTACATTGATCTATGTTCAAATTCTTTGGATTGGTTTTTGAGTTTTTCATTCTCAGATTTCAATTCTTCCAATTCAGAATTGATACACTCTAAATCTCTCACCAATCTTTCATTTTGAACAACGTCATTGTTATGAGTCTGATCAACGAAGCTAAGCCTTTCCTTTAGTTCAACAATTTCACAAACAAGCTTTTGACTCTCCTCTTTGTGTAGACCAATTTGTTTCATAAAAGTTTGTTTTTCAGATTTCAAATGATCTAGATCTGTAGTAATAGAGTCAAAGTCTTGTAGTTGTCTTCTTAAGATTTCATTTTCAGTTTTCAGAGTTTCAAGATTTTCACCTCCTAGATTTTCCAGCTTCTTTTTCAGTCTTCTATACCTCTTACTCATTTTTTCATGGGAGTGTAACAGATCAGCATAGGCATCTTCCCAGTCATCTAAAGTGAAACTAGAGAAGGGGATGATTACCTTTTCAGCATCTTGGAGTTCCTCTTGATCACTGCTATGGTTGCTCTCGTTAGCCATCATGCAGTTGTTCTTATTCATCCTCTGAGCTAGCTTCAGCTGATCCAGAATGTCCTTAGCGGACCTGCAGTCATAAAAATGAGAGTGTAGAGCCTTGTCAGTAGCTGCTCTCATCAGGTTAAAGGCTTTCTGATTTTCTCCATATTTTGACTTGTGACTTTTAGTCCATTTGGACTTTTCCTTTGGCAATCTGTGGGGAGCTTGTGAAATTAATTTCCACAAATCCGGATTAATCATTTTCACATAATTGTGAAGACTGCTAATCCATGAGTTAAAGTTAGAGCCATTGAAAATCGGTGGAGAACCCATTGAATAAATTGGCAACTAGATTAATGCAGCAAAGGGTAGAAACAGAAATGCACGAAGGGACAACAGGATCCTCTGCAGATCGTTGGATCTGATCAATCAGAGAACTGCTCTGATACCAATTGTTAACTAGGTGCGATTAATAAACACTGATCCAGAGGGGGGGTGAATGGATCTATCAAGGAATTCTACCCAATTTAAAATTTGCATGAGATGATAACAACTAGATCAGTGGACAATTGATCAAACAAGATATACAAACTCAATTAAACTCTAGGATGTAGATGATCAATTAAATCATGGTCCTAGCATGCATCTAGCGGAAGCAGGCAATCAAACAAACCACTGCACAATGATTTTTTAGGTGGTTCGGTCAACCGACCTACGTCCACCCCTCACTCCAAACCGGAGTGAGGCTTCCACTAGTTCACGCTAGAAACCGCGGACTCAGTCTGCAACAGGTGCTGCCACACAGCTTGACCAGGGGAACAACCTCCCCTCTTCCTCCCAACCGGAGGGAACCACTAGTGACACCAGTCACTAGCAAACCAGAGACCCAAGTCTCTCTTCCTCCAGACCGGAGGGTACACCTAGTCTTGCAACCCACAAGACTACAACCGGAGGACCAATCCTCCCTTCCTCCAAAACTGGAGGGAACCTAGAGACCCAAGTCTCTCTTCCTCTGAACTCCAGAGGGAAACACAAGTGACACTAAGTCACCTGCAAACCAGAGGTCTCGGACCTCTCTTCCTCCCAACCGGAGGGACCCCTGGACTTGAATCCTACAAGCCCAGAACCGGAGGACGAGCCTCCCTTCCTCTAACCAGAGGGAACCCACAAGTAGCGCCCAGCTACTTGCAACTGGAGATAGCAATCTCCCTTCTCCTGAACCAACAGGAGGGACCCCGACCTCTCTACAGAGAATCAGAAAAACAGCAAGTAAATAGATCAAAAGAAAAATGAAACCAGCAACAGAAAGCTGAAAAGATAAAAACAAATGTGGCTCTCGCAGGAGCTGGCTGGCCTGGATTTGATCCACGGTCCAGCAGGAACAGATCTTCCGTTGAAGCCTCTATCACTCTAGCTCTCTCTTCTTCTCTATTCTTCTTCCTCTTCTTCTCTTCACACGAGCACTATCTCTCTCTCTTCTTCTCCTTCTGCTCTTCTTCTTTCTCTTTTCTTTTTCTCTGGATCGTGGCTCTCTATGTGGACATTTCTTCTCACCAACTCGATCAATCTTCTTCAGTGGAAGAAGGCTCATATATATAGCAGCAGCAGCAGCAGCATCAGCCCCAACGTGTGACCTCCACATTTCCAGCCCTAAGAATTCGGACCACGTGGCAGTCTCTCAGCAGGCTTCATTCCAACCTCGGATCACGTGCTGCCAGTCACTGGGGAATATGTCTTCCTCGGACCTGCAAAGAGATGAAAAGCCATTAAAACTGAGGGCCACATTAACTAGATCTGCACGAAGTATGTAGTAGCAATACTAGTTGCACTGGGAACGACACGAGATACACTGTGACAGAACAGACACAACAAAGAGAACGACACGAAGTGAGGTTATAAAACAACACGAGGTAAAAAGAAGAACGACACGAAGAACAACATGGTGGTAAAACAGAAACCAGCAGTAAGTGTGGTTTCGACACATGAAAGACACGATGTCTAGGAAGAACAACACGAAGGGATAATTCGGAAACGACACTAAGTGAAACAGAAACGACACGAAGTGCAATAGGAACGACACGAAGTGTAGTAGTGACAGAACACACACTACACAGAGAATGATACGAAGTTGCACAGAAAACAACACGGAGTGCTGCGATGTCCTGCACGCAATGGAACAAAAGCGACACGAAGACGATGAAAACGACACGAGGTGAAGAAAACAACACGAAGATGAAACAGTAACCGACACGAGTTAAAAACAGCATGAAGATGAAAACTGAATTCGACACGGAGTGTGGTCAAAGCGAGAAAGACACGAAGTCTAAAATGAAAGACCAACACGAAGACGAATACAAAGAAACGACTCGAAGTAAGAACGACACGAAGACAGAACGAAGATCAACACAGAAACCGACACGAAGTGTGGTTTCAAAAACAAACGAAATCGACACGAGATGAACAACTAAAAACAAAGGAAACGACACGAAATATAGTGGAAGCAACACGGACACACGACCTGAAGGACAGTAAACAAAAATAACATGAAGTATGATAATAAGTGACATGAAGACACAATAAAGGGAATGACACGAACACGAGAGGAACAGTGCAACGTATAGACTTGAAGTTCAAAGCAAACGGCTGTACAGACTTGAAGATGTGAAGCCACTGTGCAGACTTTGAAGAACAGTCCAATGTATGGACTTTGTCATTGAAGACCAATTATGCAGACTTGGCAGTGAATGACACGGCTGTACAGACTTCATGAACAGTGCATGATTGTACTTGACGATGTATACACTTAGCCTATGCAGACCAGTCCAATGTATAGACTTTAAGGAAATGCATGCTACAGTGCAATGCCTAGACTTGCTATATGCACAAGACGCTGTCCACTGTCTAGACTTGCGATGCCTTCGCCAAATGCACACAACAGTCCAATGTATAGACTTAGACGAAACATGCTATGCAATGTACACACTTGACCGTGATCTCTGCAGCGAATGTATAGACTTTCAGTGAAGGGCGTTGTGTAGACTTTGGCTTGGAACGAAGGTAGGAATGAGGCTGTATAGACTTGGCCAGAACGTAGGGAAAAACACCAATGTGCAGACATGAACATCCAGCAGTGTATAGACTTCGTGAACAAAATGCAATGCTGACTGATGTATACACTTGGCAAATAGAGTAATGCATGAACAAATAATTAGCCACTACGTTAACCCAATCTAGCCATATTCATGAATTAGCTGTTCAAGCAAACAGTCAGATATTCAGGCAGTCAAACAGTCATCTATAAGAATCTAGCACACCTCAGTGTGACTCATGGTGTGTCAGCCATCATCAAAACCACACAGGGGCACAACACAGCCCAGCCCGGCCCGGCCCGGCCTATTCATAGTCCTATTTTCAATTGACATTGAATAATTGTTTTTATAACAAATTTAAATTCTAATTTTAGTTATTATTATATTAATTCTCAATTACTTTTTTAAAATTTTATAATAGGTAAACTTAAAAATCTTGCGATGAATTTAGGATAGAGAAAATCTATCGTGAAATTCCAATTTATTCACGGGAAATGGGAAAAGTAGCGAGCAATTTGAGGCAAATTAGTGGCAGATTTCTTTTCTTCCCCCACCAACCCTCTCTCCTTTCACACGCATGCACACACTCCATCGGGCCTCGCCGACGTCCCTCCCTCAGTCCTCAGACCGTGCCTCCTTGACGTCCCTCTCCGGTGCTACCATAGACGGAGTCGTTCCCCGCCGACCTGCTCTCCGGTCCGGCTACCTCCAATTCTAAGTTCCATCCTCCCCACGATCATGCCTTGTTTTTTTTTTTCTAGTGTCACTGGTGGGGAGAGGGAAAGGATCGAGCGTCTGGTTGGCGGGGGCGCCTGGGGGGTCGTCCTGTGAGGGAGGGGTGGGGGTTCCGGTGGGGGAGGCGCAGGGAGGGGGGTGTAACGACCAAAGATTCGAGTACCGAAAAGGAACTGATACGACCCGAATCCTGGCCCGTCACACACGAGCCGAGAGGCTCAGAAGGGTTATTTGGACGGTGTGGAGATGTACAAGAATCTAAAAAAATTGTAGAACCATGAAGCATAATATATTAATGTAGGAAATAAACAATTTATACAGTTAAATAGTTATACAGTCCAGAATACCCAAGACCATAATAAGTATAGTCAACAGAAAGAAAAGTACAAGAACACGTGGCATACCCCGTCTCTGGCAAACTGGCAGCTAGACTTGACCTCCGGCATCACGAGGAGCCTCTGAATTGTTGGGAGCTCTAATACCACAAGATAGGTGCGCAGCTAGGATATAGAGGGGGGGTGAATAGATCCCGTATGAAAGTTTATGACCTATTAAATACTCTATATCTATACAGATGAGAACCACTAGATAAAGATGGACTAAGCAGTAAACTAATGCGCCCGCGGAAGCAAATCTATCAAGTAAAGCATTCAGCTCATGAAGCAACCTGTGAAAGGATGAAGGAGACAAGGAGCAATCTCACAAGCAAACCACATAGTAGATTTTAGGTGGTTCGATATGCTACCCACAGACCTACGTCCACCCCTCACTCAACCCGAGTGAGGCTTCCCTTGCACAAAGCAAGAACGTCGACTGAGTCTGCAACAACTGCTGATACATAGCTTAACCCGGAGGAAAACACTCCTCTCTTCTTCTGAAAGACCCAGAAGGAAACGTGAACAACCTTCAGCTGCTCACAACCTAGAGGAACGAATCCTCTCTTCCTCTGAAAGCACATAGGGAATCCCAGAGAACCAAGTCTCCCTTCCTCTGAAGGACTCAGAGGGAACCGTGAAAAACCTTCAGCTACTCACTAACCAGAGGAACGGATCCTCTCTTCTTCTACTACACAGAAGGAATCGGAGGAACAACTCCACCACGTTTTGGTTTCCTAGAGTAACCTACACAAAGTGAAGAACTATGTGCAGAACCACCTTGTGTGCACCTAGCACACCAAGGCAAAGAACCAAATAGGAATCAAAACGAGAACAAGAAAGATAAAAAGATAGCCAAATAGAAATGGTACAAAGAAAGACTCTTCAATCGAAGAACAAAGAAGGTAGCTTCCTTTGGAATGACTTTGACTATTGTGCAAGACAAGGCTTGGCTTCTCTTCTTCTTCCTCTAAATACTCTATCTCTTTTCTTCTCTAGAACACCCCTTGAGCTCAGCTGCTCATACTGCTCCCTCTTCTTCTAAGTCTCTCTTATTTCTCTTCACTCTTCCTACCAGCTCACGGCGCTCACTCTTTTTCTTCTTCTCACTCACTAATGCAGCCTGCTTTACAACTCTATTGTCTTCTCCTTCTTCTTTTTCTCTCACTCACAGACTCTCTCACAGATTATCTCTGAAGCTCTCTGCTTGCGCTCTTTTGTGGAGGTGGCCGCTCTTCTTAGAACATACTCTCCCTTTGTTCTTCTTCTTCTTCTTCCTTGCCTTCTTCGAACCTCTTATCTCATCTGCTGTCTGTCTGCTTTCGTCAGAGCATGTCTCCCCATGCGCTGCTTTTGTTCCAACATCTTTTTCTTTTTGCATGAAGGGTACAAAGAGTGATGCCCTTGATTTGGTAGCCTGAGATCAGGACCATCTAATTCTTCAGAAGGTTCCAATGACAAGGAAGAGTGGCACCTGATTGGCTGAGAAGTGATAAGGTACGTTGGCTTCCCATTGGCCTGCCAACTAGCTTCATGCAGTACATCCACGTAGACAGCTTCTTCCCCAAGGCAGGATGCATGTTTGGACAAAAACCTTTCTAGGATATTTTTTATGATATATCCACTGGATAGAGGAAATAATCTTAATAAGGAATCATCTGTAAATGTGCCAGCTTCCTTGGAACATGTGCCAACTTCCTTAGAACACGTGCCAGCCATTAGAGAGCAGAATCATGTGATGTGCTTGAGCATTTTACAAACTTGATCATTTGTCAGTTCTAGCAACCCATTTTTCAGCCATATCGCACATTTGTCAGCCATACACACCCATTATTCACCCTTAATCTCCTTAAGCCGTCGCCACTATTTTCTTGCAAACTTCATGCAACTGGAGTCGACTTCAAAGACTTCTGAAGTCGACTTCGCTTCACCTTTCTTCATGCTTATAGAGTTGTTGCCCATACTTCACCCTTACATGGCTATTTGTCAGCCTTACCTGCCATTTGTCACAGCTGCCAAGCCATTTGTCAGCCTTAGACGAAGGAGCCGTCACCTTAGCCTTTTTCTTCTTTTGCTTGGCCGTCGCCTTAAGCTATTTTTCACCCTTAGGTGTATATTATACACCGTTGATGCTCCATTTATCACCCTTAAGGCTTAATTTTTTAGCCTTGTCTTCATCAGCTGGTAGAAGACCTCTGGCTCATGTGTGTTGACTCCGAGGTCAGAGAATGTTGACCTTGAGTAATGACAGAGCTGACCCAAGGTTGTTGACCATGTTCACTCCCCAGTTTTGCTGACTGGTCTATGTTGACTATATGGCTATTGACTAGGACTAGACTTGACTATGTTGACTGTTGACTATTGACTATTGACCAAAGTTATCTTGACTGCTGATGAAGTTCACTAGTAGTCATTTGACTGATGTTGACTTTGACTTTTAGTCCACTTTGACTGGCCCTGACTCTATCTTTAAACTAGACAGGCTCTACTTCAACGTCTAACAGATTTCACCCATGTTGCACTCATTTTACACTTAAACCAAGTTATTTGTTACCACTATCGACTATATGTCTGCCTTGATCAGCCATTTGTAACCCATAAACCGTAGCTATTTCTCCATCTTCACCTTTGCTAGCTTCAATATACCTCCGTCGACCCTAGAGCCTTACAGCATCGACACACCTTCTTCATTTAACAAGCTTTCAACACTGGTGTGATGACCCAAGATCCGGATACCAGGAAAGGATCCCGATCCCATTCGGATCCTGGCCCACCGCCCACGAGCCGGGGCTCGGAAGGGCTAAAAAAGAGTCTAGAGGTACAAAGAAATAAGAAATATAGGACAATTCAACAATTAACAGAAATAAATAATCTAACTACAGTAGAGTCCAGTCCAACAGAAGTACAGTCTAGGGCAGAGAAGCGTACCGAACGCCAAGTGAACACTCGGTCCGACGAGCTGGCAACTAAGAACCTCAGCACAGCACCCTCAAACCTCGAGGAAGAACCACCGCACCTGAAAAGCAGGGGTGAGCCTCCTGTCACTAGCTCAATAGGGGTCCCGCGGAACCCCAACCGTAAACAACAACAGTAGCGGAAAGCAATAACAACAACAAGAATGGCACTCGGTGGCCGGGAAAACCTCAGCTTTACAACTACTCCTACTGTACTAGAAAACATGCCCCGATCTCGAGTCGGGGAAACATCGGTCTAACGGAAAGACCTCTGGCTACGCTACCAGAAAACACACCTCGACAACCCTATCGCGGAGGCCCGTCTCGTAGACAAAGGCCTAACCCAAGACCACTCGGTCTAGGAACACGGTCACGACCTCGCCGTCGTAAAACCAACACCGTCTAGGGAAAACCCTCAGTGACGCTCACCGAAAACCCTAGACCTCTACCTCGGGAACACACCCAGAAACTACACGTAAAATCACGTCTCACAGATGGGAAACGAAAACTTGAGTCACGTGAAACTCACGTCACATGACGGGAGTACTGCCCACTAGAAGCAAGATCGGATGCATCCACTGACGACTTAGTGCATGCCTCAAGTGTCTCGCTACGACGCCGAAGGGGGAGATAGAGACACAACAGTAACCAGTACCACGAACAAGGACTAGCTGGGGTCGCGCTCGTCAGCGCAGGTCTGATAGCCCCCAACTAAGTGTGCACACATAGATCATGCGCCCTAGGTCAGATCCTCTAGTTGGTTCTTCCCCCAAAGCCTGGACTCAGGCTGCGCGTGGGGGCCCTACGGCAACCAGCCTAAAAATTGTCTCTCTTGGGTAAGCCACTCCACCACTCCCGGGTGGGTCAGCACACGCGTGCCGTAAGAAGGCTACGACCAGTGGGAGGTCACTAAACGTGAACACAGAAAGCCACACACGCACCCATCATGAGTAACGTGGAGTACCAGGTGGCACGAGGCCACCAGACCCTAGACAGCCCACTAGACCTACTAAATCCCATGGTCCTTGAGTCACACGACTCGGGGTCAAGACCGCTGCATGTTATGGCACAACGCCGTTAATCTAGCCTAATCCCTAGGTCCGAAATCACGGTAGCATGATTTCCAAGGCAGCTCACAAGCTGCCGAGACCATTCCCCCAACAAGGGAACACGGAAACCTCCAGCCCCAAACTGGTTGATTGGACTCACAATCCAAGGCCACACACATGGCCCACTCGAAACCACCTTCCGGAGAAACCCACGATGTGTGGGGAAGACCCACCGCACCATGCCGACTCACGGCGACTTAATCCAGCGCGAACACAAAAGCCCGGAACACAAAAGGTCACCCTGACTCTATAAACCCATGGGCACGCCAATGGAGATAACATGATACCTCCGGACACGCAAAAACACGGTCACGGAACCCACGGGGTGTCCTAGACACTCATGGGCCAAGGGAAGTATGATCGCCCGACTCTCACAAGCCCTGGCCTGCTCGACAGATCACCCACAAGAACACGCACACCACACGGGGCGCGTTAATAAATGCGGCACAAACCATGAGCGCGTTCACACATGAACGCGATCAGAAAGGGCACCACGATCCAATGTTGATGTGGCGGGCACTCCGGGTGCGACAAGGTCATTGACCGTTGACGTGACCAATGCCCTAAGCACTTCAAAATGTTGACACGGCGGGTCCCCCAGTTGCGTCAAAACCTTTGACGCGGTAGAGCCGGTGACTGCGATAAGGTTACGCTTAGTCTCCTGAGTACGTTCTCAATCACCTCAATGTTCATCTTCCTCGATGAACGCGGTGGCGTGATACGTCGCCTTTATGAAGAACGCGGCCACTGTGGTGGGCGCGTTCTCGACCCGAAATCGAAAATGGCAAATCCGCAGAAAAACCCCATTCCATGCCTTGTTCACACCCATGTGAAGGGGAAAACAAGGGGAAACCATTCCCCAACCTCTCTAGCACTGAGAGGACCCATTCAAACCCCAAAAACGTGATCAAATCACTAAAATCAGCTCACACCCCAAAACCACACGTTTTAACCCCGGCGGAGAAATAACCCCACTCGGCTCGCCTTAGGCTACCAAACTCGCGGGAAATGAAGTACACGAGCTAGAAACCATCTCCCTACCTCCACTGAAGATTCAGCGCGTCGAGGACACCGATCCGCCAACAAAACGTCGTTTAAACCCTCGTCGGCTCACGATCCCACAAACTGTCTCCACCATCGCGATCCTCATCCCGTGCCCATCGCTCCACGCCTCACGAGCATCGCCGCCGCACCCTCACCGCCTCCGTCGGCCTCCCAAAGTGAGGGGGAGAGGAGATAGCATGAGAGAAGAGAGAGGGAAAGGGAGAGAAATGAGAGATGGGGAGAGAGAAAAAGGAGGTTTAAGTATATAGAAAATCCAAAAATTCCAAAAAATATGAAAAATAGGAAAAAATCACCTCCCTGATCTTGGAAAACGCACAACGTACTGGTAAAGTCCCGGAGTCGGAGAACGCAACTGTTCACCCTACACGGGGTTCTGAAGGTCCGACAAGCAAAAACACGCGTAAACTGCAAAACTCAATCCGGGACCCACGAAAATGATCGAAACCCACGGATCCAGATCCGAATAATATCCGAGAAAATTCGGAGCGCTACAGCCCTCCCCCGTTAAAAAAATTTTGTCCTTAAAATTAAGGACTAGCACCAAGCCACAGGGGAAAGACATCTTAACCAACTGACAACGCTGTCAGAGCCCCAACACAGAAAACCTCGATTCTCACGAAAGCACTAATCCTGAGGGACACAGCCAGACCTAGATCATGGGCGACACCTCGCTCCACACAACGCACACACATCGATCATCAGAGCAGGCATAACACACAATCACAAGTCTGGCACCACCTCAGTCACAACAAAATCCAATCACGGCACCGCTGCCATAATCTCGCTCACCGAGGAGACACAGTCCTCGTTATGAGAAATAGCCACCGATCCTCCATGCTCGGCGGACCAAATAGCCATCAGCTTCACCCCCAGCTGACTAATCTCACGCCCCACACCAGGGACAACCATCGCTGAGCCTCCAACCAGCTCATGTAGTCATTCCAATTGACTGCAACAATCCGTCGACTCCACGCCATGGACCACCTCACACCTGACAAGTCGAACACCAACAACAGCATGGGACCAACTCTGTCAGAACTCAAACTTCGACAAATCCCAGACCCCATCCGAAAAGCACATCACGAAAATGGCCACCAAAGGCCTCACTTGCACATGACTCTCACCATTCTCAAGCCGCTACAACCAGCATCTTCTGTCTGTGAAAAGACAAACCACCAGTCACTAGACACTCACCAACGGGAAACCTCCACCGGCCCAGCAGGCACGATCCAACTCCTGGCAGGCCATCCGTTGACTTCAGCCCAGACCAACACCACGTCTGATCCAAAACATCACTTGGACACCACATCTAGACACATCCCTACGCCAACTCTACCCTCTCAGGGGAGCATGGTGGAACCAATGGACAAGATCCTGTTGTACCCCTGTGGTTGTGATGATGGTTTTCAATTGATGATGGTTTTGATTTAGCAATACTATAAGTCACACTGAGTGTGATACATTGAATTTGATGATGGTTTGTATGTTAGTTCATGTGGTTTTGATGTTAGCAACACTATATGTCACACTGAATGTGATTCATTGCCTTGTTGATAGTCATATTATGAGTCACCACTTGAGTTTGCTTGATTGAATGATTGAACAATTGTATGTGGCATCTTGATGATATTTTGAATGAAAGCATCGCATCTGGTTCATCTCAGTGCAATTCCATACGCATCAGTTAAGTTAGTGCACTTTAGCGGTTAAGTCATTATCTAAGGCTAAGGTTTGTGCATATATGTCAGTCCGGCTGCACAAGAAACTCAGTGCATGTTATTGTTCATGTGCATATTGGTATGTGCGTCTTAGTCCTTGCACACTGCCTTGGCAGATGCAAGTCAGTGTAATGCACTATAGCACATGTAGTCGAAGTCTGTGCACTTGACTGAAGCGTGCAAGTTAAAGTCGGTGCACATTTGGGTTATGCGAGACCGAACTCGGTGTAAGTTTCATTTCATGCATTCTCACAGTCGGTGCTAAGTCTAAGTCAGTCAGAACGAGTTTGTGCCGTGCAAGTATGGTATAGAAGTCTGTGCATGTTTAAGTATAAGGAAATACTAGGTCATTGCATTTCCCATATTTGCATACAATAAGTCGGTGCAACTTCTGTTGCAACCATTGTCTAAGCCGGTGCACATCCTCTTTGTGCACTATGCTAGCCCGTGCACATCTGCTTGTATCTCAACTAAGTCTGTGCATGATTTAGTCTACACTCAGCTGTGTCGGTGCACATATGCTCTATGCATGTGCATCTCCTTGTAGCCGCGTCGGTGCAACTCTCACCGTTGGATGCAATCAAGTTGATGTCGGTGCACTCCTCAAAAGTTTAGCTCAGCTCATGTTTCAAGTCGGTGCATCTCTCGCATCGTGCACGTAAAGTCTGTGCACACTTCTTTGGTAAGTCCGTGCATAAGAGGTTTATGGGTCTAATGTCTGTGCATGATTGAAGTACGCTGCATTCTAAGTCTGTGCAAGTCTCGCATTGTCTTACACACATTAAGTTGGTGCATTGGTCATCTTGCATTCTAATACTCGATGCATTATCTGTTTACTGTCTCATTAAGTTGGTGCAATCTCTGTGGCTGCACGCGAACAAGTCATTTAAGTGTTTGTCTGCGCATGAATCTAAGTCGGTGCATACTTTGCGTATGCAAAAATGAACTCGGTGCCTCTCTCACTGCTGCATGCATACAAGTCTGTGTTATTCTCATTGATGCGTGCATATAAGTTGGTGTATTCTTGTCTTGTGTCTCAACATGGTCTGTGCATGTCTGCTCGTATGTTGGTCATGTCCGTGCACAAGATTGCTATGATACCAACCTGAGTCCGTGCATATGTATATTGAGTCTATGCACGGTTGCCTTGATGTCCTAGCAAGTCTATACAATCTCCAGACTTGTCTGACGATTATATGTCTTGATAGACTGACAGGTCAACTACTCGTGACTGTTAAGTAGGGCACGTGATCCAAGGCAGACTGTCCCTGACAGATGACTGCCACATGGAAGCTACAGTGCCCAGATTTGGACACGTGGGTGAGAGTCTTCTGGGAACATTTGGACGGGAGTGTTCCCTCCACACGCCCAATGCGTGAGCCCGTGGGTCCCTGACTGAAGATATATATATGACCTTTCTTCTGTGAACAAAGGAGCATGCTGAATCAAAGATATCTGAGTGGAGATCTGAGAAGAGAAGAAGAGTAGAACAAGAGCAGAGCAGAAGTGAAAGAGAGAAAGCTCGTGAGATTGAGAGAAGAAGAGAGAGAAAGAGAGAGAGTGAAGAGAGGGCTCGAGGAGAGGAAGATAGAAGACTTTGCTGAAGATTAGTCCAACTGGACCTTCGATCAAATCCATGCCAGTCAGCTCCTGTGAGAGCTTCAGTTGGTTTATGATTTTTCAGCTTTCAGTCGCTGTGATTTCCTATCTCTTGTTTTCCTTTTACACCCTTTATTTCAAGCTGTTAGTCAGCCGAGCAAGCTGTGACGCTCAGCGGTTTCGGAGGAGGATTCCTCTGGTAGGCTAAGCTGTATTGCCCAGCGGGTCAAGCTGTTAGGCAGCGGATGGCTAAGCTGTATTGCCCAGCGGAAGCAAGCTGTGACGCTCAGCTATTGTAGGCAAGCTGTGAGGCCCAGTGGTTTAAGCTGTGTATCAGCGGAAGCCACACTCTAGTTTGAGTGTGGGGTGGACGTAGGTCTGCGGACCGAACCACCTAAAAAATTCCCTTGTCTACTGTGGTTTGGTTGTCTTATTCCGTTAGATAAATGCTTAGGCACGATCTGTCTCTCTATGTCCAGTGAGCATGTTGGTTGCACGTTTCTGTTTGATTGAGCGGCTCACTGTCCTTCAGACTTGGTAGTACCTAGTTTGTTTTAATTCCGCATCTCTGATTGTTGCAGTTAATTTTTATTGGGCAAAATGTTTAAGGGATTCATTCAATCCCCTTTCTGAATCTGAGCCTTGGTCCTTACTCTTGGTATCTGAGGATACCATCTAGGACTCATTTGACCCTACAATTGGTATTAGAGCGGGTCTCTGTGTATTCAGATCCAACGATCTATAGAGGATCCTCCTACTTTAGGTGCTACTCTTGTTGCTGTCGATCTAGTTTTGATCGAGGGCTATTGGCACACTGCTCAGTGATTGCTTTGTGCGTTGAAGCTATTTGCTATCTATCTTTATGGCTCGTCCATGTGCTTTTGATGGTTCTAACTTCAGCAAGTGGTTGGGAGGCCTCTGTATCTATATGAATTTCATTGATCCAAATCTATGGAATATCGTATCAAAAGGCCCACATAATTTGCCTCAAAATCAGACTAAGTGGTCCAGTGAGGACAGATCAAAGAACCGTGATAATGTCACAGTTCTTAAAATTTTGAGAGATGCAGTGAATACTGATAAATTTCCCTTCGTTCTCAGGTGTGCGTCTGGAAAGGAAATTTTGGACAGAATAACTGCAGCAAATGGGGAGCAAGAGGATAAATGCTTGATGGCCAATCGGAGAGAGTATGATGATGATACTGCTTCTCTGGTAAGCTCCAGATCAGAAGAACCTTTATTTGATGAATTGGTAGTGATATATGAAGAGTTGTTAGAATTGTCTAAGAAAATGAAATCTGAGAATAAAAGGTTGAAGAAAAAGATTGAACAAAATAAATCTGAACTCTCTTGTGAGAATTGTCCAAAGCTAAAATAATCTTATGATATGTGCATGATAGATGTTCATAACAGTAAGGAACAGATTTTGTCTTTGAAAAATTAGAATCAAGAATGCTTAAACAATATATCTGAATTGGAAGATCAGCTGAATGTTAAAAATGATGAGCACCTAATAAAACTGCAAGAGTTGAATAAGGCTAATTCTGAAGCAGACAAATTGAAACTTAAAAATGCAGAACTGCAGAAGAATAATGAAAACCTTACTGCCAGAATAAAAGAAATTGAGGAAGAAGCCTCAAACAATTGTTCCATAAAGTCAGCCTGCAGTAGATGTTATCTGCTAAAGGAATGTAATGAAGATCTCTATCTGAAAAATGAATGGCAGAGGAAGTTGATTGACTCCCTCAAGGAAGATCATAAAGACTTGCTGGCTGCAAAAATTGAAGTTGAACAGTCCGAAGAAAAATTGATTGATGAAAATGAACATTTAAAATCTGAAATAAAGAAGATTGAAAATCCTTGTGATAATATACTTCTGTAAAGAATTTGAATGATGATCTTCAATCTGAATTGAAAATCCAAGAAGGATTAATTGACTCTCTAAGAAAAGAAAATGAAAAACTAGAACAAGAAATTGAGAAGCACAAAACTACAAACAAAGTTTTGAGTGAATGTGTTAATTGTAGTGAACAAGAGATTGCTAGCTATGAGATACACATTATATCCTTAGAAAATAAAATTAAAAAATTTGAAAGACTGCAAGAAGAAAATGAAGTAATCTCTAAGGAACTTGATGCTATTAAAGCTGTTAATGTAGAACTACAGAGAAATCTAAAAAAATCTGAATCTAAACAGAAACAAGAACTATCTCCTGAAGATCAGATTTTATAAATTGAACTAGTTCAGAATGAAGAGCTAATGAAAGAAAATGAAGAATTGAAGCTGCTGAATTCTGCTATATCTGAAAGACTCTTGACCTTGGAAAAGGGAAAGTGCTCATTTGATAATGAATCTGAAAAATTGAGTGCATTAATGCAGGAAATTGACAGTCATAAAACCATCAATGCTATGTTGAATGAAAAAGTAACAAAATGTGAAGAAGAACTAGTGAATTTTGAAGTGAACATCACTTCACTTCAAAACGAAATTCATGATTTGAGTGATGCTCTGTCAAAATTTGTTGAAGGAAAAAGTAACCTTGATAAGATTCTTGAAACTAAGGTTAATGTTCAGAAGGAAGGATTGGGTTACAACTTGGTCAACATGAAGAAATATGAAAATAAGCTATCCGCCTCTTTTGCTAGTTATTCTAAGCCATCTAAAACATCTTCATGATCATTATTTCAATTCAAGGCACAGAAAAATGAAAAACAAACAAAAGTTTTAAAAAAGCCTAAACAATTGAAAAAGAGTGCACACATAAATAAAGTCAAAGTTGCTCCTGCCTGCGCTGCTAACTCTACTAGTTTTGTGACATCTGATAGCTTAATGCATGCTGTTCATAAGTCTTTTACTCATTCACATGCAAATAAAGAGGATGATCACACTTGTGAAACAATGGATTCTAAGAATTCATTTGTTAGAAACCATGCTACTAGGAAATCTGATGCTTCATGCTATTACTGTGATAGGCATGGTCATTTAATGAATGAGTGCTTTGTTATGAAATTCGATGATAGGATGCATGCTAGATATTCCGCAAATCATCATGGGCATAAAAGAAACAAACCTGTGCTTAACCAGCACATTACCTGCTTCAACTGCAACAAGCCCGGTCATAAGGCTGTTGAGTGTTGGTCAGGGAATTATTGGAATAACTCTGGATCTAGAAGTAAGTACTTCAGGTGCCTTGAATGTGGAAAGTATGGCCATACAGTCAGAGACTGCTGGCATGCTCAGGGAAACTCTGATAAATCCAAATTTGCTAAATTCCCTATAAAAAGAAATGTGTTTGATAGGAATTTTATCAGGACAAACACTTCATGTTTCAATTGTGGCAAGCAAGGTCATAAGCCTGCTAAATGTTGGCTAACTAAAAATAAGAGACAAACTGTTCATGTAAACAACAGATAATTTCATGCTCATGCACATAGGCCTCATGCTTCTGTTAATGTGCATCATAATATTAGAAAATTTATTGCTTATTGTAAATACTGTGGTAAATTTGGACACTCCATGGCCAACTGTTATTTGATGGAATTTGATGACAATGTTGCTAAGGAATTGTTCAGAACACCTGTTAGGGTTAATACAGGACCCAAGGCTACTTGGGTTCCTGCTGGATCAAAATGATCAAATTGTTGTAGATGTGCCTTGGAATGGAATAAACGAGGGTCAATAAACCAAGGCACTCAAAAATGAAAACCCCAGGATCCTACTCTTCAGGTCAGTTCTGAACACTTTATTTAAATTATGTCATCTGAAATTATGTGTTTGAGATGTTTGCATATCATGTGAATCTGTCCATGCTTAATTAGAATCAACTGAAAATCTGAAATGAACTTGGTGTCTCTGGTAGTCTCTCTCTCTGATTGCATTGCATGTCTGATCCATGAGCACAAATCATAAAACCATGTGTTAGGTTTTCATTGCATACAATGCATTTAGTCAGGGGGAGTAGATGGATGATTTTCAAAAAATTCATTTCATAAGATGACCCATTGCATCTAGACAGGGAGAGCATTATTGACTCATTAATCCTTTTCAATCCGGACTCTTCCTGTCCAGATATTTGAATTACTCTCTTGCTCCTGTGTGTTCCACTCGAATTCTTTATTGTCATTACATGACAAGCTGATCTGTCTGTATTCCAGACTCAGCTACCATATTTTGATCTGCATAGCTTTGATGCTCTTCTCATGATTGCTATAACTTCCTATGCCAGCTTATCCTAATCTCTCACATTCCTTCAAGCTGGTCTGACCAGTCTGATTCTTGCTCTGGTGATGATAAGTTGTTCAGTTGCATTGATTGAACTGATTTGAGAAATCTAAGTTGTGTACCCTATTTATATGTTTGAAACCTTAAAAGAAATTTCTATCATACAGGGTTAAGAGTGTCCACTAATTCAGATTGGTATAAGTCTAATGTATTCTCAGATTTGAACTTGAATGATTTGAAAGTATCTGAATCATAAGTTTTAATAAATTTCAACCAACCATGTCATAAAATATCTAGACTCATTCATCTGAAATCCGAAAATATGAGATCAAGGCTTCTTTGGTAGAGATACATAGAGCTAGTATTGGTTTTTAAACATTAACTTGAAAAAGGTTGACCAAAAAGAAAAATAGTTATCAGAGCAATGAACTTGGTCACTGAGAAACTGGGTCCTCTATCAAAGAAATAGAGTAAACCTAAGTCATGAAGTGCCATAGTTATCTCTGGTGTAAAAATAATTGAAGAATCTGACAGAGCAATGGCACGGGTGTGTTGAGTAATTGGGGATTCTGGCCTCCAATCAAGGTGTCTCCTCATGTAAAAAGATACTTCTATTGCTAACTCTGGTCTCACAATTGAGAGGAAACGGCAGTTATCACACTGAGTAACTGGGTCACTTCACCTAAGACGTGTTGTGTCTCATGTAAAAAGGTGTTGATCAACTAAAATTGCTCAAGAAAATTAAAGTGATGATTAAAAGTACATTTCGTGCGAAAATCAGTCAACTTCACATACATTTAAGGGTGTTTAATCTAAATACTGCACTGTGTAACTCTCAAATGAGTCATTGAGATTATTTGTGTAAGATGGAAGATGACTGATCTGGCATGTTGCATGACTTATTGGTTCACCTTTATTAAAACTTAGTTTCAGATATGAGTATTGAATTTAATTGACAAATTTGGTATACATCATGTTTAAACCAGTTGGGTCATGTTGGTTAATTCATAACCCCTTATGATAGGAGAGTCTTTCCTTATGAGGATTTATAACAGTGGTACCTGCTATACTATTTCTTCTAATCGGTCTCACCTCGGACAACTTAATCATCTTGCACATTCACCTGTTGGTCACTCCCTGCACTGTGTTTGTCAGATCGTGCTTAATCTCTGCTGAATGATTCTTGAAAAATCATGTGCTACACTTCCTGTGATATCACTCTACCTTTGGCTACACCTACTTCATTTACATCACCAGTTTCATTCTCCACACTGTTGGAATCTTCCATCTTATTTCTGTATCCCTGACGAAATACTCTTGTAACCGGTTCTGGTTCTGTGGGCCTTCCACGGGTATTTTTCTGACCATACAAATGTGAGGTGCCACTCCTAATATTACCTTGTTCACTTGCAACCTTCTGAATTTCAGAATTTTTATGGTGGTGGATTCCAGATTGATTCATTGGTTAACCAGAGTTCATCCCTGTAGGTACACCCTGTGTCCTGATATCACAAGCAATAAAAGGTTTCAAGCAATTTTGACTACATTTCTTGCTTCTCACTATCCTTGTGATTTCTGATTCCACTCATGTTTTCAGCGGGAGGCTTGATACTTGATTATCTAACTGCCCTTGTGCTTGCTGCTTTCATTTCATCATTCAGGCGGAGATTTTATTGCATTTCATTCTTTCCTGCTTATTCACTCTCTCAAACTATTTTCTTTTTGATGAAGTCAAAGGGGGAGAATAGTTTGAGTCAGTGTGACTCATGGTGTTGCCATCATCAAAAAGGGGGAGATTGTTGTGCCCCTATGGTTATGATGATGGTTTTGATGTTAGCAACACTATAAGTCACACTGAGTGTGATACATTGAATTTGATGATGGTTTGTATGTTAGTTCATGTGGTTTTGATGTAGCAACACTATATGTCATACTGAGTGTGATTCATTGCCTTGTTGATAGTCATATTATGAGTCACCACTTGAGTTTGCTTGATTGAATGATTGAACAATTCTATGTGGCATCTTGATGATATTTTGAATGAAATCATTGCATCTGGTTCATCTCAGTGCAATTCCATACGCATCAGTTAAGTCAGTGCACTTTAGCGTTAAGTCATTATCTAAGGCTAAGGTTCGTGCATATATGTCAGTCCGGTTGCACAAGAAACTCAGTGCATGTTATTGTTCATGTGCATATTGGTCTGTGAGTCTTAGTCCTTGCACACTGCCTTGGCAGATGCAAGTCGGTGCAATGCACTGTAGCACACGCAGTCGAAGTCTGTGCACTTGACTGAAGAGTGCAAGTTAAAGTCGGTGCACATTTGGGTTGTGTGAGACCGAACTCGGTGCAAGTTGCATTTCATGCATTCTCACAGTCAGTGCTAAGTCTAAGTCAGTCAGAACGAGTTTGTGCTATGCAAGTATGGTATAGAAGTCTGTGCATGTTTAAATCTAAGGAAATACTAGGTCATTGCATTTCCCATCTTTGCACACAATAAGTCGGTGCAACTTCTGTTGCAACCATTGTCTAAGCCGGTGCACATCCTCTTTGTGCACTATGCTAGCCCGTGCACATCTGCTTGTATCTCAACTAAGTCTGTGCATGATTTAGTCTACACTTAGCTGTGTCGGTGCACATATGCTCTATGCATGTGCATCTCCTTGTAGCCGCATCGGTGCAACTCTCACCATTGGACGTAATCAAGTTGAAGTCGGTGCACTCCTCAAAAGTTTAGCTCAGCTCACGTTTCAAGTCGGTGCATCTCTCGCATCGTGCACATAAAGTCTGTGCACACTTCTTTGGTAAGTCCGTGCATAAGAGGTTTATGGGTCTAATGTCCATGCATGATTGAAGTACGCTGCATTCTAAGTCTGTGCAAGTCTCGCATTGTCTTACACACATTAAGTCTGTGCATTGGTCGTCTTGCATTCTCATACTCGATGCATTATCTGTTTACTGTCTCATTATGTTGGTGCAATCTCTGTGGCTACACGCAACCAAGTCATTGAAGTGTTTGTCTGCGCATGAATCTAAGTCGGTGCATACTTTGCGTATGCAAAAATGAACTCGGTGCCTCTCTCACTGCTGCATGCATACAAGTCTGTGTTATTTTCATTGATGCGTGCGTATAAGTTGGTGTATTCTTGTCTTGTGTCTCAGCATGGTCTGTGCATGTCTGCTCGTATGTTGGTCATGTCCATGCACAAGATTGCTATGAGACCAACCTGAGTCCGTGCATATGTATATTGAGTCTATGCACGGTTGCCTTGATGTCTTCGCAAGTCTATACAATCTCCACACGTGTCTGACGATTATATGTCTTGACAGACTGACAGGTCAACTGCTCGTGACTGTTAAGTAGGGCACGTGATCCAAGGTAGACCGTCCCTGACTGATGACTGCCACGTGGAAGCTATAGTGCCCAGATTTGGACACGTGGGTGAGAGCCTTCTGGAACATTTGGACAGGAGTGTTATCTCCACACGCCCAATGTGTAAGCCCGTGGGTCCCTGACTTAAGATATATATATGACCTTTCTTCTGCGAACAAAGGAGCATGCTAAATCGAAGATATCTGAGTGGAGATCTGAGAAGAGAAGAAGAGAAGAAGAGTAGAACAAGAGCAGAGCAAAAGTGAAAGTGAGAAAGCTCGTGAGATCGAGAGAAGAAGAGAGAGAAAGAGAGAGAGTGAAGAGAGAGCTCGAGGAGAAGAAGATAGAAGACTTTGCTGAAGATTAGTCCCACTGGACCTTGGATCAAATCCAGGCCAGTCAGCTCCTGTGAGAGCTTCAGTTGGTTTATGATTTTTCAGCTTTCAGTCGCTGTGATTTCCTATCTCTTGTTTTCCTTTTACACCCTTTATTTCAAGCTGTTAGTCAGCAGAGCAAGCTGTGATGCTCAACGGTTTCAGAGGAGGATTCCTTTGGTAGGCTAAGCTGTATTGCCCAGCGGGTCAAGCTGTTAGGCAGCGGATGTCTAAGCTGTATTGTCCAGCGGAAGCAAGCTGTGATGCTCAGCTGTTGTAGGCAAGCTGTGAGGCCCAGCGGTTTAAGCTATGTATCAGCGAAGCCACACTCTAGTTTGAGTGTGGGGTGGACGTAGGTCTGCGGACCGAACCACCTAAAAAATTCCCTTGTCTACTGTGATTTGGTTGTCTTATTCCGTTAGATGAATGCTTAGGCACGATCTGTCTCTCTATGTCTAGTGAGCATGTTGGTTGCACGTTTTCCGTTTGATTGAGCAACTTACTATCCTTCAGACTTGGTAGAACCTAGTTTGTTTTAATTCCGCATCTCTGATTGTTACAGTTAATTTTTATTGGGCAAAATGTTTAAGGGATTCATTCAACCCCCCTTCTGAATCGAGCCTTGGTCCTTACTCTTGGTATCAGAGGATACCGTCTAGGACTCATTTGACCCTACAGATCTGGGAGTCTTCGGTCTTCACCTCACTAGACTCAGACTTACAGGGGAATCCTCCCTTGCTGGTCACGGATCAGGGATCACCATTCCGATGCCAACGTCCCATCAAGGACCTCCACGCATAGGCATCATCCACCTCCCTATCTCATCAAATCATATATCATCTCTATTACTCCAAGTGGATGCCTTCTAATCCCGATTCCGCTCTTACCATAGAGCCACGGGACACAACCTAAACAATTCATAGCATACAACTCCAAGGCAACCTAGTGCCACATGCTATCACAGCAGCCTGGTTGATGACACCATGACCAATGCACATGGGTCCCCATATAATACGCATCTCACCATGGTCGACCACTCGGTCAACCTGACCATCCGCTCGCAGCCACCAACTGGGACCCATAATCTCTCAGAGATCACTTCCCCAAAACACAACCTCATCCGAGAACACAACTTCCAACACACGAGTAGGGTACTCACGTGGCGCACTTGCCAACATATTTCCCCAACTCTCCATCCTGCCAGTGCCACGAACAACAATGCCTCTAGCAACAGCAAGGCAACAACACATCTCACACCGAGGAACCAATCCTCCAATGCCCAACACATCCTCAGGAATCCACCAGTAGCATCCAACGCTACGATCCTTGCACCCTGATCCACACACACAACCAACATGATGACAACTCAGGATCCTCTATCCCAACAATCCTCTAAAACATCGCAGGCTCCGATCCTCAACACATCGGAAAACACAACACCAGCCACAGATTCTTACGAACACCACCCAACCGACACCCGTCCTTCCGGAATAGTGCCAATGCACCCTCACGCACCAGGGAGAAAAGGGCACAACTTCTCACAGGCAATCACTTTGCCAAAACATAGGACGTGTCTCGCACGGACTTCATGGCACACAGAAGGCCAACCAATCCGAACACGCGATGCAAGACGATGAACCTCGGCAAAATGCGATCCCTCCAACCAAAGGAGAAACCAATCACACCTCCGACAAATTCAGAGGAAAATTCCATGCTTGACCTGACCTTGAACCTTGCACACACTGGGAACAACACCATCCAACATCAGGAAAACCATTACTATTGTCAAGTCAGTACCCCTGACAACACTCGCCCAGTGTCTCGTCGGACCATGATCACAGCATCTCTCGATGCACCACCGCTGCAATTCCTTGAACCGTGACACACCACGGCTCGAGTCGCAACACGAGCCATAATCGGCAATCTCCAATGCTCATCCTTGAGTCCCAAAATCACCGCGGAACCTTCACATCTCAAGCCAATTCCACGGCGAACACCACCCATTCACGGGTAGAAGCGCAAGAGCAAGAACTTACTGGGACATCTCTGCCTAATCCTGCCTCAAAATCCATAAAAATAATCAAGACTGACATGTCATCTCTGACGCCACGGAGCATGACAAGGACATCGGGCTCGACAATCAGCAGCACAACAGAAGATCCTCCGCTCACCCGAGCACAATTCTCAACCAGAGCACCCGCTCCGACACCTAAAACCATAATATCGACACCTCAGGGGCTGGATAAACCTCAAGTTGGAGTGGCCAGACTCTATAACAGCTCCCTCAGAGCACACTCACGGCCACTTGATCACGAACAATCCTCACCAGCCACCTGACCTCGCTACAAATTCAATGAACACAGCACCACAGCGACACGCCTGTTGGCAACACTTTGCCCAACGCAGCACGATCGGAGCCACCATCAAAGGGAGAAATCTCTCGACCTCGATCCTCAGACCCCACGTTGGCACTCCGATGATGATAGCACCCACCTTCACAGCGCCAACACCGCGCACCCAAGCTCTTACACGAGAAACCAAGTGGAAAATAAGCACAAAACCCTATGCCAGCTGCCGATTGTACTGGACCTTACGGACTCTGATCACTGCAATATCTCGAATTCCCTTCTACGTCTAATGCCACGCTCTGATACCAACTGATGCGGGACGGATGACACGACTGGGCTAAGACGTACGACCGACTCGAAGTACGGCTAGCACTAGCAAACTAAGGTAAGCTGAGCGGCTGACTACCATGGCGTTCTCCAGGTGGAGACGTCTCTCAACAAGAACTCTAACTCGCCTAGCGGTCGTCCCTTGCGAGGGAAACGTGGGATCGCAGCGGTTAAGGAACCACTGCCACCTAGGGGTTTTCAGTTCGGGCTCGGTGCTCGACTGTAGCTAAGGAACATGTGCTCACAACTCACAATCACAGTGATTTGAAACTAGCTATCGTCCCTAATCTCACAAACGCAGCATGATAGAAAATATACTAGATAAGTAATGTGAGTGTAGAACGAGGCACGTACCTCCACGACTAGTGCATGGGGAAGAAAGCTCGGCCGATTCTGACAACCCCGATACACGCTAGTGAAAGAATAGTTACAACCCAAATTTTATCACCCACTCCTCGCAGGGAGATAATAGACTACAACGCTGATTTCTGGGCTGCTGGATAACGGGCTGACGGGCCGCACTCGCAGGAGGCGAGGAGACGAGCCGAAGCCGACCGGAAGGTGAAGATCGGCCATCGATCGATTCTGCCCGTGCTGGTCACCCTGCCCAAAAAACATGCGGAGGCCGGCACGCCAAGATCCGACGTCCGATCGGGGTGCCGTTTGTTGGAGAACATCAGAGACAGGATGAAGATTCTCTGCTCCGAAGGGTGGGATCAGATCTTACCAGATCTGGGTGCAGCAGTGATTGTTTTCAGCCTCTGGTTCTGCGCACACAGAACTGCACAGGAAGACAAATAATTACTGGAAATATGGTTCCCGGCGTCGGAATGAGACGCCATTTATTGCAGATCGTCGGCGACATCTAGGGGAAGGATCTGACCTAGGGGTTTGGTCAGATCAACAAAGAGGAGGGCGAGACAGCTTCTGGAAGTTGCCTCTTCTTCTGGGTCGGATCTCCACAGGGTGGTCGGTGTAGTCCCACGAGAAACTCCGCCACGACCAGAACCGATCTTAGAATGACACGAGCTTGGCGGCAACACGAAGAGGATAAAAAATCCTACAACCCATCAGGATCTCAGATCCATAGAGCTTGAGAGTCGATCCGTAGAAATTTGGGATCAGGAACTTGAAGATCTAGACAGCAGGCTCGGGCAGACTTACGCGACTTCACGAGAAGATTTGTTGTCGGTGATCCGGAGCTTCGATCAATGTGAAACCAGTGCCAACTTCTTTTTGACTTGTAGAAGCTTCACTGAGAATTTTATTGCAACCAGATGCGCAGATGATAGGGAGGATAAGAGGGGCGAGTCACACGCCAGAATAATTCCGTCATAGGATTTTGATCAAGGGCATCACACCCAAGAGGGGAAGAGAATCTCTCTCTTAACTCAATCTTTTCTCACAAATTCTTCATTAACTCTTCAAATGACACTATACACCTCATTATATAGAGCATGGCAAGGGTAGGGGGGTTGGGAATTGTGTGGGATAGAGGGGTAGGAGAGGGGGTGCGCCCCCTTGACTTAGGTGGAGGAGGGAGACAAAAGGGGATGGGGAGGAAGCTTCCTTCCTTTGAAAATGGGAGGGAGGGAGTCAAGGGAGGGTAGGTGGCAGCCTACCTCTTGGACCAAGAGGGGGGATGCCCCCTTCCACTAGCCACCAAGCCCTCATCTCATTATCCCCTTTCATACCTAGCATGCTAACCCTTAGACTTGTTCACATTGAAGCCCCTCTGGCCCATTTAAGGCCCAAAACCCATTAACTCTAGCACATTAGCTATCCTAGCCCATTTGCCATATAATAACACAATTGTCCAATATGGACTACAATAGGGCCCAACATGGCCTAAAAATGTGAAATAAAGATGATGGCTCGGTCGATGCGTCCACGTCCTCCGTGAGGTAACCGGGCCCCAGCGTGTCGCCGTCCACCGGTTTGCATAGCGGCATGTCTCCACACCAATTCTCCCTGGGTGGGAGGAACTCGACCCCGTCGAGTAAGGTCTCGAGGCTTGAGCTCTCCGCATGTGATCAAGGCATCGTCTGGCACGGGGCATCCTCTCTAATGCACAAAGAAGTGTTGGTAGGTTCTGTTCCTGGTGGTGATAACCTGCTCATCTAATATACAACCTATATGCTTGCGTTGAGGCTGGAAGAGGTGGACTCTCGGGTGGTGTGTCACTCATAATAGGAGGAGGAAGCCCAAAAACTCACTAGGGAACACCGCGGGGTTCCGATATGCTACCAGATCTGAAACATTGAATGTCGAACTGATACCATAGTCATCTGGTAGTTCAATAACGTACGCATTCGAACCCACTTATTTTATGACTCGGAAAGGGCGGGTATCGCGGGCCTGGAGTTTCTTTACGGTCCCCAAGGGGAAACCGTTCAGGTATGACCCTGATCATGACGTACTCTCCCTTTTGAACTCACGGGCATGTAGCATGCATCAGCTAACTCCTTATACGTGCATGACTTGCCTTTTATTGGGACACGACTTAATGCAAACTACAAATGCATAAAAAAATAAACTGTAGAAACAAACAGACTCATACATGACCCTAGACAAACCTAGACACCCAAAGAAATACTCACAGACAAACAATGCAACCCAAACTTGTGGACCCCTAGACATCCTAACATGAACCTACTGACTTTTAAATGGGAGTTTTGAGGGTTGGGAGGATCACACCCAATTGCACACTGTCCTGGGATTGAGTACCCGGGACGGCAGCATGCTCTTATAAAAGCTCATCAAAAAACTCCTCTGCGAGTTCTGGATCTGGTTCATAGCTGACCGGCACTAGCTCCGGTGTGGGATCGCGGGTTGGAGTGTCCGAAATAACCAACGATTCCTGAGTGGGACACTTGGCCGCAAATTGGCCAATCCCACCACACCTATAGCACTAGTCACGCGGCCCTGTGCTAGAAGATGCCCCACCAGTCATCGGCCCCTTTCCCTTGTCTTCTCGACGGACCGGGGGTGGTGAAAGTTGGGGTTGGGCAGGCAATGCAGTCTGCTGGGGGTGTGGGGTGGGGAATGGCGCCTGTGGGTGAGGGGAAGGGTCCCTTGGAGGGAGAGGGGGAGGCCTGAGAGTAGTGGGGTCCTGGCGAGGGGGTTCTGGAGGATGAACCACCGAAAATTGACTATAGGAACTGGGCGTGGTACGAGGGTCGGACCTACGCTGATGGATGATCCCCAGTCGCTGGACGGGAGTGAACTCCGTCTCAAACTGCTCTAACTCGAGAGAAACTTGATATGCGGCCTCCAGGGTGGTCACATTGCTGTGAAAGAGTTCATACTAAAAGTAGGGCCGTAGACCACGACGGAAGCGGGAAACAAGCATCGTGCCCTCTTTCGAGACGCCACATCGCAAAAAATATTTGTCAAACTCTGCGATGTACTCGGACACAAACTGATCCCCTTGGTTGAGATTCTGCCACCTATCAATGAGCATTTGACGGTATGTGGTAGGAAGATACTTGGTTCTCAGTCTCTCCTTCATCTCATCCCAAGACTCAACCAGGGGCTCCCGACGCTGAAATAGCAAGCTCTCCTCATTATTCCAATAAGTTTGCGCTTGCCCTAACAGCTTCATTTTAGCAAACTTAACTCTTCGGTGATCCGTCATCTCGAACCACTCGAAATACCAGTCCATGTCGGCCTTCTAATCAAGATAGACTTTTGGGTCCAAGGACCCGTCAAAAGTGGGAGGGTCGGCTCGCACGGTCCTGAGGTCTCTATCATCCTCTTCATCCCTCGACTGTTGAAAGTCACGATGACGTCGACCATACCACTCGTAAGCATTATCGGACCCATAGTCTTCGAGACCAAGGTCACGATGTTGTGGTTCGATGGCTAGGTGAGGGGCGGGCTGAGGAGCATGTACGGGCTGCTCGTGTGTCGCGGGAGCGGGTTGGACCTGGGCCTTGGGAGCGATTTGGACATGGGCCACCGCGGGAGTAGGTACGGGTGGGCCCTGGGCCGCTCCAGGAGGGTCCCCATATGACAATGTATCCAACCGTCCAACCAGACCTTGGATAGATTTGTCGGATGATTCCATGCGTTCCTCCATCGCCCTATGGCAACCATCCATATTGTCGAAGAAGCTCCGAAAGGTAGCCTCGGACTGGTCTAACCGGGCCATGATGGCCATCATCGCCTCATGCAAGGAGTGAAAGTCTCCGAGGCGGCATCCCGTGGGTTTGCCATAGACGTGGGGCGATGGTATTGGGTACCTCGCCGGGTGGGCATGCAATGACACAAAGGTTGGAATGCACGGACTAATGCAAACTGAGGAACCTAGACTCCAATAGCCGGTATGTGGCGGAGGTATGATCCGAAGATCGAACTCATGCAAGTGTGCAACCTTTCCAATAGGAGTGACCCATTGTTCCAGGAACACCTTTTAATTTACCGGGTATATGAATGGAATGCGACACTACCCTAGACTCAAACCACGCTCTGATACCAATTTGATGCGGGACGGATGACACGACCGGGCTAAGACGTACGACTGACTCGAAGTGTGGCCAGCACTAGCACACTATGGTAAGCCAAGCGGCTGACTACCCTGGCATTCTCTCGGTGGAGACATCTCTCAAAAAAAACTCTAACTAGCCCGACGATCGTCCCTTGCGAGGGAAACGTGGGACCGCAGCGGTTAAGGAACCATTATCGCCTAGGGGTTTCCAGTTCGGGCTCGGTGCTCGACTGCAGCTAAGGAACGGGCGCTCACAACTCACAATCACGGTGATTTGAAACTAGCTATCGGCCGTAATCTCACAAACGCAGCATGATAGAAAATATACTAAATAAGCAATGTGAGTGTAGAACGAGGCGCGTACCTCCACGACTAGTGCGTGGGGAAGAAAGCCCGGCCGATTCTGACAACCCCAATACACGCTAGTGAAATAATAGTTACAACCCAAATTTTATCGCCCACTCATCGCAGGGAGATAACAGGCTACAACGCTGATTTCTAGGCTGCTGGATAACAGGCTGATGGGCAGCACTCGTAGGAGGCGAGGAGACGAGCCGAAGCCGACCGGAAGGCGAAGATTGGCCACCGACCTGTTCTGCCCGCGCTGGTCACCCTGCGCAGAAAAGATGCGGAGGCCGGCACGCCAAGATCCGATGTCCTATCGGGGTGCCGTTTGTTGGAGAACATCGACGACAGGATGAAGATTCTCTGCTCCGAAGGGTGCGATCAGATCTTACCAGATCTGGGCGCAGTAGTGACTGTTCTCAGCCTTAAGTTCTGCGCAGACAGAACTGCACAGGAAGATAAATAATTACTGGAAAAATGGTTCCCGGTGTCAGAATGAGGTGCCATTTGTTTCAGATCATCGGCGATGTCTAGAGGAAGGATCTGACTAAGGGGCTGGTCAGATCGGCGAAGAGGAGGGTGGGGCAGCTTCTGGAGTCGCCTCTTCTTCTGGGTCAGATCTGCACAGGGTAGTTGGCGCAGTCCCACGAGAATGTCCGCCATGGACAGCACCAATCTTAGAATGACACGAGCTCAGCAGCAATGCGAAGAGGACAAAAAATCCTATAACCCATCAGGATATCAGATCTAGAGAGCTTGGGAGTCGATCCGTAGAAATTTGGGATCAGGAACTTGAAGATCTAGATAGCAGGCTCGGGCAGACTTGCGCGACTTCACGAGAAGAATTGTTACTGGCGATCCAGAGCTACGATCGATGCAAAACCAACGCCAACTTCTTCCTGACTTGCAGAAGCTTCACTGAGAATTTTCTTGGAACCAGATGCGAAGAGGATAGGGAGGATAAGGGGGGCGAGTCACAGGTCAGAATAATCTCGTCACAGGATTTTGATCAAGGGCATCACACCCAAGAGGGTAAGAGAATCTCTCTCTTAACTCAATATTTTCTCACAAATTCTTCATTAACTCTTCAAATGACACTATACACCTCATTATATAGAGCATGGCAAGGGTAGGGGGGCTGGGAATCACGTGAGATAACGGGGAGGGAGAGGGGGTGCTCCCCCTTGACTTAGGTGGAGGAGGGAGACAAAAGGGGAGGGGGAGGAAGCTTCCTTCCTTTGAAAATGGGAGGGAGGGAGTCAAGGGAGAGTAGGTGGCAACCTACCTCTTGGACCAAGAAGGGGGGCGCCCCCTTCCACTAGCCACCAAGCCCTTATCCCATTATCCCCTTTCATACCTAGCATGCTAACCCTTTAGACTTGTTCACATTGAAGCCCCTTTGACCCATTTAAGGCCCAAAACCCATTAACTCTAGCCCATTAGCTATCCTAGCCCATTTGCCATATAATAACACAATTGTCCAACACGGACTACAATAGGGCCCAATATGGCCTAAAAATGTGAAATAAAGATGATGGCTCGGCCGATGCATCCACGTCCTCCGCGAGCTAACCGGGCCCCAGCGTGTCACCGTCCACCGGCGTGCATAGCGACGTGTGTCCGCACGACCAACTGTGACGACCCAAGATCCGGATACCGGGAAAGGAACCTGATGCCATTCAGATCCTGGCCCGCCACCTACGAGCCGGGGCTCGGAAGGGCTAAAAAGGAGTGTGGAGGTGCAAAGAAATAGAAAATAAAGTAAGACAATTCAATAATTAACAGAAATAAATAATCTAACTACAGTGGAGTTCAGTCCAACAGAAGTACAATCTAGGGCAGAGAAGCGTACCCAATGCCGAGTGAACACTTGGCCCGGCGAGATGGCAATTAAGAACCTCAGCACATCACTCTCTAACTTCGAGGAAGAACCGCCGCACTTGAAAAGCAGGGGTGAGTCTCCTGTCACTTACTCAGTAGGGGTCTTGCGAAACCCCAACCGTAAACAACGACGATAGCGAAAAGCAACTACAACAGCAGGAACGGCACTCGGTGGCCGGGAAAACCTCGGCTCTACTTCTACTCCTACTGTACTAGAAAACACGCCCCGATCTCGAGTCAGGGAAACATCGGTCTAACGGAAAGACCTCTGGCTACGCTGCCAGAAAACACACCCTGAGAACCCTGTTGTAGAGGCCCGTCTCGCAGACAAAGGCCCAACCCAAGACCACTCAGTCTAGGAACATAGTCACGACCTCACCGTCGTGAAACCAACAGCGTCTAGGGAAAACCCTCGGTGACGCTCACTAGAAACCCTAGACCTGTACCTCATGAACACACCCGAAAACTACATGTAAAACCACATCTCGCAGACGGTAAATGGAAACTCGAGTCACGTGAAACTCACGTCACGTGACGGGAGTACTGCCCACCTGAAGCAAGGCCGGATGTGTCCACTGATGACTTAGTCCGCGCCTCAAGTGTCTCGTTGCGACGCCCCAGGCGGAGACAGAGACACAATAGTAACCAGTACCACGAATAAGGACTAGCTGGGGTCGCGCTCGTCAGCATGTGTCCGACAGCTCCCAACTAAGTGTGCACACAAAGACCATGCACCCTAGGTCAGATCCTCTAGCTGATCTTCCCCCGAAGCCTAGACTCAGGCTGCGCGTGGGGGCCCTACGGCAACCAGCATAAAAATCATCTCTCCCGGGTAAGCCGCTTCACCACTCCTGGGTGGCCGGGTCAGCACACGCATGCCGTAAGAAGGCTACGACTAGTGGGAGGTCACTAAACGTGAACACGGAAAGCCACGCATGCACCCATCACGAGTAACGCGGAGTACCAGGTGGCACGACGCCACTAGACTTTGGACAGCCCACTAGACCTACTAAACCCTGTTGTGCATCCCTTGTTTTGATGATGACAAGTTGTATCTCATTGTCTTTACCATATGCACATGCCAAATGTTTAATATCTAAATGATCAATGCAGGTATATTGATGATTAAAATAGGCCAGCCAAAGGTCAAGGATGAACCAAACTCAATTCAGAAGCTCAGCCCTTCAAGATCTCCAAAACAGGTTCTGGACTGGCTCAGAAGCCGACACCTGAGGGCTCCGAAGCCGACACTTGAAGGGAGACAGAAACCAGGGAATTCTGGTTCTGTTCAGAAGCCGACCACGGAGGCCCTGGAAGTCGACACTTGAAGGCAGACAGAAACCAGGGAATTCTGGTTCTGTTCAGAGGCCGAACCACCTAAAAATCCCTGTCTCCTTTGTGTGATTGTTTGTGATCTCCGCTAGATGCATGCCTAGGTTCGTCTTTGTTATGCATAGAGTATACGCTTTAATTTCCGCTTAAGCCGCATAGTTTAAATTGTTTACATAAGTCTGCAATAGTTTTTGAATTTGGGGGCGGATCTATTCACCCCCCCTCTAGACCGCCATTCCATCTGCACAACAAATCCAACGGTCCTTGAGTCACACGACTCAGGGTCAAGACCGCTGCACGGGACGGCACAACGCCGTCAATCTAGCCTAATCCCTTGCTCCGAAACCATGGTAGCATGATTCCCAAGGTAGCTTACAAGTCGTCAAGACCATTCTCCCAACAAGGGAACACGGGAAACCTCTAGCCCCAGACTGGTTGACTAGACTCATAGTCCAAGGCCGCACACATGGCCCACTCGAAAACCACCTTCCGGAGAAGCCCACGCCGTGCGGGGAAGACCCACCGCACTCATGCTGACTCACGATGACTTAATCTAGCGAGAACATGAAAGCTTGGAACATAAAAGGTCACCCTGACTTTATAAACCAATGGGCACACTAATCGAGATAATATGATACCTCCGGACACCCAAAAACATGTTCACGGAACTCACGGGGTGTCCGGGACACTCATGGGCCAAGGGGAGTATGATCACCCGACTCCCACAAGCCCTGGCCTACTCGACAGACCGCCCACAAGAACACGCACACCACACGGGGCGCGTTAATAAACGTGGCACAAACCACGAGTGTGTTCACACAGGAACGCAGTCGGAAAGGGCACCATGATCCACTATTGACGCAGCGGGCACTCCGGGCGCGATAAGGTTGTTGACCGTTGACGCGACCAACTCCCTAAGTCCGTCAAAACATTGACGTGGCGGGTCCCCCAGTCGCGTGAAAACTGTTGACGCGGCTTAGCCGATGACCGCGATAAGGTCACGCTCAGTCTCCTGAGCGCGTTCTCAACCGCCTTACTGTTCATCTTCCTCGATGAACGCGGTGGCGTGATACGTCACCTTTGTGAAGAACGCGACCACTGTGGTGGGCGTGTTCTCGACCCGAAACCAAAAATGGCAACTCCGCTGATAAACCTCATTCCACGCCCCGTTCACACCCATGTGAAAGGGGAAACAAGGGGAATCCATTCCCCAACCTCTCTAGCACCGAGAGGACCCATTCAAACCCCAAAAAGACGATCAAATCACTAAAATCAGCTCACTCCCCATAACCACACGTTTTTACCCCGACAGAGAAATAACCCCACTCGGCTCGCCTCGGGCTACCAAACTCGCGGGAAATAAAGTACATGAGCTAGGGAACCATCCCCCTATCTCCACCGAAGATTCCGCGTGCCGAGGATGTCGATCCGCCAAAAAAATGCCGTTTAAACCCTCGCCGGCTCGTGATCCCACGAATCGCCTCCACCATCGCGATCCTCATCATGTGCCCGTCGCTCCATGCCCCACGAGCATCGCTGCCCCACCCTCGCTGCCTCCGTCGGCCGCCCGGAGTGAGAGGGGGAGAGGAGAGAGCATGAGAGAAGAGAGAGGGAAAGGGAGAGAAATGAGAGATGGAGAGAGAGAAAAAGAGGTTTTAGTATATAAAAAATCCAAAAATTTTGGAAAATATGAAAAATAGGGAAAAATCACCTCCCTGATCCTCGAAAAATGCACAACGCACGGGTAACGTCCTGGAGTGGGAGAACATAATGGTTCACCCTACATGGGGTCTGAAGGTCTGACATGCAAAAACATGCGTAAACCGCAAAACTCAATCCGAGACCCACGAAAATGATCTGAAACCCACGGATCCAGATCCGAATAATATCGAGAAAATCTGGGGCATTACAGCTGGCACACATTATTCAACATTACTAGGCTATTTTTCACCCTTATTGCCTATTTTACACCAATGACCACTTATTTGTCACCCTTAAACCGTAGCCATTGTTCAACTCTCTTCACCTTGCAGGCTTCAACGTGGCTACATTGACGGTAAGGCCTTATTGCGTCGATGCCACTTTGATGTTTCTTAACTCCTTCAGCCGTTCTCCTTTCTTCAACCTCAACAGAACTGGAGTCGACTCCACTAGCAATTTGAGTCAACTCCCCTTCTACGATTTTCACACTTTTAGCTCCGATAGCCATTTCCTAGTGCCAGAAGTTATTTTCCACCCTAAGGGACCTATTTGTCACCCTTAGTTCATATATTACACCCTTATCTGGAGATTTGTTAGTGATAGCTTGCTGCATAGTCTGCTTTCTGAATTTCACTCTTCTGACCATTTCCTTGATCCAAAGTCGAACCTATCTTCACAAGGCTCATGGAAATTCATGTATTAACATTATCAAATAGCCATTGACATCATCAAGAACATATGGAACTCAAGGATTCAAGCATTGACAACATTAATGTTGGGTTCGCTGTGCTCCCTCGTTGTCCTTGGTGATGGTTTTGATGATAAAAAAATAGTGTGTGTAGGTTTTGTGAAAAATGTCATTTGGTTCTTGCATATTCATCACGGGACATTTGAGATGTTTTGAGTCTTAACTTGATTGGTTGCGTATTGCTCATATCTTGATGGAATGAATGTGCTTCATGTATATAGTTCTTGGGTTGACTGGCCTTAATAGTTCTCCATGTATATACTTGCATTTGGATGACTAGGTTTATTGCTTTAACAAAGTGCCGACACTAGGTTGCTGAGTGTCGACACTTCCTATGTTTCACATGCACTGATCTATTTTTGGGTATTGGTTTTATGACTCTTCTTGCATGCTATTCTGTTGGCTAGTTCATTTTCTCAAATGGGGTTGAAGTTCCCTTGATGTGGTTCAGATTGCATTGGACTGCTAAGGTAGTTTTTCCGTTCTCCTTGGGATGGGTCGACCCCTGGCTCTTTGAGCATTGGTTCTTTCTTCGTTGTTCAGCTGGTCTTTTAATGTTAAGTCATGGGTTGTTCATGTAGAAATTGATTTAAGTTTGGTTGTGACTCATGCACCTTTTTCTATGTTTGTGGATTGAACATGATAAAATATGGATTTGTTTTTACTGATATTGCTTGTGAATGAGTTAAGTTCAGATTGCTTTTGATTTTGCTTGGACAAGGTTATGGTTCATGTGTGAACTTAAATGTTATCTAAGTGGGCAAGGGTTAATTGATTTGTTGATAACCTTTCATGCAAGAATTAATTTTTCAAATGAGAGTTTGTGCTGTGGATGAGTTGAAGCACTCTAGTTTAACCTCACAAGTGAATGCATCACATGTTTCTTATAGCAGGTTGAAGGAATCATGAATAGGTGATTGAGTAACTTATTTGGATTAACATATGCATTGACTTATAATTCTCATGAATTTGAATTTATGGAAAGTGCACGTTTAAATATGCCCACAAATAATTGAAATCATGGTAAGAATTCACTGTTGATGTATTTCCATGTGGCAAGATCAGATTTGATTCATATATCATGGTTTTTTGGGTTTCAATTGAGTTTAAATGAGTTTTCATAACTGTCAGTAATGTTAGAATATTAGGCACGGATTCAGAGGGGGGGTGAATGAATCCCCTTTTACAAACTGCGGAATTAAAGCTTTAACCAAATCTTGTCCTACACAAACTGGACAAGGAAGCTCATATGAGACTTATGGCTCACACTAAACAAGCTTCGAACACTTAGCGTATAGCAACAGAGAGTTGATAAACACAAACGATGAACCAGTGGGGAATGATGATGATAAGCATTCACACAAACAAACAAACGCTTGACAGAAGACATGGATCAAGCAAACACAATATCAGACATGCTACCCCTGAACAAGCAAGTAAAAGACCCTGTGAAGGAGATAGAGGAGATAGACAAACACACAAAGCAACCCATGGCACACTGAATTTTTAGGTGGTTCGGCCAGACCCCCATTCTGCCTACATCCACCCCTCACTCAAGCCGAGTGAGGATTCCCTTGCAAACCGTAAGAAGCAGACTCAGTTTGCAACAGACGCTGCCAAACAGCTTGAGATTGAGGGAGAAAAATCCCTCGACCTGGTCTTGCTTCCCACAAGACCAGCCCCCTAGCTCTGCAACCCACAGAACTAGAACCGGAGGTGAGCCTCCCTTCCTCCAAACAAGAGGGAAAAAACTGTGAGTGACACCCAGCCACTCACAACTGGAGACCAAAGTCTCCCTTCTCTTGAATCCTTAGAAGGAACACCAGTGAGCAATGTCCCGTTGCCCACCAACTAGAGGACACGTCCTCACTTCCTCTGAATCCACAGAGGGAAACTGGAGATCACTCACCCTTCTCCTGCTTGCGCAGAAGGAACCCCGATCCCACACCAGGGAATCGGAAACCACTAAGAAAATGGAAAACGAACAAACGAGAAAACAAAATGAGGAAAGCAAAAATGAATGTAGCTTCAATGACTCTGGATTTGATCCACGAGTCAATATATGATTAGATCTTCAATATAGAACAGACTGCTTCAATCTCGATCTCTCTCTTCTTATCTTGCTCACTCTCTGTTCTTCTTTCTCTGCTCATCACTCTCAACTCTCCCTTCTTCTTCTTCTCTAATCTCTCTCTCTACTTTTCTGGCGCTTCTCCCCTTTGTGGCTTCTCATTCCTGCTCTCCCTCTGCTAGAGCTTCTTCTTATTCTCACTTCTATGTTTTTTCTCTTCCTTTTCAATCACAGGATAGGCTTCTTTATACCCTCAGACTTGGGCCCCACCAGCTCATGCTTTAGGCCTGTGAAGACCTCTTTCCCGCACGTCTGGAGAAGGCACTTGTCAGGATCAGCGGTGTCCCACGTGGCCGATATTGATGATGTGTTGCTCACGTGGCAAAGGCTCAGTCCTGACTTGTCTTGGATCACGTGCACTACTTTAAGTTCTGCCAATCAGATTAGAAGCATTTCAACAAACACATTGCGTGTGAGGGTTTATACTTAAGCAAAAGTGTAATGTAGATAAATGATCAGGCTTGTCATACAGGTGTTCTACACAATGCCTTAGAGCATAACAGAAGATGCACAGGCTTGGTAGCATGAAGACAATGAGTGCTTCGACCATGTTCAACATCACGCACAGACATGTACTGAATTTGTATATGCTGAATGCAAGAAGTGCACTGACCTTGTATACATACAAGGCAAATGTACACGGACCTATAATTCACATGTGCACAGACCTTAGTGAATCGTGCACGGACCTTGTGTGAAGGAGGAAAAACATGCACCGACCTTGAAGACATATAAGCACAGACCTTGTGTATGCATAGGCAATGTATGCACTGACCTTGGTATGTGCAAAGTAGAACCTGCACCGACCGTGTGTATGGTCAAGACAAAAATCTGCACAGACCTTATGCACATGAAACATGAACTAGCACCGACCTTATGCAGCCTTAACTAAAACTAGCACCGACCTTAGATGTGAGAAACCACACCTAGCACCGACCTTATCTACGTGGAAACCCAACTAGCACTGACTCTATATGCACGATGCAAACCTGCACCGACTTTACAAGCATAATGCAAAAACCTGCACTAACCTTTGTTGGGTTCGTGGCACTCCCTCTTTCTCTTTGATAATGGTTTTGATGATTACAATATATGGTGCGGTTTGCGTTTGCATTGAAGTGAAATTCATTCATGATTATCTTGTGGAAAACGTCTTGTTGAAATGAGCTCATATGTTGATATCTTGTTTTGTAGGATTGGATGTTTGGACTTGTATAGTCTGAAGAGTCAACCTCACCCATTCAGGGAGTTGACCTATTCCTCATGGCACTGATCTGTATTTCATATGCTCAGACTTGAGCATTATATGTCTTAAGCAAACACTTCATGGATTTCTAATTTGGTGTTCTCATGCAAAACAGTCATATGTGATTTATCGAGTTTTCTTGATTTTCAAATGCATGTTATTTCTGGAAAGATCATGTTTTCATTGAGGGTCATAAGGCCCTTGGTGTGGTTGAATGGGATTGGATGTCCTTGGATTGAACCAGACTGCCTTTTGGCAGATCCTTTCTTCCCACTGCCTTGAGCCTTGCTCTTTGTCTTGGACTGTTTAGATGGGTTTAGGTCATGGACATACATGTCAATTTGATTGTGCCACTACCTAACGTTTTACTGGTTCACATGTGAGTTATTGGATTGGATGTTTTTGAGTCTACTTCATATGTGAATGTCATACAAGTTAATTGATCTCATGGGTGGTTTTTAGTGAGCTGAGTTTAAATTCTTTATATCTGAATCTTGCTGTCCATGGTATATGTGAGCTCAGCCTTGATTTGGATTGCATGTGTAATCTCATTGTGGTCAAGGTTTGTATGAACGATAAGTAAAAATGGGTTTTCCTACCTTGGACTGAATTGACTGAACTTGGAAGCTTTGAACTAAACATGCACTTAAGAATGGCTTAAATGTCTGCTATCTTCTCATATAGCTACTGACTTGGATTGTGAAGCCTTAACTGTGCGCATGATTCATTTCCCTTGGAGAACCATAGTTTGAATAGTTACATGAATAGCTTTCACTGACCCTATCATGATATTGTGGTTCATAAGCATGCAGGTTTAAATGTAAGTCAATCCAGTGGATCAATGGTAATATTTCATGGATTGAATCTATTTCAATCTCTGTGGTCTCAGTGGATTGTGAGAGTTTAATTTGATGTGAGACTAATGAAATTGAGCCTCTGTTATTGTAGGTTTCAAAAGAGATAGTCTTATGAGATGAAGAGCCTTGAAGTTCGGTTCTTCATATGGAGTGACTTAATGTGTTCATGTTACTGAACTTCCAAAAAGTCGAGGTTCATTTAAGTTTCCATATCTTGGAAGTTATGGTAAGAATTGCTGAATCTTCATGAGGCTTAAATGAACGTGATGCATTCGCATGATTTGTGGGTTTAACTCATAGTTTCGTAAAAAGTTCATGTAGCATCATGCTTATTTTTGTTCTAAAATTACCTTTAAAAATCATGTTTGATTGATGTTCTAAGACCCCTTATGCATGTCATTCTATTATTTTTGAATGGGTTGAATGATGGTTAATGGGTGTTTAATGCTTTGGGGGTTTCATTTGATTTAACTTGTTTTTCTCGTCTGTCAGAGAAAGTGTCGACTCAAGGAGTCGACACTTTCTAGCCAACTTGCTGGCTGATCACTTCTGGCTGCAAGTGTCGACTCCATGAGTTGACACTTAGAGGCCGGAGGTCTGTTTTCAATGAAAATAGAACCTCTAGTGAAAAGTGTCGACCCTATGAGTCGACACTTTCACCTAGGTCCTATTTTTATATAACAGGATAGAACGACATGAGAAAAGTGTCGACTCCAAGAGTCGACACTTTCTCTGGTTCGTCCGGATCGTGATTTCAGGATTGCTTACGAAATGCCCATTATGTGATCCGATTGTTATGTTTGATGGACGCAATCTATTACCACTGAGAGTGGATCTAGAGGGGGGTGAATAGATCTAATGTCCGATTTAAGACCAATATAAGGCTCTAATGCGGAATTTAAGTCGATCTACAATATCACTAACTAGAATCCTGGATCTGAATAGAAGTGAATCAAACTGTGAAAATAATCCGGAAATCCAATCACACACCAGTTCATAAACAATCGCACAAACATAAGACACCCAAGATTTTTAGGTGGTTCGGTCAGGAGACCTACGTCCACCCCACACTCAACTGAGTATGGCTTACTGCTGCGCAACACAGCTTGCGTCCGCTGGGCAGTACAGCTTGGCCTACAACCGCTGAGCTTCACAGCTTGTTGTCCGAGACCAAGTCTCGCCTGCTGAGGAGTTACAGCTTAACCTGTCCAGAGGATGCACCTCTGCAAACCCGCTGGGGATTACAGCTTACCCGTCCAGAGGCAGCACCTCTGCTAACAGCTGACTCACAGCTTGAAGAAACAATTTCGGAAAGCAAAAAATAGAATCAAACGAAAATGGGAAAACCCAAAAGAAATGTAGCTCAGAATGAGCAGTATCAGCTCTGGTATCTGAACCAAGAGATTGATTCACAAGCTCTCAAACTCTCTCAACTAATCTCTCTCAATCTTCTCTTCTTTCTCTTTTTCTTCTCTCTGCTTTTCTTCTCTGTGGATCTCAGGTGGCACTCTGCTGCTACAGATGTTCAGTTTCTCTGTTCGGACTTCACCACTCGATCAGCTTTCTTCTAGTGGAAAAGGTTTCATATATATACCAGCAGCAATTTGGATAAGGTGTGTGGCTTCCACATTTCCCGCCCAGAGAATTCGCCAGATCTGAAGAAATTTCGACCACATGGCAGCATCCTGGCTGGGCTGCTTCCACGTGTCACAATCTGGGCACCTCATCCTTCCTTGGATCACGAGCCAATCCTTCATCTTTGCACTTTAGTCCCTGTCAGTCAGTCGAAAGGAACTTATCAATTTAATGTCGACACTTTGTACAGACTTCATAGTATGCAATGCAGACATTGTATAGACTTGCTGAAGTGTAATGCAATGTGCAGACTTTGATCGTAGTTAAAGACAGCAATGTAAAGACTATGCATTGTATAGACTAGCTGAAGTGTAATGTGCAGCCATTGTATAGACTTTGTGAACGCGAAACAATGCCATGTACAGACTTTATATATGCAACGCTAGAGCATGTATAGACTTCATATATGCAGTGCTAAGGCATGTGCAGACTTCATATATGCAAGGCTGAGGTGTGTAAAGGCTTAGTGAATGCAACACTGAATCATGTACAGGCTTCACATTCACTATGCAGACGTTGTACAGACATGCTAATGTGTAACGTAGAATGCATCAAGCAAAGTGTGTACATTGAAGATATGCTCAAGAGTGTATAGACTTGATCAGACATCAGAAGCACAAGTGCTCAAGAGAGATGGTGGATGTACATACTTCAACTCTCAACTGAGACGGTGGATGTACAGACTTTAATTCTCAACTGAGATGGTGAATGTACAGACTTCAACTGCACGATGTATAGACTTTGGCAAAGCAAGGGCTGTACAGACTTCAAAGCTCAACTGAGACGGTGGATGTACAGACTTTGCATGAGACGCTAGACGCTGTACAGACTTGGAGACAATGCATGTTGCAGTGTATAGACTTAGCATTAAGCAAGGCAATGTATGGACTTCAAGTCATGAGACGCAAGTTGAGACGATGGATGATGTACAGACTTCAATGTGTGCTTGCAACACGATGTATAGACTTAGCCTATGCAGACTTAGTCTGAAGTACAGACTTTGCATTAAGCAAGGCGCTGTATGGACTTCGAATCATGAGACGTTGATTAAGACAGACGATGTATAGACTTGTGCTGTGCTGCAAGATGGCAGTGTACAGACTTGGTTAGGACTGTCTAGACTTTGCATACTAGCTATGGCGATGTATAGACTTGCAAAAGGAAGGGCTGTACAGACTTGAGCAAGCAAGGTCTGTATAGACTTGAGAGTTCATGATGTATAAACTTGCCAGAGGAAGTGGACGATGTACAGACTTCACCGATGTCTAGACTTTGAATGAATGTGCATGCATTGAATAGACTTCGCATATGATGTACAGACTTGCTAGTCAGACAGGCACAAGCTCTGTACAGACTTTAGCGTGCAGACAGGCCATGTGAATGTATAGACTTATGTTCTAAACGATGCACAAACACAACAATGCAATGTATGGACTTTGATTGTGTAGACTTATGTATGTGCAATGTGTAGACCTGTGTGTGTGTGCATGACGATGTATAGACTCTTACTGCATAGAACACATAGACAATCTGACAGAGATAATTTCATCAAAACATAAACAGTTGCCAATCAATCAAAACAAGCTGTTGCCAATGAAATAAAGCTATTGTCAACATCATCAACACAGAGGAGTCACAACAATCTCCCCCTTTTTGATGATGGCAACACCGTATCATATGGAATAGCAACATCCTATCATACAGATGTAATTTTGATGAAAGACATGAATTATTAGTCAGATTTGTCATGCAGATGCTATGGATGCATGCTGAGAAATGAAAACAGCTCCCTGCCAACAAGATCTCCCCCTATGCCATAATATGATGCATACACTCCCCCTGGAATACTGGAATTCACCAAACACACAATAAATTCTCCCCCTTTGCCATCAACAAAGAGGAGGGAAAGAAAGTACAAGGGAAGGAACAAGAGAAATCATCTGACTGGCATTCTGAACAAGTAGTTCAGGAATAAGCATTCTAAAGCACAGAGTCTTCAATCATATGAATTTAGAAACTGCTTTCAGATAGACTTCTGGTTTAAAGGTTATAAATTTTGAGTTCATGCACTACAATCAATGGATAAGTTTTATGTGCATGATAAAACAATAAACCAGAATCACATTTGCATGAGAGATTCAGTTTCAAAATATCTTACTTTCATAAACTCAGTAAAAATATGGTTAAGAGATACCAGGTCATGTATTGAAATTAAACAAATTGACATCCCTAAAATTTCTTTTCAAGGAACAGCATTTTCAATATTATTTCATTAAGGGCATTCAGGTACCATTTGTCTTTTTACGTAAGGGTATACGTTTATCAGACGCCAATACCCCTAGATACTCAACATGATGGACAATTCTGCTTATGATCAAACTCAATAAAATTGATTTACACCTTTTTGTGTGAGGGTACACGTTTATCAGACGCCAGTTACTCCCAGGTACTCAGTGAAACCACCCTACTGTTTTGATCATTTTATACAGAGATAACTGATACACCTCATGACTTAAGTATTGTTCATTTCTTTGATGGATCACTTAGTTTCTCAGTATTTTACCAGTCATTGCTCTGCCAATGTTATGTTTCAATTAATTTTCAATGTTTTTCAATATCTTTCTTAGCTGTCCTTTATTTGTTTCAGAATGACTTGTTTAAGAACAATACACATACTTAGCCTTCTCTAACAGGATTTTAGATGAGTTTTTAGATTTCAGATATAATTGGCTTTGTCTGACATGAAATAAGATAGGGGTTGAGAGCTTTATCAATTTTCAACTTTCTTATTTACTGATTGCAATCTTTAAACTTTAAAGTTTATAAAATTTAAACCATTAAGTCAGTCTTCAAGCAATTAAAATTCTTATAAAGGAAGAAGTCTGTTTTCTATTGCTTAAGACTAGAACTGACTAACAGATTGCCATATTGTCAGACTCAACTCATTTAGGGTCAAAGAATTTGGATTTCAATAAAGTTGATGACCACTCTGAATTTCTAACAATACTCCCCCTGTCTATATGCATGTGGTTTTAGATGAGAGAGAGCTTAGACATAGTCATGACTAAATGATATGCAATGATGATCATGAGTGTGATGCCAAAAAAATATGAATGTCATGCATGATTATGAGTCTGTTGCAACATTCAACATTCACAAGGTTTATTCAAGCCATCAGAGAGTTTATTCATTATACTGAAATTTACACAAGCCAAGTTCTCTTCTAAGAAATTTAAACATTTCATTCCCAAGAGGCTTAGTAAAAATATCAGCAATTTATTTTTCAGTTTCAATGAAGTTCATTTCAATTTCCTTTTTATTTACAACATCTCTAAGAAAATGGTGTTTTATCTCTATATGCTTAGTCCTAGAATGATGAACATGATTTTTAGCAAGGCATATAGCACTAGTATTATCACACAAAATTGGAATACATTCCAGTTTTATCTGATAATCAACCAGTTGGTGCTTGATCCAAAGTACTTGGGCTGCACAATTACCAGCTACAACATATTCAGCTTCAGCTGTGGACAAAGCAACTGTGTGTTTCTTCTTGGATGCCCAAGATACTAAACAGCCACCAAGGAATTGACAGTAGCCACTAGTACTTTTTCTATCTACTCGACACCCAGCATAGTCTGCATCAGTGTAGGCTAGAAGTTCTAACTCACACCTAGCAGGATACCATAGACCAAGCTCTTGAGTGCCTAATAGATACCTAAAAATCCTTTTCACAGATTTAAGATGTGATTCTTTAGGACTAGCCTGAAATCTAGAGCATAAACACACTACAAATTGAATATCAGGCCTAGATGCTGTAAGATATAGAAGGGATCCGATCATACCTCTATCTAGCCTTTGGTCCACTGGTTTACCTTGAGGATCTTCATCTAAGCTGGTCGAGGTACCCATTGGAGCAGCTATTTCTTTGAGGTATGCCATCTTGTATTTCTTCAGTAAATCCCTTATGTACTTGGACTGAGAGATGAAAGTTCATCTTTTGATTGTGTCACATGTAGTCCAAGAAATAATTTGAGCTCACCCATTGAGCTCATTTCAAACTCATTAGTCATTATCTGAGAGAATTTCTCACACAATTTGGAGTTAGTTGACCCAAAGACAATGTCATCCACATAAATTTGAATGATAAGAATATCTGAATGACTTACCTTAGTAAACAGGGTTTGATCAACTACACCTCTTGTGAAGTTCTTATCTGTGAGGAATTTGCTCAACCTGTCATACCAAGCTCTAGGAGCTTGCTTAAGACCATAGAGAGCTTTTCGAAGTTTATACACATGATTGGGGAAGTCTAAACATTCAAAGCCAGGAGGCTGCCTCACATAGACATCCTCACTGATTTCCCCATTCAGAAAAGCAGATTTTACATCCATCTGCTGAAGATTTATTCCTAGGGAACATGCATAAGCCAATAAAATTCTGATTGCTTCTAACCTGGCTACAGGGGCAAAAGACTCTTCAAAGTCAATTCCAAATTCCTGGTTATACCCCTGAGCTACAAGTCTGGCCTTATTTTTAATGACATTCCCTGATTCATCAGTTTTATTTCTGAATACCCATTTAGTCCCTATGACTGTTTCATGATCAGGAGGTGGAACCAAGTGCCACACCTTATTCCTGTCAAATTGATTGAGCTCTTCATGCATGGCATTAATCCAATGCACATCCTTAAGAGCACAGTCAATGGACTTGGGTTCTACATTTGATACAAAGGCATATGCATTCAATTCATTTTGAATTCTTAAGTGGCCTCTAGTCCTAGGAGGGTCATGCAAATTGCCAATCACATTATCTACAAGATGATCTTTTAGATATCTAATGTTGACAATTTCATTATCATGATTTTCATTTACCTCCCCCTGAACTGTAGGCTCTTCTTCATTAAGCTCTTCATTTCCTTCCTCATCTTCGGATTTGTCTGCAGGATTCCCTTCTTTCAGAATATCACCATTGTCTTCATTCCTGCATTGACCAATACTAGACTTTACCAAAGATTCATCAAAAATAATATGTGGAGATTCTTCAAGAGTTTTGGAATTCAGATTATACACCCTATATGCTCGGGTGTTTTCAGAGTAACCAAGAAAAATTTCTGGTTCACCTTTAGGTTCAAATTTATCAAGGTCTCTTTTATCATTTATATGAATAAAACATTTACAACCAAAAACCTTGAAATGAGCAATAGAAGGTTTCTTACCCTTTATGATCTCATAGGGTGTTTTTTGGGTAGAAGGTCTTACCATGGCTCTGTTAATTACATAACAGGTAGTATTTACTGCTTCAACCCAAAACTTCCTTGGCAGACCACCTTCAACCAAGAGTGTACGACCCATCTCCACCAAGGTTATGTTCCTCCTCTCCACAACTCCATTCTGCTCAGGTGTCCTTGGTGAGGAGTACTTGTGATGAATTCCATTTGACCTGCAGAATTCATCAAACTGTGAGTTTTCAAACTCACCTCCATGATCAGTTAAAATATTTTCAATTTTCTGGTTTTTCTTAAGACAGAACTCCTGAAATTCTGAGAATGCATCACTTTTATGTGATAAGAAATATACCCAAGTATACCTAGAGAAGTCATCTACCATGACAAACCCATACTTCCTCCCTGATAAGCTGACAGACCTGGTTGGCCCAAAAAGGTCCATGTGTATCAGCTCATAGGGTTTAGAAGATAGATTTTCTGTTCTAGATTTAAATGACTTTCTAGTTAACTTTGACTGAGTACATGCATCACAGATTTTATTTTCTTTCTTAAAGGAAACTTCAGGAAGTCCTCTAACCATGCTATGCTTATTCAGTTTATGCAATACAGTGTAACTAGCATGGCCTAACCTACGATGCCATAAAAATGCTAAGTCCTCTCTGCTAGCAGTAAGGCATAGGTTAGAATGTTGTATATCATCTAAGTCTATCATGTAAGTGTTATTTATCTTTTTACCAGAAAATTTAACAGTTTCGGAATCAGGTTCAAAAACTTTGCAGCATTGAGAGTTAAAAAGAACTTTGCATCCTTTATCACATAGTTGGCTGATGCTAAGTAAATTATATGCTAAACCTTCAACCAACATGACATCTTCAATGCAACAGGTAGTACACTTACCTACCTTACCTGTCCCAACAATCTTACCCTTTGTGTTGCTACCAAAGGTGACAAGGCCTCCTTGTTTCTCTGTCAGCATGCAGAACTTGGCCTTATCTCCTGTCATATGCCTGGAGCAGCCACTATCCAAGTACCACAAATTGTTCTTGGCTGCCAGGCATACCTGCACACACAATTAGGTAGAGAAGTTTGGAACCCAAGACTGATTGGGCTCCAGAGAAGATGAAAAGTAATTAAAACAAGAGAGCAGACTTTTAGGAATCCACATTTGTTTGAAACAGTTCTGTTCAGTGGATTTTCCAGATTTCTTTTTGTTATGCTTTTTCTTGTTGACACTAGCATGATTATTTACAGATTGATTATTTCTGTGCCAGTGCCTTGGCCAGGGTGTATTCACGAATTTTTGGCCATAGTAATCATTGGGCTGGCTGTAGAAATGTTGGTTCCTAGGTGTCCAAGAGCCATACCCATTAACCCAATTTCTAGTGTAAGGTTTATAGGACTATGTAGCATGATGTCCATAACCTGTAAACCTTCCTTGAGTCCTAGTCCATCCTGACCTATTTGGATAGGTTGACTGTGCAAAGAAGTGGGACTGGGCTCTAGGTTGGTAGAAATGTTTGGGTTGAGCTCTAAAAGCATTCTGCCTCCCCTGCACCTTGGACCTTGCTGACCTATTCATAGGTGTATATTGGGTCTTCTTCAGAGGTGGTGGTGATGGTGGAGACTTGGTGACCTTAACATGGGGTTTAAAAGACTGTGTAGGTTGACCCCTAACCTGAGACTGAGCTTTGGGATTTTGCTTGGATGTGCTAGCTCTACTAGGCTCACTCAGCTTTTGTTTGCCCTTCTCCTCAGCACTGGGCTTTTTCAGATTTACAGCTTTGTTCACTGAAATGTTTGACTTCATGTTGATTAGAGGTCCTTTCTCTTTTTGTGCGACAAATGAAATAGTTTTCATTCCAAAGCTTTTTGTTGCACTAGAATTAAATCCAAGGCCCTCTTTTCTGAAGTTGACTTTTGACCCTAACAAAGCATTTAGGTTATCTGAACCTTGGGTCATTTTCTCAATGGTTTTAAGCTTGTCCTCATTATCCTTTTGAATGTCTTCAATGGATTTTTTCAGTTCTGTATTCACACTTAGGACAGCTTGATATTTTTCATTCACAATTTTTATCTCACTTTCATATTTCTGAATTTTCAACTTCCATTCATCAGCTTCTTTTTCTAACCTCTCATTATCTTCTTTAGAGGCTTTTGACTCATTCTTGATTTCTTCTAATTCAGAACATGTGAGTTTGAGTTTATTATTCTCAGATTCAAGACATGCAATTTTATCAGTTAGAGTTGTATCATTTTGCATGGAGTTAATCTTTCTTCTTAGATGCCTGTTTTCCCTTCTAATGTCATCTGCTTTATCAGCTATTTCATGATAGGCATCTACCCAATCAGCAATAGTAAAATTATCGAATCGAGAAGTTACCTCATCTGAATCCTCCTCTCTGTCTTCAGAGCTTGTTACCATAAGGCAAATGGGCTTTTCAGATTCGGCTTCACTGTTAGAGGTATTGCTCAAGGAGCCTTCATCTTCATCACTCCAAGTACTCACCATAGCTTTTCCTTTCGTGTTCTTCTTCTTTGACTTGTCCTTGTATTTCTGATTCTCTGGACAGTCAGCTTTCAGATGGCCTATCTTCCTGCATTGATAACAAGTATTAGTTTCAATTTTCTTTGCATGGTTATGTTTATACCTTTTATCCCTTCGGCCGCCACTATACTTCTTTTGGCTGAATCATCCTCCTTCTTTCCTGAGGAACCGCCTGAACTCTCTGGTCATCATTGCCATCTCAGTACGAGTTATATCTTGTTCATTCAGGCTCTCCTCGGATGATGATCCACTAGAGCTGGATCTGCTGGACTTGCTGGATTTGCTGGCACCAGCTTTCAGAGCGATTGGCTTCTTCTTCTTTTCAGCTTCCTCTATCTTTGGCAGATTAATCTCATATGCCATCAGCGAGCCAATTAGCTCATCTGCCCTTGTATTTCGTAAATCCCTTGACTCCTCCATAACTGTAGCTTTAGTATGCCAAGCATGAGTCAGGGAAAGCAATATCTTCCTCACTACATCGTATTCTATCTGAGCCTTCCCGAGACCTCTAAGACCATTTGTGATGATAGTTAATCGAGAGTACATCTCCTTGATGGTCTCATTTGGCTTCATCTTGAAGGCTTCATATTCTGACACAAGGAAATTAGCCTTCGTCTCTCTAACCTGAGAAGTCCCTTCATGAATAACTTCCAGTGCATCCCACATCTCTTTAGCTGAGCTGCAAGCTGATACTCGAGAAAATTCCGTGGGGTGCAGAGAGCATTGAATAGCGTTTATGGCGCTCCAGTTTAGAGTAGACCTTCTGATCTCCTCCTTGGTCCAGACTTCCTCATTAGGGGACAGCTCATAAGGTCCCTTGCTGACTACCTTCCAGATCTCATAATCCTTCGCCCTCAAAAATACTTGCATACGGTTCTTCCAGTATGCATAGTTAGATCCATCAAAGAAAGGGGGCTTGGTGGTTGAGTGTCCTTCAGCGATCATCCCTCGAGCATCCATCTGTACCTTCCTCTTCGGGCTGTAAGTCCCTGTAGAAGAGTTAGGCTCTGATACCAACTGTTATGTTAGATGGACGCAGTCTATTACCACTGAGAGTGGATCTAGAGGGGGGTGAATAGATCTAATGTCTGATTTAAGACCAATATAAGGCTCTAATGCGGAATTTAAGTTGATCTACAATATCACTAACTAGAATGTTGGATCTGAACAGAAGCGAATCAAACTGTGAAAATAATCAGGAAATCCAATCACACACCAGTTCATAGACAATCGCACAAACACAAGACACCCAAGATTTTTAGGTGGTTCGGTCAGGAGACCTACGTCCACCCCCACACTCAACTGAGTATGGCTTACTGCTGCGCAACACAGCTTGCGTCCGCTGGGCAGTACAACTTGGCCTACAACCGCTGAGCTTCACAGCTTGTTGTCCGAGACCAAGTCTCGCCTGCTGAGGAGTTACAGCTTAACCTGTCCAGAGGATGCACCTCTGCAAACCCGCTGGGGATTACAGCTTACCCGTCCAGAGGCAGCACCTCTGCTAACAGCTGACTCACAGCTTGAAGAAACAATTTCGGAAAGCAAAAAATAGAATCAAACGAAAATGGGAAAACCCAAAAGAAATGTAGCTCAGAATGAGCAGTATCAGCTCTGGTATCTGAACCAAGAGACTGATTCACAAGCTCTCAAACTCTCTCAACTCATCTCTCTCAATCTTCTCTTCTTTCTCTTTTTCTTATCTCTACTTTTCTTCTCTGTGGATCTCGGTGGCACTCTGCTGCTACAGATGTTCAGTTTCTCTGTTCGGACTTCACCACTCGATCAGCTTTCTTCTGGTGGAAAGGTTTCATATATATACCAGCAGCAATTTGGATAAGGCGTGTGGCTTCCACATTTCCCGCCCAGAGAATTCGCCAGATCTGAAGAAATTTCGACCACATGGCAGCATCCTGACTGGGCTGCTTCCACGTGTCACAATCTGGGCACCTCGTCCTTCCTTGGATCACGAGCCAATCCTTCATCTTTGCACTTTAGTCCCTGTCAGTCAGTCGAAAGGAACTTATCAGTTTAATGTCGACACTTTGTACAGACTTCATAGTATGCAATGCAGACATTGTATAGACTTGCTGAAGTGTAATGCAATGTGCAGACTTTGATCGTAGTTAAGGACAGCAATGTAAAAACTCTGCATTGTATAGACTAGCTGAAGTGTAATGTGCAGCCATTGTATAGACTTTGTGAATGCGAAACAATGCCATGTACAGACTTTATATATGCAACGCTAGAGCATGTATAGACTTCATATGTGCAGTGCTAAGGCATGTGCAGACTTCATATATGCAAGGCTGAGGTGTGTACAGGCTTAGTGAATGCAACACTGAATCATGTACATACGTCACATTCACTATGCAGACGTTGTACAGACATGCTAATGTGTAACGTAGAATGCATCAAGCAAAGTGTGTACATTGAAGATATGCTCAAGAGTGTATAGACTTGATCAGACATCAGAAGCACAAGTGCTTAAGAGAGACGGTGGATGTACATACTTCAACTCTCAACTGAGACGGTGGATGTACAGAGTTTAACTCTCAACTGAGACGGTGAATGTACAGACTTCAACTGCACGATGTATAGACTTTGGCAAAGCAAGGGCTGTACAGACTTCAAAGCTCAATTGAGACGGTTGATGTACAGACTTTGCATGAGACGCTAGACGCTGTACAGACTTGGAGACAATGCATGTTGCAGTGTATAGACTTAGCATTAAGCAAGGCAATGTATGGACTTCAAGTCATGAGACGCAAGTTGAGATGATGGATGATGTACAGACTTCAATGCGTGCTTGCAACACGATGTATAGACTTAGCCTATGCAGACTTAGTCCGAAGTACAGACTTTGCATTAAGGAAGGCGCTGTATGGACTTCGAATCATGAGACGTTGATTAAGACAGACGATGTACAGACTTATGTTGTGCTACAAGATGGCAGTGTACAGACTTGGTTAAGACTGTCTAGACTTTGCATGTGAGCTATGGCGATGTATAGACTTGCCAAAGGAAGGGATGTACAGACTTGACCAAAGCAAGGTCTGTATAGACTTGAGAGTTCATGATGTATAAACTTGCCAGAGGAACTGGACGATGTACAAACTTCACCGATGTCTAGACTTTGAATGAATGTGCATGCATTGAATAGACTTCACATATGATGTACAGACTTGCTAGTCAGACAGGCACAAGCTCTGTACAGACTTTAGCGTGCAGACAGGCTATGTGAATGTATAGACTTATGTTCTAAACGATGCACAAACACAACAATGCAATGTATGGACTTTGATTGTGTAAACTTGTGTGTGTGCAATGTGTAGACCTGTGTGTGTGTGCATGACGATGTATAGACTCTTACTGCATAGAACACATAGACAATCTGACAGAGATAGTTTCATCAAAACATAAACAGTTGCCAATCAATCAAAACAAGCTGTTGCCAATGAAATAAAGCTATTGTCAACATCATCAACACAGAGGAGTCACAACACCGATGGCCTTGGCTTTTTACCCCAATAGCCTTAGGGTTTCTCCTATGGATTGGGTGTGACTGTGAGTGTGTTTTTACATGGGCTAACATGTCTTTTGTGGCTGCCCTGTTTGTTGTATATGTAGCCGCATTCTCCCACAATGGGAGATGGATCCCCTTGCGCTAACATTGTTCTATCTGCTGCCGGTGAAGAAGAACGAGGAGGAGAAGGTGCCTGCATCGGCTGGAGAAGGAAGACGCAGCCGCCAACGACCGCGTCTCATGATCCCGAGCTTGAAGCTGGAGGGAGCCGTCGCTACTCTCTTCACCGGTTGTTGGCTTGGGTGTATCTATTAAAGGGGCTGAGTTCTTCTCTCACAGTTTTATCATTCTAAAGCACTCTTCTATTCTATCTCCGAGTTGTGTGAAGAGTAAGGGGATATCTAAATCATTCATTTCCATATTCCTGTTTGAGATTAGCTTAAAGTTTAGGCTTATTATTTCTATCTACTCTTTCAGGTGAAGAAGAAAAAGGAGGAGAGGAAAGGTCCTTGAGGGGCGCATCTGTTCTTGGTGATTGAAGGAGTGCCTGGAGCGTGGAATGTGAAGGAGTACACCTTGGACTTTCAAGGAAGACAAATGGCTGCTCCGACACCCTGTGGATTCGACTTCCTCCAACCTGGACTTCAAGGGAGATTTTCATACACCCATTGGAAAACAAAAGGGAAAAGTTCTATGTCTGTCACCCACTTCCTTGTGTTGATTTTCTTGATCTAAATCTTTTGTGAGTGTTTATTGATCATAAATCAATATCCTTTGTGGTCATTGTATATCCTTTGTGTTTGTTAAACTTGATATATCATTGTGTGTGTGGACAGAGCTGCGTCTCTGTGTGGTTCTAGTGTCCGGGGTGTGTTCCCCGATGTTGTGTATGTGTGTGCTACAGTGGCAACGTTTTGGGGCTTGTCCCCATGTGGATATTGCTGCAGAAGCAGCGTGTGTGTGGTTGGGGCTCGTGCCCGTGTTGCTACGTTCTGTAGCGTGGAGTGAAGCCTCACCCGGTTGGGTGAGGGGTGGATGTAGGGAGCCCGTCGTGGTCCTGAACCACCTAAAAATCTCTATGTCTCGTGTGATTGCCTGTGTGTTTATCCATTTCTTCTATCTCCCCTCACAGGTCAACTTGTAGATTTTTATTCACGACACATCCACAGATTGCTACCTCCGTTATCCGTCTTAAGCATAAATTTATCTGTGTTGAGCTTGACTTGTTTGATTAGTTGCATTGTTAATTCGAGTGAGATCGGAAAGCTTGAGAGAACTCTTTTAATCTCACATCTGTTTAAGGTAATTAACGTTGTTAGTTTTATTTTTGTTGGAATAGTTAAGAAAGTTTTTAAAATCCTCCATCTCGGCAAGGGACAATTCAACCCCCCTTTCTAGCCAACTTGCTGGCTGATCACTTCTGGCTGCAAGTGTCGACTCTAAGAGTCGACACTTTTCACCAGAGGTTCTGTTTTCATTAAAAACAGCCCTCTGGCCTATAAGTGTCGACTCATGGAGTCGACACTTGCAGCCAGAAGTGATCAGCCAGCAAGCTGGCTAGAAAGTGTCGACTCCTTGAGTCGACACTTTCTCTAACAGATGAGAAAAACAAGTTAAATCAAATGAAACCCCAAAAGCATTAAACACCCATTAACCATCATTCAACCGCATTCACAAACAATAGAATGACATGCATAAGGGGTCTTAGAACATCAATCAAACATGATTTTGAAAGGTAATTTTAGAACAAAAATAAGCATGATGCTACATGAACTTTTTACGAAACTATGAATTAAACCCACAAATCATGCGAATGCATCACATTAATTTAAGCCTCATGAAGATTCAACAATTCTTACCATAACTTCCAAGATATGGAAACTTAAATGAACCTGGACTTTTTGGAAGTTCAGTAACATGAACACATTAAGTCACTCCATATGAAGAACCTAACTTCAAGGCTCTTCATCTCATAAGACTATCTCTTTTGAATGGAAGTTCAGTAACATGAACACATTAAGTCACTCCATATGAAGAACCTAACTTCAAGGCTCTTCATCTCATAAGACTATCTCTTTTGAAACCTGCAATAACAAAGGCTCAATTTCATCAGTCTCACATCAAATTAAACTCTCACAATCCACTGAGACCACAGAGATTGAAATAGATTCAATCCATGAAATATTACCATTGATCCACTGGATTGAGTTACATTTAAACCTGCATGCTTATGAACCACAATATCATGATAGGGTCAGTGAAAGCTATTCATGTAACTATTCAAACTATGGTTCTCCAAGGGAAATGAATCATATGCACAGTTAAGGCTTAACAATCAAAGTCAGCAGCTATATGAGAAGATAGCAGACATTTAAGTCATTCTTAAGTGCATGTTTAGTTCAAAGCTTCCAAGTTCAGTCAATTCAATCCAAAGTAGGAAAACCCACTTTTACTTATAGTTCATACAAACCTTGACCACAATGAGATTACACATGCAATCCAAATCAAGGCTGAGCTCACATATACCATGGATAGCAAGATTCAGATATAAAGAATTTAAACTCAGCTCACTAAAAACCGCCCATGAGATCAATTAACTTGTATGACATTCACATATGAAGTAGACTCAAAAACATTCAATCCAATAATGCACATGTGAACCAGTAAAACCTCAGGTAGTGGCACAATCAAATTGACATGTATGTCCATGACCTAAACCCATCTAAATATTCCAAGACAAAGAACAGGGCTCAAGGCAGTGGGAAAGAAAGGATCTACCAAAAGGCAGTCCGGTTCAACCCAAGGACATCCAATCCCATTCAACCACACCAAGGGCCTTATGACCCTCAATGAAAACATGATCATTCCAGAAATAACATGCATTTGAAAATCCAGAAAACTCGATAAATCACATATGAATGTTTTGCATGAGAACACCAAATTTGAAATGCATGAAGTGTTTGCTTAAGACATATAATGCTCAAGTCTGAGCATATAAAATACAAATCAGTGCCATGAGGAATAGGTCAACTCCCTGAATGGGTGAGGTTGACTCTTGAGACTATACAAGTCTAAACATCCAATCCTACAAAACAAGATATCAACATATGAGCTCATTTCAACAAGATGTTTTCCACAAGATAATCATGAATGAATTTCACTTCAATACAAACGCAAACCACATGATATATTGTAATCATCAAAACTATTATCAAAGATAAAGATGGAGTGCCATGAACCTAACAATCTCCTCCTTTTTGATGATGACAATATATTGTGACCACCAAAATTCTCTCCCCCTTTGGTATTATCAAAAAAATTGGGGACCAAGGAGAACAGATAGAGAAGTGCAAACAGAAATAGAAGGATATATAAAGCCTATGGTGCACGAACCCAACAATTAGCCTCCCACGAGAGGAAGGTGTGAGAATTATGAACAAGCAACATCAAGCAGCGAATGACATTTGTCGTGCAACATGCAAGATGATAGCTATATGTGCAAATGCTCAGTTTTTGAACTATGTGCAGAAAGTATGATTGAACTATGCACAAGTGAATGATTTAACTAGACTATATGCAGAATGTGAAACTAAGCTATGCACAAAATGTATAGTGCTCAAGAGCTCGTTATTCTCCCCCAATTGTCAAGAATAAAAACCAGCTAACAAAGGGTTATTTAACATGTTATTTACAAGTATAACCTATTGAAGCAAACTATGAAATGAAGTATGACATGATCAAGAGGGATCAAGCATTCGAACACTCAATCATGCATAGTTAAATATTGACTCATGCAAGTCCCTTCGGGACGGGTGTAAGGATTATGCAATCGATTGTAGAACATGATGTGCATGAGCAATACTAAGAAGGTCGTGCTTTCATAAATAAGGTACTGCATAAATAATGAAGAACGACTGATTCATAAGGAACATTCACACAATCAAACCCAAGGTGCATATGTGAAGATTGAGTAATGAAGTTCAAATCAATATGGAAAATTAGATTTTCTAAAGAACACTAAAAAGAGCTTCTCATCCATACACTTTCATACATAATGCTCGAATATTGGTAGCTACATATAACCCCATTTTTTTTAAATACTAAAATTGGTGTGACTAACCTTTTGACACGAGTTGTATCCTTTGTCTCAGGGACACTTCACGGTTACTCAGTTTCGCTTCACTGTAGATGTTGTCACTTTTCGACGCGAGTTGTACCCTTTGTCTCAGTGGCACTTCCCAGCTACTGGGTGGCAAATCACACTTATTTTAAATGTGGATTAGTTTCTCCTTAAGACGTGAGTTTCCTCCTTTATTTCAGAGGGGATTTCTAGCTATTCGGATTCACGTTCCACTTATCCAATCTTTTGAAGGGGTAAACAGCTCTTTCCTCATGAGATATGTGAATTTCATGTAGAGAATCAAAAGTCCTTAAAAGTGTAGAGTAGAAAATTGTAATCCTTATTAGGTTGAATCATTATCTCAAAAAGGTGCTATTTCTGTGGATGGCTGTATTGAATGTAAAAGATGAATTAGCCTTATCACAGTAATGTCTCCCCCTAAATGTATGCACGGTTATAAAAAAAAAATCTCCCCCTTAATATATGCCATGTAGCAAACATGTCGAAATCAATGTAATTTCATTTAGCAAGGAATAAGTCATAGAAGTAGTCAAAAAGTGGTTGTATAAAGTATATGCATGCAATCAACCAGGGATCTTTCAATATTTTCAAGCAAATGATTATCGGTACTTGGCGGAGTACATTGATCCGAAGACCACCATCACACATGAGGAAAGCTTCCAGTTGGACATAATCCAACCTTCCACTATCGCCATTTGATATACCGAATAACCATGGCATTCAAGCACTCGAGTATGAAGTGTATGCATTTATATGCATGTAAGTGGACGGTTAAACAAAGACCTTCTTTATTTACAAGTATGCAAAGATGTGTATGATAAGTGCAACGTGTATCAGCAACTAAGTGTGTAAGCTGTGTATGCAAAGATGAACCATTATATGTAAAAGGTGATTAAAAGTGTGAAAGACTTTATGCACAGTGTAAATCATTCAAAACCAAATTTTTATTTGCGAAGCGAAAGAGAAGGTGTGTATGAAGAACTACATATATGCACTGTTAAGCATTCAAAGACTAAATTTATTCATAAAATGTGAAATGGAGACTATGCGAAGTAGACATAATCACCTAGCCACTTAACCTGCAAATTTCAACACATTTGAAGTTGTTAAAATCAACAAAACAAGAATACAATTGTTTAAATGCAAATTCCAAATTCAACTTTTACCTTTGCAGATTTTTCAAGATGAACTTCATCAAAATAAGTTTCAAAATAAACCAATTTTTTTTCTTGCCTTGATAGTCCACATTTATAGACATTCCTCGGCCTCAAGGCGCCCCTGCAAAATAGGTTCTCATTTTGAAGTTTTGGGTACCCAAGCCATCTTAGGTCCCGAGGGGTTAGTTCTGACATGAGGAGATGTATTTCTATATCTCCTGGCGAACTGATCATCATCAAATCTCATTGTGGAACAGTCATTCATACAATGACCATTCTCACCGCAATAATAACAATAAGAAAATTTTCTTTTCATGGACCATTTTTCATCATTTTTCATTAAAAAGTAATTATTCATCATGTGTCCATGTTCACCACAATAATAACATGAAAAATTCTTTCTGACAAACCATTCATCATCATTTTTCTTTATAAAATAATTTTTCATTACATGACCATGCAAACCACAATAGAAGTAATGAACATTGAAATTTTTCTTCTTTGGTTTTTCAGAATTCTTAGAATCATCAACCATGTTCACTCTAGACTTAGAAGCTTCATCATCATCAAACTTCATTAAAAAGCAATTGTATATGTCATGACCAAAGTTCCCGCAGTAATAACATGAAACATTCCATCTTTTACTTGTTGCATGATTATGTTTGACAACAAGGGGTTTTGCATACGCACAAGAGCAATCAACAACATTTTTCTATTTTTTATTTTCTTTTACAGATGTGGACATGAGTTCATTCAAACTTTTTATTTGATTTTCTAAAGACAAGACATGCAATTTAGAGCTAGCCAATTCTTTCTCACAAGATGCAATTTTCTCATTTAACAAAGAGTTAACAACCTTGTGATTTTCAATTTCTTGTACAAGAATATGCAGATTGTCACAATCATCAATGATCACATATTTTCCTTTCTCAACATTTTCAAGACATTTCAATTTACCTTCAAGCAATGAAATCTGAATTAACAAAGCATTGTTTTCATTTTGGAGTTTGTCAAATGAATTTTTGTTCATGGAAGTGTGTTCAAGTTCTTTCATTTGATAACTCACAATTTCATCAACCATTTTATTTATGGTTTCATTGCATTCAAATTTATCATTCACGTTCTTAAAGCTTTCTATTTCATGTCTTAGCTCCCTTAACCATTCAGATTTATCAACAGACACGCATTTTTTCTTTTCAAGGATAAGCAATTTTTCAGACATTGCTTTGTTTAGATGCTTTAAAACTTCATTCTCCTTAGCAAGTTCATCATTGATAGTCAATTCATTGCACAAATCATGATCAATAGAATTCAATTCAATTTTGTTTCTTAGCTCACATTCAAATTTCTCCAATTGAGTAATCTTATTCTTTAGAGCACAATTTTCATTTTTCAAACAAACAATTATTTTTCTATGAACATCAATATCATTCATGTGAGATTCAATTGATTTTTCAAGTTCAGTGCATTTTTCACATGAAGAATTATCAACACAAAAGTTCTCTATTTTCTTTTTTAATTTCTTATTTTCAGATTTTAATGATCTATATCTATCAAACAGTTCATCATAAGCATTCACTAATTCATCATAGCTCAATTCATCATCATTATCAGAATCAAAATTCACCTTGGAGTTTTCCTCGCTTTGACATTCATTTTCCTTGTTTGCCACAAGGCAGTCACTGTCGTTGCAGCTTTCTTTTTGGGCTTCACTTAGCCCATCCCAAATTTGTTTGGCAGATCTGCAATGAGAAATAAATGGAAATTTGTCAATGCGTATTGCAGCTTTAAGAGCATTCAAAACATAAACATTCTCATTGTTCATTTTTCTATGCTCATCGGTCCATCTTAGCTCATTTTTGGGCAAAACATGTAGACCATGAGTGATTAGTCTCATAAGCTTCGGATCAACATTAGAAATCCAAACACAGAATTTTTCGAGCCATGAAGCATAATCAAAACCATCAAAGACGGGAATCAAATTCATACAAGCCATCATAAGGTGATCTTTTCTCTTAGACCGTGAGGTCCGCTAACAAAGATCAGAGACTGGGCTCTGATACCAATTATGTGCGCAGGAAAAATATGCACCGACCCTCTATATGCACAATATAAATGTGCACCGACTTGCATTGCTAGGTCTATATGTATGTGCACCGACCCTGGAAAAAAGGTGCTCAGACCTTGTGTATGCAATCGTGTGCACATGCTTAGACTTGATGTATAGATGCTCGAACCTTATTGATTATATGCACTGACCTATATTAGCATACTAGCATTGACCTTAGTTAGTGAACCCATATACTCACACCGACCTCAGTTAGTATATAAACATACTAACATCGACCTTAGTTAGTTATATGATCATACTAGCATCGACCTTAGCTAATATACAAACACACTAACACAGACCTAATGCATGAACTATTCTAACTAATATAGACCTTACATGCAGAATGCTTGACTAACACTGACCTCAGTTGCATGTGGTCTATACTAGCATCGACCTTATGAGCAGAGCAGACAGTATGAACAACAACCTGATAAAGTTCTATGCATCATGAAAATGCAACATCAATCTGAGAATGCACAGTGCAATGACCAAATGCATAATTCATCAACATTCAATTTTCATGCAACCCCACATGATGACTTATAGTGTTTACTATCATCAAAAGCACAGGGACACAACAATGGTAACACTATGAGTCTATGGCAGCACAGTGAGATACACAACATCATGCAATGCAACACAGATGATTATTTCTTCCCCTTTGACTTCTTCAAAAAGAAGGAATATGGTTCTCCCCCTTGGACTTTAGCAAAAATAAGCCAAGGGTTGATAAAAACAGTAGTGAGATGCAAGGCATGCGTGACATGGTTGAAGAATGAATTATTCTCTCCCTGACCAAATGATCCTAAATTGCCTGGCAATGCAAACCAATATGAATAATGCAAGAGCATGCACCAATTGACAGAGAAATAACTGATTCTCCTCCTTAAATGTTGACCATTCACCCCTTGAAGGAATGAGGTGAAGGGTATGATGAAGAATAGTTAAGACAATGTTCAGTAAAAAACATAGGGACAGCTTGATGAGACAACCTTCCCATTTGTCACAAACCAGAATTGGAATGGAAAAGCATTATCAGATATACAGAGATCAGACCGAGACCAATTGTTAAGATCACAAAGCATAGAGAGCATTGAGCAGAATCAGAATAAAAACTGATCAATGTCAGTGAGCAAGATTTGAGCACATGAAGATTTTCAATAAGATACCAATTTCATAAATCCTATTAAAAGAATTTCAGACTCTTCTATTATAAGAACTTATGAATAAGTCTTAATTGACCAGCATGGTTTAAGCATGATGTATATAAAGTTTGTTAATAAAATTCAATACTCATATCTGAAACAAGTTTTAATAAAGATGAACCAATCACTCATATGATATTCTTGTTTATCCTCCTTCTATCTTACTCATTTAATTTTTCAATGACTCCTCTAGGAATTATAAGAGATAGTGTTGAGGTTAAACAACAACGAAATCATTTGACTGTCTAGGGGTATATCAATTTATCATTTGCAACAATTTTTAGATATTCATTTGATCAAACAGGAAATTTTTTGCACTCAAACTTTAAGAGCAATCTAGTTCAGTACACACCTTGTCACAAGAGGATATACGTTGATCAGACGCCAATATCCTTAAGCACTTAGTGTGACTAACAATCATGCTTTATAATGTACAGAGTTAACTTGACACCTCATGACATATCTCAACTCATTTCCTTGATGAGTGAGATGTATTTCTCAGTGTGCAAGCCATTGCTCTGCCTAATTTTTAATCATTGTTTCAACAGAGTTAACTATGGCACTTCATGACTTAGTCCTTTGGACATGGTTTCTCATAGACCAAGATCATTGCTCTGACAGCTTTTAACCCCTAAGGCATTTCAGAAAAATCAGATGTTTAAAAGCAACACTTACCCCCATGTATCTCAACTAAAGATAGTCATGAATTTAAAAATTTTCAGATTTTAGAAGATTTTTTGAGAAATAATATGAGATATTAGGTTAAGATTTATTTAAAAAATGATTCAGATATTTTCAAGTTTTCCACATCCAAACTTCATGAACACATTAATTTTAAACCACCTGAAACTTCCAGACATTCATAAAACCATATAAGAGAAGATTCCCTTAAAGTTTTTCAGATTTATGATCAAGGTATACAAATTGAAATTTTCTCAAGTTTCAAAATTTTTCAACAAGATTTAGTAGCAGTCAAATTGTGAATTGAAAACACTGGCATCAAGGAGCATGCATGTATGTGAAGGCACATGAATTTCAAGCATGTAGCAAAGATGACCAGGATAAAGCAATACAGTTGCAGATTTTAATGAAATGACCATAAGATTTCAACAAGATTTGTCTGGAGAGCAGCAACATTAATGTCAAGTTTGACAAAGACTTTCCAAGTTATGTGAGGCACAGAATGTGCAGTGAGTATGAGAGTCACTTGAAGTCAGTTGGCTGAAGTTATGACATGTATGTTCAAGGTTCAGAGACTGAAAGGTTTCAGACAGACCAGCTCCCCTTAGATAATGCAGAAACATTATACAGAATATACCAAGAACATGAGAATAGCTGATGAATTCAGAAGATTTCAAAATAGACAAGTGAAATTCAGAATTGCAAATTTAGATTTCAAGGAGGTGGGATGTATTCCACTCCACAGCAGCATAGTAAGTTGATAAAATAGGATCATAGTTAGGACAACAGCGCAGGCTGAAGATTAGATCACAGGTTTACCACAAAGGGCAGATTGGCCGACCGAAATCAACAAGGAGTGAAATGACATGATTTATGCTCCCCCTGACTGTATGCACTCAAAGAGTCTTTTTGGTACTTTCAATATACGTGTCATGCAATCAATTCTGAAATTAGTGTATGCATGAGGCTAGTATTTATTCATGCAATGGACACAATATGGGCTTGTTTAACTCCCCCTTTCCATATACAACGTATGACTAGACTATGAAGGGAGTTATTCTAACCAAACATGCATGAAGCACAAGACATTACCTAGGCTGACTCCCCCTATCTATATGCATCTATTAACTGGACTCTGAATGCAGCATATGCAGAACATTGAACCATAAGAAAATATGCTCACGAAGGTCTAGACTGCTCTATGTGCAAATTTTTGACCAATGGTATTGGGTAGAGGACTTGGTCTAAAACCACCTCATACATAGTAAGAACTTCCAGACAGATTATATTTTCCCTTTAGTAACTTACCATTTGATATACCATAATGGTCATGCATGATAATACAGTGGAAGTGCAGTCCTATGAGCATCTTCAATCTTTTCTTATGACAGTTCTCTAAACAAATATGTATGCGAATGAGCATGTGTGCAAATGAGCATTTTATGCATGTGATATCATGCAGGGATCAAATTCCAGCTATTCAGATTTTTAAGAAATGTAACTTATTTTCAGTGATTACGCATTTTGACAAATATCAAACAACTACAATTGGCATATGTATGCATCAAATGCAGACAACCTTTTAATCTCATATATGCACATATCACCCAGCATATGCATGGACAAGAAGAAGATGCAAATGGCAGATGCAGTTGTGAACATGTATGTATGAGATCTTAATTGACATATTAAGCATGATATTCAGCTATCAAAACAAATTCAGGTGAACAAGCCTGTAAACAGCAAAGTTGGGGTTTTACCTTACATGAGCGCCTTGATTTATTAAACCCCCTTTTTATTCTCCATCCCAAGGCACTCTTGCAAACAGCATCTCATTTTGCATTCTTAGGAACCCAAGTCTCCTTGGGTCCTTCAGTGATATTAGCACCTCTGAATGGTGCTCTTCTCATTTTCAACAGTTGAGAATCATCAAGCATCATCAAATAGCAGTTAGACATGGAATGTCCTAACTGTCCACAGTAATAACATGAAATAACAGATTTTAAATTCTTTTTATGCACATCATTATAAGTATGGAATCTTTGTGCATTAACATGAAAATTTATATTATTTGCATGGACGTTTTGTTTTCCATAACCTGCCAACCAGCATTCAGAAGCTCGGTGGCCAGGTTTTCCATAATCAAGGCATCCAAAGTATTTTTTCTTAGACACAAATTTATTTCTGCCAAAATCAATTTTGTTTACAGAGAATTTAACAAATTTAGAATTAAGTTTCTTTCCCTGAATATGCCAACAGTCCTGGACTGTGTGGCCATACTTTCCACATTCAAAACAGGAAGAAAAATTTCTTCTCTTAATAACTGACCAACACTCACTAGCCAAATGGCCTGGCTTCCAACAGTTGGAACGCATAGAAGATTTTCCTTTGAGAGTAAATTTATCTTTACTAAAGGCATTCTATTTTGCAGGGAATCTAACATGTTTAGAATTGGCTTTTCCCTGAGCATGCCAACAATGGGAAGTAATGTGGCCCATCTTGTCACAATGAAAACAATGAATTTTCTTATTCTGAAATGCATGAGTTTTTTTTAGATCATGGGATTTAGCATTTAAGTTCCTAGCATGCATTGTGTTGGCATTTAGATCATCCCTTTTCATCAATTTGCAGTCATTCATCAAATGGCCGAGCCTACCACAGTAATGGCATGAAATTCTCTTATTGTGTGCATAAATATGTGTGTTGGTGTTGTGGACATCATGCACATTTTTAACATGAGTGTGTATGCTTGTTTTGCAAATGTCCATTTCCTTCAGCTTTTTCAGTAGGTTTCTGACTTTTCTGAATAGTAGCTAGATTTAGATTTTTCTGTGCTGTGAACTGAAAAACCAATGGAGTTTTGATGCTGGTTTGCTCTGAGCTACTTACAAATGATGTATGAATTTTATTTCCAACGCTCTTCTTATTTACTGGATTATACCTCAGCCCCTCTTTCTGAAAGTTCACTTTCATCCCCAGTAGCTTATCCAAATTATCTTGACCTTCAACAAATCTAGATAAAGAATTCTTTAGGTCCTTAATCTCTTCTTCCAGGGATGCAATATGTAATTCATAACCAGCAATTTCTTGTTCACTGTAATTCACACACTCATTTAGCACTTTATTTGCAGTTTTATAGTTCTCAACTTCTTGTTTCAGATTGTGCAATTTTTCAGACTCTTTTATACAGACAGATTTTCCTTTTTCTATGGTTAAGAGTTTTTCAGAAATAGCAGAGTTGAGATTTTTGAGTCTCTCATTTTCTAATTTTAATTGTTCAATCCGTTCTCTATTGTTATCAGATTTGGAGTTCAACTCTTCACTCAGCCTTTCTTCTCTTTGTTCAGTTTCCAATTTTTCATCCAACAAATTTTTATTTTCTTCCCCCAAGGATGCAATTAAGTTTTGATGCCATTCTAAATCACTGTGAAGGCTTTCATTTATTTCCTTCAGAAATTCACATTTATTATAAACTGATTTATCAGAGGAAGTTGTTTCAGCTTTGTGTTTTTCACATTGTTTCCTAAGACATTCATTCTCAGATTTTAGAGCATTCAATTTAGAGCTAACATACTCAAAATCTTTCAACAGTTTTTCATTCTGAACTAAATTATTAATATGAACCTGATCATCATCAATCGAGTTAAGTTTTTCTTTTAGTTCAGAAATTTCATATTCAAGTTCTTGATTTTGTTCTTTGTATGAGCCAATTTGTTTCTTAAGCATTTGGAGATCAGACAAGCATGTATCATAGGACTATTTTAGTTTTAAGTAATTTTCACATGAGGACTCTGAACTCTTCAGATCAATTTTCTTTTTCATATTTTTATATTATTTTCTTAATATCTCATTTGACTCTAATAACTCACCATATGCATCCTGCCAATCATCTAAAGTATAATTCTCGAAGGGGTTTACCTGATCATCATCCTCTTCTTCATTTTGGCTGCTACTTTGATTACCTTTCTCTGCCATTAGACATTCACCTTCATTTCCTTTATCGGCGGTCTTCAGTCTATCCAGTATCTCTCTTGCAGATCTGCAATCATAAAAACATGAATGGAATGCCCTGTTAGTAGCTGCCTTCATCATCTCCAAAGCTTTCTGGTTTTCACCACTCATTGATTTATGACTGTCAGTCCATTTGGACTTGTTCTTTGGTAGTCTATTTGGACCGTGAGTAATGATCTTCCACATATTAGGATTAACAGACTTGACAAACATGTGCAAGTTGTTAAGCCATAAGTCAAAACTAGTACCATCGAAAATAGGTGGAGAAGCCATGGATATAAGTAATAGATAGTTTCAAAACAGTATGCCGAAGATAATAATGCACCGGAAAATTAGTATGATCCTCTACAGATCGTTGGATCTGATGAATCAGAGACCCGCTCTGATACCAATTGTTAGAATATTAGGCACGGATTCAGAGGGGGGGTGAATGAATCCCCTTTTACAAACTATGGAATTAAAGCTTTAACCAAATCTTGTCCAACACAAACTGGACAAGGAAGCTCAGATGAGACTAATGGCTTACACTGAACAAGCTTCGAACACTTAGTGTATAGCAACAAAGAGTTGATAAACACAAACGATAAACCAGTGGGGAATGAGATGATAAGCATTCACACAAACAAACAAACGCTTCACAAAAGAGATGGATCAATCAAACATAATATCAAACATGCTGCCCCTGAACAAGCAAGTAAAAGACCTTGTGAAGGAGATAGAAGAGATGGACAAACACACAAAGCAACCCACAACACACTGAATTTTTAGGTGGTTCGGCTAGACCCCAAGTCTGCCTACATCCACCCCTCACTCAAGCCGAGTGAGGATTCCCTTGCAAACCGCAAGAAGCAGACTCAGTCTGCAACAGACGCTGCCAAACAGCTTGAGACTGAGGGAGATAAATTCGTTGACCTGGTCTTGCTTCCCACAAGACCAGCCCCCCAGCTCTGCAACCCACAGAACTACAATCGGCGTCGAACCTCCCTTCCTTCAAACCAGAGGGAAAAAATCGTGAGTGACACCCAACCACTCACAACCGGAGACCAAAGTCTCCCTTCTCCTGAATCCTCAGAAGGAACACCAGTGAGCAACGTCCCGTTGCCCACCAACCAGAGGACACGTCCTCTCTTCCACTGAATCCATAGAGGGAAACCGGAGATCACTCTCCCATCTCTTGATAGCGCAGAAGGAACCCCGATCCCACACCAGGGAATCGGAAACCACTAAGGAAATGGAAAACGAACAAATGAGAAAAAAATGAGGAAAGAAAAAATGAATGTAGCTTCAATGACTCTGGATTTGATCCACGAGTCAATATATGATCAGATCTTCAATATAGAACAGGCTGCTTCAATCTCGATCTCTCTCTTCTTATCTTGCTCACTCTCTGTTCTTCTTCTCTGCTCATCACTCTCAGCTCTCCCTTCTTCTTCTTCTTTAATCTCTCTCTCTACTTTTCTGGCGCTTCCCCCCTTTGTGGCATCTCATTCCTGCTCTCTCTCTGTTGGAGCTTCTTCTTCTTCTCACTTCTATGTTCTTTCTTCTTCCTTTTCAATCACAGGATAGGCTTCTTAATACCCTCAGACTTGCGTCCCACGAGCTCATGCTTTAGGCGTGTGAAGACGTCTTTCCCGCGCGTCTAGAGAAGACACTTGTCAAGAGCACCGGTGTCCCACGTGGCCGATATTAATGATGTGTTGCTCATGTGGAAAAGGCTCCAGTCCTGGCTTGTCTTGGATTACGTGCACTACTTTAAGTTCTGCCAATCAGATTAGAAGCATTTCAACAAACACATTGCATGTGAGGGTTTATACTTAAGCAAAAGTGTAATGTAGATAAATGATTAGGCTTGTCATACAGGTGTTCTGCACAATGCCTTAGAGCATAACAAAAGATGCACAGACTTGGTAGCATGAAGACAATGAGTGCTTCGACCAGGTTCAACATCACGCACGGACATGTACTGACTTTGTATATGCTGCATGCAAGAAGTGCACTGACCTTATATACACGCAAGGCAAATGTGCACGGACCTATAATTCACATGTGCACAGACCTTGGTGAATCATGCACAGACCTTGTGTGAAGGAGGAAAATCATGCACCGACCTTGAAGACATATAAGCACAGACCTTGTGTATGTACAGGCAAAGTATGCACTGACCTTGGTATGTGTAAAACAGAACCTGCACCGGCCTTGTGTATGGTCAAGACAAAAATTTGCACACACCTTATGCCCTTGAAACATGAACTAGCACCGACCTTATGCAACCTTAACTAAAACTAGCACCGACCTTAGCTGTGAGAAACCACACCTAGCACCGACCTTATCTAAGTGGAAACCCAACTAGCACCGACTCTATATGCACGATGCAAACCTGCATCGACTTTACAAGCACAATGCAAAAACCTGCACTGACCTTCTATGTGCGTAGGAAAAATATGCACCGACCTTCTATATGCACAATATAAATGTGCACCGACTTGCATTGCTAGGTCTATATGTATGTGCACCGACCCAGGAAAAAAGGTCTCAAACCTTGTGTATGCAATCTTGTGCACATGCTCGGACTTGGTGTATAGATGCTCGGACCTTATTGATTATATGCACTGACCTATATTAGCATACTAGCATTGACCTTAGTTAGTGAACCCATATACTAACACTGACCTCAATTAGTATATAAACATACTAACATCGAACTTAGTTAGTTATATGATCATACTAGCATCGACCTTAGCTAATATACAAACACACTAACACAGACCTAATGCATGAACTGTTCTAACTAACATAGACCTTACATGCAGAATGCTTGACTAACACTGACCTCAATTGCATGTGGTCTATACTAGCATCGACCTTATGAGAAGAGCAGACAGTATGAACAACAACCTGATAAAGTTCTATGCATCATGAAAATGCATCATCAATCTGAGAATGCACAGTGCAATGACCAATTGCATAATTCATCAACATTCGATTTTCATGCAACCCCACATGATGACTTATAGTATTTGCTATCATCAAAACCACAGGGACACAACAAGTAAAAGTGTCGACTCTAAGAGTCGACACTTATTTACATGTGTTCTGTTTGCGTTTGTTTAACAAACCAGACAGAAAGTGTCGACTCTAAGAGTCGACACTTTTTGTCCTATGTGCAGTTTTTGTGGCTGGTACAATGTGTGACAAAAAGTGTCGACTCTAAGAGTCGACACTTTTGTCCTGGATGCTGTTTTGTGTTCGGGACAGAACACCTTGACAAAAGTGTCGACTCTAAGAGTCGACACTTTATCTGGTTCGTCTGGATTTTGTTTTTTGGATTGATTGTTAAATGGCCATTTCTTGCTCCGATTGCCATGGGCTTTTTACCCTAATACCCTTAGGGTTTCTCCCATACATTGGGTGTATTTCTAAAGGGTTTAATCATGGGCTTTCTGGTCTTTGTCTTGTTCCTTCAGTTGGGTATATATGGCTACATTTTGCTTCGACAAAGATAACTTTTGGAGGGCTAATCTTTTCATCTGTTGCAGGAATAAGAGGTGGGCGACGCCACCATCTGGAGGAGGAAGAGGAAGATCAGGAGGATGCCATCAACGTGGGATATCTGCCAATTTGATCCCATCTTTGAACTCCATAGCTGAATCTTCTTATGTGGGCATCTCCTGCGGTTTCTGCCGGCTTCCACTCCACGGACGACTACTTTCAGTGCACCCATCCATCTCATCTATGGGTTTCACTGTGGATTTGAGGGGGAATCCTTGATCTCTCATTTCCATCTTTTCATCTGAGCATAGATTAATGTTTAGATGGTCATTGTATATCTTTTCATTTTATTTAACTCGAAATACTATTGTGTGTGGGCAGAGCTACATCTCCGAGTGTGTGGATTTATTGTCGGGAAAGTTTCCCCGAGTTTTTATGTGAAGACGGAGCTGGGTCTCCGTGTGGTTTTGTGTCCGGGGTGCGTTCCCCGACCGTGTGTGTGTGTGTGTGTGTGCTGCAGTGGCAGCTGCTTGGGGGCAGGCCCTGTGTGTGTATTGCTGCGGAAGCAGCATGTGTGGTGTTGAGGCTCGTCCCCATGGTTGCTACTTTTGTAGCGTGGTAGTGAAGTCTACTGGGTTTGGTGAGGGGTGGACGTAGGGAGCCCGTCATGGTTCCGAACCACCTAAAAACATTTGTGTCTCGTGTGAATGCTTGTGTGATTGTTCATTTCATCTACCTCTCTTCACAGGTCAAACTAATAGATTTTTACTCACTGCATCACTACACGTTGCTACATCTGCTATCTGTCTTAGGCTTAGATTTAATCGTTCTTTGCATTAATATTCCGTGTGAGATCGAGAAGATCAAGAGAACATTTTAATCTCACTCAAGTTTAGAGCAATTAAGTTAGTTTATCATAATTCCGTTGTGTTTAGTTTAGAAAGTTTTTAAAATCCGCCATCTCAACTAGGGGACAATTCAACCGCCCTTCTTGTCCACCATCTAGTCTGGGCCAACAATTGATATCAGAGCCTAGTCTATGCTTTTTATTCAGCGGACCTCACGGTCTAGGAGAAAAGTTCTATTCATGATGGCTAGTGTGCATTCAGTTCCTATCTTTAATGGTTTTGATTATATATCATGGCTTGGTAAATTTAGTATTTGGATTTCTGGTATTGATCCCAAGCTTATGAGATTAATCACTCATGGTCCTCACGTTTTACCCAAAAATGAGTTAAGATGGACTGATGAACATAAGAAAAGGAATTCTGATAATTTGTTTGTTTTGAATGCTCTTAAGGCTGCTATGAACACTAATCAATTTACTTTTGTTTCATATTGCAAGTCAGTCAAAGACATCTGGGATGGGCTGAACGAAGCTCAAAAAGAAAGCTGCAATGACGAGTGCCTTGTGGCAAACAAAGACAATGATCGTCAAAGTGAGGAAACCTCAAAGGTAAACTCTGATTCCGATGAAAAAGTTGAATTGAGTTATGATGAACTGATGGATGCCTATGATGAATTGTTTGACAGGTATAAAACATTAAAATCTGAAAACAAGAAATTGAAAAAGAAAATTGAATGCTCTCATGTTAATAATTCCTCATCTGAAAAATGTGCTGAGTTTAAGAAATTAAAAAAATCTTCCATGCTTGAGGTCGATAGTTATTAAGAAACAATTTCAATTCTGAAAATAGAAAATGAAACCTTAATGACTAAAATTTAAGAACTTGAAGACATTGAAAAGGAATCTAGAGGTAAATTGAGCTGCTCAGAAAGTGATCAGATTTTGCTTAATGAACTTGTTCAGAATGAAAAACTTGTTGAAGAAATTAAAAATCTCAAAGATCAAAACAAGTTGTTGTGTGATGAGTTGAAAGTCCTTGAAAAAGGAAAACATGTTGTAGTTGATGATCTTGACAATTCTCATGCTCTAGAACAAGAGGTCGCAAGTTATAAAACTATCAATTCTTTCTTGAATAATAAACTTACTTTGTGTGAACAAGAGATTGCTATTTTTGAATTGCACATTGCATCTTTGGAAAATGAAATCAAGATTTTGAATGTGTCTTTGTGTTTGTGTGATAAAGGAAATGAGAAACATAGAAATGTCAATGATCAATCTTGTATGTATGAAAAACTCTCAACTGTTAAACATAATCATGCATCAAGAAAAAGAATGAATGTTTCATGTTTTTATTGTGACAAATTTGGTCATGACATGTATGATTGTTTCTTGATGAAATTCGATGATAATGAGGCATAGAAGTCGAGAATGAAAATTGTTGATGATTCTAAAAATCATGAAAAACCTATGAAGAAAAACTTCAATGCTCATTGCTATTACTGTGGATTGCATGGACGTGTTTTGAAAATTGTTTTACCAACAAAAGAGATGATGAGTTGTCCGTTAAAAGAAACTCTTCATGTTGCTTTTATTGTGGTGAAATTGGACATATCATGAATAATTACTTTTCAATAAAAAATGATGAAAATGGTCTATGAAAAGAAAATTCTCTTGTTGCTTTTATTGTGGCGAGAACGGCCATTCTATGGATAATTATCCTACAATGAGAACTGATGATGATTGGTTTGCAAAGAGGAACAAGAATCCATCTATTCGTGTCAACACTAACCTCTCGGGACCCAAGATGGCTTGGGTACCCAAATGTCCAAAATGAAAATCTGTTCTGCAGGGGCGCCTTGAAGACAAAGAATGTCAATAAATAAAGGACTCTGAAGGTGGGAAAGAAAAATGGTTTAGATTTGAAATGCATTTTGCTTAGGTTCTTTTTGAAAAATCTGAAAAGGTAAAAGTTAAGTTTGGAGTTCACATTTAAATAATTGCATTCCTATTTTATTGATTTTGGCAATTACTGAGATGTTGAGATTCGTAGGTCAGATAACTAGATGATTAAGACAGCTGTGTATAGTCTCTGTTTCACATCTTGTGAATAAATCTAGTTTTTGAATGCTTTACACTGCACATAAAGTTTTTCACACTTTTAATCACTTTTTGCAAATACCAATTTAGTTTTACATACATAGCATATTCACTTAACTTTATGCACATATCATACACATCCTTGCATATTTGTGAATAGGGTTTATCTTCAAATCATTTCCATTCACATGCATATACTTGCATATATACTTGACATGTTTATGTGCTTGAATGTCATGATTCTTCGGTATATAAAATGGCATTTGTGGAAGAGTGGATTACGTCCACTTGGAAGCACTCCCTATGCGTGAGTAGGGTCTTCGGACCTCCACCTCCGTCACGTACCGGAAATCACTTTGCTTGAACATATTGCCATATCCGTGGTTGATTGCATGTATATATTTTAAGAAAATCTTTTCTTGAAAATCTTCTAAGACCTGACCTCCTTGATAAATAAAACACAATGTTCTTGATCTTTTGTGAACCATGACATATACAAAGGATAATGATTTATTTCTAACTGTGCATACATTTAGGGGGAGTCATAACTATGTCTAGGCAAATTCACTTTCTACATACAAAGCAATTACCCATACCTTGTTCAAAAAATGATGCATATGACTTTGATTGATAAGGATTTTAGAAATTCCTTTTAACACTACAAGGGAAACAAATTTCTATAGAGAAATTAAGAGAATCGTGAGGAAAAAGTTGCCTACCCTGCAAGCTTCAATAAGTGGAATGTCTAACCAAGTAGTCGGGAATCTCCACTGAAATAAATGAGGAAACTCGCGTCGAAAGGTGAAACAAAAATCCACATTGCGTGATGAATTCTAGTAGCCAGGAAACCCCATTGAGACATATAAGGTGACTCGCGTCGAACGGTGAAATCCAATAAAAGAAAACCAAACAAAAAGGGGTTGTGTGAAGCTACCAAAAGTCGAGGATCGAAATGGAAGTATAGGAAGGAAATGACCCTCTAGTGTTTTCTAGAAATTCTATTCATATCCATATAATTTTGAAATTCATTACTCATTTTCACAAATTTCAAGTTTGGGTATCATTGTGATGACTGTATATCTTGAAGTTGTTCTTATCATGGTTTATACAATACCTTTAGCATATGAATGCACTACCTATTTTGATTATGCTTCATGTCTCACATTTCGATTTTGAATGAACTATTCAGTTGTTAACCCCTTACCCCACTGAGGGGGAGTAATAGAGATACTTGTCTGCGTGACTCTAATGCTTGCTTGCTTGTCTGCTTGCCTGCACACCTCATTTCATACTTCAGCTCGCATAGATGCATCCTTACGTTATACATGTAAATAACAGGCTACATAATCCCATTTTTAGTCAATTTTTGTTCATGACAATAAAAGTAATGTGCTCTTTAGCATACCATTTGCATATTGTTCGGTTTTACATTCTGCACATACTTTGGTTATACATGCATTTTACATATTTCAGCCATACTTGTGAATGTCACAGTTTTTGTTCATGGCACTTAAATGGCATAAATACAAACTTTGCCTTTTCAAGTTTACCCTTGCACATCCTTTTGAGTTCATCTTATTGTTGGGTTCTTGCACCATTACTTTCCAAATTCATATCAGTTCCCCTCTTCCCCCACTTTTTGATAATGTCAAAGGGGGAGAGAGTTTTGAGGGTGCCACAATATATTGTCATCATCAAAAAGGGGGAGATTGTTGGGTTCATTGTGCTCCCTCATTATCTTTGGTGATGGTTTTGATGATAACAAAATATTGTGTATAGGTTTTGTGAAAAATGTCATTTGGTTCTTGCTTATTCATCATGGGACATTTGAGATGTTCTGAGTCTTAACTTGATTGGTTGCGTATTGCTCATATCTTGATGGAATGAATGTGCTTCATGTATATAGTTCTTGGGTTGACTGGCCTTAATAGTTCTCCATGTATATACTTGTATTTGGATGGCCATGTTTATTGCTTTAACAAAGTGCCGGCACTGGGTTCCTGAGTGTTGAGACTTCCTATGTTTTACATGCACTGATCTATTTTTGGGTATTGGTTTTATGACTCTTCTTGCATGCTATTCTGTTGGCTAGTTCATTTTCTCAAATTGGGTTGAAGTTCCCTTGATGTGGTTCAGATTGCATTGGACAACTAAGGTAGTTTTTCCATTCTCCTTGTGATGGGTCGATCCCATGGGTCGACACCTGGCTATTTGAGCCTTGGTTCTTGCTTCGTTGTTCAGCTGGTCTTTTAATGTTAAGTCATGGATGGTTCATGCAGAAATTGATTTAAGTTTGGTTGTGACTCATGCACCTTTTTCCTATGTTTGTGGATTGAGCATGATAAAATATGGATTTGTGTTTACTCATATTGCTTGTGAATGAGTTAAGTTCAGATTGCTTTTGATTTTGCTTGGACAAGGTTGTGGTTCATGTGTGAACTTAAATGTTATCTAAGTGGGCAAGGGTTAATTGATTTGTTGATAACCTTTCATGCATGAATTAATTTTTCAAATGAGAGTTTGTGTTGTGGATGAGTTGAAGCACTCTAGTTTAACCTCACAAGTGAATGCATCACATGTTTCTTATAGCAGGTTGAAGGAATCATGAATAGGTGATTGAGTATCTTATTTTGATTAACATATGCATTGACTTATAATTCTCATGAATTTGAATTTCTGGAAAGTGCAGGTTTAAATATGCCCACAAATCCTTGAAATCATGGTAAGAATTCACTTTTGATGTATTTCCATATGGCAAGATCAGGTTTGATTCATATATCACGATTTTCGGGGTTTCAATTGAGTTTAAATGAGTTTTCATAACTGTCAGTAAAAGTGTCGACCCTAAGAGTCGACACTTATTTACATGTGTTCTGTTTGCGTTTGTTTAACAAACCAGACAGAAAGGGTCGACTCTAAGAGTCGATACTTTTTGTCTTATGTGCAATTTTTGTGGCTGGCAGAACGTGTGACAAAAAGTGTCGACTCTAAGAGTCGACACTTTTGTCCTGGGTGATGTTTTGTGTTCGGGACAGAACACCTTGAAAAAAGTGTCGACTCTATGAGTCGACACTTTGTCTGGTTCGTCCGGATCGTGTTTTTCGGATTGATTGCGAAATGACCATTTCTTACTCCGATTGCCATGGGCTTTTTACCCTAATACCCTTAGGGTTTCTCCCATACATTTGGTGTATTTCTGAAGGGTTTAATCTTGGGCTTTATGGTCTTTGTCTTATTCCTTCAGCTGGGTATATATGGCTGCATTTTGCTTCGACGAAGATAACTTTTGGAGGGCTGATCTTTTCATTTGTTGCAGGAAGTACAGGAGGGCGACACCACCATCTGGAGGAGGAAGAGGAAGATCAGGAGGACGCCAGCAACGTGGGATATCTGCCAATTTGATCCCGTCTTTAAACTCCATAGCTGAATCTTCTTATGTGGGCATCTGGTTTCGGCCGACTTCCACTCCACGGACGACTACTTCCAACTCACCCATCCATCTCATCTACGGGTTTCACTGCGGTTTTGAGGGGGAAACCTTGATCTCTCATTTCCATCTTTTCATCTGACCATAGATTAATGTTTAGGCGGTCATGGTATGTCTTTTCATTATATTGAACTCAAAATACTATTGTGTGTGGGCGGAGCTGCGTTTCCGAGTGTGTGGATTTATTATCGGGAAAGTTTCCCTGAGTTTTTGTGTGAAGATGGAGCTGCGTCTCCATGTGGTTTTATGTTCGAGGTGCATTCCCCGACCGTGCGTGTGTGTGTACTACAGTGGCAGCGGCTTGGGGTTAGGCCCCGTGTGTGTATTGTTGCGGAAGCAGCGTGTGTGGAGTTGTGGCTCATCCCCGTGGTTGCTACTTTTGTAGCGTGGTAGTGAAGCCTCACCGGGTTCGGTGAGGGGTGGACATATAGGGAACCCGACGTGGTCTCGAACCACCTAAAAATCTTTGTGTCTCGTGTGAATGCCTGTGTGATTGTTCATTTCATCTACCTCCCTTCACAGGTCAAACTAATAGATTTTTACTCACTGCATCACTGCACATTGCTACATCTGCTATCTGTCTTAGGCTTAGGTTTAATCGTTCTTTGCATTAATATTCCATGTGAGATCGGGAAGATCAAGAGAACATTTTAATCTCACTCAAGTTTAGAGTAATTAAGTTAGTTTATCATAATTCCATTGTGTTTAGTTTATAAAGTTTTTAAAATCCGTCATCTCGGCTGGGGGACAATTCAACCCCCCTTCTTGTCTGCCATCTAGTCTGGGCCAACAATTAATGGCATATGAAGCATGACATTCTTAAGATCATGAAAAGTTCTTATCAAAGAGTCTATTAATGACTCATTGTGTGTGACATCATCAAAACCATAGTTTAATGAGTCATAGTGTCTGGCATCATTACAACCACAGGGACACAATATTCTCCCCCTTTGTGATAATGGCAACGCTATGAGTCATTATAGTCATTTAACCACAAATGTCAATGAGTATGTAATGAGACCCAAAGTGCATAAGACTCATCAAGACTCTTACTCCCTCAAAACTCACTCCCCATTTGCACTGATATCAACATATAATGCACTCAATTACCCAAGTCTAAATGAATGCAGATTACAATGTAGATGACTCATTAGATTTTCAAATTAATAAATGCAGATGATGACTCATCAGATTCTTCTCCCCCTTTGACATCAGCAAAAAGGATGGAGTTTGATATGTAGCTGAATAAGGAGAGGAGTCTAATATGAATTGAGAAAGGGTTAGAGTTGAAAAGGACTACATCAAAACCAACAATTTCAGCCATGAAATAGAGAAAGTCAGAGCTATGGACACAACATTGAATTTCAAAGTGCAGAGAATGAATTCCAATAAGCATAGCAACAAATTAGAAGTGATGATTTCAGCAGAGCAGCAATGAAGGGTTTCAGCAGTGGTGAAAGACCATTGTAACATGCCAGAATTGAAGAATGGCAACAATTGCAACAGCAATGATAGTCCAAATAGCATTAGAAAATATTGTATCAGAAGAATTACAATCTGAAGCATTATTCAATAGTCAAGCTGGTAATTCTCAGATTCTTCTATTATAAGATATTTTACGACACAACCCTTATTTACTGCTTGGTTTAAGTGTAATAAATTTAGAGTTTATCAATTAAACTCATTGAATCATTTTGCACACACACTTAATAGAAATAAACCAAGGCTACATGTTTAAATCTAGTTTAACCTCTTTTAACCCTACTCATTTAAATACCAAGACTCCCTTTGGAGTAGCTCAAGACTAGTATTGAGATTAAACACATTTAATATTTCTGATTTTGTCCTTAGGGTGCAGCACTTTTTCTAACAATTTGGTTGTATTTTCAGATTTTTATTTTTGACTCACAGTTTTAAGAGCACGCAAGTATAGTCCACACCTTTTGACGTAAGAGTGCACGTTGATCAGATGCCAGCACCCTTAGTTACTCAGTGAGACTAACTATCCTGCCTTAATTTGAGCAGAGATAGCAGAGGTACTTCATGACTAAGTTCACTTCATTTCTTTGATGAGGGACTTAGTTTCTCAGTGAACTCTTAGCCACTACTCTGCCTTGAACATTGATTCACAATTTTTATCATGTGCTACCCTTTGAGATTTTTCAGATACTTTTATATTTAAGAACAATACTTAATCCAAGTTTCTCAACCAAGGTTGCCATAGACCTTAAAATTTCAGATTTTAGGAGATTGCGCGGGACACAACATCTGAGAATTGGTTGAGACCTATTAAGTTTTGAATGCAGCCTTTTTCATAGAATTCAATTTTCAAACTCTTGAATTCATTAGACTTAAACCAATAGTTTTATTCATGGGTGATCATATAACCTTATAAAAGAAGATTCCTATATATGATTTGCTTGGATTAATGAGTTGATGAACAGATTGGAATCATTCTAAGCACAATGTAGTTCAATGTATTTCAGTAGGAATCAATCAAGGAGGACAGTTTTTCAGGAAGGTTCAAGCAAACCAGCTTCAAGATTTGTAGAAATGGCATGGATGACAATTTGAGTATGTCTGATACCAAGAGTTGATACCAATTGTTAATGTCAATAGGAACAGACTCTTCATGTGAAAGTGTAAGCTAAGATATTAGAGAAGCTCCCCCTGAGAGAATGCTAGATTTTGAAAGTAGATTTTCAAGGTTAAGGCTAAGGATGAAATGTGATCAGGAATTTTTTTTTTTGAGAGCACACCTTTTTCAACAAATGCAAGGAGTTTGAAGTCCAAAGAATAGATGTAAGTCATTTACTCTCAGATCCATGAGAACATGGAGTAAGGAATGATGAGAGTGAGCCAGAGAGACAAGGCTTGTCAGAAATTTTTAGAATAACTAGATGAAGTCGACTTGTGAAGGTCTATAAGTTGACTTGAATTCAGAACAGAGGACATTGTTTTCAAAATACAGCTGGGAAGTCGAATTGAACAATCTTTAAGTCGACTTGAGTGATTTAGACAGAAGAGAGCATTCACAGTGTACTGTAGAGAAGTCGACTTGTGCAGTCCTCAAGTCGACTTGAGCTTTTCCAGAATCACCTATTAAGTCAGATTGACTCTAAATGGATGCATGGGCTTTTTGAGTTTTCTATTATCAATGACATGCATTCTAATGATGCCAGATTGGCACTGGCTCCCCCTGACTAAATGCAAATTATGCATGAGAGAAATGCAAATCAAAGCATGAGACACTTGCTCCCCTTAACTAAATGCATTTAGTCATGATGAAGATGCTATGCATTCCAAGCAGATTTTTCAAGTTATGCATGAGCATGCAAAGAAACACATGTGCATTGAACATGAATCAAATATGTTTCTCCTTGAACAATAGAAGGGGTGTGTAATGGGGACATCAAAGCAAGACCACTAACTTTTTTTTTACATTTATACCCTTGTGTTAAATGGGTTTGCAATTGTATGGCAACTATAAGCCAAAGTGTGAGTCCTTAGGTTTTAGTTAGTTTCGTTGCAAAAGGTCATGTTGGCCCGGCGGGACCCCCACCTTCTTTCCCATTGGTCCACCTAGGCTCTAGGGCCCATGTGGGGCTGGTTCAAATTCCAAGGTGGGCTTAGACCAAGACATTTCAAAGTTGGACCAAGAAAAGTCCAAGATGCCCACTTGCCATTTATCCTTTTTTTATGTTGTTTTGACCACATGGGAGAAGGGAAAAGGAATTAAATATTCTCATCTCCTAATTGCCCCTCCCTAACCCTAGATCTGAGGGTAGTGATGGCCATTTAGTTAGGTCTATAAAACTCATGTATTTTCATTATTTTGACAATTAATGTGAAGAAAATCAGGAATTTACCTTGAGCAGCCCAAGGGCGCAGCCCCTCTCCCTCTCTCTCCCGACCCCTTGCAGCTAGATTGTTGCAAATTTCTTGAGGTGTGAGGCCTCCTTATCATCCCCTCCTTGAGTGAGAAGCTCAGCACCACCGCTGCCGCCGCTATCGAGCCGCTGTCACACCACCACCGCCAACCCATCTCTGGTCTATTCTTTGCTGGATAGCAAGCTGAGGCCGGAATTTCATCTTCCAATCCGTAGATCTGTTCAACCTCAAATTTTGAGAGTTTGTTCCCCCTGTCATCCTTCATCTCCAGTTTAATTTTTGTGTCATTTTGCCTTCATTTACTATTTTTCCCAGTAATTTAGTTTTCCACTCAGCAATCTGCCAATTTGCAGATCTGTGGGATAGTAGTTTGTTGTTTTATTTTTCTTGCCCCCTTAGTCATCTCCAAAAAATCCCCAAAAATTCAGATGTGACCCCCACATCCCCCCCTTTAACCTAATATTTTCCAGAGTCTAGAGCCATCATTTTTATTTTCGTCAAAGTTCATTTTCAGACAAGTCCTTTTCTATCTTGAGTGATCTGAAGTCTGAGCCAGAGGCAGTTACAGTGTTACAGTCATTTTGATTTCAAATCTGTTTGTTAGAAGGATCTGAAAATAATATATGTTGTAGCCCTTTGAGTCTAGTTTCTAACAGTACCACTTTCGCCTCGATCCAACACCAGATCTGGGCGCAACAATTATTTTCGTGAAGGCACGCAATTCTATCCCGGGAACATGCCAGCAGAGCAGTCCACCGGCTAATTGCAGTAAAATATGCCGGCTCACATTCGGCAACCTCCGCTCCCGGAGATCGATCGGCAACCCCTCAGCAACGTCCCAGCTAGCCGCCGCAGCAAGGAGACGCCCGGGCACCACAGTCCCAGCATCCGAACCCGCCTGCTGTCCAGTGGGCCCTGCAGAACCAAGCCGGACCAATAGCCCGTCTCCAGCCCGAGACCCTTCCGACTTGCTGCCTATCAACTCGAGTTCGCTACTCCCGGGTCCCACGTATAGCCCTTTACCTCTCTGCATGGAGTGGGTAATTAAATTCATTAATGTAATTATTTATTTATTGTACACCGGGAGTACGAGTTTCAGTCGGGGTCATCTTCCCCACACCCGGAGCGTGGATGATGTGGCACAGCCAAGGGTGATGGTGGATGACTACAAACACCTTGGACCTAAATCTGCAAGCATACAAAGTTTGAGTATCAGACACGCAAAAATGACTCACTCACACGACGTACACTATCTCCCGATGGCGACCGGGGGATGGTGGCGAGGATCCGGGGTGGGACCCAATCGCTTTGGGGACTTGACTTTGCTTGGGATGACCCCTAAGGGGCTGGGAGTCCCAACTTCGTCGGAGGATGGCACACCGGGGCGTGGGGATGGGTGGCTCTCACTCAATATCCGCGGTGGGCACACTAGAGAATAATTACGAGTCCAGGCACTCCCTTACCATCCGACAGGCATAAGAAACAATACTAAACTAGCAAAGTTACAGACCAGCAAGGGAGGGACCAGTCGCTCACCTGATCGGTGTAAAGACACCGATCCCGGCCGAAGATGAGGGTGAGTGGGGAAGCGTGGGTACACACCTGCACGTCGAGTCGGTGTCGCTTGACCTAAAAGTTTAAAGTATACACCACTACTCCTCTCGCAGGAGGGTTGAACAAGGGGTAGGGGTTAAAATATTACATGCAAACACTACCTCCATACAGGGAGGGGCTGTAAGCCGGCTAGGCGAGGGGCGGGGATGAGAAGAACACCAAAGGAAACCCGACGTGGTCGAGGGGCATTCCGTAGGGATAACAAGATAGGGTGCTGAAGTTGAGGTGACCACGAGCTCGTCCAGATGCTGATGGTAGCGGGACCAGCGCTGAAACAACCAGGACAAGTCAAAGAAGACGCCGTAGGATTTTGGGGTCGAACGGAGAGCGATGACGGTCGCAACAGCTCTGAGAACAGGACTAGTCTGAACTGTCTCTGTTTGGTGTAGAACCGCTTAGGGCTGTTGCAGAAGTCGCCACGAGCACTACCAAACTCCGATGGAGACGAGATTGATGTTGATGCGACCGTTGGCAAGTTGGCGACATACATGAACCAACGGGGTCCCTAACGGAGGTCGGAGAATAAAATTCTGAATAGAAGAGTAAGGGTCAGTCTGACCTGGATCAGATAGGAGCAGTCTGCGCACTTCCACGAGAATGGCTAGAACTGGGTGCTCAGGTGGGCGATTGGCCTCCTCCTTTCAGGTGCTGAAAGAGAACGGGATGTAGTTCCCGCCCTTCGAAGATCACTCCCAGAGCCTCACCGAGCTGGTCGTGGGAGCCTCTGCACTCAGCCTCAGGTCGCCAGCCAGAGACTAGATGCACAGTCTAGCGAGATCTGCTCTTCCGAATAGCTCTGAGCTTGGATGCTGAGGGGACCACCTCCGTTGCGAAGCTGACTCGACAAGGTTTCCACCGATATAAGATATGCCATCTGAAGCCTTGTATAAAGGTCAAGGCCGCCTTGGTAAACTGCTGATACTCTGCTGCCTGCTACCCTGGACTGGGTCTGAAGATGAATGGGATATCGTTGAAGGGGTGGTGAATGTTTAGCAGGGAGATGGGGGTGGCTGATGGCTGTGGGAAGGGGAGGGGAGTTGCTGGAGGACTGCTAGGGAGCTGAGGGAGGAATGGTGAGGGTGAAGCTAGACTGGAGCTGGCTGGAGAGGGTAGAGGGAGGGAGATGGGTGCACTAGGTAAGTAATGGAAGAGGAAGGGAGAGGGAGATTTGAATTTTGCCTAGGGATTTGCCCCTTTAGCCTTGGGATGTGGGTTTGTGCATGGGGAAGGGGAGTGGGTGGTTGGGGTTGGAAAGTGGCTTGGGGATTGGTGGGTTCTATCTTGGGATATGGGAGATGAGATTCAAAATTTGAATTGGGGAGGGGATGGGGAGTTAATGGGTGCCTAGGGAAGGGGGGAGGAGGCCTTGGGAAGAGGGAGGGGGCTGTCTCAAGAAGCGAGAGATGAAATTCAAAATTTGAATTGGGGGCTCTTAATGAGGTGGAGGGTGAGAGAGGGGAGAGAGAGAGGAGGGGAGAAGAAGCTCAAGGAAATTCTCCAATTTAATTGATCATCCAAAGTTGTTCCACAAGGGGGAGAAGGGGGCCTATTTATAGGCACATACATTTTCCATGACCAAAATGCCCTTGAAAAATAGACAAAAGACCAAGACTACCCTAGACTTAATCTATGAGCCCAAACTAGACTATAACTACATGACTCAATAAAGGAAAATACATGAAGTAAGACTCAAAAATTAAAAATAAAATGTGAGAATCATAGTCAGTCCTTCTCAAGGTGGTGTAGGCGACCCGAGCCAAAGGGAGTGGCGTGAGATGTCCTCATCAAATCCCTCGGGGTAGGGAGAGCTCGACCCCTCCGAGTATGGGTCCACCCGGCTGTGGTAATGCTCCAAACTGTCCGGGTCAAGGCGCAGCAAGTCCTCCAGGCTCACCCAGGTGTCCTCCATCGGGGGACGGTCCTTCCACCTCATAAGATAACGCTGGTATCCCCTATTCCTAGTAATGGTAGTTTGTTCATCCAGTATTGCCTCCACCTGCTCACGTCGACCTCTCAAGCTGATAGGTGGAGTCCCTCCGGTGGTATCTCTCACAAGGGGAGGTAAAGGCTCAAGCTCCTCACTAAGTCCCACCGCGGGGCCCATGTAGGGTACTTGGTCTGCACATTGAAGGTAGGGTGTACCCCAAAGCCCTTAGGTAGATCCAGCTCATATGCATTACTGCCTAGTCGTCTCAGAACTTGAAAAAGCCTTGACCCGCGTGCCCTCAACTTGGAGGCAGGCCCCGGAAGGAGCCGCTCCGTCCTCACCATCACCGAGTCTCCCACTTGGAACTCGTAGTGGCGCCTTCGAGCATCTGCCTATCTTTTGTAAGCATCATTGCTCTTCCCTATATGCTTGCGGATGTCATCATGCAACTCTTTGATATGATGTGCAAAAGACTCTGCTGATACTGACACTCTAGCATGCGAGGGGAGGGGAATACGATCCGAGGGCTTCCTAAGCCTATAACCATGCACAACTTCGAATGGACTCTTGCCTATGGATCTATTGATAGAATCATTGTAGGCAAACTCAGCCTGAGGTAAGAGGAGATCCCAATTTCTGGGGTGGTCCCCGACTAGGCAACCGAGTAAGTTCCCAAGGCTTTGATTGATGACCTCAGTTTGGCCATCAGTTTGAGGATGATAAGCGGTAGAGAACTTGAGAAGGGTTCCCATCAGATGCCAGAGGGTTTTCCAAAAGTAACTAGTGAATTTCACATCTCGATCAGTCACTATGGTCTTAGGTAGTCCATGGAGTCGGACCACCTCATCAAAGAATAAACGGGCTATCCTAGAAGCATCCGAAGTTTTGGAACAAGGGATGAAGTGGGCCATCTTGGAGAACCTATCAACGACCACAAAAATAGAATCATATTTGTGAAGGCTACTAGGTAGGCCAAGGATAAAATCCATGCTCAAGTCCTCCCAAGGTCGGTCCGGGATGGGGAGGGGTGTGTAAAGTCTAGTGTTTTGCTTCACCTACTTGGCAGAAGCACAAGTGCGACATTGACCCACAATGTTGGCCACATCACTCTTAAGACTGGGCCAATAGAATTATCTCTCAACTAACTCAATGCTCTTTTGGACCCCAAAGTGACTAGCAAGGCCACCACTGTGTAGTTCCCAAACCAAGAAATCTCGCAGTGAAGTCCGGGGCGTGCATAACCTAGTTCCCTTGAAAAGATACCCCTCTTGGAGTATGAATCCCTCGTGTTCCTTGTGGGATTGGGTGGAGAGGGTGGTATAGTGGGTCCCAAAATCGGGGAAATTTGGGTATTCCTCTTTAACTCACTCAAACCCCGTGACTTCCACTTGGACGGTGGAAAGTAAGGCTACCCGCCTACTGAGCGCATTGACGGCGTGATTTTCACTACCCACTTTGTACTTTAGGACAAAGGTATAAGCCTGAATGTATTCAACCCAGCGGGCATGATGGGCATTGAGAATTTGTTAGGTGTTGAGATACTTCAATGCCTCGTGGTCCGAAAAAATCACAAACTCCATGGGTAGGAGATAGTGTCTCCAATGCCGAAGGGATTGGACCACAGCGTATAGTTCCTTGTCATAAGTGGAGTACCTAGTCCGAGCCTCACAAAGTTTCTCACTAAAATAGGCCACGGGGTGACCCTCTTGGCTAAGAATGCCTCCAATCCCTACCTCGGATGTATCACAAGTGACCTCGAATACTTTAGAGAAGTCGGGTAGACAAAGGACCTGGGCTTGGATCATCGTTTCCTTGAGTTCTGGAAATGCTTTGGAGGACGCCTTAGTCCATACAAAGGTGCCCTTCTTAAGGCAATCAGTGATAGGGGCGGTTATGGTGCTAAACCCACGAATGAATCTTCTATAAAAGGTGGCCAGCCCATGAAAGCTTCGGGCATCATGGAGAGTCTTGGGCTCAGGCCACTCAAGAATGGCTTGGACTTTCTCGGGGTCCATGGATACCCCTTGGGCTGAAACGATGAATCCTAGGAAGGCTAGTTGACTGGTCATGAAGTGACACTTCCCGGGGTTGGCAAATAGGCTTTCCTTCATAAGAACGATGCAAACTTGCTTGAGATGATCAAGGTGGGCTTCCTTGGACTGGCTATATATGAGGATGTCATCAAAGTAGACAACAAGGAAGATGCTAATGAAAGGGCGGAGGACCTCGGTCATGAGGCGCATGAAAGTGCTAGTTGTATTGGAAAGGCCAAAGGGCATGACAAGCCATTCATAGAGCCCGTCCTTGGTTTTGAAAGCGGTCATCCACTCGTCCCCGGGCCTAATCCGAACCTGATGATAACCACTTTTGAGATCAATTTTGGAGAAGATGGTGGCTCCAGCGAGCATGTCTAGCATGTCATCTAGCCAGGGGATGGGAAACCTATATTTGACCGTGATCTTGTTGATGGCCTGGCTATCCATGCACATGCGCCAAGTCCCGTCCTTTTTGGGTGTGAGGAGGGTCGGGACGGCACATGGGCTCTTGCTAATGCGGAGGAAGCCCTTCTTGATGAGCTCCTTAATTTGCCTCCTAAGTTCAGCATGCTCGGTGGGGTTGAGGCGATAGTGGGGGAGGTTGGGTAAGGTAGCTCCGGGTACAAAGTCGATGGCATGTTGCACATCGCGCATGGGTGGTAGCCTATCCGGAAGCTCATCGAGGAACACATCATGGAAGTCCTCAAGGATTTGTTGGATTTCTAATGGGTGTGGTTCAGTTGGGGTGGATTCCCCAAGGTAAATGACAATGGCACACACTTGTGCCCCTTGGTTGACTTCCTCCTCAAGCTCTTGCTTAGTGATGAGGTGTATACTCCTAGTAGTCCCAATGGTCACACTCGGGCTTGAATTCAAGGGGGTGGTATTTGGTGTAGGAATGGGTGGGGTTGGAATGGAGGAAGGGGTAGGGGATCCTTCTAGGGAGGGAGGTGTCCATTTGGGTGGAGAACGGGGTGGCGAAGGGTTGAGTTGGATCCTCTTCCCTTCATGGGTGAAAAGGCAAGCGTTCATCCTTCCAAGGAAGCAGGCATCTACCACGTAGATCCATGGCCGCCCTAGAAGTATACTTCCTACTTCCATAGGTAGAATGTCACACCATACTTGGCTATGGTAGGATTGGAATGTGATGGGGACAAGGCAGCGGGTGCTAACGGGCACGGATGTAGCATCAATCCAAGCTACCCAGTAGGGGTTTGGGTGTGGAGAGACGGCAAGGCCTAAAAGCTTGACGGTGTTGGGGGACACCACATTCACACTACTTCCATTATCTAAGATGACCTTCCAGGCATAGTCCCCTATCCGGATGTCGGTGTAGAAGATGGTGGTTCTTCTCTAATCATGTTCTTGGGTTTGAGTGAGGACACACCTAACCACTCCAAGGTGAGGGTCGGTGGATGGGGGGGTTGCTCTTGGTTGTACTCGATGTAGTAGGCTTCATACCCTTCCTCCCAATCGGGAGAAGCCTTGTGAACCTCAGCCTCTTCTTTAACCCCACCTTGGGGTAAGAGATTAGTCTCCTCAATGAGCAAACTAGATGCTCCCTTGGTGGGGCATTGGTTGGCGAAGTGCACATACCCAAGGCACCTAAAGCATTGCTGCCCATTATGATGGTTAGGGGTAGCTCTAGTGGGAGGGTGAGTGGGTCCCGGGTTGGGACGATTAGGAGTGGGGTTGGGAGGGACATTTGTGGGCCGAGAGGGAAGGGTCCCACTAGGAGAGGCTGCTCGAACGGGAGGAGTTTCCATGGGAGTGGGAAGGATGTTGATAGTTCACACAAAGGGTGAGCTAGAAGGGGGGGATGAATAGATCACCCCCAATTCCAAATAATTCAAAAATCAACTTATGTAATTCAGAAACACAGTAGGGAAGCTTCTCTAGTCTAGCCACATAGCAGACATATACATAGATGCTTAACGAAATCGAGAGCTATGATGTGCAACGATCGAACAGCTGGCGTGCTGAAAATAGTATGAAAGACTAAATGCAAACCACACCAATGGGACAAAGAGTTTTTAAGGTGGTTCGATTGCGATCTGCAATCTACGTCCACCCCTTACTCCTGTGGAGTAAGGCTTTTTTGCACTAAGCAAATCGAACAGCAGACTCTGTATGCAACATCTGCTGCCTTACAGCTTGCCCCGAGGAACAATCTCCTCGATCTTCCTATGACCAGAAGAAACACTGGAGGTCCAACCTCCCTTCCTTTGCACACCGCAAAGGGAACCCAGTGAATTGCTTCCAGCAACTCACGAACCAGAGGATCAATCCTCTCTTCCTCCAAACACGATGGAGAGAAACCACGAGTAGCACACCACTACTCACAATCGGAGACAGTCTCCCTTCCTTCAACTGAACTTGGAGGGTAACATATAGGAATTGAGAGATGCAAAATAAAAACTCGAAGATGAAAAAAAATCAGAAAACAATCGCTCAGAGACATAACAATGTAGCTTCCAAAGAAGCAAGCTTCCAGACTCTAATCCTGGCGATCACTCAGACTCTCCTCTTTCTGAACTGGTTCTCTTCTCGAATGGGGAAGTTTTAGGTTCTGGCTCTGGCATCAGATGCTCTCACTTTTTCTATCTTCAGCACTCTTCTCTCTAGCCTTCGACCCCTTTTTATAGGCAGACGATGGGCGTGTGGGTGCCACGATTCCCGCCCGAACTTTCACGTACATCTGATCTTTTTAGGTTGCACGTGTCAAAATCGTGGTACTGTAGTTGTCTATGTGGCAGAAACATCGGTTCAGGTCTTTGCCTTGGATCACGTGGCATCAACCTGGTACTTTAAGTTCCATGTGAGGTTAGTTCATAGGTTGCACGTAAGATGCTCGAACATTGGCTGGCCTGGCAAGATAACAGACAGAGTGTTAGCTATAGATAATATGCACAGACCTATCAAGCATTCAATGAAAACATGCACGGACTAGATATGGAGGCTTAACGCACTGGCACCGACCTTGTCTTGCTCAAGATAGAATCTGCGCAGACCTTATATGCCGTTCTAAGAAGCGTGCACTACTTGATATGGCACGAAGCAAAATATGCACGGACCTTGTATCGCACACGGACAAATGTGCACCGACCTATGTATGGTCAAGACAGAATCTGCACAGACCTTGTCATGCAAGGGGCAAATGTGCACTGACCTTAATAATGCGGTATGAAAAACAAGCACAGACTTTGTTGAATCATGCACTGACCTTGTGTGAAGGAGGCAAACATGCACCGATGTTGATCATGCAGACGGGGTAAAAGATGCACCGACCTTATATGTGTTTTTACAGGAACATGCACGGACTTTGGTCTCCTATATGCATTATGAGAAAAATATGCACAGACCTTTACGCATGAATAAGCAAGACTTGCACTGACATGTCTGCATGGTGCGAAAAGTTGCACCGACCTTAGATGTGAGACAACACTGCTAGCACGGACCTTGGCTATGCATGAACTATATCTAACATTGACCTTAGCTACAGTAACCTGCTCAGACCTTATAGGGTAAGATGCAAACATGCATGGACTGGAGAATGAGTAATGCAAAATGTGCTTCGACCTCAATAAGCATAATGCAAAACGTGCACAGACGTTATATGGCTACATGCAAGATGTGCACTGACTTGCTACAGTGTGTGCACAGACTTCATATGTATTGAAATGTAAAACGTGCACAGATTTTTACATGAATGCTTCAGTGATGTGCACGGACCTTCTTATGCATCTAGCCTAAACTAGCATCAGCCTTCATGCAGCAGACTGAATACTAGTAAGTGCATGGACCATATCTTGCAAGCTGAAAATGTGCTCAGACTTTGTATTATCAAATGCAAATGTGCTTTGACTGTTGTGAAGGCATGAACAGTGATAGCATCGACCTTATATACTATCTAAAAAAATGTGCTTACACTTAATGTGTAGGTGTTTGACTTTTTATTATGTCTGACATTTGCCTTATGGTGTTTGTCATCATCATAATCACAAGGACACAACAGTCTCCCCCTTTTTGATGGTGGCAACACTATGAGCCAAACAAATTAAATGATGTCATTATAAAATGAGGGTGTTTAAGCATGCAAACTATCAAACATGCAATCAATCAAACACGTAAATAATGTCACACACTGACTCCCCCTGACACACAGACTCAGACTTTACTCAAGACACACTAACTCCCCCTGACACAATGACTTTCAACCAGAAAATACTACATGCCCAAAAACATTCTCAAAAGCCATTCTCCCCCTAAATCCTTAGACATCTTCTCCCCCTTTGACATCATCAAAAGGAATGTAGGGAGGAACAAGGTACTGCTAGGCTGGTGAGACCAGAGGCAATTCATTCACGTGGTAGATAAAACATCTCATATGCAACCCTTAAAGATCCAAATGTGGTAAAAGAAGCTGAAATAGCTCATAGCTAACAAGCAAGAAAGACACAGACTAAGAGTGAAGATTATCATCATACAGAAATGAGAATGTGGACCAAAGTGAAACAGTTATGCCAAGAGAAAGCTGTCTAAATGCTTTACTAACCAAATAAATGGAGCCTCATCTACTGTTGGATTGTCCAAAGGTATTGAGGACAAACAGTCTACAAAAAATTTTTTGGAGGGGTGAAGGATTTTTCCTTTGTTGAGCAGTAAAGGACATTGAGTAATTTTGATAAAACACACATTGATATGTGAGAAGACACCTTGATTAGAGGCCAGAATTCCCAGATTCTCTGTGTGATAATCGTATTACTTCTCTTTAGAGAATAGAGTTAGCAATATAAGTGTCTTTTGACGTGAGGAGACACCTTGATCAGAGGCCTGAATCCCTAGCTACTCAACACTTTAATGCCATTACTCTGCCATGAATTCTTACTTTTTTCAGAACCTTTTTAATCAGAGATATTCTGGCACTTCATGACATAGAGTATGATTCATTTCTTTGATGAAGTATCTAGTTTCTCGGAAACCAGAACATTGCTTTGAACTATTGAAATTTCCCTAAACAAATTCATTTTATTTGTTGTATGATGTTTGAAGACAATCCCAGATGTACTGATCCTCAGAGATTTTGCTTACAGAAATTTAAGTTTCAAGCATTTAAGAGATTTCATGACATAAGAGTGTCAACAAGATCCAAGTTCATTAATGATGTAGAAAAATTGTCTTCAGGTTCTCTATCTAGGTCTTTGCCGAATTATTAGAAAGAAGCTTTTTAGCTAAGTTTCAGTTAATCAAATTTGAAAATTTAAGAGAGTTGAGAAGTTGTAGCTTTTGTGAAACCAAAGCTGCATAAGGTTCTCAATAAGCTTTATGCAGTGCCAAGTTCTCAAAACAACCTTTTGAAACAGTCTCCTAAGACCTTAAACAAACAAACAGGCAGCTCTCCCTTTCACCTTGACTGATAGATGAACTCAAACCAATCAGCTTCACACATGCATATGCCTTCTACACATGACGTACCTAGAACACCTCCCCCTAACAATATGACTTAGATAGATAGACAACTGGAATGCACAATGTATTGAATTGCAGAGAAGAAATTTATGAACATGAACCTGATTTATATGAAGATGAGCCTGTGGTACCAGGTGGAGAACATAGGTCAGAAGACCTCCTCATACATGATGTAGGTTTCCAGTCAGAAGACATCTAACCTTCTCCTAGCTTATCATTTTATATACCAACAGGTTATGAATGCCAATTTGAAATGAATGACAGACACTGGATGATAATTCCATGCAAATGAGGTATACATGCAGCTCAACATGGGCACAGATACATGAATGCATTTTTTTTTTCAAAATTCAGAAATTCAGAGGGTCTTAAAAATGCCTAGTTCTCTCCTCAGGGTTGTGAATCTGTCATTGTCCATAGGCTTAGTAAAGATGTCAGCTATCTGATGGGCAGTGTCTACATGGATCAATTCAAAAGAGTTTTTAGAAACCTCATCTCTGATAAAATAATGTCTAATTTTAATATGTTTGGTGCGAGAGTGTAACATAGGATTTTTTGCAAGATTTATGGCACTAGTATTATCACAATAAATGGGTGTGCAGCCCAAGTCTACTTCGTAGTCCTGAAGCTGGTGTTTAATCTAGAGCACTTGTGTACCACATCTCCCTACAGCTACATACTCAGCTTCTACAGTAGAGAGGGCCACAAAGTGTTGCTTCTTGGAAGGCCAAGAAACTAAACACCCACCTAGAAATTGACATTGACCACTAGTGCTCTTCCTATCTAGCTTACACCTAGCATAGTCTGCATCCGTATAGGCAATCATATCTAGGGTATGTGATGCAGGAAACCATAATCCTAGAGTGTGTGTAGCAAATATGTATCTAAAAATCCTTTTCACAGCAGCTACATGCAATTCAGTAGGCCTAGATTGATACCTAGCACACATACCTACACTGAATTGTATATCAGGTCTCGAGACAGTTAAATAAAGTAGGGATCCAATCATACCTCGATATAATTTTGCATCAACTTCTTTACCTGATTTGTCTGCATCTAATGATGTGTTGGTACCCATTGGAGTTGAGATGTGCTTCAGGTTAGTCATTCCAAACCGCTTGAGAATGTCCAAGGTGTACTTGGTGGTGAGGACACACGGCGCTATCCTCGACGGAGCACCCGGCACACCGCTACCTCCTTGTGGCTCGGCGACGGCGGCACCTTCTAGTTATCTTTTCATCATGTTTAGGCCATGTTGGGCCTTGGATTAGTCCCTGCGTGGACATTGCTTTCTAGTTGTGGGCCCTTGTAGGCCAATTGGACATTTTTTTTATGCTTTGTAGGCTTATTTAGAGGGCAAAGGGTTAGTGGGCCATCTTGTGCTCCACTCCTCCTTGGCCCATGTGGGGACTTGCGCACCCACCCCTAGGGTTAGGGTTTTGGGTGCATCCCACCTCCTCCAAGTGGAGGAGGTAGCAGCCGCCTTCCTTTTTGGGCGCCCCCCTCTCCCTTCCCCTTTTCCCCTCTCCTCCTTTCCCCAACTCCATCCCTTCCTTCTCCCACTTAGATTTCTTTCTTATTTTCTAAGCTTGCTGAATTATGGGCCGCCTTTCTCTCCTTGGAGCTGGGCGCACCCCTCCCCTTCTAGCTAGATTAGGGTTTCCCCATCCCCTATAAGTAGTTCTCACCTTGTACCGATTACAGTTTACTCATGATTTTGAATACAAGTGAGTATTGTGCAAAGCTTTTTGCGCCCTTCTCTCTCTCTCTCTTTCTTCTCCTGCGACGGGAGAACGGCGGGGTGTGACGCCTCAGCCCTCGGTGGACTCCGGGGTTCCCTCTTATCCTCATCTTCTTCCTCAACGGTTCGTGTGCGTGATTCCAGATTTCTGCCCCGACTTGTAGCAGAGCTCGCGCCCCCTTCTTGGACGAGTTTTGCCACGATCTATTTTCTGGAGATACGTCTGCGGATCAGCTTCGCGTCGGCGCCGGTTTTGCATCAATCGGGGATCGGCACTGCCCGTACCGATTTTCTCCGCCGACCTGCGCCAGCACCACTTTCTCTGCTCGCCCAGCGGGGAGGCCCTGATTGCGAATTTTCCCCAGGCCTCCACGCTGTGTCTTTTGAGCTGGTTTCTTCAGGGTTCGTGGATCTCCGAGTTAACTTTCCAACGCCGCCGACGGCGTTGCGTTTCGACATCGTCACCGTCCGTGGCGGTCGATCTCGTGGGGTTGCGCCAGCGTGTCTGCCCAGTCCGCCCAGCGAACCAGTCCTGACTTTCAACGACTCCTGCGGCTCGCACCGGCGTCGTCTGCCAGCGCCATTTGGCCGAGGGCGACCTCTGCCAATCAGCTGTCACCACCAACCGGCCCGGACTTGTTCGGGCACCAGAAGGCCGATTTCCAGATTTTACCGACGGCGTGCGCAGTTCTGTGTCCACAGAACCTGATCTGACTTTCAGCAGCGCCCACGGTCACCACCGGCGGATCCAGCGCGCCCCCTTTGGCTGGAGCGTTCCTCCATCAGTCAGCGACGCGTCCTCTCTGACGGTGCTTCAAACGGGCGTCGTATCAGCCCGTGGGACCCCCTCCGCTCAGGCGCGCGCGACACCGGTTTCGGCAGCGTTGCACTCGAACCTCCTCGCGGCCAACCCGTCACCGAGTGCGGCCCGTCAACCCGTGTCCGGCAGTCCCGAACGTATTGGTTGTAGCCTTTTACCTCCCTGCGAGGAGTGGGCCACTATTGGGTTGTATTTTATTGATCTCTGGTGTATCGGGGTTGTTGGTTCACGGCCGGGGTTCCTTCCCCACGCCTAGGCGTGGAGGTACGCGCTCCGACTCTCCTCCTTTTGCTTGCTCTTTTAGTATGTGATTGATTATGCCGCGTGAGAGAAGGTAGGCGTCTAGCCACTTTTTGCCATCACCGCGGATCGTGAGTGAGAGCATCCATCCCTAGCACTAGTCGAGCACCGAGCTAGGACTCGACTCCCCTTGTCTTTGGAGGTCGACTATACGCCTAGACACGTGCGCTTCCCTCCTTGGGACGGCCGAGGTCGGAGTTTCTGTTGAGAGACGTCCCTCATTCTGTGGGATATCACGGTGGTCAGCCACTTGGCGGCCCTTGAGCGTGCTACTGCTGGCCTGAGTTAGAGTCTTTTGTGAGTCTTAGTCCGTGTCGGTCCCCGTCCCGCGTCAAATTTGGTATCAGAGCATGGTTACCAACTTGTCCTTACAGGTTGGGTCTTAGGGTCGTGTCTAGGTTTTGGACGTGTCTTGTTTGAGTCTTGCATCTCATTGCATTCGTGTCCCTCTAGGTCTTAGGGTGTCAGCCTACCCTTCCCTTAGTCTCCTTTGCATGCCCACTCGGGGTGGTGCGGATTACCATCGCCCGGACGCCATGGGTGACCAACACCCACCTCAGGGACGCCCATCTCTAGAGGAACTGATTACCCAACTTATGACCCGTATGGACAGGTCCGACCAGTCCATCAAGGAGTTGACTGAGCATCTAGATGGCCGTCTGAAGATCATTGAGGATCGTGCCAGAGTGTCTGACTTAACCATCCAGGGCCTTGTTGGACGGTTTGGGAGAGTTGATGAAGTGCCCCACCAGGACCCTCCTAGAGCCGATCGTGCCCCTCTAGTTGCTGCCGCTCAAGCCCCTCGGGCTCAGGAGCGACGTCCCCGAGCCCCCGACTTTGATGACTATGGGTCCGAGAATGATTTTGAGGGGAATGGGCGCCAGTACCGTGGTCGTCGACCACATCAGGATGAGGATGATATGATCCTTAGGACCGTCCGTGCCGATCCACCCACTTTCGAGGGGTCCCTTGACCCAAAAGTCTACATAGACTGGGAGAATAGCATGGATAGGTATTTCGAATGGGTTGAGATGTCTGAGCTTCGGCAAGTCCGATTTGCCAAGATGAAGCTCGTGGGGAGAGCCCAGACCTACTGGAGGAATGTCGAGAGCCTGATGTTGCAGAGGCAGGATCCACCCATAGAAACCTGGATTGACATGCGGCGTAAGCTCCGCGAGAAGTACGTCCCTCCTTCTTACCGCCAGAGGCTCATCGACCGATGGCAGACCCTTAGTCAGGGCGATCGGTCCGTGACCGAGTACATCGCCGAGTTTGATGAGTATTATTTGCGATGTGGAGTTGATGAGGAGAAGGGCATGCCTGTTTCGCGTTTTCGCCGTGGTTTGAGGCCCGAGTATCAGTATGAGCTCTACCGTCGCCAGGTAGACACTTTAGAGCTGGCTTACCAGGTTGCCCTAGAGTTAGAGCAATTTGAGTTGGAGTTTGGCCCCACCTTTCGTCAGGGGATGCCTAGTCAGCGGGGTCTTGACCCTCGCTCCACTTCCACCCAGTATGGTCGATATCCGGCGGCTCGGCCCGCGGAGCCTCTTCGCCAGGACCCCACTGGTCCCAGGCCTCGTCCACCCCTTCCTAGGGACCCGTTTCCTCCACCTCGCCAGCAGCCACCCTACCCCCCCACACGCCCTACACTTCCACCTCCCGCACACCCTGCGCGTTCTCAGCCTTTACTCCCCGCGCCCCGTCATGATGACAAGGGCAAGAGTCCTATGACCGCTGGAGCCTCATCCAGTGCGGGCGCACGTAATAATTGTTACCGGTGTGGCGGATTTGGCCACTTTGCTGATAGATGCCCCACTCGAGAGAGGAAGGCCCTTGTCATGGCAGACCCCACTTCCACTGAGTCCCCCACTGAGCCTATTCCTGTTAGTTATGAGGTAGACCAGGACTTGGTTGAGGAGTTCTTCGATGATCTACTCGAAGGAGAGCAGGATGGTGCCCAGGGTAGCCACTTTCAGGGTGACCCACAGTTAGGGGTAGTTAGGTGCATCCTAGCCCAGCCCCAGGTGAGTGACGACTGGCGTCGCACCACCATTTTTCACACCTTTTGCAGGCTTGGGGGTAAAGCTTGCAAGGTTGTCATTGATAGCGGGAGTTGCATCAACGCCATATCTACTGGCACTGTTACCCGCCTTGGGTTGACCCCAGTTGACCACCCTGCCCCCTATAGGGTTTCGTGGGTCGATTCTACCTCCATTCCTGTTAGACTCCGTTACCTGGTGCCCCTTCAGTTCCAGACCTATCAGGATGAAATTTGGTGCGATGTTCTACCTATGGAGGTAGGTAGCATTATTTTAGGGAGGCCGTGGTTGTTTGACATGGATGCCACCCTACAGGGTCGTGCAAACACTTGCACATTTGATCACAACGGCCACAGGATCACCCTCCACCCAGCCCCACCTAGGGACCCTACTGTTAGGGGACCAGCCGGCCCTAGTGCCACGACCACCCCTCCCCAGGGGAAGGTCAGCCCACCACCACCACCACCTCCGGTGTCAGTTTCCACCCCCTCTCCCACCCTCACCATAGAGGCCCCTCCGACTAGGAGGTTGATGATCATCAGTCCCCGAGAGATGGAGAGAGAGGTTGCTAGTGGTGTCCCTCTTTTAGCTGTGGTTGTCAGGGAGACGGGTGAGGTGGTCCCCAGTCTCGAAGGAGTGACAGACCCTCAGTTAGCTGAGATGTTGCGAGAGTTTGCTGATATTTTCCCGGAGGACCTTCCCGAAGGCCTTCCACCATTGCGTGACATTCAGCATGAGATTGATCTTGTCCCAGGCTCGTCCTTGCCCAATCTTCCACATTATAGGATGAGTCCCGCGGACCACGCTGAGCTACAGAGGCAGGTTGATGAGTTGATGAGTAGGGGTTCCCTTCGGGATAGCAAGAGTCCCTGTGCTGTTCCCGCCCTGCTAGCGCCGAAGAAGGATGGCACATGGCGTATGTGCATCGATAGCCGTGCGATCAATAAAATCACGGTTAAGTATAGGTTTCCCATTCCCCGGCTGGATGACTTGCTTGATATGATGTCGGGAGCCACGATTTTCTCGAAGATCGATCTTAGGAGTGGCTATCACCAGGTAAGGATCAGACCAGGTGATGAGTGGAAGACTGCATTTAAGACCAAGGATGGTCTTTACGAGTGGTTGGTCATGCCCTTCGGGCTGACTAACGCCCCTAGCACCTTCACGCGGTTGATGACACAGGTGTTGCGTCCTATGATTGGAGTGTTCTTGGTCGTCTACTTCGACGACATCTTGATTTATAGCCGCACTAGGGAGTTACACCTAGACCACCTTAGGCAGGTGTGTGTTGTTCTGAGACGGGAGAGCTTGTTTGCCAACCCTAAGAAGTGTAGCTTCATGACTGACCAGGTTTCTTTCTTAGGGTTCATTATGTCCCGTGACGGAGTCTCCGCTGATCCGGAGAAGATCCGTGCCATAGTGGAGTGGCCCGAGCCCCGCTCACTCCACGATGTTAGGAGCTTTCATGGTCTGGCGACATTCTATCGCCGTTTCATTAGGGGGTTCAGTTCTATCACCGCCCCGATCACGGATTGCATCCGTAAGGGCGAGTTTACTTGGACGAAGGCTGCTGCCACAGCCTTCCAGACTATCAAGGATCGCATGACCCAGGCACCCGTTCTTACACTTCCTGACTTTTCTAAGGTGTTTGAGGTTACATGTGATGCCTCAGGTGTAGGCATAGGAGGTGTGCTTAGCCAGGAGTCCCACCCTATAGCCTTTTTCAGTGAGAAACTCAATGATGCCAAACTGCGTTACTCTACTTATGACAAGGAATTCTACGCAGTTGTCCAGGCTTTGCGCTATTGGAGGCACTATCTCCTCCACCAGGAGTTCGTGCTCTTTTCTGACCACGAGGCTTTGAGATTTCTCCACACCCAAAAGAAGTTGAATGCCAGGCATAGTAGATGGGTGGAATATTTGCAGGAGTTTACATTCGTTCTCAAGCACAAGGCAAGTGCTGAGAACAAGGTGGCCGATGCTCTTAGCCGGCGGGTGATGTTGATATCCACCATGAATGTTCAGGTGGTTGGTTTAGAGAAGTTGAAGGAGGCCTACATTGATTGCCCGGACTTCGGTCCCATCTATTCTGCCCTTCAATCAGGACCGTCCCGTGAGTTTAGCGAGTATGTCCTTCAGGATGGTCACTTATTTCGAGGTGATAGGTTGTGCATCCCACGGACTTCAGTTCGTGATTTTCTTACGTGGGAGCTTCATGCAGGAGGTCTTGCCGGCCACTTCGGCCGAAACAAGACCATAGAGGCTGTTGAGCACCGTTTCTGCTGGCCCAGTTTGAAGAGGGATGTGGCCCGCATAGTTGCCCAGTGTCGTATTTGTGCCCTAGCGAAGCAGAGGAAACAGAACACTGGCCTTTATACCCCTCTGCCTGTCCCTGATAGTCCTTGGCAGGATATCAGCATGGACTTTGTGCTTGGTTTGCCCCGTACTGCACGGCGGCATGATTCTATTTTTGTTGTGGTTGACCGCTTCTCCAAGATGGCCTTGTTTATTCCTTGTTCCAAGACATCGGATGCCTCTAGAGTTGCCAGGTTGTTCTTCACCCACTGTGTGTCCAGGTTTGGGTTGCCACGTACCATTGTTTCTGATAGGGATGTGCGTTTTACGAGCTATTTTTGGAAAACCCTTTGGCGGATGATGGGCACCCAGTTGAAGTTCTCCACCGCATACCACCCCCAGACTGACGGTCAGACAGAGGTAGTCAATAGAAGTCTAGGGGATCTTCTGAGGTGTCTAGTGCGTGATAGAGTTGGAGATTGGGACCTTGTCTTACCATTAGCAGAGTTTGCATATAATGATTCGGTCAATAGGTCTACAGGGTTGAGTCCATTTGAGATTGTCACTGGTCGAAGACCTAGAAAGCCGATTGATTTGATTCCCTCCCCCATTCAGTCCCGAGTCTCTGAGTCAGCTGAGTCTTTTGCGGAGCATATTAGACAGTTGCATGACCATGTCCGTCGTCATATAGAGGCCAGCAACGCACGTTACAAGGAGTTAGCTGACGCGCACAGACGCACACGTGAGTTCCGCGAGGGAGAGTACGTCATGGTCCGGGTTAGACCGGAACGGTTTCCTTCGGGAGCCGTAAAGAAACTCCAAGACCGCGGTGCAGGACCATTCAGAGTGTTGAGGCGTATTGGGTCGAACGCGTATGAGATCGAGCTACCAGACGACTACGGGATCAGTTCGACGTTCAATGTCTCTGATCTGGTAGCTTATCGGGATCCCGCGGTGATACCCAGTGAGTTATTTGGGCCTGACCCTCCTGTTGTGAGTGATACACCTACTGAGAGTCCACCTCCTCCAGCCCCATTACAAAAACGCGAGCATATAGATTGCATACTGGATGAGCAGGTGACTACTACCAGGAGCGGAGCCTACCAACGCTTCTTAGTGCGTTGGAGAGGGCGCCCCGAGTCGGACAACACCTGGATTACACGTGGAGAGCTGGAGCGGATCGATCCGGACCTGCTGGAGCGGTACCTCAGCGACCGTGACCCTTACTCGACGGGGTCGAGTTCTTCCCACCCGGGGAGAATTGGTGAGGACACACGGCGCTATCCTCGACGGAGCACCCGGCACACCGCTACCTCCTTGTGGCTCGGCGACGGCGGCACCTTCTAGTTATCTTTTCATCATGTTTAGGCCATGTTGGGCCTTGGATTAGTCCCTGCGTGGACATTGCTTTCTAGTTGTGGGCCCTTGTAGGCCAATTGGACATTTTTTTTATGCTTTGTAGGCTTATTTAGAGGGCAAAGGGTTAGTGGGCCATCTTGTGCTCCACTCCTCCTTGGCCCATGTGGGGACTTGCGCACCCACCCCTAGGGTTAGGGTTTTGGGCGCATCCCACCTCCTCCAAGTGGAGGAGGTAGCAGCCGCCTTCCTTTTTGGGCGCCCCCCTCTCCCTTCCCCTTTTCCCCTCTCCTCCTTTCCCCAACTCCATCCCTTCCTTCTCCCACTTAGATTTCTTTCTTATTTTCTAAGCTTGCTGAATTATGGGCCGCCTTTCTCTCCTTGGAGCTGGGCGCACCCCTCCCCTTCTAGCTAGATTAGGGTTTCCCCATCCCCTATAAGTAGTTCTCACCTTGTACCGATTACAGTTTACTCATGATTTTGAATACAAGTGAGTATTGTGCAAAGCTTTTTGCGCCCTTCTCTCTCTCTCTCTTTCTTCTCCTGCGACGGGAGAACGGCGGGGTGTGACGCCTCAGCCCTCGGTGGACTCCGGGGTTCCCTCTTATCCTCATCTTCTTCCTCAACGGTTCGTGTGCGTGATTCCAGATTTCTGCCCCGACTTGTAGTAGAGCTCGCGCCCCCTTCTTGGACGAGTTTTTCCACGATCTATTTTCTGGAGATACGTCTGCGGATCAGCTTCGCGTCGGCGCCGGTTTTGCATCAATCGGGGATCGGCACTGCCCGTACCGATTTTCTCCGCCGACCTGCGCCAGCACCACTTTCTCTGCTCGCCCAGCGGGGAGGCCCTGATTGAGAATTTTCCCCAGGCCTCCACGCTGTGTCTTTTGCGCTGGTTTCTTCAGGGTTCGTGGATCTCCGAGTTAACTTTCCAACGCCGCCGACGGCGTTGCGTTTCGACATCGTCACCGTCCGTGGCGGTCGATCTCGTGGGGTTGCGCCAGCGTGTCTGCCCAGTCCGCCCAGCGAACCAGTCCTGACTTTCAACGACTCCTGCGGCTCGCACCGGCGTCGTCTGCCAGCGCCATTTGGCCGAGGGCGACCTCTGCCAATCAGCTGTCACCACCAACCGGCCCGGACTTGTTCGGGCACCAGAAGGCCGATTTCCAGATTTTACCGACGGCGTGCGCAGTTCTGTGTCCACAGAACCTGATCTGACTTTCAGCAGCGCCCACGGTCACCACCGGCGGATCCAGCGCGCCCCCTTTGGCCGGAGCGTTCCTCCATCAGTCAGCGACGCGTCCTCTCTGACGGTGCTTCAAACGGGCGTCGTATCAGCCCGTGGGACCCCCTCCGCTCAGGCGCGCGCGACACCGGTTTCGGCAGCGTTGCACCCAAACCTCCTCGCGGCCAACCCGTCACCGAGTGCGGCCCGTCAACCCGTGTCCGGCAGTCCCGAACGTATTGGTTGTAGCCTTTTACCTCCCTGCGAGGAGTGGGCCACTATTGGGTTGTATTTTATTGATCTCTGGTGTATCGGGGTTGTTGGTTCACGGCCGGGGTTCCTTCCCCACGCCTAGGCGTGGAGGTACGCGCTCCGACTCTCCTCCTTTTGCTTGCTCTTTTAGTATGTGATTGATTATGCCGCGTGAGAGAAGGTAGGCGTCTAGCCACTTTTTGCCATCACCGCGGATCGTGAGTGAGAGCATCCATCCCTAGCACTAGTCGAGCACCGAGCTAGGACTCGACTCCCCTTGTCTTTGGAGGTCGACTATACGCCTAGACACGTGCGCTTCCCTCCTTGGGACGGCCGAGGTCGGAGTTTCTGTTGAGAGACGTCCCTCATTCTGTGGGATATCACGGTGGTCAGCCACTTGGCGGCCCTTGAGCGTGCTACTGCTGGCCTGAGTTAGAGTCTTTTGTGAGTCTTAGTCCGTGTCGGTCCCCGTCCCGCGTCACTTGGTCTGGTTGATAAAGCATCTATCATCCAGCTGTTGTACCTGCAAGCCAAGAAAGTATTTTAGTTCACCGACCAAACTCATTTCAAATTCAGCAGACATCAGTCGAGCAAATTCATTACATAGTTCATAACATGTTGAACCAAAGACTATGTCATCTACATATACCTGAACTATGATGAGATCTTTATTCAAACTTTTGGTGAATAGGGTTTGATCCACCTTACCTCTATTGTAGCCCTTGTTTATCAGAAATTCTATCAGCCTCTCATACTAGGCCCGTGGAGCCTGCATTAGACCATATAGAGCTTTCTTTAACCTGAAAACCTTGTTAGGATGTGAAGACAATTGAAATCCGGGGGGTTGTTCTACGAAGACTTCTTCTTTAATAAAATCATTTAAAAATGCACTTTTGATATCCATCTGATGAAGTTTTATGTTTTTAGAACATGCAAAAGCTATTAAAATTCGTATTGCCTCCATCCTAGCAACAAGTGCATAGGATTCATCAAAATCAATCCCAAATTCCTGACAGTAACCTTTGGCTACTAGTCTGGCTTTATTTCTTGAAATTATTCCATCCTCATTCATTTTATTTTTGAAGACCCATTTGGTTCCTATTATATTTGTATTATCAGGTCTCGGAACTAGTTCCCAGACATTATTTCTTTCAAATTGACATAGTTCCTCACTCATAGCATTAACCCATGATTCATCTTTCAAAGCCTCATCAATAGATTTGGGCTCAATCTGTGACACTAAAGCAACTAGATCTTGATGATTTACATTTTTGAGATAAGACCTAGTCCTAGGGGGATCTCCTAGGTTGCCTATGATATTATTCACAGGATGGTCTTTCAAGAATTTAACATTAGTTGAGGACTCACATGTTTCAGCGGGGCTTACTTGACTTGGAGTAGTTGAAGCTTCAGGTGGTTCAGGTTCTTCCTCCACCATCTCCTCTAGAAAGTTTCCATCATGCCTTGAGCTCCTGTCATCATCATCCAAGTCAGTGACAGTGTTTGTTTCATCGAATATAATATGAGGAGATTCTTCTATTGTTTGGTCTGAAACATTAAAAACTCTATATGCCCTAGTTATTTTAGAGTATCCTAGAAGAATTCCAGGGCTACTCCTTGCATCAAATTTATCTAGGACTTTTTTATTATTGTTATGAATGAAGCATTTTGAACCAAAAATCTTAAAAAATGAGACATTTGGCTTCTTACCTTTCAAGAGTTCATAGGGGGTTTTCTTATGGATGGGTCTTACCAAGGCTCTATTGATGATGTAGCAAGCGGTATTAGCTGCCTGTGCCCAAAACCTTCTAGGAAGTTGACTCTCCACCAGCATAGTTCTTACAATTTCAATGATTGTACGGTTTCTTCTCTCCTCTAAGCCATTCTGCTCCGGAGTCCTGGGAGATGAAAATCTGTGAGTTAGTCCTTCATTGTTACAGAATTTAGAAAATATAGAGTTCTCAAATTCTCCTCCATGATCAGATTGAATCATGGAAATATTGTGAGTTCCTTCTTGTTTGACTTTATTAAAAAGATGTTCAAACTTCTGAAAAGCTTCACTTTTATTTGCTAAGAAAAATAACCATGAATATCTAGTAAAATCATCTACAATCACAAACCCAAATCTCTTCCCATTTAGACTCTGAGTCCTGGTTGGGCCAAAGAGATCCAAATGCAAAAGCTTCATTGGCTTGGAGGACAATTGGCTTGGAGGACAAGGGCTCAGATCTGAGCTAAAATGATTTGCAGGTTTGTTTGCCTAGAGCACAAGCATCACAGACTTTTGAAATGGAACTGAATTTGATCTTAGGCATGCCTCTAACTAAATCATGCTTGACCAGTTTATTCAATGTAGAGAAACTAGCATGTCCTAGACGTCTATGCCAATTAAATGCATTATTTTCAAAATCAACAGCCAAACAAAGATTTGATTCAGATTTTTCATTTAAATCAACAATGTAAATATTATTGACTCTATGTGCTTCAAACTTGAGTTTGTCAAAATTTATTTCAAGTATTTTGCTATCATTATCATCGAACACAACTCTGTGACCCTTGTCACATAACTGACTAATACTTAGCAAGTTGTGTTGAAGACCCTCTACAAGCAAAACTTTTTCAATAGAGTTTGTGGAGGACTTACCAACTATTCCTATTCCAACAATCTTACCTCTATTCTTTCCTCCAAATTTGAACAGACCCCCTACCTTCATTTCCAGTTTGCTAAATTTGGGTCAATCGCCCGTCATGTGCCTGGAGCAGTCGCTATCTAGGTACCACCTGTTGTGCTCGGCTGCAAGGCTAACCTATAGAAGACAGATCAAGCAGAGTAGTTTGGAACCCAAGGTAGATTGGGTCCAAAGACATTATTCAAATCTCTAAGCAGAAATTTAGGAATCCAAAATTGTTTCACAATATTTCTCTTTTCCATGTTGTTGACAGTTTTGTTGAAATTATAACTAGAGTTATGTCCATTTGGTCTAAAGGTGTGGAATCTGTTCCTGTTATTGGACTGTTCATTCTCCAGGTATCTTTTGTACCCATTCTGTCTAGGATAGACATACTCATTAAAGAATTTCTGTGGAACATAATTTCCCCAGTTTTTCTTATATTGACCCATGTTTTTATAGAAGAATGAATTTCTGTTCTGGGTCATGTGTCTTGACTTGTGAAAGTTCTTGTTCTGGGGGGTATACACAGGAGCTTGCCTAGTTGTGTTATTTGAAGTTTAAGACTATTGTCCAGCAAGGTTTGACGAACTTTTCCTTGGTTGTTGGACATTCTGAACATTGGAGCTGGATGGTGTGTCTTGCTTTTCCTTTCCTTTTTCTGGGCAGAATGTTACTGTTGTGAACTCAAAAGGTTTCTTGTGTGTAGGGTCATAGCCTAAGCCCTCTTTGTTGAAATTGACCCTGGTACCTAGAATGGTATCCAAGTTTGTTATTCCTTGAACAAATTTTTCTAGGGCTATTTGTTTGTCTTACAGTTCTTTTTGCAATGTTTCACAATCTCCCTGAAGTTCATAATTCACTTTCCTAACTGCTTCATACTTTTCAGTGGTCATTCTGTTTTCACTTTGACTTTCTTGAAGTTTTAATTTGAATTCATCAAGTTGTTTTTGAGCTTCCTGGTTGTCTGATTTATGGTTTTCATTTTCCTTTATGATAGAATTCATCTCTTCTCATTCTTGCTTGACTTTCTGATTTTCTTTGTCTGTTTGATTTTTTTCATCATTAGCAGCATTCAGTTTTCTCTTTAACACCCTATGATCTTTACTCAAAGCATTAAACTTTTCTAGCAGTTCAGCATAGGCATCTTCCCAGTCATCAATAGTGAAATTATCAAAGATGTTAGTTACCTCTTCATCACTGTTAGCCATAAGGCATATTCCTTGGTCATCTTCTTCTAAAAAGTTGGCCTCTGGGTCTTCCTCCTCGTCACTCCACGTGCAGACCATAGCATGAGGTTTCTTATTTTGCACCTTGGAGCTTTTCTTTTGGAGATCGGGGCAATCCCCCTTCATGTGTCCAGGTCTCCTGCAATGAAAGCATGTAATCTTCTTAGCATTCCTATTTTTATCATTGTTAGAATCAACATGCTTACCAGAAGGATACAACCTTTTCCTCCTAAATGTTTTTCCCTTAGTTCTTAGAAACTTACAAAATTGTCAGGTCAGCATAGCTTGCTCCTCTTGATCAAGATCTGAGAACCCATAAGACTCCCCACTACTACTGCTACTGCTGCTCCGGGACACCTTGAGAGCAATGTTCTTGCCCTTCTTGTCACTTCCTTCACCATTTCTTTTAAAATTCATTTTGTAAGTCATTAGGGATCCTATCAGCTTAGTGACTGTTTGTTTTGACAGATCCCTAGACTCCTCTATCATAATGGCATTGGTATGCCATGCAGGGGTTAACGACCTAAGGATTTTCCAAACTAGATCCCCTTCTGAAACTTGTTTCCCCAGCCCTCTAAGATTGTTAGTGATCAGCGACAGCCTAGCATACATTTCCGTAATATTCTCCTCCGATTTCATCTTAAATAATTCATATTCGGAGGTGAGCATATTTACCTTGGTGGCCTTGACTTGGGATGTACCTTCGTAGATGAGTTCAAGTTCATCCCACATCTTCTTGGCTGTCTGGCATGCTGAGATCCTGACGTACTCTTCTGGATGAACTGCGCATTGAATTATGTTTAGAGCCGACCAGTTGACTGTTGAAAGACTGATGTGATCCTTTGTCCACGCATCTTCATTTGGTGGGAGATCATATGGTCCCATGGTGATCACTCTCCAGAGTTCGTGGCTCTGCGCTCTCAGGAATACCTCCATCCTATTTTTCCAATAAAAGTAGTTATTACCATCGAAAAAAGGAGGGCGACTAATAGACTGTCCCTCAGCCATGAAACTGCGAGGAGTACTAGATCCAGATTTACCCTTGTCGTTGGACCACATGTTGGGTAACCTGCTCTGATACCAATTCATAGTTCATACAAAGGGTGAGCTAGAAGGGGGGGGATGAATAGATCACCCCCAATTCAAAATAATTCAAAAATCGACTTATGTAATTCAGAAACACAGTAGGGAAGCTTCTCTAGTCTAGCCACGTAGCAGACATATACATAGATGCTTAACGAAATCGAGAGCTACGATGTGCAACGATCGAACAGCTGGCGTGCTGAAAATAGTATGAAAGACTAATATGCAAACCACACCAATGGGACAAAGAGTTTTTAAGGTGGTTCGATTGCGATATGCAATCTACGTCCACCCCTTACTCCTGCGGAGTAAGTCTTCTTTGCACTAAGCAAATCGAACCACAGACTAAGTCTGCAACATCTGCTGCCTTATAGCTTGCCCCGAAGAACAATCTCCTCGATCTTCCTATGACTAGAAGAAACATTAGAGGTCCAAGCTCCCTTCCTTTGCACACCGCAAAGGGAACCCAGTGAATTGCTTCCAGCAACTCACGAACCAGAGGATCAATCCTCTCTTCCTCTAAACACAATGGAGGGAAACCACGAGTAGCACACCACTATTCATAACCGGAGACAGTCTCCCCTCCTCCAACTGAACTTGGAGGGTAACCGATAGGAATTGAGAGATGCAAAACAAAAACTCGAAGATGAAAAACAATCAGAAAACAATCGCTCAGAGACAGAACAATGTAGCTTCCATAGAAGCAAGCTTCCAGACTCTAATCCTGGCGATCACTCAGACTCTCCTCTTTCTGAACTGGTTCTCTTCTTGAATGGGGAAGTTTTAGGTACTGGCTCTGGCTTCAGATGCTCTCACTTTTTCTATCTTCAGCACTCTTCTCTCTAGCCTTCGACCCCTTTTTATAGGCAGACGATGGGCGTGTGGGTGTCACGATTCCCGCCCGAACTTTCACGTACATCTGATCTTTTTAGGTTCCACGTGTCAAAATCGTGGTACTGTAGTTGTCTATGTGGCAGAAACATCGGTTCAGGTCTTTGCCTTGGATCACGTGGCATCAACCTGGTACTTTAAGTTCCATGTGAGGTTAGTTCATAGGTTGCACGTAAGATGCTCGAACATTGGCTGGCCTGGCAAGATAATAGACAGAGTGTTAGCTATAGATAATATGCACAGACCTATCAAGCATTCAATGAAAACATGCACGGACTAGATATGGAGGCTTAACGCACTAGCACCGACCTTGTCTTGCTCAAGATAGAATCTGCACAGACCTTATTTGCCGTTCTAAGAAGCGTGCACTGACTTGATATGGCACGAAGCGAAATATGCACGGACCTTGTATCGCACACGGACAAATGTGCACCGACCTATGTATGGTCAAGACAGAATCTGCACAGACCTTGTCATGCAAGGGGCAAATGTCCACTGACCTTAATAACGCGGTATGAAAAACATGCACAGACTTTGTTGAATCATGCACAGACCTTGTGTGAAGGAGGAAAACATGCACCGACGCTGATCATGCAGACGGGGTAAAAGATGCACCGACCTTATATGTGTTTCTACAGGAACATGGATGGACTTTGGTCTCCTATATGCATTATGAGAAAAACATGCACAGACCTTTACGCATGAATAAGCAAGACTTGCACTGACATGTCTACATGGTGCGAAAAGTTGCACCGACCTTAGATGTGAGACAACACTGCTAGCACGGACCTTGGCTATGCATGAACTATATCTAACATCAACCTTAGCTATAGTAACCTGCTCAGACCTTGTAGGGTAAGATGCAAACATGCATGGACTTGAGAATGAGTAATGCAAAATGTGCTTCGACCTCAATCAGCATAATGCAAAACGTGCACAGACATTATATGGCTACATGCAAGATGTGCACCGACTTGCTACAGTGTGTGCACAGACTTCATATGTATTGAAATGCAAAACATGCACAGACTTCACATGAATGCTTCAGTGATGTGCACAGACCTTCTTATGCATCTAGCCTAAACTAGCATCGACCTACATGCAGTAGACTCGATACTAGTAAGTGCATGGACCTTGTCTTGCAAGCTGAAAATGTGCTCAGACTTTGTAGTATCATATGCAAATGTGCTCAGACTTTTGTGAAGGTATGAACAGTGATAGCATTGACCTTATATGCAGTCCAACAAAATGTGCTTAGACTTAATGGATAGGTGTTTGACTTTTTATTATGTCTGACATTTGACTTATGGTGTTTGTCTTCATCAAAATCACAAGGACACAACAGATGCCTTGTTGAGGGGGTGGTGTGTTGGTCCGAGGCATCATGGACTTGGGATCCATCACACGAGGAGGACCCATTCGGGGATATCGAGAGAATTTCTCGGCGTCCCATGCTATTTGAGAGGCTTGTTCTAGGGTGGTCACATGGCGCATGAAGAGCTCCTTTTTTATGTGGAATTGAAGCCCATTCCTAAACCGGGATAAGGTGACCGCATGGTCCTCTTGGACTCCGCACTTGAGGAGGTAATAAACAAATTTCTCGATATACTCCATCACGGATTTGCCCTCTTGGGTTAGAGCATGCCATTCATCTAGGAGGGTTTGGTGGTAGGAGGGGGGAACATATTTGAGCCTAAGTTGTTCTTTCATGCCCCCCCATGTGGTGATGGGAGCTTTCCTTCTAACCAATCTTAACCCTTCAATGTTCAACCAATGGGTCCTGGCCAATTTGGTAAGCTGCATTTTGGCAAGTCGAACCCTTCTATCTTCAGACATAGGATACCAATCAAAGTATTGGTCCATTGAAGCCTCCCAATCTAAGTATACACTTGGGTGGTAGGACCCATCAAAGGTGGGGGCATCAACTTTCACTAGTCTCAAGAGGTGATCATTCGTGTTGTCCCGAGGGTACCTCTCATTTCTCCTCGGGGGTGGATCCCTTCCATGCTCGGGTGGATGGTCAGGGTTTAACTCTCCGATGGCTGGTTCCTCAAATGGGGAAGGTGCCCTTCTATCATCTACCCTTGGGGCGGGCCTATTTCACTCCATGTGGGCGAGTCAGACTGTTATGTCATCGAGCCGCCCTAAGATATTGGTCATGGCCTCCAAGAGGAAGGCGACTTGGTCGGAGAACTCACGCTCATTGGCAGCGGGGTTCCATTGGGGATTGGGATCCATTGGAGGGTTTGAAGAAGATGGGTTGGGCTGGTAATGGGTCCCTCTTCGTGTGCTCATGAAACAACCGGTTTGCTATGCACGGGTGTGATCCGATGCGCAACCTAGTATGAAAGTGCCTAAGGAGTAGACTTGTGGGAACAAGCCTATGACCGCTTTAATACCACTTGATGTGGCACAGCCAAGGGTGATAGGGGATGACTACAAACACCTTGGACCTAGATCCGCAAGCGTACAAAGTTTGAGTATCAGACTCGCATAAATGGCTCACTCGCACGTCGCACACTATCTCCCGATGGCGACTGGGGGATGGTGGTGAGGATCCGGGGTGGGACCCAATTGATTCGGGGACTTGACTTTGCTTGGGCTGACCCCTAAGGGGCTGGGAGTCCCAACTTCGTGGGAGGCCAGCACGCCGGGGCATGGGGATGGGTGGCTCTCACTCAATCTCCGCTGTGGGCACACTAGAGAATAATTACAGGTCCGGGCACTCCCTTACCGTCCGATGGGCATAAGAAACAATACTAAACTAGCAAAGTTACATACCAGGAAGGGAGGGACCAGTCGCTCACCTGATTGGTGTGAAGACACCGATCTCGACCGAAGACGAGGGCGAGCAGGGAAGCATGGGTACACACCTGCACGGCGAGTCGGTGTCGCTTGACCTAAAAGTTTAAAGTATACACCACTACTCCTCTCGCAGGAGGGTTGAACAAGGGGTAGGGGTTAAAATAGTACATGCAAACACTACCTCCACACAGGAAGGGGCTGTAAGCCGGCCAGGCGAGGGGCGGGGATGAGAAGAACAACAAAGGAAACCCGACGTGGTCGAGGGGCATTCTGTAGGAACAGCAAGACATGGTGCTGGAGTTAAGATGACCACGAGCTCGTCCGGATGCTGATGGAAGCGGGACCAACGCTGAAATGACCAGGACAGGTCGAAGAAGACGTCGTAGGATTTTGGGGTCCAACAGAGAGCGATGATGGTCGCTGCAGATCTGAGAACATGACTGGTCCAAACTGTCTCTATCTGGTGCAGAATCGCTTAGGGTTGTTGCAGAAGTCTCCGTGAACTCTATCGAACTCCGATGGAGACGAGATTGACGCTGACATGACCGTTGGCAAGTTGGCGACGCACAACAACTGACGAGGTCCCTAACGAAGGTCAAAATAGAACGTTCTGAATAGAAGAGTAAGGGTTGGTCCAACCTGGATCAGATAGGAGCAGTCTGCGCACTTCGAAGAGAATGGCTGAAACTGGGTGCTCGGGTAGGCGATTGGCCTCCTCCTTTCAGGTGCCGAAAGAGGACGAGATGTAGTTCCCGTCCTCTAAAGATCGCTCCCAGAGCCTCACCGAGCTGGTCGTGGGAGCCTCTACACTCAGCCTCAGGTCGCCAGCCACAGACTGGATGCGCAGTCTGGCAAGATCTGCTCCTTCAAACGGCTCCGAGCTTGGATGCTGGGGGGACCACCTCTGTTGCGAAGCTGACTCGATGTGGTTTCCACTGTTATAAGATATGCCACTTGAAGCTTTGTAGAAAGGCCATGTCCACCTCGGCAAACTAATAATACTCTGCTACCTGCTACCCTGGACTGGGTCTGAAGATGAATGGGATATGGTTTAAGGGGTGGTGAAGGTTTAGCAAGGAGATGGGGGTGGCTGATGGCTGTGGGAAGGGGAGGGGAGTTGCTGGAGGACTACTGGGGAGCTGAGGGAGCAAAGGTGAGGGTGAGGCTGGGCTGGAGCTGGCTGGAGAGGGCAGAGGGAGGGAGATGGGTGCACTAGGTAAGCAATGGGAGAGGAAGGGAGAGAGAGATTTAAATTTTGCCTAGGGATTTGCCCCTTTAGCCTTAGGATGTGGGTTTGTGCATGGGGAAGGGGAGTGGGTGGTTGGGGTTGGAAAGTGGCTTGGGAATTGGTGGGTTCTATCTTGGGATGTGGGAGAAGAGATTCAAAATTTGAATTGGGGAGGGGATGGGGAGTTAGTGGGTGCCTAGGGAAGGGTGGAGGACGCCTTGGGAAGAGGGAGGGGGTTGCCTTGGGAAGTGGGAGATGAAATTTGAATTGGGGAGGGGATGGGGAGTTAATGGGTGCCTAGGGAAGGGGGGAGGAGGCCTTGGGAAGAGGGAGGGGGTTGTCTCGAGAAGCAGGAGATGAAATTCAATATTTCAATTGGGGAAGGGGACGTGGCTCTTAATGAGGTGGAGGGTGAGAGAGGGGAGAGAGAGAGGAGGGGAGAAGATGCTCAAGGAAATTCTCCAATTTAATTGATCATGCAAAGTTGTTCCACAAGGGGGAGAAGGGGGCCTATTTATAGGCACATACATTTTCCATGACCAAAATGCCCTTGAAAAATAGACAAAAGACCAAGACTACCCTAGACTTAATCTATGGGCCCAAACTAGGGTACTAAAGCACAATTAAGCACAACCAAGGGAATTAGACTATAACTACATGACTCAATAAAGGAAAATACATGAAGTAAGACTCAAAAATTAAAGATAAAATGTGAGAATCATAGCCGGTCCTTCTCAAGGTGGTGTAGGTGACCCGAGCCAAAGGGAGTGCCATGAGATGTCCTCATCAGTAGAGGTATCGTGTCCGCTCCCTACTTTGGCAATTTTCTTATCTCGTATATTTTCATATGTCGCTGCATGAGTGATAGGAACGTAGCTCATTATAATTTTATCACCACTGCGAGAGTGAGTGAGTGGATACCGTCCCATGACTCGATCCGAGCATGCGGAAAAGCCGATACCCGAGACTCATTGCGGGTTCCTCAACCGGGCAGATCCACCCGTTTCCCTCGCTTCGGGACATTTGCGAGCTAGAGTCCCAGGTTTGTTGGGTCCCGTGAGGTGTAAACGGATCTAGAAGGGGGGGGTTGAATAGATCCTATCAGAAACTTTGGCCTATTTAAAAACTCTTAGCTAGCGGAAGCTTAAACCACTCTTATAAAGTGAATGAATCACTTAGGCACAATGCACAGCGGAATTAAGTAGAGTGGCTCAAATGAAAAGACTTGAATTACAAGCTATGAAACGTCCACACTTCTTTAAGTGAATTACAAAGCATAACACATAGATGAACATGCAATAGCTTGCAACAACCGTGCGTGTGTGTGTATGCTATGTTGATCACTCAAAGTGCATATGTATGTGAGCAATATAACCAAGTGTGGAAGCACACGAACCTGCGAATGGGGACAGAAGATATAGATCAATCACACACAATAAACAACCCACAACACAGAGATTTTTAAGGTGGTTCGGTTGCAACCCCGCAACCTACGTCCACCCCTCACCAAAACCCGGTGAGGCTTCCTTGTTGACTCACAGCTTGACCCGGGGACACGCCCCAAACCACAGAACAGAGAAAACTCTCTTTCTGTCTTCCTACACACAAAGCCAGTAGGGACGGCTACACCGCAGATCGGAGAACTCCCGATTGCCTTCCTACTAACCACCGGTAGGGACGTCAACCGCAAATTGGAACACCCTCCAATTGCCTTCCTACTAACCACCTGGTAGGGACGAATCACAACTTCAATGTTTAACAATATTGAAAGTAAAACAGATGTGAAGGAATTAAAACAAGAGATTGAGTAAGAAGGAATTGGCCCTTGTATCGATATGCTTTGTTGATCAGCAGCAGGGATCTCTTCTTCTTGCAAATCAATCTACTTGTAATCACCCTTGAATGGATGATTGTTCTTCACGAAGTACTGTTCATGTGAACAGTAACTGTTCTTCCAATCCTCCTCTTTTGATCTTCCTTTTGATCTCTTTGAATGGATGAAGAAGTGAATAGATGCTACCTTGATCCTTGCTTCCTTCTTCACAGATCTTGGAAGATGATCTCTTTGATATGAGCTTGAATACCTTGGATTGGATGAAGATGTTCTTCACGGAGTACTGTTCACGTGAATAGTAACTCGAACTCCTCTTGCTTTGAACACCCCTTTGAAGCCTCCTTTGATCTTCCCTCTTAGCCTTACTTGCTTTTACTCTTTCTTGGAGGATGCTGGATTGAGATATGAGCTTGAATCACCTTGAGTTGATGGAGAGGATATTGGATGTAGCTTTGATCTTCTCTTGATCCTCTTGAGTTGATGAAGTGGTTTATGGATGCAGCTTTGATCACCTTTGAGAGCCTTGAATGCTTCTAGCTTCATTGGAGATTGAGATAGCTTCAGATCTAGGCTTGAATCTCTTGGAAGGATGAAGATGTTCTGCTCGAAACACTGTTCACGGAGGTGCTACAGTGCTCTCGAAATGGCCTCCCTTGATTCACTTCATCAACTCCATCAACTAGGGTTTCCAACCCTCTTGTAATGGTTTTATAGACTTTGAATGGTCTATAAACAAGCCCCAGACCAGATCCACAAATCATGGGAAGTTAGGTGAGATTTGATTAAACAAAACCATGGAAAGGGGTTGGCCACGAGGTGGATTTCGAAGTCAAATAAGGTTGGCTCGGGGCTGGCGGTCGACCTAAGGTTCCTGGCGGTCGACCGCTACTGTAAAACATTCATTCGGGTGATCCCTGGGAATTTCGGTCGACCGCCACTGGCTGGCGGTCGACCGCTACTGAAAAAGCCTGTAGACGGTGAGGCTCTGGCTAGGGCGGTCGACCGCCCCTGTGCTGGCGGTCGACCGCCAGCTGGGCAGAACTCGGCCCATCCCGGGTTGGTCCGTTATCCACGTCAGCTCCGTCGTTCAACTTCTTTAGCAGCCCGGTCATGTCCGTGGCATCTTCCTTGACTGTCTTGAAGATTTTATTATTGAGTCTTCAATCAAATTTTTGTTCCGGGGGCTCCGCCCCCGGAAACCCCCGCAAGGGGCGCAGCCCCCTTGACCCCCTTGACCCCCGTGACCTGACCGGGCAGCTCGATCCCCGCGACCTGACCGCGCAGGTCGATCCACGTGCGAGGGCGCAACATTGAGCTTTCACATTTGCATTGAACTTTGACATTTGCATTGAGCTTTCACGTTTGCCTTGAGCTTTCACATTTGCCATGAGCATTCACATTTGCCAATTCCACTTCATTCCTTGGATTATCTTGTAGCATGCTATCGAGAAATTGCACCGACCTTGAATCATCCATAAGGTAAGACATGCACTGACCATATGTGTGATGCTATTCAGCTTGATTTCTGTGCTTGAAACATGCTATATTTTTGTGCATCCAATATTGTCATATGCCTTGACATCTGTCAATTCAGTTGTCTAGATTGGTGTGCCATTCTTGAGCTTTTACACTAGAAGTATAATGACCTGAAATGTATGAATATTAACATTATCAAATGCAGGTATAGTTCATTAATGACTAAAGAGGAAGACATCATCAAAACCAACTAAAGAGGCAGACATCATCAAAACCATAAAATGATTTAATCATGTTGCACATATGTTCAACAAGGTTTACGTCCTGTCCCGCATCAGTGTGCATGCACTTCAAATGAATGTGCAACTTGATCAACCAAGAGCAGATAGATGCATGCCACTTACTGCCCCTTACTGAGTGCATTGAATATGTAAACTAAATATGAGAATCATGCAAGGGAGTATGCTGAATAGGATGTCATGAAAGACTTGCATGCTTCAAATGCAGGATTGACCCATGGTACCGGGCAGAGGTATGTCCTCACGCATAGTGAAAGCTTCCTGATAGTCCTAACCTGTCCTTCTTCATGTTACCATTTTATATACCTATGAGGTCAAGCATTAAAGATATCATGAGTTCAATGGAATTTCATCACAGCCAATTTCAACATGTGTTTCAAGGAATGATGCCCATGTGCACACACAAGCATGTATTGAAAAATTAATGTAGTAGATTTGAAATGGATGTAATTGTTCAGCATGATATATGCAGATATGAAAACATATGCATCCAACTTCAAAGTCCTACAGGCAAAAAAAAATGAATATGGTGAATGGGGTTTTACCAAACCAGGGTGCCTTGTTTATTTATCAAACCCCCTTTATTTTCTTGCTCCAAGACACACCTGCAAGAACAAGTTCTCATTTTCTGTTTAATGGTACTCAAGATCTCTTGGGTCCTAAAAAGTCAGTAGCACCTTTTAGTGATGCATTCCATGATTTCAAAGCATTCTCATCATCAGTTTTAATAATAACACAATCATCCATGATATGCCCTACTTTCCCACAGTAATGACAATGAATAAGAGCATTCAAGTTCTTCTTCATAGGATATGCATGAGATTTCTATGGAAAGGTAGTGGTTCTCCCATTTCTACCATGGAAATTGCGGTTTCCTTTCAAGTGCCAACAGTCCTGGACTGTGTGGCCGGCTCTTTTACAGTTATGACAAAAAGGCCTTTTGTTTGAGAACAAATTTGGCCTTCTTTGGACGGTGGTTTTTCTATAAGCTCTTAATTCATCATTTTGAGAACGAAACAGTCATGCTGGGTATGACCAGATTTTTCACAATAGAAGCATTGAATTGTCCTTTTCTGGACAGCATGATTTTCTCTAGCATGCACAAGAGAATTTTCAAATGAGCCTCTTCTATTTGAAAACTTTCTGGAATTTTTGAAACTAATGGTTCTTGTGCATGTATTCAGATCATCGGATTTTTTGATGCAACATTCATGCATCATATGGCCAATTTTACCACAATAATGATAAGAAAATTTTTGCTTGGGTGCATGTGTGTGTGTTTCAGAAGTGTATACAGCATGCACAGTGGTAGCAGGAGAGTTCTTAGATTTGTTTTGCATATTATTACCCATTTTCTATTTTTCAGTTTGTTTCACATTCCTTTGGGCAGTGAATTGGAAGATTAGTGTGTTGGTTGAAGTGTTGGGTTGTCCTGAGCTTTGAACAAAAGAAGTAAACAATTTGTTTTCAAATGATTTTTTATTTTCAGATTTATAATCCAGCTCCTCTTTTTGAAAATTCACTCTAACTCCCAACAGCTTATCCAAATTTTCTTGGCCATCAACAAATTTAGTTAGTGAGCTTTTCAAGTCTTGAATTTCATTTTCAAGTGATGCAATATGTAGCTCATAACTAGCAATTTCCTGTTCACTGCAGACCGCACATTCATTCAACACTTTATTTGCAGTCTTGTAACTTTCAATTTCCTGTTCCAGCACATGAACTTTTTCAGATTCATCAGTGATTACAGTGGATTTTCCTTTTTCCAAAGATGGTAATCTTTCTGAAATGATAGTATTCAACACCATCAACTTTTTATTTTGATCCTTCAAATTTTCATTTTCTTTTACAAGTTTTTCATCAATGGACATTAAGTTTAGTTTTTCATTCAGTTCCTCCTCTACTTGTTCAAGGTCTAATACCTTTGATAGCATGTGTCTGTTTTCTTCATTCAATCAGTCAATTAGGTTTTCTTGCCACTCAAGATCAGAATGGAGACCTTCATTTATCTTTTTCAGAAATGAACAATTTTTGCATGCAGAATTATCAGGACAAGAATTTTCAGTTTCTTTTCTAAGTTTTACGTTTTGAGTTTCAGAATTTTTAAGACTTTTCTGAAGTTCTGCATTTTCATTTCTTAAAGAGGCAATCAGTTCCTAGTGAGCTTCAACATCAACCAACCAGTTTTCACTTACTTCCTCTAAGTGTAAACATTTTGTACAAGAGGAATCTGACAATATTTGTTTTGTTCCCTTTTTCAACTTTTTGTTGTCAGATTTAACTTTCTTGTATTTTCTAAGCAGATCCTCACATTCTTCTATCAACTCATCAAATGCAATCTCATCAGATTCAGAAGTTACCTCCTCATTCTCCCTTTGATCACTGTTGTGATCACTTCTATCAGCAATTAGACATGTGTCTTCCTTCCTGTAGATATTAACTAGTTTGTCCCAGATTTCCTTCGCAGACCTGGAGGAAGAAACAAATGGAAAGATGTTGTGATCAATAGCATCTTTCAAGATATTTAGAGCTCTAAGATTTTCATTGTTCTTCATCCTATGAATGTCTGTCCATTTGGACATATCTTTGGGCAGTTTGTGTGGACCTTTGGAAATAATGTTCCATAGGTTTGGATTAACTACATTTACATATGTGCACATTCTACCTAGCCACAAAGCAAAATCAGAACCGTTATACACATGCAGATGAACCAGATGAAATAAATTAGAGTAGTGATCCATGATCATAAAAATACCTATACAACAGGACCTTCTCTGCAGATGGTTAAATCTGATCTATCAGAGACCCGCTTTGATACCAATTGTTGGGAGCTCTAATACCACGAGATTGGTGCGCAACTAGGATCTAGAGGGGGGGTGAATAGATCCCCTATGCAACTTTATGACCTATTAAATACTCTATATCAATAGAGATGAGAACCACCAGATAAAGATTGACTAAGCAGTAAACTAATGCGCTCACGGAAGTAAATCTATCAAGTAAAGCATTCGGCTCATGAAGCAACCAGTGAAAGGAGGAAGGAGACAAGGAGCAATCTCACAAGCAAACCACACTTGGACAGTAGATTTTAGGTGGTTCGGTCTGCTACCCACAGACCTATGTCCACCCCTCACTCAACTCGAGTGAGGCTTCCCTTCCACAAAGCAAGAACGTAGCCTCAGTCTGCAACAATCGCTGATACACAACTTAACCTGGAGGAACACTCCTCCCTTCTTCTGAAAGACCCAGAAGGAAACATGAACAACCTTTAACTGCTCATAACCCTGAGGAACGAATCCTCTCTTCCTTTGAAAGCACAGAGGGAACCCTAGAGAACCAAGTCTCCCTTCCTCTGAAGGACTCAAAGGGAACCATCAGCTGCTCACTAACCAGAGGAATGGATCCTCTCTTCTTCTGCTACACAGAAGGAACCGGAGGAACAACTCCTCCACGTTCTGGTTTCCCAGAACAACCTACACACAGTGAAGAACTATGTGCAGAACCACCTTGTGTGCACCTAGCACACCAAGGCAAAGAACCAAACAGGAATCAAAACGGGAACAAGAAAGATAAAAAGATAGCCAAACAGAAATGGCACAAAGAAAGACTCTTCAATCGAAGAACAAAGAAGGTAGCTTCCTATGGAATGACTTTGACAATTGTGCAGGACAAGGCTTAGCTTCTCTTCTTCTTATTCTCAATACCCTTTCCCTTTTCTTCTCTCGAACTCCCCTTGAGCTCAGCTGCTCATATTGCTCCCTCTTCTTCTAACTCTCTTACTTCTCTTCACTCTTCTTACCAGCTCACGGCTCTCACTCTTTTTCTTCTTCTCACTCACTAATGCAGCCTGCTTCACAGCTCTACTATCTTCTCCTTATTCTTTTTCTCTCACTCATAGACTCTCTCACAGATTTTCTCTAAAGCTCTCCGCTTGCACTTTTTTGTGGAGGTGGTCGCTCTTCTTAGAACATACTCTCCCTTTGTTGTTCTTCTTCTTCTTCCTTGCCTTCTTCGAACCTCTTATCTCATTTGCTATCTGTCTGCTTCAGTCAGAGCATGTCTCCCTACGCGCTGCTTTTGTTCCAGCATCTTTTTCTTTTTGCATGCAGGGTACAAAGAGTGATGCCCTTGATTTGGTAGCATGAGATCAGGACCGTCCAATTCTTCAGAAGGTTCCAATGACAGGGAAGAGTGGCACCTGATTGGCTAAGAAGTGATAAGGTACGCTGGCTTCCCATTGGCCTACCAATGAGCTTCATGCAGTACATCCACATAGACAACTTCTTCCCCAAGGCAAGATGCATGTTTGGACAAAAACCTTTCTAGGATATTTTTTATGATATATTCAATGGATAGAGGAAATAACCTTCATAAGGAATCCTCTATAAACATGCCAACTTCCTTGGAACATGTGCCAGCCATTGGAGAGCAGAATCATGTGACGTGCTTAAGCATTTTACAAACTTGATCATTTGTCAATTCTAGCAACCCATTTTTCAGCCATATCCTACATTTTTCAGCCATACACACCCATTTTTCACCCTTAATCTCCTTAAGTCGTCGCCACTGTTTTCTTGCAAACTTCATGCAACTAGAGTCGACTTGAAAGACTTCTGAAGTCGACTTCGCTTCACCTTTCTTCATGCTTGTAGAGCTATTGCCCATATTTCACCCTTACACGGCTATTTGTCAACCTTACCTGCCATTTGTTACAGCTGCCAAGCCATTTGTCAGCCTTAGACAAAGGAGTCGTTGCCCTAGCCTTTTTCTTCTTTTGCTTGGCCATTGCCTTAAGTGTATATTATACACCGTTGATGCTCCATTTATCACCCTAAAGGCTTCATTTTTCAGCCTTGTCTTCATCAGCTGGCAGAAGACCTCTGGCTCATGTGTGTTGAATCCGAGGTCAGAGAATGTTGACCTTGAGTAATGGCAGTGCTAACCCAAGGTTGTTGACCATGTTGACTCCCCAATTTTTTTGACTAGTGTATGTTGACTATCTGGCTATTGACTAGGACTAGACTTGACTATGTTGACCATTGACTATTGACTATAGACTATTGACCATAGTTATCTTGAATGCTGATGAAGTTCACTGGTAGTCATTTGACTGATGTTGACTTTGACTTTTTGTCCACTTTGACTAGCACTGATTTCATCTTCAAACTGGATAAGCTCTACTTCAACGTCTAACAAATTTCACCCTTGCTGCACTCATTTGACACTTAAACAAAGTTATTTGTTACCACTATCGGCCATATGTCTGCCTTGATCAGCCATTTTTCACCTTTAAACCATAGCCATTTCTCCATCTTTACCTTTGCCAACTTCAATATACCTGCGTCGACCCCAGAGCCTTACAACGTCAACGCAGCTTCTTCATTTTACAAGCTTTCAACGCTGGCACACATTATTCAACATTACTAGGCTATATTTCATACTTATAGCCTATTTTACATGGATGACCACTTATTTGTCAGCCTTAAACCGTAGCCATTGATCAGCTCTCTTCACCTTGCAGGCTTCAACGTGGCTGCGTCGACGCTAAGGCCTTATTACGTCGACGCGACTTTGATGTTTCTTAACTCCTTCAGCCGTTCTCCTTTCTTCAGCCTCAATGAAACTGGAGTCGACTCCACTAGCAATTTGAGTCGACTCCCCTTCTACGGTTTTCACACTTTTAGCTCTGATAGCCATTTCCTAGTGCCAAAAGTTATTTTTCACCCTAAGGGACCTATTTGTCGCCCTTAGTTGATATATTACACCCTTATCTGGAGATTTGTTAGCGATAGCTTGCTGTGTAGTCTACTTTTTGAATTTCACTCTTCTGACCATTTCCTTGATCCAAAATCGAACCTGTCTTCATAAGGCTCATGGAAATTCATGTATTAACATTATCAAACAGCCATTGACATCATCAAAAACATATGGAACTCAAGGATTAAAGCATTGACAACATTAATGGCATATGAAGCATGACATTCTTAAGATCATGAAAAGTTCTTATCAAAGAGTCTATTAATGACTCATTGTGTGTGACATCATCAAAACCATAGTTTAATGAGTCATAGTGTATGACATCATTAAAATCACATGGACACAACACGAAGTACTCCGTGTAAGCCTAACCTCACCTGAAAAGCAAAGCTGTGAGCCTCATCTCATTAGCTCAGTAGGGGTCCCGCAGATCCTTACCTCACAATGAGAAACGCAAGAGTACGATAAACAATAAGCTATAAATACATAACAGAAGGAGGCAGTAAATAACATTAAAAGAGATCTACACAAGTACCACAACACTAGCCTCGCAAACCACGTGTCACGTAGAATTAAGTACACTGAGCCACCGAAATAGTAACCCCGTGATGAAAGGAGCCAGAGTCGCTACCTTACAAGACACATGAGCACTACCCACTAAAAGTAAGAACGGATGAGTCCACTAATGTCTTAGTCCACACCCCATGTGTCTTCCTACTCGCCCCAGTCAGAAACTAATATACACTAACCACATAACGACAGAACAAGGACTAGTTGGGGTCACACTCGTCAGCGCGGGTCCGACGCCCCCAACCACGTGTGCATACACAGACCATCTGCTCTAAGTCGGGTTCTCTAGCTGTTTTTCCCCCGAGCCTAGACTCAGGCTGCAAAGATGAGGGGCCCTACAGTAACCAGCCTAAAAACTATCTCACCGGGACAAGCTCTCCACCACTCCCAAGTGGGTTCGTACACGCGTGCGCAGGAAAGCTACGACTAGTGGGAATGGTCACTAGAGGTATGAACTTGTTAAAAAGTAGAAACCACCGGAGTACCACCGGTCCATACTAAGCCAATTGTACACATAGAATGCACCATGAGGCAGCTCATGTCACAAAAACTAAGGACCTCCAATTGGATGGCTAATCCATCAACTATTGATACATAAGACGCAAGTCGGAAGCAATGATCGCGTAAAAACCCAAAATTTCAAAGAATGGCATATTGGGCTCTTGGCGGCCAACACATTGGCTTCCCATCCTCTGGCTTGGGCGGGCAGCCCCCTGGCTACCCAACAGCCTGGGCGGCCAAGGCTTTGGCAGCCAAGTAGAGAAAAGCTTGGGCGGCTAGCCCAGTGGCCCCCCAGAGACAGGATAGGGGGGCCAACAGACTTGCGACCAAGTCACGGGTAAACTCGTCTAGGTGGCCACCCCTATGGCCGCCCCACATAGGGGCTGGGCGGCCAACACTCTAGCTATCGGCCGCCCAGAGGCCTAGGCGGCCAGGGCTATGGCCGCCCACAAGCGGAACTCCTGGGCGGCCAACCCAGTGGCCGCCCAGCCCTCTCAGGCGGCTAGCCCTCTGGCCTCCCTGTTGAGCAGAGGCGGAAGCTGTCTTGGCCACCTCTGGAGCGGGGACCCTCTCGGAACTCATCTGGAAGGGCATCTCAAGCTCGTCTCGCCCCCATTGCTAGCGGGAACCCTCAAGAAACATGGGGAACTTGTCCCCGGTGAGGATGGCATCCTAAAAACTCGATCTAGGCTAAAAATTGTGAAGAAACTAGATTGAATCGTGCTCACGTCCCTAGACATGGTATTTTCCTCAAAAATGCAATGCACCCCACTCTCTCGCTAAAATCGCTACCGATCGGAAGGGGAATGCGAGAGGGGAGTTAAGGATCCATCTCCCTACTTGGCGAAGCTTCAAACCTCAAATGGGGCCTCAATCCACGCCAGATCTCTCCAAATCTTGAATCCATGCATGAGAAAACACGATCCCGCACGTGCGCGCATGAACCACATCCCCTCACGTTCTGCCCAGCCCGCCGCCGTCATCAAACGGACTTTCCCACGCCCTCGCCGTCTGCAGTCAGAGAGGAGGGCGAGCGATCGGAAGCAGAAGGGAAGAAATGAGGAGAGAGAAGAGTGGGGGTTGCGTTTAATGGGAAAAGAAAAACTTTTGGGATTTCCCCAAAATCCTAGAAAAATCAAAATTGTAAATGTGCCTTATCCTCTGGCATGTAAGGCTAAACACCTACAGAAAATTTTTGAAAAGCCACAATTTGAACAGGATCTGATTCCTAACATTTAAAAATTAATTTATTCATGAAAACAAATCCAAACTCTGGTAAAAAATAAGATCCAAAAATTTGGGGGCGTTATAAGGGGCCGACAGGGGGAAGAGAAGCATGGGGGAGGGGATGGGGTTCCGGTGGGGGGGAGAGGGGGCCGGCAGGGGAGGGTAGCCATTGGAGAGGGGAGGGGGTTCCAGTGGGGGGGGGGTGGAGGAGGGGGGGTGTTGAAGCCCTCACTGGGTTCTGGATCAAGCCTCTGCATAATTGCTCCTACACCAGAGCTCTGAGCTCTGGTCGCCGTCGTGGTGGGTGGAACAGTCGCCAAAAGTTCTTGCAGAAGAATAAGAACAGTCACAGAAGAACAGGGAAGAGGACCATGGGGGAGGGGAGGGGGGCCGGCCTGGGAGGGCAGCCATGGCGTAGGGGAGGGGGGGCCCGGTTGGGGAAAAATTTCCCGATTGGGGAGGGGAGGAGGGTTCTGGTGAGGGAGGGGAGGGGGGTCCGGGGGGGGGGGGGTGGGGAGGGGGGCCCGGTGGGGGAGGGGACGGGGGGTCCAATGGGTTGTAGGGTGGCCGGTGGGGGAGGAGTTTAATTTTTTTTGAATTTTTTTATGAGTCTGATAGCCCTTTTTTACATTTATTTTTATATTTTTGTTATTTTTATGTAATATAATTTTATGTAATGTTAATGCAATATATATTTTTGATGCAATATATATTTTTTGATTTGTGAGTGTGTGTGTGTGTGTGTGTGAGAGAGAGAGAGAGAGAGAGAGAGAGAAAAGTGTCCAGGGAGGGGGGGCGGGTCTGGGATGGGTGTGTGTGTTGGGGGGGGGGGGTTCTGTTTGATATAGAAGGGAGAAGGAGGGGAAGGGGGCCTAGCATTAGGTAGGTGGAGGTAGGGTCGACTTACTATGGGAGGACAGTGGAGGGAGGTCCGGTGGGTTGCAGGGCAGCCGGTGGGGGAGGAGAGGAGTCTGTTCGCCCCCCCCCCCCCCCCCCCCCATTTGTGAGTTGCAGGGCCGTCGAGGGAGGGGAGTTGTTTGTTATTATTTTTTTAATTTGCGGGTTGCAGGGCCAGCGAGGGGGGAGAAGGGGGGCCGATGGGTGAGAGGATGGGATTTGTTTTTTTTTTTTGCTTTGTACGTTGCTGGGCTAGAGAGGGGGGAGAGGGGGTCCAGTGGGGGAGGGGAGAAGGTTTTTGGGAAAATTTCGTTGTGTCATGTCCTTGGCTATTTCGTTCTATTTATATACAACCTTACATTATTTACCTTTGAAGGTCCGTGGGGGATGGGAGAGGGGGTGCCATGCAAGAAGGGAGGGGAGGGGAGGGAGAGGGACGTGGAAGGAGAAAGGGTCAGAGTGGGTGGAGGGGAGGGGAGGCAGGGTCCCATGGGGGAAGGGTGGGGAGGGGGAGAGCCAGGGGAGGGGAGGGAATCGAGGGAAGGCAGGGTCCCATGGGGGAAGGGAGGGGGTGCATTGTGGGTAGGTCTTCGGTGGGAGAGGGAAGGGGGGGTCCATCCAGGGGAGGGGAGGAGGTATGTTTTTTTTTTTGGCGGGGGAGGGGGGTAATTTCATTATGTCCTTTCCTTGGTGGTTTCTTCTATTTATATTATTTAGCTTTGAAGTTCTTCATTTGAATGTTTTTTAAATTAGATGTTGTTTAATTCGATGTATGCATAATGATGAGCGCGATCTTCTTTAATTTTATGTTATTTCATTATATGGGTGGGAGTGTGAGCTGAGGTACGTGGGTGCAACCTAACATTACACGCACCTCAGCAGAGCATATTTAGCCTATGTCAATGGATCTTCCCATTCAAGACTTTGGGATTGATGTATCTGTTCTCATTTTTCCAATGAGAACGTATATATCTAACTCAAATTCTTGAATTGTTCCATTCGGACAGTCTGTGAATGTTTAATCGCACTTAGGTGGTGAATTACTATATATGTCTGTATGGTTTGGATGGGTTAAAAAGTGGTAACTTAAATAATAATCCCTTCCTATTGAAATTGTTTGTGTCGAATGATGTGAGGAAAGGGTTGGGCTTATATTTAATGGCAATTAACGTTGAGTTAGTGCAAGGAAAATGTCAGTAGATCGGCGATGGATGTATCGTAGAACAGTTGGTCGGGTGGTGTCTGAGGAGTTCAAAGATGGAGTATCATGTTTCATTGATTTTGTATCTGGAAATCCAAGTGTAATAGATGGCAAGGGTCGTATCCGATGTCCCTATGGAAAATGTAAGAACATGTGGTTCTATTCAACATATGACGTTGAGTGTCATTTATACCATAAAGGGTTATTCATGCCAGATTACATAAACTGGTTTGAACATGGTGAGACTTTTTGGTCATACGAGCAAGCCAATGTTGAAGGCACAAGCACGTACATGGATAAGGTCATCGATGTAGCAGGTCTTTAATTGCATTTTGCATTTGGCTCTGGAATTCATGTTGATCAAGAACAAGGATATACTAAAAAAATGTTGAACAACATAGCTAGAAGATTTTATCAATTATTAAGGGATGTTGATGAACCATTGTTTCCTGGATGTTAGAATCACACTTGGTTGTCTGCTGTGCCACAACTGTTGAATTTGAAGTCGGAATTTCACATCAATCAGAGTTGTTTTGACCATCTCCTCTTCGCCATCAAGAGCATGTTACCTCGAGATGAGAAGTTGCCTAAAATTTTTAACCATGCCAAGAAGATGCTCAATGATTTAGGACTTTGATATGTGAAAATAGATGCGTGCCCTAACCATTGTATGTTATATTACAAAGAGGATGTAGAGAAAACTTCTTGTTCTATTTGTAATACTACTCACTTCAAACCTAAGAGAGGGGGCAACAAGAAGCAGAAGGATGTACCTTACAAGTCATTAAGGTAATTCCCTCTCATGCCTAGACTTCAACGATTATATATCTCCTCGAAGACAGCTCGATATATAAGATAGCATGCAGAAAGAGTTCACCGTGACGAGGGCCTAATCAGTCATCCTATAGATAGTGAAGCATGAAATCACTTCAACACTGCTCATCCAACCTTTTCAATAGAGTCGGACAATGTCAGACTTGGCTTATGCACAGATGGGTTCAATCCATTTGGTGGCTCATCTACTCTTTACTCTTGTTGGCCAGTATTCATGACACCATATAACTTTCCACCAAGTATGTGCATGAAGCGAGAAAATCTCTTATTATGCTTATTGATTCCTGGTCCCAAAAATCCTACAAAAAACTTGGACATTTATCTCAGCCTGTTGATGGATGAGTTGAAAATGCTATAGATTGACAGTGCTGTTACATATAATGCATCTAGGAAATAAAAATTTTCCATGAAGGTTGCACTGATGCGGACGATAAGCGACTTCCATGCATATGGAATGTTATCTGGTTGGAGTACACATGGAAAGTTTGCATGTCCTTATTGTATGGAGGATATTAAATCATTTATACTGAAGTACGATGAGAAAGCATGCTGGTTTGATTGCCATCAGCGGTTTCTACCAGCCTATAATCCTTTCCATAGGAAAAAAGATGCATTCCATAAGAAGATAATGAAATTAGATGATGCAAATTTAGATCGGTGGTCTGGCAGAAAAATGGCGGCATGAGTGCAAAATTTGCCTGATATAGTGTGTGGCAACACAAGACATCTCCCCGGATTTGGAAAGCAGCACAACTGGGTGAAGAGAAGCATCTTCTGGGAATTACCTTATTGGTCCACTCTTCTTGTCCGGCACAACTTGGATGTTATGCATATTGAGAAGAATGTATTTGATAATGTGTTTAACACCGTCGGGAACATAAAAGACAAAACAAAGGATAATGTCAAAGCGTGCATGGACTTGAAAATGCTTTGTAAACATCTAGAGCTGGAACTGCATAACAGAAATGGAAAACCTATTAAATCAAAAGCAAGTTGTGTGCTTAGTGACAGACAGATCAAGGAAGTTTTTAAATTGTTGAAACAATTGAGATTCCCAGATGGATGTCTCCAATATTACACGTTGTGTGAATGTTAACGAAGAAAAATTATATGGAATGAAAAGCCACGATTGTCATGTATTCACACAAAGGCGGTTACCTATAGCATTTGGTGACTTATTGCCTAAGCTTATGTAAGACTCGAGATTTTTGGATCAAGAATCCGTGGGTTTCGAAGCATTTCTGTGGGTCCCAGATCACGTTTTGTAATTGTTGTACCCAAACAATTTTCCAGCAAAATATTAAAGAATAAGGGTTCGGGAACTTTCCCAAACACCTTTAAGGCATGGACTACCCAGCCTCTCCTACAACTTGCTCGGCCCAACTAAGGGTCCCAACCAGTTAGGCGCGGCATATGGCGACATCAACAATTGATTGGGATTGCTCCCGATCACTCGGCGGCGGGTCTTTCCCGCATTCTACCCGGCCACCTGGGCCAACCCGGGGGAACCCTGACTGCAAGCCATGCCACGTGGAACCCAGCAACAGGGCAAGGGCCCACCCCCAAGATGCCTTCTTCCAACCCTTTGAGGTCAAAGGCAGACCTAATCAAGTCAACCACAGGCTTTGGAGGCCCGCAACACATGTAAATGGCTCACACACGGGTGTTGGCCATTTCCTCGAACACCTTGTGGGTGCATATGCCCCAGCCCTTCTACAACAAACCATGGGTCAACCCATGGCTCCAACACACCAGTCGGGTTCTAAAACAACCCCCCAGCAAGTCGGGACTGCTCTCGACCCCCAGACACACGGCGACGAACCGTTTATCTTTAGCTCTCGGGCCAACCCGAGGCTACCCTGTCGACTAGCTGTACAATGCACCACACGCCTCGAGGTAGAGCCCAAGTGCCCAAAGTGCCTCCTCTCAGCTCCCACGAGCTCATATCCTCAGCCCAAGGCCAAATACAAGGCCCCTCAGCCAGTTATTTAGGCCGTTCGATAACTCGGAGTGTGTCGGGCATTTACCCAAACACCTTGCGAGTGGCAACCATGACTCCACAACAACAGCCCCCATGGGCCAATCCCAGCATCCCAAAATCCTTTGTCCTTCAAAGGACACCCCCAGATAACAAAAGAAGACCCCCGGGGGCCATCCCTCGGGGCCGCGATTCACCCGGGGGGGAGTTCACCCCGAGCGCGCCCGTGCACTGGGAGGGTGAACTCCCTTGGGGAGCGTGCCCTCCTCCCATCCCAGTGGCCCCACGGCCATCCCCAGTCCTGACTGCTCTCAGTTCATATTCCCCATTCGTGTGATTCGTGCATGGTTCGTTAGCATAGCCGTACGTGAAGGGAGTCGCGAATAATGAAGCCCGAAGCCACGCGAGAGCACGCAAGCCAACCTCCATAGTCTCCAGCCAACCAGTTCGACCCACGTATCCTTTTGCCCACTTCTTCTTAGCCAAATTGGGACCAAAATACCAAAAAACCCAATTTTATAGAGGTGGGGACCGCCCCCCTCTCTCTCTCTACCCTGCTCAGCCTAAACACTAAACCCTAAACCCTAAACCCTAACCCCCCAAGGGGGGGGGGGTTTAGGCGGACCAGCCTGCCCCCTCAGGCCGGTCCGCCTAAACCCCTGGTGTAATAAAAAATGTTTTTTTAAAAAAACCAGCCCCAGCCCCCGGTCACGCCAACCCCCATGGGGTTTAGGCGGACCAGCCTGCCCCTCAGGCTGGTCTGCCCAAACCCATTCCAAAATAAAAAAAAAAGATTTTTTAACAAAAAAACCCCTCCGTTCAAGGTTTAGGCGTACCAGACAAATCCAGCCCCTTGGGCTGGTCCGGCTAAACCCTCCCTCCCCCACTCATAAACAAAAAAAACCTTTTTTGGGGGTTTAGCCAGACCAAGTACAACCCTTAACTTGGTCCACTTAAACCCTCCCTGACTCTTCACCTTCCCCTATAAAAACCTCCTAGGGGCTCAAAAAAAAAGGGAGAACACACAGACATCAACAGAAGAACTCACGACCTAACTGCTGCACCCTCGGAGTTCCTCCGTAGGCATCCAGCAAGGGTCGAGGACACGAGGAGCTAAGTGCGCGAGTGGGTGGCTTGTTGATCGGCTTGCACATGTCGAGCGTATGTCCGTTCTCCCCTCACGCGGCGTCTAGTCATCGCACCCATATTCGCCCCCGTCGCATGTAAGGCGTTATGACAACGGTGAACACACCAGCATCCTGGGTCTACCCATGCGCGACAACCCACGGTGGCTACGCATACGCCATGATGTTTCACCTGCTCTCGACACAGAACCACGTGCCTACTGCTCGCCCCAAGCTGGTCACCGACCGCTCTGACTGATGACTCGAGTTAGCCGAACCCTGGCCCAGGAGTCACACTCCCGGGGCTAGCCTCGACTCCCAGCACGATGACATTCACCTCTGAGGCTCAGACCCGACCGCTCACCTCGAGCCGCGTCCAACCTTCGCCAGGCACCGGCCCACGACCGCCCCTGCCACCTAGGCAGTCGGGGCTCTCTCGATCTCCTCCTGGGGAACCTCTATAAAACACACGGATATCCGCCTTATTACGCATTGACCAGGGAACCAACCCATGCGTCGAAATTGTCCCGCGGCTTGTGCCCATTGTACTTCGGCCCTCTCGGTCCATGTGTAAAGCCCATGTGGCTCTCATATAGTATCAAACCAGTCGAACACTAGCGCCTATATGTGCGCCCCAGTCTTCTACCGACATCGCTCGACATGTATGCCTAATACCCCTGATCCCAGCAAACACATCCCAATCAAAAGCGCACCCATGGCTGAGGAATGGTCCCGGCCCTCTACCCATGGCTTCAGACACATAAAGACTTTTCTTCAGCATAGAATGAAGGTGTTCGGATTCAATCCGATGTAAATAAACACCGATCGCTTGCGGCCGGTGGGGAAAGACGTCTGTGGACTCGATTTTGTTTTCTCTTCTTCTCATTCTTGTTTATCTTATGTTGTTATTTATTTATTTATTTTATTTGGTTGTTTATTAGTTAGTTTATTAGACGTGCCAGTCAATGGGGTTACGATTTCATTGTGTGCTCGATCTGACTTAGTCAGTCGATTGTGGAATCCGAGTCGGGACCTAAAGTCCGTCATACCATAATGGCTATGACGTTAATTACATTCTTCCAGAAGAAGAAAAACCCTTGATTAATCACCAAAGTAAAAGAGTCCCGGGGGGCAGGATAAGATATGACTGTCGTGCTCATTTATTTGCAGGATAGAAGATGTATACAGATGATCATGCGATTGGCAGTTTATTATGATTTATCAGCCTGATTCCCGGTACGAGGCGGAGAACTTAGGTCCGAGAACCATCCTCACGCATAGTGATGACTTCCAATCGAGCATAACCCGACCTTCAACCACAGACTATTTGATATACCGGGAGCACAGGAGGGTAGACATAGAATTCTTTATTAATCATCATGCAAATGATCGCTAGGAGAGCAAAACATTATTCTTCACCAAATCAGGTGGGTGTGAATAGACACCAAACCATAGTCTCGGTCTCATCGATGCGCTACGTGCTCATCTAACGACTTTATCTACTCAGCCGATCATCACTATATGAGAATAAACGGAGCGAATCCGGCAACATATCCCCTTATCTTGGACTATGCCAAGTGGGAATAGGAAACTGTCCACGCAGAGTCGGGACTGAATCCACAAAGATCAGAGCATGTCAATGCCCGGATATCACGAGGCGGTACTAAACCGAGTCAGTATTCGCCCATCACGGCATTTTTTTTATATTATTATTTCCCAAGAGGGAATCAATAGAGGACATGCAGAGGCAGACCTCTTTAGATCCCGGGGGGTTCGAAAGAAGGTTCGACATAGCGGAGATCTGAATTCATTTGGACAGCATCTCCCCTTATTTGGGATCATGCCCGAGAAATATAGGACATCCATACATAGAGTGCCGAGATGGGAGCCAAAGAGAGAGAGACGGGCATAGCCCGAGATCCAAAAGGATCGGAATACGGCGGGACAGTGTCCACTTATCATGGCATTTATTGATATTCCCTTAAAGGAACCATAGGAGAACATGCAGTGGCAGAACTCCATGGGCCAATAGGGTTAGAAAAGAAACATCATACTTGATTGAATGTAAGGATAAAACCCATTAATTTAGCTCCCATGTATTTGAGTGAAAGACTATTATTCCTCCCCCAGATAGTATGGGTTCTAAACTACGGATGGCAAGGCTCGGAGGGCTGGGACATATGGCCAGATGCCTCAGTGGTTATGAGAGGGCCACATGATTTAAGGTCTATTGTCATCGGTCTTGAATGGGAGGATCGGCCTGGGCGGCCTCGGCGTGCCTGATCATCGGCGCAGGGGTAGTATGATGGGCTCTCGGCGCAGCCAGGGGCGATCGGTGCGCCTGGGACTCGGCGTGTGAGGCGCTGGTCGTGCAACTAGTGGTCGACGTGGAGGCAAACTGGCACGGGTGGTTATCGGTGCGCCTGCCACTCGGCACAGAACCAGTGCTGAGATAGCACCGCGCCGGGAGATTAATTGGGGCACCGATAGGAGAGATTTGAGGATCTGGGAGTTTTGAGGCTCTTGATTTTGGGGGTTTTAAGAAGGTTAGAGGGTGTTGAAAACTGGTTTTAGGCATATCATCCCGGGGAAGCAGGGGATTTTACACAGGAGTATCATTGGGAGCCAGCTATTTGCTGAATCACGTGAACTATGATTTGATTATATCCCTCACTATTTTGAGAGTGAGAGGCCATGAGATGGACTGTCTCAGGCTCTCACCGCGACTGTGAGGTTAGTAAAATAGCAACGAGGCAATAGAAATGATGCCACACAATCTGAGTGGTGTGTATGCACAACAGAATCAAAATATGTACATAAGAGCTATCGAATATAACAGTTCCCTGGAAGTCGGAGAGGGAGAAAGCATCATAAATGAGAAGCATTTCATTATGTTTCATAGAATCAATTGTAAACTACACATTCCGATTACATCCATTGAGCGGAGCGTATGCTTCGAAGCTCATTCTCATGTCATCACAACACAGTGAACATAGGTTATAGAAAAGGAAACAGTAGAACTGAATAGAACAGAGAAAGGGAGAGAGAGGAATATAGCCCCGAGGGGCATCCGACAAGTGGACTCCCACTTGAAGCAGGACAGCGGAGGTGATCCCTCTATAACTATTCTCTCAGTAACTTCTACCTTCTGGGTCGACGAGCTCTCTCTCTCTCAACACCCTGGATGCTCTCAGTCACTAAGTCGGTCGTCAGACAGAATAGGATGGAACCCCCTTTTTTCTTCCTCTCCTCTCTTTTCTCTCAGTCGACTGTAGGACAGAAAGACTCAGGGGCTATCTTTGAACCACCCAGTGCCCTTTTATAATAGGGCTCCTTCTTTTCCATTCGGTGCATGCTGCTCCCGGTGCGATGGTTAACTGGGGCGCCTTTACCATATCGACACCAAGGTCAGTCGGCGCATCTCGGCGCAGGCAATTCCCAGCGTACAGCCCCTTTCGGCCCAAGAACCCTCTGGTGTACACATGGGCTTTGGCCCATTCTCACTCGGCTTTCAATTTCACCTTTTGAATGAGCTTTTGCTGATATTCATTACCTGTTACTAGGCAATTATATCCATTCTTGTAGTTATCTGGTGTTTTGTATTTGTGTTTAGTAGGAGGCAACATAGATCCAATCTTCATTAACATCAGGATATTCAGAAGATCTTTTTCAGCAGGCAGATGATTGCCCGGAGCATGACACAGTTTAATCAGCTCGACCATCTAAAATGACAGTCGTGCTGGGCAGCAGCTTGACCGAAGGGGCTTCTGTCGGACAGAGTGTCGAAGGTGATTGATCCTTTATCTATCTTGGTTTACAGAACTTCCTGGGATGACATTGGGGCCACATCCTTGAATGCTCTTCAAGGCTTTGGATGCTTGGTTGAAGGTTCTCTTTGACATCTTCTGCTTGTGCAATTTTTCTTTTACATCTTTCGCTTGTGCAATTTTTTTTAGGTGTCAACAAATGCCCCCCACCAGCAGGTGACGTAAGCGAAGATGAGCGGCACCGGGCCTATGGGTGTATCCTTTAATGTGCTATATATATATTTCTTCAGACTTGACCCTGTCCATTGTGTAGACCTATAGCATGATACCTTCATTTTCTCTGTACATCCTCATCATTCATGTTCATACTTGAAATAATCATCATCATTTTGACTAGCATGAGCTTGTTGAGTGTTGATGACCGGCCTCAAAGGCTACTCTCGGCGCATCTTGATCGGCGCGTGGAACCTCGGCATGCCCCTCATCTTGGCACGGCACAGCCTCGGCGCTCGCCGTCTCGGCGCGGCACAGCATCGGCGCGCTTGGGAGAGGGGGTCTCGGCACGCCTTCTCTTACCCGACGCGTGACCTTCTCGGCGTGCATTATGGTTTATCCTTTTAAGCGCCGAGGGTGAGCGAGAGGTTCAATCTCGCTTGCACCTCCTCTCTCTTCTCTTCAGCGTCGTCTTCATCCCGTGGTGGTGCTCAGCATGAGGGTCTTCGAGAAGAGAATTCCCCCTTTTCTTTGACAAGGTTTTTGCTCTTTTGGTGAGATTTTTCTCCTTGTTTCACAGTGGGACCATGTCACTTTCATTAAGGAGTCATCCCTTCTTGGTGGATGTTCTTCCTATTAATCTTTGGGCATACCCAAACAAGGGGGGATGCTGTCGAAATTTTCTCAGAATTTCCTCTTCTATTACTGTCTCAACCTTGTCTTATCGTCTTTGATTTTCTTATTTACAATTGCTGAAATGGCCACCACTTCTAGCTGTGCTGCTTCCGGGACTGCTGATGCCGGTGCTTCCTCTCACGGTAGGGTGTCTGGCCCTTCTATAACTTGGTTGAATGTCGGCTAGCTAGACCGAGGTCTTGGGAAGGTTGCCATAGTTGACGAGTCTTATGACTCGGAGATGGACACAGTATCTGCATCCCGTGTCTTGCCTACTGAGGACGGGTTAAGCTTTAATCGCGACGACGGCTATCGTCCAGATTTTTCAAAGGATCATCATCTATTGTCGTTCATCTGCATGTTTAATGTAGCAGGGAAGAGAGACATTATGTTAGCCCAGATGGTGGAACGGGCCATGCTTCTGGAGAGGGATAGACTGAAAGGTTCTGTATATCGTGGTGAGGCCATTTATCTTATTGGAGAGTAGCGCAAGTGGGATGCCGTCTTGGGAGTGACTGAGCTGGAGTCGGAACAGAAGATGCTGACATGAGCTCCAGAGTTTACCCCGGCCAGGTGGGATACTGCTGTGGGTCGGGTTAACAGAGAGAAACCTGGCTACGGATTATTTCTTACGCCCATAAAGTGGGGCTATAGAGATGAGCCGTTCGTTCTGAACTACTTGGCTATCCAGTTCAAATTTCAGCTGGCTGTCGACTGATTTACGGACACTAAAGTGACCGATACTCATCTTTTCCGCGTGGGAGCAGTAGAATTTACAGAGTTTGTGCTGAAAGAATATGCTCCTTTGCTGACTAGAGCCGGAGTATATCATAGTGTATATGCATCCCGCTTTCGGTATCCCATCTCTAAAGGTCTGTGCTGCGGCATGTTTCAAGTCTTCTGCCCACAGTTTAATACCTTTTATACAACAGAGGGTGAAACTTTTTTGGACCTCTGGAGTTTGTCACAACTTTCAGGTTTGCCAATTGACGGAGAACCACACGAAGAAGTCTGCCTGTTTGACTTTGTCAAGGATGAGACCGACGAAGAGGGCCAATATTTCCTCGGCTTTTCACACCGGTACTTGATGAAAGCATATTGCTTCCTCTGCCTGGCACTGTAAGGTTCCGACCAGAATGCGCAGCGGAAATCATCGAAACCTTAGATTGTATATCGTCGTCGATTTTTCAAAATCGAACAAGATCGGTAAATCCCGCGGTGTGAAGAACGATTCTTTACCTTTGCGGCGTTGAGAATCTCCCAAAATTGTAAATACGCCTTATCCTCTGGCATGTAAGGCTAAAGACCTACAGAAAAATTCTGAAAAGCCACAATTTGAACGGGATCTGATTCCTAACATTTAAAAATTAATTTATTCATGAAAATAAATCCAAACTCTGGAAAAAATAAGATCCAAAAATTTGGGGGCGTTATAGGGGGCCGACAGGGGGAAGATAACCATGGGGGAGGGGATGGGGTTCCGGTGGGGGGGAGAGGGGGCCGGCAGGGGAGGGTAGCCATGGGAGAGGGGAAGGGGTTCCATTGGGGGGGTGGAGGAGGGGGGGGTGTTGAAGCCCTCACTGGGTTCTCGATCAAGCCTCTGCATAATTGCTCCTACACCAGAGCTCTGAGCTGTGGTTGCCATCGTGGTGGGTGGAACAGTCGCCAAAGGTTCTTGCAGAAGAACAGGGAAGAGGACCATGGGGGAGGGGAGGGGGGCCGGCCGGGGAGGGCAGCCATGGCGTAGGGGAGGGGGGGCCCGGTGGGAGAAAAATCTCTCGATTGAGGAGGGGAGGGGGGTCCGGTGGGGGGGTGGGGAGGGGGGCCCGGTGGGGGAGGGGACGGGGGGTCCAATGGGTTGCAGGGTGGCCGGTGGGGGAGGAGTTTAATTTTTTTTGAATTTTTTTATGAGTCTGATAGCCCTTTTTTACATTTATTTTTATATTTTTGTTATTTTTATGTAATATAATTTTATGTAATGTTAATGCAATATATATTTTTGATGCAATATATATATTTTGATTTGTGAGTGTGTGTGTGTGTGAGAGAGAGAGAGTGAGATAGAAAAGTGGCCAGGGAGGGGGGGCGGGTCTTGGCTGGGTGTGTGTGTTGGGGGGGGGGGGGTTTTGTTTGATATAGAAGGGAGAAGGAGGGGAAGGGGGGCTAGCATTAGGTAGGTGGAGGTAGGGTCGACTGACTGAGGGAGGACAATGGAGGGAGGTCCGGTGGGTTGCAGGGCAGCCGGTGGGGGAGGAGAGGAGTCTATTCACCCCCCCCCCCCCCCCATTTGTGGGTTGCAGGGCCGACGAGGGAGGGGAGTTGTTTATTATTATTTTTTAAATTTGTGGGTTGCAGGGCCGGTGAGGAGGGAGAAGGAGGGCTGATGGGTGAGAGGATGGGATTTTTTTTTTTGCTTTGTACGTTGCTGGGCTAGAGAGGGGTGAGAGAGGGTCCAGTGGGGGAGGGGAGAAGGTTTTTCGGAAAATTTCTTTGTGTCATCTCCTTGGCTGTTTCTTTCTATTTATATACAACGTTACATTATTTACCTTTGAAGGTCCATGGGGGACGGGAGAGGGGGTGCCAAGCAGGAAGGAAGGGGAGGGGAGGGAGAGGGAGGTGGAAGGAGAAAGGGTCTGAGTGGGTGGAGGGGAGGGGAGGTGGGGTCCCATGGGGGAAGGGAGGGGAGGGGGAGAGCTAGGGGAGGGGAGGGAATCGAGGGAAGGCAAGGTCCCATGGGATAAGGGAGGGGGTCCATTGTGGGTAGGTCTTCGGGGGGAGAGGGAAGGGGGGGTCCATCCAGGGGAGGGGAGGAGGTATGTTTTTTTTTTGGCGGGGGAGGGGGGTAATTTCATTATGTCCTTTCCTTGGTGCTTTCTTCTATTTATATTATTTAGCTTTGAAGTTCTTCATTTAAATATTTTTTAAATTAGATGTTGTTTAATTCGATGTATGCATAATGATGAGCGAGATCTTCTTTAATTTTATGTTTGTTCATTATATGGGTGGGAGTGTGAGCTGAGGTACATGGGTGCAACCTAACATTACACGTACCTCAGCAGAGCATGTTTAGCCTGTGTCAATGGATCTTCCCATTCAAGACTTTGGGATTGATGTATCTGTTCTCATTTTTCCAATGAGAACGTATATATCTAACTCAAATTCTTGAATTGTTCCATTCAGACAGTCTGTGAATGTTTAATCGCACTTAGGTGGTGATTTACTATATATGTTTGTATGGTTTGTTAGAAATTTCGGTTGTGCGTTCTCACTCTTCTCTAGTATACCTTTATTGATTTTGAGTATTTTATTAATCACTTACTAGTAAGTGCTTAAGAAAATTTCATAATCAAAAAATATTCTTGGTATACTGGAGAAGTGTGGGGACGTGCTGCCGAAATTTTTAGCAAACTATACAACACATATAGTAAGTGATCGTGCAATCAAACCTTCATGGATGGGTTAAAAAGTGGTAACCTAAATAATAATCCCTTCCTATTGAAATTGTTTGTGTCGAACGATGTGAGGAAAGAGTTGGGCTTATATTTAATGGCGATTAATGTTCAGTTAGTGCAAGGAAAATGTCAGTAGATCGGTGATGGATGTATCATAGAACAGTTGGTGGGGTGGTGTCTGAGGAGTTCAAAGATGGAGTATCAAGTTTCATTGATTTTGTATCTGGAAATCCAAGTGTAATAGATGGCAAGGGTCGTATCTGATGTCCCTGTGGAAAATGTAAGAACATGTGGTTCTATTCAACATATGACGTTGAGTGTCATTTATACCATAAAGGGTTCATGCCAGATTACATAAACTGGTTTGAACATGGTGAGACTTTTTGGTCATACGAGCAAGCCAATGTTGAAGGCACAAGCACGTACATGGATAAGGTCATCGATGTAACAGGTCTTTAATTGCATTTTGCATTTGGCTCTGGAATTCATGTTGATCAAGAACAAGGATATACTAAAAAAATGTTGAACAACATAGCTAGAAGATTTTATCAATTATTAAGGGATGTTGATGAACCATTGTTTCCTGGATGTTAGAATCACACTTGGTTGTCTGCTATGTCACAACTGTTGAATTTGAAGTCGGAATTTCACATCAATCAGAGTTGTTTTGACCATCTCCTCTTTGCCATCAAGAGCATGTTACCTAGAGATGAGAAGTTGCCTTAAATTTTCAACCATGCCAAGAAGATGGTCAATGATTTAGGACTTGGATATGTGAAAATAGATGCGTGCCCTAATCATTATATGTTATATTACAAAGAGGATGTAGAGAAAACTTCTTTTTCTATTTGTAATACTACTCAGTTCAAACCTAAGAGAGGGGGCAACAAGAAGCAGAAGGATGTACCTTACAAGTCATTAAGGTAATTCCCTCTCATGCCTAGACTTCAACGGTTATATATCTCCTCAAAGACAGCTCGATATATAAGATAGCATGCAGAAAGAGTTCACCGTGACGGGGGCCTAATCAGTCATCATGTAGATGGTGAAGCATGAAATCACTTCAACACTGCTCATCCAACCTTTTCAATAGAGTCGGACAATGTCAGACTTGGCTTATGCACAGATGGGTTCAATCCATTTGGTGGCTCATCTACTCTTTACTCTTGTTGGCCAGTATTCATGACACCATATAACTTTCCACCAAGTATGTGCATGAAGCGAGAAAATCTCTTATTATGCTTATTGATTCCTGGTCCCAAAAATCCTGCAAAAACCTTGGACATTTATCTCAACCTGTTGATGGATGAGTTGAAAATGCTATAGATTGACGGTGCTGTTACATATAATGCATCTAGGAAATAAAAGTTTTCTATGAAGGTTGCACTGATGCGGACGATAAGTGACTTCCATGCATATGGAATGCTATCTGGTTCGAGTACACGTGGAAAGTTTGCATGTCCTTATTGTATGGAGGATATTAAATCATTTATACTGAAGTATGATGAGAAAGCATGCTGGTTTGATTACCATCAGCGGTTTCTACCAGCCTATAATCCTTTCCATAGGCAAAAAGATGCATTCCATAAGAAGATAATGAAATTAGATGATGCAAATTTAGATCGGTGGTCTGGCAGACAAATGGCGGCACGAGTGCAAAATTTACCTGATATAGTGTGTGGCAACACAAGACATCTCCCCGGATTTGGAAAGCAACACAACTGGGTGAAGAGAAGCATCTTCTGGGAATTACCACTCTTCTTGTCCGGCACAACTTGGATGTTATGCATATTGAGAAGAATGTATTTGATAATGAGTTTAACACCGTCGTCGTGAACATAAAGGACAAAACAAAGGATAATGTCAAAGCGTGCATGGACTTGAAAATGCTTTGTAAACATCTAGAGCTGGAACTGCATAACAGAAATTGAAAACCTATTAAATCAAAAGCAAGTTGCGTGCTTAGTGAAAGACAGATCAAGGAAGTTTATAAATTGTTGAAACAATTGAGATTCCCAGATGGATGTCTCCAATATTACACGTTGTGTGAATGTTAAGGAAGGAAAATTATATGGAATGAAAAGCCACGACTGTCATGTATTCACACAAAGGCGGTTACCTATAGCATTTGGTGACTTATTGCCTAAGCTTATGTAAGACTCGAGATTTTTGGATCAAGAATCCGTGGGTTTCGGTGCATTTCCGTGGGTCCCCGAGCACGCTTTGTAATTATTGTACCCAAACAATTTTCCAGCAAAAAATATTAAAGGATAAGGGTTCGAGAATTTCCCCAAACACCTTTAAGGCATGGACTACCCAGCCTCTCCTGCAACTTGCTCGACCCAACTAAGGGTCCCAACCAGTTAGCTACGGCATATGGCGACATCAACAATTGATTGCATCAACAATTGATTGGGATTGCTCCCGATCACTCGACGGTGGGTCTTTCCCGCATTCTACCCAGCCACCCGGGCCAACCTAGGGGCGCCCCGACTATAAGCCATGCCACGTGGCACCTAGTAACAGGGCCAAGGCCCACCCCCAAGATGCCTTCTTCCAACCCTCTGAGGTCAAAGGCAGACCTAATCAAGTCAACCACATTCTTTGGAGGCCCGCAGCACGTGTATATGCCTCACACACGGGTGTTGGCCATTTCCTCGAACACCTTGTGGGCGCATATGCCCCAGCCCATCTACAACAAACCATGGGTCAACCCATGGCTCCAGCACACCAGTTGGGTTCTAAAACAACCCCCCAGCAAGTCGGGACCGCTCTCGACCCCCAGACAGACGGCGACGAGCCATTTGTCTTTAGCTCTTAGGCCAACCCTGCCGACTAGCTGTGCAATGCGGCACACGCCTCGAGGCAAGGCCCAAGTGCCCAAATTGCCTCCTCTCAGCTCCCATGAGCTCATATTCTTATCCCAAGGCCAAATACAAGGCCCCTCAACCAGTTATCTAGGCCGTTCCATAACTCAGAGTGTGTCGGGCATTTACCCGAACACCTTGCGAGTGGCAACCACGACTCCACAACAACAGCCCCCGTGGGCTAATCCCAGCATCCCAGAATCCTTTGTCCTTCAAAGGACACCCCCAGACAACAAAAGAAGACCCCCGGGGGCCATCCCTCGGGGCCGCGATTCGCCCGGGGGGGAGTTCACCTCGGGCGCGGCGGCGCACTGGGAGGGTGAACTCCCTTGGGGAGCGCACCTTCCTCCCATCCCAGTGGCCCCACGGCCATCCCCAGTCCTGACTGCTCTCAGTTCATATTCCCCGTTCGTGTGATTCGTGCATGGTTCGTTAGCGTACCCGTACGTGAAAGGAGTCGCGAACAATGAAGCCCGAAGCCACGCGAGAGCACGCAAGCCAACCTCCATAGTCTCCAGCCAACCAGTTCGACCCACGTATCCTTTTGTCCACTTCTTCTTTGCCAAATTGGGACAAAAATACCAAAAAACCCAATTTTATAGAGCTGGGGACCGCCCCCCTCTCTCTCTCTACCCTGCTCTGCCTAAACACTAAACCCTAAACCCCCCAAGGGGGGGGTTTAGGCGGACCAGCCTGCCCCCTCAGGCTGGTCCGCCTGAACCCCTGGTGTAATAAAAAAATGTTTTTTTAAAAAAACCAGCCCCAGCCCCCGGTCACGCCAACCCCCATGGGTTTTAGGTGGACCAGCCTGCCCCTTAGGCTGGTCTGCTCAAACCCATTCCAAAACAAAAAAAAAATAACAAAAAAACCCCACCGTGCAGGGTTTAGGCGTACCAGACCAGCCCAGCCCCTGGGCTGGTCCGGGTAAACCCTCCCTCCCCCACTCATAAACAAAAAAAACCTTTTTTGGGGGTTTAGCCGGACCAAGTTCAACCCTTAACTTGGTCCGCCTAAACCCTCCCTGACTCTTCACCTTCTACTATAAAAACCCCCTAGGGGCTCAAAAAAAAAGGGAGAACACACAGACATCAATAGAAGAACTCACGACCTAACTACTGCACCCTCGGAGTTCCTCCGCAGGCATCCAGCAAGGGTCGAGGACACGAGGAGCTAAGTGTGCGAGTGGGTGGCTTGTTGATCGGCTTGCACATGTCGAGGGTATGTCCGTTCTCCCCTCACGTGGCGTCTAGCCATCGCACCCATATTCGCCCCCGTCACACATAAGGCGTTATGACAACGGCGAACACACCCGCATCCCGGGTCTTCCCATGCGCGACAACCCACGGTGGCTACGCATACGCCATGATGCCGCACCTGCTCCCGACACAGAATCGCGTGTCTACTGGTCGCCCCGAGCTGGTCGCCGACCGCTCTAACTGACGACTCGAGTTAGCCGAACCCTGGCCTGGGAGTCACACTCCCGGGGCCAACCTCGACTCCCCAGCACGATGACATTCACCTCCGAGGCTCAGACCCAACTGCTCACCTCGAGCCGCGTCCAACCTTCGCCAGGCGCCAGCCCATGACCGCCCCTGCCACCTAGGTAGTCGGGCCTGTCTCGATCTCCTAATGGGGAACCTCTGTAAAACACACGGATATCCGCCTTATTACGCGTTGAACCGGGGACCGACCCACGCGTCGAAATTGTCTAGCGGATTGCGCCCTTTGTACTTCGGCCCTCTCAACCCATGTGTAAAGCCCATGTGGCTCTCATATAGTATCAAACCAGTTGAACACAAACGCCTATATATGGGCCCCAGTCTTCTACCTACATCGCTCGACATGTATGCCTAATACCCCTGATCCCAGCAAATACATCCCAGTCAAAAGCGCACCCATGGCTGCGGAATGCTCCCGGCCCTCTACCCATGGCTTCAGACACATATAGACTTTTCTTCAGCACAGAATGAAGGTGTTCGGATTCAATCCGATGTAAATAAACACCGATCGCTTGCGGCCGGTGGGGAAAGATGTCTATGGACTCGATTTTGTTTTCTCTTCTTCTCATTCTTGTTTATCTTATGTTGTTATTTATTTATTTATTTTATTTGGTTATTTATTAGTTAGTTTATTAGACGTGCCAGTCAACGGGGTTACGATTTCATTGTGTGCTCGATCTGACTTAGTCAGTCGATTGTGAAATCCGAGTCGGGACCTAAAGTCTGTCATACCATAAAGGCTATGACGTAAATTACATCCTTCCAGAAGAAGGAAAACCCTTGATTAATCGCCAAAGTAAAAGAGTCCCGGGGGGCAGGATAAGATATGATTATCGTGCTCATTTATTTGCAAGATAGAAGATGTATACAGATGATCATGCGATTGGCAATTTATTATGATTTATCAGCCTGATTCCCGATACGAGGCGGAGAACTTAGGTCCGAGAACCATCCTCACGCATAGTGATGACTTCCAATCGGGCATAACCCAACCTTCAACCACACACTATTTGATATACCGGGAGCACAGGAGGGTAGACATAGAATTCTTTATTAATCATCATGCAAATGATCGCTAAGAGAGCATAATGTTTTTCTTCACCAAATCAGGTGGGTGTGAATAGACACCAAACCATAGTCTCGGTCTCATCGATGTGCTACGTGCTCATCTAATGACTTTACCTACTCAGCCGATCATCACTATATGAGAATAAACGGAGCAAATCTGGCAGCATATCCCATTATCTTGGACTATGCCAAGTGGGAATAGGAAACTGTCCACGCAGAGCCGGGACTGAATCCACAAAGACCGGAGCATGTCAATTCCCGGATATCACAAGGCGGGACTAAATCGAGTCGGTATTCTCCCACCACGGCATTTTTTTATATTATTATTTCCCAAGAGGGAATCAATAGAGAACATGCAGAGGCAGACCTCTTTAGATCTCGGGGGGTTCGAAAGAAGGTTCGACATAACGGAGATCTGAATTCATTTGGACAGCATCTCCCCTTATTTCGGATCATGCCCGAGAAATATAGGACATCCATACACGGAGTGCCGAGATGGGAGCCAAAGAGAGAGAGACGGGCATAGCCCGAGATTCAAAAGGATCGGAATACGGCGGGACAATGTCCGCTTATCATGGCATTTATTGATATTCCCTTAAAGGAATAGTAGGAGAACATGCAGTGACAGAACTTTATGGGCCAGTAGGGTTAGAAAAGAAACATCATACTTGATTGAATGTAAGGATAAAACCCATTAATTTAGCTCCCATGTATTTGAGTGAAAGACTATTATTCCTCCCCCGGATAGTATGGGTTCTAAACTAAGGATGGCAAGGCTCGGAGGGCTGGGACATATGGCTAGATGCCTCAGTGGTTATGAGAGGGCCACAGGATTTAAGGTCTATGGTCATCAGTCTTGAATGGGAGGATCGGCCTGGGCGGCCTCGGCGTGCCTGATCATCGACGCAGGGGTAGTATGATGGGCTCTCGGCGCGGCCAAGGGCGATCGGTGCGCCTGGGACTCAGCGTGTGAGGCGCTGGTCGATGCAACTGGTGGTCGACGTGGTGGCAAACCAGCACGGGTGGTTATCGGTGCGCCTGCCACTCGACGTAGAACCAGTGCCGAGAGAGCACCGCGCCGGGAGATTAATTGGGGCACCGATAGGGGAGATTTGAGGATCTGGGGGTTTTGAGGCTCTGGGTTTTGTGGGTTTTAAGAAGGTTAGAGGGTGTTGAAAACTGGTTTTAGGCATATCATCTCGGGAAAGCAGGGGATTTCACACAGGAGTATCATTGGGTGCCAGATATTTGCTGAATCGTGTGAACTGTGGTTTGATTATATCCCTCACTATTTCGAGAGTGAGAGGCCATGAGATGGACTGTCTCAAGCTCTCACCGTGACTGTGAGGTTAGTAAAATAGCAACGAGGCAATAGAAATGATTCCTCACAATTTGAGTGGTGTGTATGCACAACAGAATCAAAATATGTACATAAGAGCTATCGAATATAACAGTTCCCAGGAAGACGGAGAGGGAGAAAGCATCAGAAACGAGATGCATTTCATTATGTTTCATGGAATCAAATGTAAACTACACATTTCGATTACATCCATTGAGCGGAGCGTACGCTTCGAAGCTCATTCTCATGTCATCACAACACAGTGAATAGAGGTTACAGAAAAGGAAACGGTAGAACTAAATAGAATAGAGAAAGGGAGAGAGAGGAATATAGCCTCGAGGGGCATCCGACCAGTGGACTCCCACTTGAAGCAGGAAAGCGGAGGTGATCCCTCTGTAACTATTCTCTCAGTAACTTCTGCCTTCTGGCTTGATGGGCTCTCTCTCTCTCTCAGCACCCTGGATGCTCTCAGTCACTTAGTTGGTCGTCGGACAGAATAGGATGGAACCCCCTTTTTTCTTCCTCTCCTCTCTTTTCTCTCAGCCGGCCGTAGGACAGAAAGACTCAGGGGCTATCTTCGAACCACTCAACGCCCGTTTATAATAGGGCTCCTTCTTTTCCATTCGGTGCATGCTGCTCTCGGTGCGAGGGTTAACTGGGGTGCCTTTTCCATATCGGCACCAAGGTCATTCGGCGCACCTCGGCGCAGGCAATTCCCAGCGCGCAGCCCTTTTCGGCCCTAGAACCACTCGGCACCACTCTGGTGTACATATGGGCTTTGGCCCATTCTCACTCGGCTTTCAATTTCACCTTTTGAATGAGCTTTTGCTGATATTGATTACCTGTTACTAGGAAATTATATCCATTCTTGTAGTTATCTGGTGTTTTGTATTTGTGTTTAGTAGCAGGCGACATGGATCCAGTCTTCATTAACATCAGGATATTCAGAAGATCTTTTTCAGCAGGCAGATGATTGCCCAGAGCATGACACAGTATAATCAGCTCGACCATCTAAAATGACAGTCGTGCTGGGCAGTAGCTTGACCGAAGGGGCTTCAACAGGACAGAGTGTCGAACGTGATGGATCCTTTATCTATCCTGGTTTACAGAACTTCCTGGGATGACATCGGGGCCACATCCTTGATTGCTCTTCAAGGCTTTAGATGCTTGGTTGAAGGTTCTCTTTGACATCTTCTGCTTGTGCAATTTTTCTTTGACATCTTCTGCTTGTGCAATTTTTTTTAGGTGTCAACAAATGCCCCCCACCAACAGGTGACGTAAGCGAAGATGAGCGGCACGGGCATACGGGTGTATCCTTTAATGTGCCATATATATATTTCTTCAGACTTGGCCCTGTCCATTGTGTAGACTTGTAGCCTGATACCTTCATTTTCTCTATACATCCTCATCATTCATGTTCATACTTGAAATAGTCGTCATCATTTTGACTGGCATGAGCTTGTTGAGTGTTGATGACCGGCCTCAAAAGCTCCTCTCGGCGCGTCTTGATCGGCGCGAGGAACCTCGGCATGCCCCTCATCTCGCCGCGGCACAGCCTCGGCGCTCGCCATCTCGGCGCAGCACGGCATCGGCATGCCTGGGAGAGGGGGTCTCGGGGTGCCTTCTCTTACCCGACGTGTGACCTTGTCGGCGTGCATTAGGGTTTATCGTTTTAAGCGCCGAGGGCGAGCGAGGGTTCATTCTCGCTCGCACCTCCTCTCTCTTCTCTTCGGCACCGTCTTCATCCCGTGGCGATGCTCGGCGTGAGGGTCTTCGAGAAGAGAATTCCCCCTTTTCTTTGACAAGGTTTTTGCTCTTTTGGTGAGATTTTTCTTCTTGTTTCACAGTGGGACCATGTCCCTTTCATTAAGGAGTCATCCCCTCTTGGTGGATGTTCTTCCTATTAATCTTTGGGCATACCCAAACAAGGGGGGATGTTGTCAAAATTTTGTCAGAATTTCCTCTTCTATTGTTGTCTCAGCCTTGTCTTATCTTCTTTGATTTTCTTATTTACAGTTGCTGAAATGGCCACCACTTCTAGCCGTGCTGCTTCCGGGACTGCTGATGCCGGTGCTTCCTCTCAGGGTAGGGTGTCTGGCCCTTCTGTCACTTGGCTGAATGTCGGCTAGCTAGACCAAGGTCTTGGGAAGTTTGCCATAGTTGACGAGTCTTATGACTCAGAGATGGACACAGTATCTGCATCCCGTGTCCTGCCTACTGAGGACGGGTTAAGCTTTAATCGTGACGACGGCTATCGTCCAGATTTTCTGAAGGATTGTCATCTAGTGTCGTTCATCTGCACGTTTAATGTAGCCGGGAAGAGAGACATTATGTTAGCCCGGATGGTGGAACGAGCCATGCTGCTGGAGAGGGATAGCCTGAAAGGTTCCGTATATCATGGCGAGGCCATTTATCTCCCTGGAGAGTAGCGCAAGTGGGATGCTGTCTTGGGAGTGACTGAGCTGGAGCCGGAACAAAAGATGCTGACACGAGCTCTTGAGTTTACCCCGGCCAGGTGGGATACTACTGCGGGTCAGGTTAATAGAGAGAAACCTGGCTATGGATTATTTTTTGAGCCCATAAAGTGGGGCTATAGAGATGAGCCGTTGGTTCTGAACTACTTGGCTATCCAGTTCAAATTTCAGCTGACTGTCGACTGGTTTGCGGACACTAAAGTGACCGATGCTCATCTTTTCCCCGTGGGAGCGGTAGAATTTATAGAGTTTGTGCTGAAAGAATATGCTCCTTTGCTAACCAGAGCCGGAGTATATCATAGTGTATATGCATCCCGCTTTCGGTATCCCGTCTCTAAAGGCATGTGTTACGGCATGTTGGAAGCCTTCTACCCACAGTTTAATACCTTTTATATAGCAGAGGGTGAAACTTCTTTAGACCTCTGGAGTTTGTCACAGCTTTCAGGTTTGCCGATTGACGAGAACCATATGAAGAAGTCTGCCTGTTTGACTTTGTCAAGGATGAGACCGACGGAGAAGGCCAGTATTTCCTCTACTTTTCATATCGGTACTTGATGAAAGCATATTACTCCCCCTGCCTGGCACTGTAAGGTTCCGACCAGAATGTGCAGCGGAAATCATCGAAACCTTAGATTGCATATCGTTGCCGATTTTTCAAAATCGAACTAGATCGGTAAATCCCACGGTGTGAAGAATGATTCTTTACCTTTACGGGGTTGAGAATCTCCCAAAACCTCAAAGACGAACGAGAGGAAGATCCCAGAGTCGTGAGCCGTTCAAGCATCTGGCCTCTAGACGTATCCACACGAGCAGTGGAAGTAGACGAGATCTCCTCCACGATCTCCACGCGCTGACCCGATCTCAACACCACCATCCACCGTGGAATGAGAGAGAAGGAGGGGGCGCACCTTGGAGAGAGAGAGAGAGGAGAGAGGGCAGCTAGGGTTTCAACCTTGTAGCTTGGCCAGAGTTTCTCCCAACAGTGTATATTTATAGACTTTGGCATTTTTCACAAAAAACCAATAATAATCTATAAAGTCCACCCATCCCAGTCTGTTCATCACTCTATTGTGTGTGACCCTCTAGGCCCAATAGTCTGTTTGGTTTTTCTAACCCATTAAGTAAAGAACTCCTTCTTAACTTAATTAATTCTATCCATTAACTCCTAATGGAATTAGTGGGCTTTTCGATCATGAAAAACACCAAGCAACGCCTCGTAATCCCAAATGACATTGAGGATAAGCAACCCACTCAGGAACCTTTCGTCTACAGATTCCACACAATTATAGAGCCTCATTCATCCAATGCCTCACCAAGACTAGGGTGTGGTCAAACTGTCATACCCTATTGAGTCCCGGCTCGACTGAATCCTGTACTCCAAATAGGTTCATTAGAAAAACTCCTTTTTCATAATGAAGTCCCGTACCCTGGCCAGGGGATTTCCCGAGTACAGATCTGTAAGGCATTCTCTCTCATATATCATACTGAGAGTGAATGATTCCATGTTGTCAAACTAATCGCCTTCGCATGAGTTCCACTGAGTCTGAATAACTAACTGTACACGACCACTTTACAGTAGTCTATAAGTTAGTAATCAAATACTCAGCATCCCTTATGTAAGACATCTTTAGTGACTCAAGTCTAAGATCCAACTGTGCTACCGTGACATAGAATACCCTGATTAACAGTCAGTATGATTACCATTCAGGGATTCTTGATCGGGTCAGTTTAGTACTCATTCCACTAATGAGCACCCACAAACGTACTTCAGTGTCATTACATTGATGACTATGAGAACAATCACACCCATCATATGAGTAAGTATCATGTGTGCTAATCTATCCGGATCTTCAATGTCCCTTCTCGAAGATCCTATGACTGGGAACATCTAGAACATGTGCATCTGGATGACTGATCTCATTATCATAATCTCATTATGATCCGGCCATCATCACACATATTCAGGGACTTCATTACATTCGAATCAATTACTCAAATTAAATGCAATGAATAAATGCCAATAATATAAATGTGAATAAGATATTATAAGAAATGATGTCATCACATCTCATGTGATTGGCTTGTTGGGCATACATTTCTATCAATCTCTCACTTTCACTAAAGCCAATCACCCACATGCTTGATCCCTATCAGCCCTAGGTGACGCTCAAATACACTTTGAGTCAACGGCTTAGTTAGTGGATCTGCAATGTTATCACTGGAAGACACTCTATCAATTACAACATCTCCTCTAGCTATAATCTCTTGATCAAGTGGTAATGCCACAGAATATGCTTCGATTTCTGATGAGACCTCGGCTCCTTTGCTTGAGCAATTGCCCCATTATTATCACATAATAAGGGGACCAGATCAGAGATGCTTGGGACTACTCCAAGCTCTTCGATGAACTTCTTCATCCAAACCGCTTCTTTGGCCGGCTCAGCAGCAGCAATGTACTCAGCTTCGGTCGTAGAATCAGCAGTGGTTTCTTGTTTAGAACTTTTCCAACTCACTGCCCCACCATTCAGGGTAAACACATACCCCGAAGCTGACTTGCTGTCATCTTTATCAGACTGAAAACTTGAGTCAGTGTAACCTCGAAGTTTCATGTCCTCTCCTCCATAAATCAGAAACATATCATTTGTCCTTCGTAAGTACTTAAGGATACACTTCACAGCTATCCAGTGTTGCTCACCTGGATCTGCCTGAAACCTGATCGTAACACTTAGAGCATATGCAACATCAAGCCGTGTACATAACATGGCATACATGATGGACGCTATGGCAGAAGCATAAGGTACCCTACTCATGTGCCCCCTCTCTTCAGGAGTTTTAGGGGACAAATCCTTAGAGAGGTAAACTCCATGTCTCATTGGTATGAGACCTCTCTTAGAGTTTTCCATGCCAAACCTTTTGACAATGGAATCTATGTACATTGATTGGGACAAGCCTAGCATCCTATTTGATCTATCTCTATAGATCTTGATCCCCAATACATAGGATGCTTCACCCAAATCCTTCATGGAGAAGTGCTTTGACAGCCAGACTTTAACTGATGACAACATACCTACATCATTCCCAATGAGTAGTATGTCATCAACATATAGGACTAGGAAGCTGATTGCACTGCCACATGTTTTCTTATACACACATGGCTCATCTTCGTTCTTAACGAAGTCATAAGACTTGATGGCATCATCAAATCTTAAATTCCAACTGTGGGATGCTTGCTTCAATCCATAAATGGATCTCAGCAACCTGCATACCTTATCTGGGTGCTCCTTGGATATGAATCTCTCAGGCTGTATCATATACACCTCTTCCTCAAGGTTTCCATTGAGGAATGCAGTCTTCACATCCATCTGTCAGATATCATAATCATGGTACGCAGCGATAGCAAGTAAAATCCTGATGGACTTAGTCATGGCAACTGGTGAGAAGGTCTCATCATAGTCAACTCCTTGTCTTTGACGATATCCCTTCGCAACCAATCTTGCCTTGTAGGTATCAACCATTACATCTACTCCAACTTTTCTTTTAAAGATCCACTTGCATCCGATGGGTACTATACCCTCAGGTGGATCTACCAAGTTCCAAACATGGTTGGAGTACATGGAGTCCATCTCCGATTTCATGGCCTCTTGCCCTCTCCAGGAGTCAATATCACTTATTACCTCCTCATAGGTCTTAGGATCATCATCCTCATCATAATGTGTCTTGTTCCCACCATCAGAGATATGTCCCACATATCTCTCTGGTTCAACAGGTACACGACCAGACCTACGTACAGTTTGTGTGCCATCCTGAACTGGTTCTTGGGACGATGTAGCTCCAGTTTGTGGTTATAGAACTTCTTCTAGTTCCACCATACTCCCACTGTTTCCTTCAAAGATATACTCTTCATCTAGGAACATAGCTCGCTTAGCTACAAACACTCTTTGATCACTAGGCTGGTAGAAATAATATCCATAAGTTTCCTTAGGATATCCCACAAACCTACATCTTTCAGTCTTGGATGCCAGTTTATCAGGATTGTGTCTCTTAACATGGGCAGGACAACCCCAGACCTTAACATACTTATGGTTTGGTTTCTTTCCTTTCCATATCTCATATGGAGTGGAAGACACTGACTTGGAAGGAACTTTGTTTAACAAGTGAGCAGCAGTGTCCAGCGCATAGCCCCAGAGCGACAAGGGCAATCCAGTGAAGCACATCATAGATCGTACCATATCTAATAAGGTACGATTCCTCCTTTCAGTCACACCATTCAACTGAGGTGTGTAAGGAGGAGTCCACTGGGATAATATACTATTATCATTTAAGTATTGTATGAATTCCGTACTCAAGTATTCCCCTCCTCGATCAGATCAAAGAGTTTTAATACTCTTTCCCGTTTGTTTCTCTACTTCATTCTTAAACTCCACAAATTTCTCAAAGGCTTCGGATTTGTACTTCATCAAGTACACATATCCGTACCTAGAGAAATCATCAGTGAAAGTAATGAAGTATGAGTAACCCCCTTTGGCATGGGTGGACATAGGTCCACATACATCAGTATGTATGAGTTTTAATAACTCACAAGCTCTCTCTCCATGTCCAGTAAATGGAGAGTTTGTCATTTTTCCCATGAGGCAAGATTCACAGGTTGCAAATGATTTATAATCAAATGGATCAATATATCCATCTTTGCACAACCTTTTCAATCTTTCTTCACTAATATGACCAAGTTTACAATGCCAAAGGTATGCTTGATTTACATCATCCCTCTTCCTCTTAAGAGGTCCATCCACACACATAACAGGAGTATCCACATCTAGTAGAAATAAATCATTAATTGAGCTCCCAGTGGCAAATAATTCACCATTTAATAATAAAGAACATGTTTTATTCCCAAAGCTTACAACAAATCCATATTTATTCAAGCATGAAATGGAAATAATGTTCTTAATTATTGAATGAACATAATAACAGTCTGTCAAAACTAAAGTAGCTCCAGAAGAAAGCTTGAGGTTTGCATTTCCGACAGCAAGTGCAGCAACTCTTGCTCCATTCCCCAGTCGAAGATCAACCTCTCCTCTGTTCAGCCGCCTACTGCTTGTCAGAACCTGCAAATCATTGTAGATATGAAATGCACATCCAGTATCTAATACCCATGATGTGGATCTATATGACAAGTATAGGTCAATCATGAACATACCTGAAGCTTCTCCAAGCTTCTGCTTTGCTTTCTCTGCAAGATATAACTTGCAGTTCCTCTTCCAGTGGCCATCCTTATGGCAATGGAAGCAATGGCCCTTGTCCTTGCTAGCCTCATCTTTCTTGGCAGCCTTTACCTGTTTGCCCTTCTTCTTTGCCTTACCTTTCTTAAAGGTTTGTTGAAATTTCCTCTTCTTGTTGATCTTACCAACAAGCATCACAGTAGCTTTTCCATTGTTCGTAGTGCTCTTAGCAGTCTTAACATGTTTAGAAGCTCTGCTAGAGAGCATTCTATTTTGTTCATGTTGAAATTAACAATGAACTGGGAAAAAGAGCTAGGGAGAGATTACAGAATGAGATCAACACAAAGATCCTTATTCATGTCAAATCCTAATTCTACCAACCTTTCAATCCACTTAATCATCTTGAGACCATGTGTCTGCACAGATGTTCCCTCAGACATTCTTGTCCTGAACAGACTTTTAGATATCTCATATCTTTCTATTCTGCTTTGAGATCCAAAGAGCTCCTCAAGGTGAAACAGAATGGATCTGGCATCCATCTTTTCATGCTGCCTTTGTAACTCATTAGTCATGGAGGCAAGCATATAGCATTGGGCAAGTGTGGCATCATCCTTATGCTTCTCGTAAGCAATGATCTCCTCTTCTTCAGCATCATCGACAGGAAGATGAGGTACAGGCCGATCAAGAACATAGGCTATCTTCTCAACAGTGAGAACAATTCTCAAGTTCCTGAGCCAGTCACTATAGTTTGGACCAGTAAGCCTGTTGGCATCAAGTATGCCGCGTAACGGGTTGTTCGCCATAGAAGTCTACAAGAGAAGATTTGCAATAATAAGATAACATGCAGATATTCATGAATTAAAAATTAAGATATGGTATTTAATCCTAATTTATAACTCCCACTAATTTTTGATGAATTTGCACAACCCTCATTGTGTAAAGACGGGATACTCCAGTGGTATTCTAGTGGGACCAGAATCCCATTAATATTATGGTAGTGGCCTTGTGGCAGCACAACAAACCACCCCATACTTAATATGTAGGTAACTCTTGCCAATTGCAACACCTTGCAACTCCTGGTATATTCAGCCTCCAAACCTTTGTGACCTTGTGGCAGCCCAACAAATCACAAGATCTGGTTAGGTTAGACCCGTTGTTACATTTTGAGAATGGGTTCAAGACATGACCCTTGTGGTAGCACAAGAAAGCCATGCCGGCGCCCATCTCAAAGTTTGGCCTAAGCCTTAGCCTAAGTCTCTACCCCCTTGCTGTGAGGGCCTTGTGACAACACAACAAACCCACACAATCTAAGAGCAGCTCACTTAGACTATAACAACGGAAGGCTACATGGGTCATTCTTAATGCCTCACGTTTACAACCTAATATAAGATCGAGGGGTTTTGATTAAATTTTGGTCTCATCAATATAGGTGCTACATACATATAAGAATTTGGAGTATCGTATATACTCTAAATATATATGTATATAATAAGTACCACATCTACATATATCATATATATATGCAATAATACCAATGGATGATCATGGACCTTAAGCCCCTAAAACACATTACCAGAGCTAGTTGGTAATGCACACAATCATGGCAAATAGAAAAACATGGAGCATTCAATGCTCCCACTAGATGTGAAGAATCTCCCGAGGCCCTCGCATCCGGTCTCCTTCTTAGTCTCTATCCGCTTCTCATTATTACAAGTAAATTTGTAATTGGACACGCATGCCCACAAATGTAATAATAATAAGAAATCTTGAACTAGTCAAGGGGAGTACAACATAGGAGGGAGATAGAATGTACAACCCGGATTAATTAAGAGAGAGAGAAGAAGGCACGCAGGCCCCAATAATCACATCACACATAACCACTCACCATAAAGAGCATCATCACATGATATCTAAGTCCATGATCATCCATCCACACACAAGACACATCACATGCATCAAATAGTAATTATCACATAATTACTGCGAGATATAATGATAATTTCAAAATATAATAATTAATTTTGAAATCGTGCATATTAACATTCAACTAAACAATTTAGTTAAAAAAAATAAGTCTAAACAACTTTAAACCTCCATCATTCACATTCATTGCATGGGCTCAATGATAATTTCCAGTAAATTAACCTCATAAGAATCTCATTCTTATAGTAATTAACATTAATTAATTAGATAATGGGTAACACTTAAAACCATTTTAATATTCCCATTAACTAATTAACCAGGGGCCAAATAATGAAAAATACATTAACAAGGTACTAAAACTATTTTAGAACTCATTAATATAATTTTTAGAATTTTCCTACATTTTTTTTGAATTTGTATGCATTTTAAACTATTTAAAACACTTAAAAACTTCAAAAAAATTAGGGGGGCTTATCGGGTGCGGATCCGGCAAGGGCCGGATCCGCCCGCGGGAGACCCGCAGGGTTCGTCTCCCCCACCCGGACGCGAAGGGGAGGGGGCTAGGGTAAAACCCTAACCCCCGGTTCGCGCCGCAGGGGGCACGTCCGCCGCCCCCGACCACTGCGGACTACCCCAGGGGTCCCTCGGAAGGGCCGCTGGCCACCGGTCTCGACGCCGTCGCCGGAGGAGGCGATCGCGATGAGCACGGAGCTCCTCCACCCTATTCACCGCGAACCTCACCGGAGTCGCCCCATCCGGCCACCGCACGCACCCGGACGCCGTGGGACGCCATGGGGAATCGTCCATCAACCCTTGCTAGCCCCATGGACATCCCCAATCGGAGATTAATGGCCTGAATCGGCCTCCCTCTCCTTATGCGAACGGTAACCGCGACCACGAAGATGTGTTCGATTCACCCTCACGGTTAGGTCAATCAATGCACTAGAATGTGCATTTTGATCCTCTTGATGCCATGAACATTTCCATAGGATCAATCAACCAAAAACCATCCCTGAGAGACTCAATCGAACACCCTAACATTGAGCCCCATACATGAACGAGAACGACAGAAAATAATAAAATAGTGCCGATTTTGATCAAACCAGCAACCTGGCTCTAATACCACTGTAAGGTTCCGACCAGAATGCGCAGCGGAAATCATCGAAACCTTAGATTGCATATCGTTGCTAGTTTTTCAAAATCGAACTAGATCGGTAAATCCCGCAGTGTGAAGAACGATTCTTTACCTTTGCAGGGTTGAGAATCTCCCAAAACCTCGAAGATGAACGAGAGGAAGATCTCGGAGTCGTGAGCCGTTCAAGCGTCCGGCCTCTAGACGTATCCACACGAGCAGTGGAAGTAGACGGGATCTCCTCCATGATCTCCACGCGCCGACCCGATCTCAACACCACCATCCACCGTGGAAGGAGAGAGAAGGAGGGGGCGCACCTTGGAGAGAGAGAGAGAGAAGAGAGGGGGCGGCTAGGGTTTCAACCTTGTAGCTTGGCCAAAGTTTCTTCCAACAGTGTATATTTATAGACCTTTGGCATTTTTCACAAAAACCCAATAATAATCTATAAAGTCCACCTATCCTAGTCTGTTCACCACTCTATTGTGTGTGACCCTCTAGGCCCAATAGTCTGTTTGGTTTTTCCAGCCCATTAAGTAAAGAACTCCTTCTTAACTTAATTAATTCTATCCATTAACTCCTAATGGAATTAGTGGGCTTTCCGATGACGAAAAGCACCAAGCAACGCATCATGATCCCAAATGACATTAGGGATAAGCAACCCACGCAGGAACCTTTCCATCTATAGATTCCACACAGTTATCGATCCTCATTCATCCAATGCCTCACCAAGACTAGCGTATGGTCAAACTGTCAAACCTATTGAGTCCCGACTCGACTGAATCCTGTACTCCAAACAGGTTCATTAGAAAAACTCCTTTTTCATAATGAACTCCCGTACCCTAGCCAGGGATTTCCCAAGTACAGATCCGTAAGGCATTCTCTCTCATATATCATACTTAGAGTGAATGATTCCATGTTGTCAAACTAATTACCTTCGCACGAGTTCCACTGAGTCCGAATAACTAACTGTACAAGACCACTTTACAGTAGTCTATAAGTTAGTAATCAAATACTCAGCATCCCTATTGACAGTCAGCATGATTACCATTCAGGGATTCTAGATCGGGTCAGTTCAGTTAACTCATTCCACTAATGAGCACCCACACACGTACTTCAGTGTCATCACACTGATGACTATGAGAATAATCACACCCATCATATGAGTAAGTATCATGTGTGCCAATCTATCAGGATCTTCAATGTCCCTTCTCGAAGATCCTATGACTGGGAACATCTAGAACATGTGCATCTGGATGACTGATCTCATTATCATAATCTCATTATGATCCGGCCATCATCGCACATATTCAGGGACTTCATTACATTCGAATCAATTACTCAAATTAAATGCAATGTATAAATGCCATTAATATAAATGTGAATAAGATATTACAAGAAATGATGCCATCACATCTCATGTGATTAGCTTGTTGGGCATACATTTCTATCAGGCACATCATAGGGTATCATCCAAGGGATATCACACCCGGGAGAAGAGTAGTAGGATGAAAGTCCAAGTAGGACATTGGATCCAATATTTCTTCGATGGCCATTTGAAATACAATGAGTTTCCTTCTGTGGCTCCCGTTGTGGGTAAGCAAAGTAGACCTCCCAAGTTCAAGTCGGAGTTGCCTTCGTCTATTCGATGGATCAGTCGAGGAGGGCCTAATCCTGCTGGAGTGGATCCCCTTACTCACTGTGCTACCTATCTCACATTCTGGCTATGCACTTTTGCTCTTCCGCAGGGAGATGAAATCATTATTAGGCCGAAAGCAATATACCCGGCATGTCAGATGGCTTGGGGCACGCAGCTTGCTTTATGTCCGACTGCGCTCTGCCTGGTTTATAAATCTCTGGGAGATCTATATAAGCATCGGGTCCCTAGGTCCTTCAGAACAGTGGGCCCGTTCCATTTCTTCAATGCTTGGGTATGCAGCTTGTTTCCTGAGCTTGCTCCTAGGACTTTGCAGATGACTACATTATACCCCCAGATGTTGGAGTTTGCTAGTGGCGAGCCTGGCCCAGTGTCACAACAGCTCTACTCTATCGGAGTCCGGTTAACAAGGGTTCCAGTAGATTCAGCAGGAACTATCCATTTCTGGAATTTGGCAGTACATTCCGCTCCGTTGGTAAATCGTCAACGTGAGTGTGAAATGGAGGCGGTGGAGATTTTTGTCCACCCTATCTCTGGTGCCACAGTGACCCGACCAGTCTTGGAGCCTGAGCTCATTGATTGGGTTTTGTCAATCTGCCCCAGTGTTTTAGTGTTTATAAAGGGGGGCGTGGTTCATCTAGAATCTTATTACTCATTCAGATTTGGCCGGAATTTTGGCTACAATTAGCACATTCTTCCTTCAGCTGTTCAGTTTCTGTTGGACAGCAGGTCAAAGCACGGCTCGATTGTTGCTAGCGAAGGTCGCACCTGGTGGGACTACTTCCATCACCGGGAGGCCAATACCTTCAGAGTGCAGGTGCCGAACCGTGTTCCCCGGGTCACTCCAGAGTATATAAAATGGTGGAATGCCCGAACAAGCTTCTATCGCAATGCCAGAACAACATGATGGGATGTGGTCGAGCGTACTTTTCTGAGTTAGCAGCCTGGCTAGTATTTGACATTGATGAAGCCCATCTGAAGAGGCTATTTTCTCAGCACCCAAAGGAGGCGGATGCATACATAGTACGTAAGAAAGCCTTGAAGGAAGATGCAGCCAAACAGTTGACACATGTGCTTGCTGACATAAATGAAGACATTTTTATGAAGAATCTGGAACATTTATGCCAAATTGGTGACGCCCGCCTGAACTTCAACAATATCCTTTTCCAATCGAGGAGCCACTCCCCAAAGCAGTGTCATGGAAATGTGAGGTTGACCGCTTCTGCCCATATCGGGTGTTCATTAGGTAGGAAGATAGAACCCCGACGTATTATCAGCATACGTCTTGGTTGTTTGTTCTGATGAATATCCATGGGCTGACACTTGACAACCCTATAGCAAGTATTCTGGACAAGCCCTTATTTGTATCTTTCCATTATACTAACGGCTGGGGTATCGACCACCTCCGCTTGTATCATTGTCTTGCTTCCCGCGGCCATGTAGACCTGGCTGATCTGGCCGAAAAGTGCAAGAAAATTGGCGACATTTGCTGCCTTGTTCGGGAGGCGGCATCCCAAGGTAAGGAGGTGGGTTATCAATACTGGCCCCTCTCATCTTTTTATAATGGCCCGGAAGGTAAGATTTTCTCCGATTGACATATTGCTTGTCTCATTCCTTGACCCTTTTTATAACGATACACGTTCTCTTTAGCAGATAGGCCCGACATAAAATAGTAGGGGCTTTATAGAAAAATTATTTCCCAGGCCCAAAAGCCTGAATATTTTGACATTCCTGCACCAGCGCCAACCACTACTCCACTACCTCCTGGCAGAAAGAGGGTGGCTTCTTTGTTGAATGTTGCCTTGGGATGGGCGAAGAAAGCTCGGAAAGCCTCATTGAAGCAGCCATCCTCTGCAGCTGATGTAATTGAGATTCCCTTACATCTCGTGCCATCATATGGACAGTTTGTCACTCAGCAGGAGGCTGCCCAGCAAGCATCCGAAGGTGACACTACTTTTCTTTGCGGATTATAAGATTATTTGGTGCGGACACCAGAGCGAGCGAATAGCACAAGTCGGCGAACCGACGGTACCATACGCGGAGCACCAATTGGACTACATCGGCTTCCCTTGAAAATTGGGACAATGTGGCTTCAATTTGGATACTTTTTGCATGAAAATTGGGCTTGTAATAGTCTTTATATTTGTGTTTTCATATTGGGCTGCTTGTAAGGCCCTTAAATGGCCATTTTGGTTAAAGCCCCTTAGAATGCATTAAGAAGGAATGGCCTTGGACCATTATGATGGATCCATAAGCCATGTAAGGCCCAATTGGGCTTCCTTCATTCTTGGGCTATCTAGTTGGAAAGGCCATAAGCCACATGTGGTTTAATAGGCTTAAGGAAGGCCATTGCCAAACTTGGCCCATTCAAGGCCCATGAAGGGGGGCGCCCCCTATTTTTTTGTATTAGGCTAGCAATTTGATTTTCTTTTCTTCCCTTCCCCATTTACCACATGGGAACATTATAATGGCTGCTGGTCCAAATGAAATGGCTGCCACCTACCTCCCTTTACTTGAATTTCAAAGGTAGGTAAGTCTAATGTTCCCTTATCCCCCCTCCCTTCCTATTGCAGTCAAAGGGGCGCACCCCTCTCCCCCTCCCCTTGGTTCCATGGAACCATCTAGCCCCTTCCCCTTTTCTAAACTCTATATAAGGGCTTGTATGATGATGGGTTAAAGGCTAATGAAGTTTTATTGAGTGAAAGTTGCAATTAGATAGTGATTCTCTTGTTTCTCCCTTGGGTGTGATGCCCTGTTCAGTCCTGTGACGGGACAGAATTTGGGGGTGTGACTCGCCCACATATCTCCCCCATCCCCTTATCATCTGCTTCCACAAACATTATCCTTGATACCTCTACGAGTCAGAAAGATTTCAGAGGTTGTTTCGTGTCGATCGGAGTTCGGGATCGCCGGTGGCGATTTTTCTCGTGACGGCGTGCAGATCTACCCCAGCCTGCTGCCCAGATATGAAGTTTCCTGATTACAAGTTTCCCCAGATCGTCTCTCAAGTTTTATGGAGCTGGTTCTTGGAGTGATCATAGGATTTTGAGTCTTCTTCGCGTTTCCGCTGATCTCGTCTCGATTTGAGATCTTACTGATCGTGGCGATGATTCTCGTGGGATCGCGTGAGCTGATCTGAGCAGGCCCGACTCAGATCCAGAGTCGACTTTCAGCATCTTCCCCGCCTCACCCGGTCAAGATCCATGCGAGATCTTTGGAGTACATCTTAATCTAGACATCGTCAACGATATCCCACAAACAGAGCCTCGATCCGACATCGACAACTAATTTTCCCTTATTTAATCATGTTTCTGTGCAGTTATGCGTGTACAGAACCAGAAGCCGATTGTAACTGCTGATGCGCCCAGATCTGAAAACATCTGCTCACGACCTTCGGAGTGGACAAACTATGTCTAGTCACCGACGTTCTCCAACAAATGGCGCTCAGATCCGCCTTCGGATCTTGACGTACCAGCCTCCGCAAGCTTGCTGCGCAGGGTGACCAGTGTGGACAGAACCGGGCCGGCTTCCCATCGGCATACCCGAGCGGCTCCGACTCGCGTCTCTCGCCTCCTGCGAGTGTGGCCCATCAACCCGGGTTCCAGCAACCCCAAATTTAGCCATTATAACCCTATACCTCCCTGCGTGGAGTGGGCATTAAGTTCTACAATTGTAATTTTAACCGTTGTGTGTATTGGGGTTGTTTGGATTCGGCCGGGAATTCTTCCCCACGCCTAGTCGTGGAGGTACGCGCTCGTTCCTCTCTCACGTTGCTGGTTTAGTATATTATCATATATGCTGCGTTTGTGAGATTAGGGCCGTTATCTAGCTACAAATCACCGTGATTGTTAGTTGTGAGCGCCCGTTCCATGGCACCAGTCGAGCACGGAGCCCGAACTGGATACCCCTAGGCGACGATGGTTCCTTAACCGTCGTGATCCCCACGTTTCCCTTGCAAGGGACGATCATCGGGCTAGTTAGAGTGCTGTTGAGAGACGTCTCCACCCGGAGAACACCACGGTGGTCAGCCGCCCGGCTTGCCTTTAGCGTGTTAGTGCTGGCCGCACATCGAGTCCGTCATACGTCTTAGCCCGGTCGTCATCCGTCCCGCATCAAATTGGTATCAGAGAGTCATTTAAGTCTAAGGTCATTTAAGTCCAACGTTGCATTTGCATTCCAATATTTGGTATATTAAAAGGTGCCGTCCGATCGTTAGGCTACGCCTATCGGGAAGGCCGCACACTTGCGCGAGTGATCTTCGGATCGATTAGCTCCGCCACGTACCGAGTCTTGGTTTAAGTCTAGGTTCCTAGTTAGTGCATTCCAACCTTCGTGTCTTTGCATGCCCACCCGGCGTGGTACCCAATACCATCGCCCAGCATCTTTGGCTAACCCACGGGATGCCCCCCCTGGAGACTTCCACTCCTTACATGAGGCAATGATGACCATTATGGCTCGATTGGACCAATCCGAGACTACCCTTCGGAATTTCTCCGATAATATGGATGGTCGCCTTAGGGCCATGGAGGGACGCATGGAGACCTCCGATAGGTCTGTCCAAGATCTAGTTGGACAGTTAGATAGAATGTCACATGGGGACCCTCCTGGAGCGGCCCAAGGCCCACCCACACCTCCTCCCGCGGTGGCCCAAGTCCAACCCGCTCCCATGGCCCAAGTCCAGGCCGCTCCCGTGGCCCAAAACCAGCCCCCACCCGCCCCTCAAAACGCACGGCAAAAGGCCATCGAACCACAACATCGTGACCTTGGTCTAGAAGACTATGGGTCCGATAATGCGTATGGGGGGAATGGCCGACGCTGTCATGGTTTTCATCAGCCAAGAGATGAGGAGGATGATACAGTCCTTAGGACCGTGCGAGCAGACCCTCCCACTTTCAACGGGTCTTTGGACCCAAAGGTCTATCTCGATTAGGAGGCCGGCATGGATCGGTACTTTGAGTGGTTCGAGATGACGGACCTCCGGAGAGTCAGGTTTGCAAAAATGAAGTTGTTAGGGCAAGTGCAAACTTATTGGCGCAATGTGGAGAGCTTGCTCTATCAGCGTCGAGAGCCCCCGGTAGAGTCTTGGGATGAAATGAAGGATAGGCTTAGAACTAAGTATCTTCCCACCTCGTACCGTCAACGGCTCATTGATCGATGGCAGAACCTCACCCAAGGTGATAGGTCTATGTTTGAGTACATCGCAGAGTTTGATGAATATTTTTTGTGATGTGACATCTCGGAAGAGAGCTCGATGCCTTTTTCTTGCTTCCGTCGTGGTCTGCGGCCCCATTATCAGTACGAACTCTCTCGCCGCAATGTAACCACCCTGGAGGCCGCCTATCAAGTTGCTCTCGAATTAGAGCAATTTGAGTCAGATTTTGCTCCCGTCCAACTACCGGGAACCATCCCTTAGCGTGGGTCCGACTCTCGTACCACACCTAGTTCCTATAGCCGATTTCCGGTGGCTCGTCCTCCGGAACCCCCTCGCCAGGACCCCTTTGCTCTCAGGCCTTGGCCTCTCCCTCCAAGGGACCCCCTCCCTCACCCACAGGCCCCAACCCCCACCTCACAACCCCAGCAGCCCACTTTGCCTACCCGACCTCAGCTCCCATCACCCCCGGTCCGACGAGAAGACAAGGGAAAGGGACCGATGACTGGTGGAGCATCTTCTAGCACAGGGCCACGTGACCAGTGCTATAGGTGTGGTGGGATTGGCCACTTTGCGGCCAAGTGTCCCACTCGGGAATCCTTGGCTATTTCGGACACCCCAGTCCGTGACCCCACTTCGGAGCTAGTAGAGGTCACCTATGTGGCGGACCCCGAACTCGAGCAGGAGTACTTTGATCAACTTTTAGAAGAGTCTGCTGCGGACCCAGGTACCCAGGGCAATGTGCACTTGGGAGTGATCCTCCCGAACCTCTGAACCCCCCATGTAGAAGTCAGTAGGTTCATGTTAGATTTCTAAGAGTCTTCAGCTTTTGGTTGCATTGTTTGTTTGGTGTGTATGTATGTCTAAGGTCATGTGTCTGTCTGTTTGTTTCTACAGTTTGTTTTCTTTCATGCATACGGTTTGTATTAAGTCGTGTCTCAATAAAAGGCCAGCCATGCACGTATAAGGAATTAGCTGATACATGCTACATGTCCGTGAGTTCAAAAGGGAGAGTACGTCATGATCAGGGTCATACCTGAACGATTTCCTCTTGGGGGCCGTAAAGCAACTCTTGGCTCGCGATAACCGCCCTTCCCGAGTCGTGAAACATGTGGGTCTGAATGCGTATGTTATTGAACTACCGGATGACTATGGTGTCAGTTCGACGTTCCATATTTCTAATCTGGTAACATATCGGAACCCGCGATGATCCCTAGTGAGTTTCGGGCTTTATCCTTCTATTGTGAGTGACACAGCACCCGAGAGTCTACCTCTTCCAGCCTCAACGCACGCATATAGATTTTATACTGGATGAGCAGGTGATCATCACAAGAAATGGAGCCTACCAACACTTCATAGTGCATTGGCAAGGATGCCCACGATGAACAACGCCTTAATCACATGCGGAGAGCTCAAGCCTCGGGACCCATACTCGACGGGGTCGAGTTCCTCCCACCCGGGGAGAATTGGTGCGGACACCAGAGCGAGCGAATAGCACAAGTCGGCGAACCGACGGTACCATACGCAGAGCACCAATTGGACTACATCGGCTTCCCTTGAAAATTGGGACAATGTGGCTTCAATTTGGATACTTTTTGCTTGAAAATTGGGCTTGTAATAGTCTTTATATTTGTGTTTTCATATTGGGCTGCTTGTAAGGCCCTTAAATGGCCATTTTGGTTAAAGCCCCTTAGAATGCATTAAGAAGGAATGGCCTTGGACCATTATGATGGATCCATAAGCCATGTAAGGCCCAATTGGGCTTCCTTCATTCTTGGGCTATCTAGTTGGAAAGGCCATAAGCCACATGTGGTTTAATAGGCTTAAGGAAGGCCATGGCCAAACTTGGCCCATTCAAGGCCCATGAAGGGGGGCGCCCCCTATTTTGTTGTATTAGGCTAGCTATTTGATTTTCTTTTCTTCCCTTCCCCATTTACCACATGGGAACATTAGAATGGCTGCTGGTCCAAATGAAATGGCTGCCACCTACCTCCCTTTACTTGAATTTCAAAGGTAGGTAAGTCTAATGTTCCCTTGTCCCCCCCTCCCTTCCTACTGTAGTCAAAGGGGCGCACCCCTCTCCCCCTCCCCTTGGTTCCATCGAACCATCCAGCCCCTTCCCCTTTGCTAAACTCTATATAAGGGCTTGTATGATGATGGGTTAAAGGCTAATGAAGTTTTATTGAGTGAAAGTTGCAATTAGAGAGTGATTCTCTTGTTTCTCCCTTGGGTGTGATGCCCTGTTCAGTCCTGTGACGGGACATAATTTGGGCGTGTGACTCGCCCCCATATCTCCCCCATCCCCTTATTATCTGCTTCCACAAACATTATCCTTGATACCTCTACGAGTCAGAAAGATTTCAGAGGTTGTTTCGCGTCGATCGGAGTTCGGGATCGCCGGTGGTGATTTTTCTCGTGACGGCGCGCAGATCTGCCCCAGCCTGCTGCCCAGATCTGAAGTTTCCTGATTACAAATTTCCCCAGATCGTCTCTCAAGTCTTCTGGAGCTGGTTCTTGGAGTGATCGTAGGATTTTGAGTCCTCTTCGCGTTTCCGCTGATCTCGTCTCGATTCGAGATCTTTACTGATCGTGGCGATGATTCTCGTGGGATCGCGCGAGCTGATCTGAGCAGGCCCGGCTCAGATCCAGAGTCAACTTTCAGCATCTACCCCGCCTCACCCGGTCAAGATCCGTGTGAGTTCTTTGGATTACATCTTACTCTAGACATCACCAACGATCTCCCACAAATAGAGCCTCGATCCGACATCGGCAACTAATTTTCCCTTATTTAATCGTGTTTCTGTGCAGTTCTGGGTGCATAGAACCAGAAGCCGATTGTAACTGCTGCTGCGCCCAGATCTGAAAACATCTGCTCACGCCCTTCGGAGTGGACAAGCTACGTCTACTCGTTGACGTTCTCCAACAAATGGCGCTCCGATCCGCCTTCGGATCTTGGCATACCGGCCTCCGCAAGCTTGCTGCGCAGGGTGACCAGCGTGGACAGAACCAGGTTGGCTTCCCATCGGCATACCCGAGCGGCTCCGACTCGCGTCCCTCGCCTCCTGTGAGTGTGGCCCGTCAACCCGGGTTCCAGCAACCCCAAATTTAGCCATTGTAACCCTATACCTCCCTGCGTGGAGTGGGCATTAAGTTCTACAATTTTAATTTTAACCGTTGTGTGTATTGGGGTTGTTTGGATTCGGCCTGGAATTCTTCCCCACGCCTAGTCGTGGAGGTACGCGCTCATTCCTCTCTCACGTTGCTGGTTTAGTATATTATCATATATGCTGTGTTTATGAGATTAGGGCCGTTAGCTAGCTACAAATCACCGTGATTGTTAGTTGTGAGCGCCTGTTCCTTGGCGCCGGTCGAGCACCGAGCCCGAACTGGATACCCCTAGGCGACGGTGGTTCCTTAACCGCTGCGATCCCCCCGTTTCCCTCGCAAGGGATGATCGTCGGGCTAGTTAGAGTGCTGTTGAGAGACGTCTGCACCCGGAGAACACCACGGTGGTCAGCCACCCGGCTTGCCTTTAGCGTGTTAGTGCTGGCCGCACATCGAGTCCGTCGTACGTCTTAGCCCGATCGTCATCCGTCCCGCATCATTATTCCTTCCACAACACCTTCATTCTTTGACATTTTCTTTATTGGGTACTAGCTCAAGAAGTAGTTGCTGCTGCTGTGAACACCGAGGAAATCGCCAAGGCGGCGGAGGATGCTGATCCTCCTACGGCGGCCATGGTGGAAACAACTGGGACAGCTAAAGCCGTAGGAGAGAACCTCCCCATTGCTCAGAAGGACGTTAGACTTCCTTCTCCATGCCGGCTAGTGAAGCTGAGGGTGAGCCAAGTGACTCTGATCTTTCTGAATCTTCTTTTCTTGATGTCCTTCTGACCCTGCCCTATGCATATCTTTGTGTTGTAGTGACCGAAGTAGTTAGTACTGAGGCTAGCACACCTGCTGTGGATGACCCTTTGCAGTAGGAAGGGCATAAAAGTGTGTTGAAGAAAGGTGCTATCCCCTTGCGGCATGTGATCACCCGCTCAGCAACTCGGAAGGCGACAGAAGCGGCGGGCCAACTCGAGCCTAGTGCAGATCTCTCTTCCAGTAGCTCTACTACAATTTCTGACGAAGAAGTTGACTATGGTTCTTCAGAGGACGATGAGAGAGCATGTGAGATAGTCAGCGAAGGGACAATGACACCCCCTACGCTACTGAGTGGTCCTTTAATATTCAATCCTCCAAAACTGCTAGCACCGTCATCCGAGGGGATACTGCAAGAGGAATTTGCCGGAATTGACATGGAAGTGGAGATAACCCCTCCTTTTGTTGCTTCATCTGCGGAATTAGTGTCCTCTATATAGGCATTTGAGGAGATGGACTCCGCAACCATGGTAAGTTCCGCCCGCCCTTTTGCCGAGCTGCATAGCTTTTCCATTTATTTTTTCACCTTGGTGCTTATTGAAACTTTGTTCCAGGAGCCTGGAGCAACCGATCACTTTTCAGTATCGTCTTCAGATGTCATCATTTCATCAGAGGCTTTAGACATATTGCCTCTCGTCACGGTAGCTTCTCCAGAGGCGGTTACTATACTCCGTCCTGTGCCAGTAAGGCTACAACCGACAGCTGAGATATCATCACTAGAGTTAAGCTCGCTGGGAGAGAGTTCTGCTCTAGTGCTTGCTACAGAGTTGAGGGCCAAAGTGGATCTGTCAAGAGGTTCTGCCTTTGTTCCAGCGGCCGTACTGACCATTGCGCCTGAGCTTACAACTCCATCTGTGCAAGTAATAGAGTCGGAGCCTCTGCCGCCTCCAGCACTTGTGGAAGAGAGATCTTTAAAGAGCCCAGTGGAACATGAACAGATCGTCGAGGTGCCTACTCCATTAGCTTTGGCGGCCATTCCATCTTCTTCTTCTGAGTCAGACACTGGCTTATGGGCATCCATAGACAGTGAAGTCACTTTTGACATGGCGCCAGCAGCCTCCCTTGGCTTTTCATCATTAGAGGATTTCGTCTGGTAGCATTTGGAGATGCTACATCAGGTAGTAGAATCTCAACCGACATTGTCTTATCTTCATTTGAAGGAAGTGGTTGAGCGACTGATAGTTGTTCTGTAGGCACTAGGCTGTCCTCTAGAGATATGGACCCAGCGGGTGCAATTTTTGCTGATATTTGTAAATCGTTGAGACTTTCTCGAGCGGACAATGAAAGACCGACTGATGGCCCTTAAATTGTAGAAAGCCAATTGTCAGACAAAGCTGGCATCACTGAACTCTGATCTCCAAAGGCACAGAGCCCAAGTTGAAGCTTCAGCCGCTCACGCACAATTCTTGCGTAGCCGATGGGAGGAGCTTCGAGTAGAATTGAATGTCGTTGAAGCTGAGATACCATTGTTGGAGTCAGTAGAGGCCCAGGGTATTGAGGAGACCGCATTGCTGGAAGGTCGAGTGGCATCTTTGCAGATAGAGATGACTCGTATTCAGAAGGAGGAAGTTCAATTTCGTGAACTGGGAGCGGCTCCACATGTTGGGCTTCTCGACTTTGAGGATATCTTCCGGCGATCTTAGCCGATCCTCCTTTTGTAGTCCATCCCCTTTGAAGGGCCGCAATTATTTTTATCCTCCTTTTTTTTGAAATGAAAAATTGTCTTTCCTTTAACATCTTTGGTGGCCATCTCCACATCTTTATTTTGTAATGGTTTGCAGAAGTTTGGTGACTCTTGTAAAAATTCACATGTATCTGTACCGCAGGAGAGCGCCCACTCTTTCAAGGAAAGGATGGGGGAATCGCTCCACCGCGTGACGGGATTTCAAGAGTCTCCAAATCGGAACATAAGCATAAGTATAAGTTTCATCGGCCAAAGGTGCCGAATGTAGGAATGTTTGCTGATGTGTGGATGAAAGGTTCATAGGTCTCATCGAAATAGACAGAAGGTCTATCTCAAATAGGTTTTTTGGCATCGATCTAGGCACTGTGCCATATGATCAGTGAATGCTTCATCGTCGGCATTGGGTATATGTCGATGCCAGAAAATGGATAAGTTTCGTCAGAATAGATGGAAGGTCTATTCCGGATAGGTTTTAGCATTGGTCCAGGTGATGATGCCTTAGGATTGACAGAAAGTTTCATCATCAGCATTGAGTTTATGCCGACGTAAGAAAATAAATTTGTTTCATCAAAATAGATGGAAGGTCTATTCTGGATAGGTTGTAGTATCGATCCAAGCGATGATGCCTTAGGATTGACAGAAAGTTTCATCATCAATGGGACATGGGATGGCAGAAAATGGATAAGTTTCATCAGACTAGACAGAGGGCCTATTCTGGATAGGTTTCATTATCGATCAAGGCGATGATGCCTTGCGATCGACAGAAGGCTTCATCATCAGCATTGGGTTTATGATGATGCAAGGAAATGGATATGTTTCATCAGAATAGACGGAAGGTCTACTCCGGATAGGTTTCATTATCGATCCAGGCGATGATGCCTTGCGATCGACAGAAGGCTTCATCATCAGCATTGGGTTTATGCCAACGCAAGGAAATGGATATGTTTCATCATGATAGACGGAAGGTCCACTCCGGATAGATTTCATTATCGATCCAGGCGATGATGTCTTGCAACCGACAGAAGGCTTCATCATCAGCATTGGGTATATGCGGACGCAAGGAAATGGATATGTTTCATCAGAATAGACGGAAAGTCCACTCCGGATAGGTTTTATTATCGATCCAAGCGATGATGCCTTGCGACCGACAGAAGGCTTCATCGTCAGCATTGGATTTAGGCTGACACAAGGAAATAGATATGTTTCATCAGAATAGATGGAAGGTCCACTCCAGATAGGTTTTATTATCGATCCAGACGATGATGCCTTGCGACGGACAGAAGGTTTCATCGTCAGCATTGGATTTATGCTGATGTAAAGAAATGGATATGTTTCATCAGAATAGATGGAAGGTCTACTCCGGATAGGTTTTATTATTGATCCAGGCAATGATGTCTTGCCACCGACAGAAGGCTTCATCATCAGCATTGGGTTTATGTTGACGCAAGGAAATGGATATGTTTCATCAGAATAGACAGAATGTCTATTCTGGATAGGTTTTAGCATCGATCTAGGCGATGATGCCTTAGGATCGACGAAAAGTTTCATCATTGGTGGGACAACTGATGGAAGGGTTGCCAAGAGGTATAACATGTATTTTACATTTTTTTGTAACCACATTACTGACCCAAGCGTCCTTTCGGGTTTTCGCCAGAGTCATCCCCCTCTTGCTTTTGCCCATGCGCCCTTTTGGGTTTTCACGTGGCGGGGTACCTGATTTTGCCTGTAGCGCCCCTTCGGATTTTCACCACAGCTGGGTTATACCCCTTTTTGCCCTTATCCAGGATGTCTGAATAAGTCTGGCAGGGCACCTTCTTTTTTAAGCCCCATTTTTTTTATGTAACATTTGGGATTGCATGTTGTCATTTTGAACATGTGAAAGAGTTCGTCGCTAATGTGGGGATTAACATCAACGCAAAGTAAAATAGGGTTTCATCATCTACCCAGACAGAATGTCTGAATTGATGTTGGTGTGCAGCAGCTTAGGCGCGAAGGTGTTCATTGAAAATGTCAATTTTATCATTGATGTGGGGTTTACATCAATGCAAAGGAGAATAAGGTTTCATCATCTACCTAGACAGAAGGTCCGAATTGATGTTAGTATGCAGGTGGCTTAGGCCCGAAGCCATTCGCCAAAAATGTGTGTGTTTCATCGTTGATGTGGGGTTTACATCAACGCAAAGGAGAATAAGGTTTCATCATCTACCCAGACGGAAGGTCCGAATTGATGTTAGTATGCAAGTGGCTTAGGCCCGAAGCCGTTCACCGAAAATGTGTGCGTTTCATCGTTGATGTGGGGTTTACATCAACGCAAAGGAGAATAAGGTTTCATCATCTACCCAGACGGAAGGTCCGAATTGATGTTCACATGAAGGGAAGGATTGACTCTCCTTCTCGTCGTCATCATTCTTCAGAGCTCTCATTACCATCAATTTTTATGTTGAGGCTGTTTATTCAATCATTCGCCACTCCCTCAAAGGGTAGTGGTACAACATGATAGAGCTTCAGATGCTTCCCATTGAGTGGCGGGAACTGAACTTCCCCTCGATGGTTGACGACCACGTAGGCTCCGCCTTCGTAGACCCTTTGGACCACATATGGACCCAACCAGTTTGCAGCCAGCTTGCCCTTCGGGTTGGAAGCCATGACTTCTTTCTTCTTGACCATGACCAGGTCACCCTTCTTGAATTCTCGCCCTTTGACAAGCTTGTTGAAGGCGTTCGCCATGCAGGCTTGGTATGCTTGGATGTTCTTTTATGCCTGAAGGCATTTTCCTTCCAGCTCAGCCAATTCTTCAAATCTTCTTCCAGCATTCGTTTGTTCATCGCGGGCCAGGCCGTATTGAATGGTAACCCTGAGCGATGGAACTTCCAGCTCTATGGGGACTACTGCCTCAGAGCCATATACTAAGGAGAAGGGTGAGCAACCCGTAGGGGTCTTGTAGATAGTACGAGATGCCCACAATGCTTCATACATCTTTTCCCCCCAGTCCTTCTTGTGGGAGCTGACAATCTTGGCAAGGAGCGTGCATAGGGTTTTATTAAATGCTTCAGCCAACCCATTTGCTTACGGATTGTAGGGGTGGAGGTCCTCCAATCAATTTTATACTTCGCTGCGAGCCGATATATTTTATGATTCTTGAAGTTGCTTACATTATCAGAAATTATTCGGTTGGCAACACCAAAACGAAAAATAATATTCTGTTTGATGAATCTGGCGACCAGCTCACCAGTCACCTCTATGAGTGCTATAGCTTCTGCCCATCTAGAGAAGTAATCTATTATAGCCACGATATACTTGTGTCCGACTGAGGACGTTGGAAGAGGTCCAACCACATCGGTTCCCCATTGAGTGAAAGGCCAACTGGGAACTGTTGGGTGTAGGGGTACATGAGGCCTTCTGGGTACAGCAGCATGCTCCTGGCATTTCCGACATGTTTTTGCAAATTGACAGTAGTCTTCAAACATAGTAGGCCAATAATAGCCTAGTTTCTTGACTTCAATTTTCATTTTCGGTCCAGCTTGATGTGCACTAGCTATTCCGGCATGTATTTCTTTCATCACTTGCCAGGCCTCCTTTGTTGATAGGCAGCGGAGCAGAATCTTTTTGCGAGCGTCCGCCATGATTCGGAACAGCGTTTCAATTCGGAATTCATAGGAATCCTTGGTCATAAGGAGCTTCATTCTTTCTTCTTTGCTTTTGGGTAGCTGCTGGTGGAGGAACCACTGTATAAGGTGTTGTCTCTAGTCGGGCTCCTGTGCTTCTTCGGCTATGTTAGCCTCACATTCCTCTAGACATTGTTCTAGCATACTGGGAGCCTACCGTCGATTTATCACAACAATGTTGAGAGTTTCATCTGGCGGGACTGCTAGCGAACTCGCCAATTTCGCTAAAGCATCGGCTTGAGCATTATGCCCCCAGCCCACATGATTGAGCTTAATATGGTGGAAGCTTGCCATAAGATGCAGTGATTTTTGATAGTAAGGGTTTAGTTTCGGCTTTTGCACCTCAAACTCCCCTTGCATCTGTTTTATTATTAGCATTGAGTTGCCAAACACTTGGAGCATATGGATTCCCATGCTGAGAGCGATTTGTAGGCCGATTATCAGAGCTTCATACTCAGCTTCATTATTGGTGCATGTCTTATTTATTGAGCACGAAGTGTTTACCACTTCCCCATCAGGTGACTTCAAGACAATGTCGGCTCCTGCTCGGACTCTGACCTGCCCAACTGAGGTAGTTTCTGTTCTTGATGCCCCATCAAAGTAGAGTTGCCATACCACCCGCTGAGATTTGCATGCCTCTAGTATTTCATCATCAGGTAGTTCAATTCCTAATGGAGTATTTTCTGGTGCAGGGTGTACTGCAAAGAAGTCGGCTACAGCCTGACCTTTTATGGCTCTCTGAGGCACATATGAAATCTCAAATTCCATCAGCATCACAGCCCATTTTCCGAGCCGACCTTTGAGTGCTGGCTGGGATAATATGTACTTGAGCGGGTCAGCTCCAGATATCAATCTGATTTCATGGGACAACATGTAATGCCGGAGTTTCTTAACAGCGAAGACCAGCGCCAGGCAAGTCTTTTCTATAAAAGTGTATTTCTCTTCAGTCCTTACTAACCTTCTACTGAGATAGTAGAGGGCTTACTCTTTTCCTTCTTCATTTACTTGAGCTAGCATTGCCCCCAGGGAACAGTGAGTGGCCGCTATGTAAAGAATCAGAGGTCTTCCTTTAATCGGCGCTCCCAACACCGGAGGGGTTTTTAGATATTCTTTCCACTTCTCAAAAGCTGCTTGGCACTCTTCGTCCCAAAAAAACAACATATCTTTCATCATAAGCTTATGAAAAGGGTGACATCGACCCGACAGAATTGAAATAAATCGGCGAATATATGCCAGTTGGCCTCGTAAGGACCGCAACTCTGATAGACACTTCAGAGGAGGGAGTTCTTGAATAGCTTTAATCTTGGATGGATCAATTTCAATGACTCTGTGTCGGACAATGAATCCAAGGAATTTCTTGCTGGACACGCCGAAGGCACATTTCATGGGGTTCATCTTTAGCTCATATTGGCGTAACCTTTGAAATACCACCCTCAAATCTTGCAGATGGTCTTCCTTTCTCTTGGTCTTCACCACCAGATCATCAATGTAGCACTCCACCTTCTTGTAGAGCAAGTCATCGAATATCTTCGTCATGGCTCTTTGATATGTAGCACCGGCATTCTTGAGGCCGAACGGCATTCTTTTATAGTGGAATATCCCTTTTGGGGTGCGGAATGCCGTATGGACCCTATCTTGCTCAACGATCCAAATCTGGTTATATCTTGATGATCCATCCATAAATGAGAGGGCTTCATGGCTCGTAGTGGCGTCTATCATCACCTCGGTGATTGGTACAGGAAAGTCATCTTTCGGGCATGCTTTGTTGAGGTCTCAAAAGTCAACACATATTCTTATCTGCCCATTTTTCTTCTTCACGAGCACGATATTTGCTAACCATGTTGTGTACTGATTTTCTTCGATGAACCCCACATCAATGAGCTTGTCGACTTCTCCATTAATTTGATTAATCAGCTCGGGCCGCATCCGCCTGGGAGGCTACTTTACAGGCTCTGCACTTGTATCAATTGACAGCAGATGTTGCGCTACATCGGGGTTCAACCCCAGCATCTCATTGTAGGTCCAGGAAAAACAGTCCCTTTACTCCTTCAGAAATTGTAGATACTGCTCCTGTTCTTCTGCTGACAACATCGCACTAAGAAAGGTGGGTCTTGGCTCCTCCTCACTTCCCAAGTTCACTTCTATCAGCTCATCAACGGTAGCCTGATCGCCATCCTCGACCTCTGGCGGAGCTTCTTCGAGGTTAATGAAGCCTCCATTGATGTAGTCTCTTTAGCCTCGAGGATTTCTAGCTCTCCGAGGGATGTATAAGTCGACCTCGGGTCTTTGAAGTCGGCTAGTGATTGTTGGTTTCCTTCGGATTGGCTCTCTAGGTGCGGAGGAACTTGTCCCTCAGTTTCTTTATTCCATTGTTGAATTATCGGACCCTCCATCAGGGTTTGGTCAACTTTGCTTTGCTATCTTGATGTCTCATCTTGTGGTTCTGATATATAACCTTCTTCCCCTTGAGGGTCCACAGGTAAAAGTTCTTCGTTCGGGTCTGCCAGGTCTTGCATGGCTCGAATCTCCTCCAGTATGTGCTCAAATTCCATGCGCTTCTTTTCTTCCTTATAAGCTTGAACTTCATGAGGTGTCCCCCTGTCAAATATGGCTTCAGTTTGGGGGAGATCCTTCTTGGGGAGGAGCTCCTTCCAATATTGGCATAGAGCGACTTCATCTTGTCCCCCTGAGCTCTTACAACTATCGTAGGTTTCAGCACCACCTTCGGGGCGGTGTGTTGCTTCATCGCCATACAGTGGGTAATCATCATAATCCGCCTCGAAAGGGTCTTCATAGATGAAGTAGGTGGAGATAACATCTACTTCCGTCTCATAATACTCCTACAGGGTGTAGCCCATCCCCGGATACCGAGTGATCTTCAGTAATTCTTTGTTATTGTTGGGCGGATCCCATAGCTTCTGGAATGCCTTCTTCTGACCAACAGGATGCAGCAAGCGCATTTGCATTTTGGTGAACATTTGGGAGACCCGCTGGGCAGTGTAATCCAGACCCGATATCGGTACCATCCTATTGGTTGCCTCCTCTGGGATTACACAGTCTTCATCATCATCATCGATAGGTTCTCCAGGGTAGAATATCATGGGGGGTTCACCGAAATGGGGAACCTCCATAGTCTTTAATGGTTGCACTATCTGGCATTCCAAGCTTGAAATGGGTTTGAGCAATTCAAGCAGGATCTCAACGAGCTTGAGATTTTCCTTTACATCATCTTCTGCTTTGCCAGGGTAAGTAGCTGGTGGTACAATTCTGGCAAAGTCCCTAGTCTGAGAGATGTGGGAGACCTCATGTTGTTCCATGTAACTCGGGGGTGGTGGAGGGGACCATTCGTCTGCTTTTGACATTACTTTCTTCTGACTTACAGGAAGTTCCTTCTTCTTTGCCCCTTGGGAGGCTTCCGTGTAGAATGGTGCATGGAGCATGTGACACTCGTATACTTCAAAGGGATGCAAGTCTGCAAACACCCTTTCTTCTTTACCATTGTGACAGTACTTGATACACTGGTGCAGTGTGGAGGGCACTATCTGGTATCTATGTAGCCAGGGCCGTCCCAGTAAGGCTTTGTATGTAGTATTAGAATTTATGATATAGAACTACACCGTGGTGGTGAAATCACCCAATGTGAGGTTGAATTCTGCAACTCTGAGCAGACTTTCGCATTTCTGGTTGAAGCAAGCAATCCTCATATCTTTCACTTTGGTGAGGTGCTGATCAAAATAATACTTTTGATAGATGCGGTAGGGTAAGCTATTTACAGCAACTCCCAGATCTATCAGAATTCGGCTTAATGGCTGATAGTTGAGATGCCCCCTCATATACAGAGGTCTGTCATGATTGGGGTCAGGAATTAGCATGTCATCCTCCATGAATGTAATAGCTGGTCCGGAGCTAACCTCTGTCAGGAGTGCTTCATATTGAGCCGGCGACTGTAGAGCATCAATAATAGCTTGGCGAGCTTCTTCGCTCGAGGAAAGGATCTCCCATATAGAAAACCTTATGGGGAGCTTTTTCAGCATCTTCATAATTCGCCTGCCCACTCGGACGTTGGAGAGTCGCATCTCCTCTACCCAGCGGGGTCTTGGAGGCTCATGGGGTGCTTGCGGCATGGCTTGCCCATCTCTTGCTTCTTTCTTCTGAGGGGACTATTGGGGAGTCTTCGCCGGGGAAGTTATCTCTGGTGTTGAGGGAAGGTCGATGTTCACTTTATCTTTCTCTTTAAGCATCATGGCAGATGGTTGCTAGGGATTTTCATCTTCAGCAGTAGCATTCTAAGCCGGCTGTTTGCCCTCCCGAACAGACAGGAATTCAAGAAATGATAGAGTTTCGTCACCCCCTTTTGCTTTTGCGTAGAGGCCTGACGGGGGAGGAATTTCAATGCCCCGGACTTCTAGCTCTTGTATCTTGTAGGGTTGCTCACCCCTGAAGATAATATTGTGGTTGGCTGGAGGTAGACGCCCCCACCTTCTCCCAGAGTGGGTAGCATGCATTGAGGTTGAAGCCTCAGCTTGATTCGCTTCCAACGATGGGGCGGAAGACTCCCCTTCATTCTCTTCCCCTGGCAGGGTGAACAGTGCTGATAGAGTATTACATTGTAATGTGACTGTCTTCTTCTTGTTTCTTGGTTTATTCTTCTTCCGACGCCTTGACTCGGCCGGCTTATGCCCCCAGAAGAGGTCGGCTCCAGCTTCTTCTTGCTTTTTTTCTGATTGCTCTTTGATGGTTAATTCCTCCAGCTGTTCCCAGAGGACATGATCTTTCACCAACATTGGCTTTAGCTCGGGCTGTTCATATTCATCAAGCTTGTTAATGTATTGCTGCAAGCGTTTTACCTTGGGGCTTGTCTTCTCATGAGCTGACAGTGGAGTCTGCTTCCTCTAATTGTGAGTGAATATCCGGATAACTGGTGGTGACTCCGTAGTGTGCCACACAGGGTTTATTGCTGGCGGGGCTTGCCTCGGAGTGACACCCGGGATAGAGGCCCTCGACACTTTTGAGACTGATGGCCTCCTTTTAGTATTAGCTTGTATTGTCTTCCATCCCACCTGATCCTTGATGGGGGTAAGAAAGCATGCTTCATATGTATGTTGTTTGCAAGTTTCAGTAGCCTCTCCAGTCAATTGCTTGTATAGGGAAATCATATTGACAGCTTGCCTCATTACTGGGGGCTCATGAGGGCGCAGGGGATCCACCTAGTGTTCTCCCATTTATAACTCACCCTTCTTGATCATGCTTTCCATGACATCCTTGAAGACATAACAGTTCTCAATGACATGTCCTAGTGCCCGATGATATGGACATAATAGAGGGTCATCCTTCTTTGCTGCATCATCGGGTCTCTTTGGCTTAGGCAACGTTATCTTGTTGTATTTATATGCCCAGTCAAATAAAGTCCGTGTCTTTTCTTTGGGAAACGAGTATAATTTCTTCAATTTGTTCCTCAAAGAGACACCTTCTTTCTTTTCCATTGCCCCTGTTGGCGGAGGGGCAGCTACTACTTTGGCCTTTTCTATTTGCTAGTCAAAGGTATTGAAATCAACGGTGCTTGCTTCAGTTGGCGCTGATTGTCGTTCAATAGCTTTCCCTTTCTGAACAGCAGGAATGTTGATTGCAGGACGTTTGGACATGAAAGTTTCGACCTCTGCCACCACAATGTTCAAACGGTCGAATGTCTTGATATCTGTTCCAATCATCTTTTCAAGCACTTTCCTCCTGAGGTTTTGCTTGCATATTTGAACAACATCTTCTTGATGCGGAGGCCGCCTGCATCTCATGGCCAGGTTCCTCTATCTTTTAATATAATCCAAGACTGTTTCATGTTGCCTCTGTCTGGTAGAGTATAGTTCTGCCACTGTAATTTCCCTTTCTGTGACATGGACCCTCTCTCGGAACTTCCGCTGCATATCGGGCCAATCAGCTACAGACCCGGCTGGGAGGCTAGAATACCACTCAAAGGCCAAGCCCGTGAGGGACGAGCTGAAGAACATCAGCAGAGAAGCTTCATCAGTAGCCAAGTCTCCCATGACTATTGTATAATAAGCAATATATTCCTTTGGGGAGCCTTGTGTTGTATATGCCTTGCATATGTTTTTGATGATAAGTAAACTTTATGTTTGTTGCACATGTTCTTGATTGCACATGTTCTTGATGTCAGTATGCACTCATGTTGTTATTCGAATATGGTTGAGATGGTAAATGGCTTTTTGAGGCGGTCTTGATTCTTGGTTGAAATTGCTGGTTTTCCAAGAGGCTTCATAGCTTTTAATTGTGAACAAAGTCTTTGTGCATCTCGTGATGTATTAACCTTGACTATCTTGAATTGTAGGATAAAACATCATGGTGGTCGCTGGGAAGGTAAAATAAACGTGTGGTTAAGCACATTGCTAAACATAATCTAAAACAAGTGGTAAACCATGTCTACACTCTTCAAGAACCCTTGGTAAGGCTATGGCATTCTCAATTCTAGTAAAGCAAGTAAAATTGACTTGCCTCCATGGGAAGTTGATTTCGTCTGATGTGAAAAGGTTCTCTATGCTTGAACATATGGATTTGTTTGTTGGTGGATCTATTGACTTAACCTTGATCAATAGATTGGAAGCTATGATACTCAGGCCTCCAAAGGTTTCTCATGCATAGCTTCTCATGTGCTCTCAATGGGTTGAACTTGTTCCTTGCATTTTCACAAAGAGTCTTTTTGAAATGAGATTTCATGAGTCTTGTGCATAATATTGAATGCATTCCGTGTATAATCAAAGCCAGATTAAAACTAAAATGCATGAATCGAATGAGGATATGAATCTCAAAAGGATCGTGTTTCAAAAGCCTAGAATGAGTCCAAACCAACTCAAATTGAATGGAACAAAGTGTGGTCTTACAGTATATTCAATAATGACATGATCCATGGACTGAACTATGTTGTTTTGCAGGATTTCCATAGTTCGGTCGACCTAGAAGATTGGTCCGGTCGACCTGATTTACCAGCACTTAGAAATCTGGAATTTCACAGATTTGGTTGACCACCAACCCAAGGCCAGTCGACCGGTTTTCCCAGCAATCAAATCTTCAATTCTTGTAAAATTCCGATCGACCGCCCCCTACTTCCGGTCGACCGCCAGCCCCGAGGCAGCTTTTGTTGACTTTATTTCTTGAGCATGTTCAAAGCCTTCCTCTTGGACTTTTTGGTCTAAAAGCCTCCCAACTTGCCTAAAATCGTCGATCTGGTTTCTAGCTTGTCCCTTGACCATCCTAGGTCTTATAAAAACAACTCTTGGGCCAACAAACCCTAAGGAAGCAAGGGGATCAAAGGGAGGCTATCAAAGGAGAAAAAGGGCTGCAAGAACAACTCCGTGAACACTGATCCGTCCAGTGGTTCTTCATTAAATCTCAAGCTTTTCAAGATCTAGTAGAAGCCAATCAATTGGGAATCAAGTGGAGAAAAAAGCTTCATTCAGAATCTACATCATCTACTCAGGGGGAGCCTAAATCAGAAGTTTTTCATTTGTGTTTCTTCTGCTAAATTTCTTGAGCTTCATGTGTGTAATCTTCTAAATCTGTGAACATCAGTGTGTGTGTGTGTGGATCGTTTCAGATCTACACTTGTGTGTGCGTGTGGATTGTTTCAAGATCTACACTTGTGTGTGTGTGGATTTACCCAGATCTGTATGTTTGTGTGTGTGTGACCGTCTGCGTACGGTCGTGTGGTTTATTGTGCTACGGTTGTTGCAGCGTGTGTGTGTGTGTTTGTGATCTGGTCTTCGGATCGTGTGGGAGACTTCTTCTCTATGTGTGTGTGTTGGGGGGTGTCCCCGTGTGTGTGTGTGTGTTGGGATTTGTTCCCCGTGTGTTTGCAGGTGTCGTCCTGCGTGTGTATTGGAGCTCGGCTCCGTGTTGGGGATTTATCCCCGTGCTAGTTTACAGTAGTGAAGCCTCACCGTGTTTTGGTGAGGGGTAGATGTAGGTTGCCGTCGTTGCATCCGAACCACCTTAAAAATCATTGTGCATTGTGGTTTGAATTGTGTGGGTTAGCTTATTTCTTCTACCTTCATTCCGTGTGATTGTTAGTGCATATTGTTGTTTCAGATTTGATCTTTCAGATTTAGCATAATCGGTCTTTTGTCTAAATAGATTTTTGGTATATCAAAAGGTGTTTTTGAATCGATAAGATCACTCTTGTCAGGATGACAATAGCATCTTGCGTGAGTAGAATCCCTGGATTCACACCTCCGCCTTGTACCAAGGAACTATCTTGGAGATAGATTTTGATAAATCTAGCTTGTGGTTAAACATATTTGAATTCCTAGTTGATGCTTCATCATACTCCTTTAAATCGGGTAAAAAATTGCTAAAAGTTGTAATCACGCAACCTCTTGGGTGTCATTGATCGCGGGACTTCAATTGGTATCAGAGCTAAGGCTCGATCTTTCATAGATTTAACAATCTAGAGAGATCCAGATCAATGACTACCAAAATGCACAAATTGAATTTTCCACCAGTGTTTGATGGTTCTAACTTTGATTTGTGGTTAGGAAGAATGTGCAGTTTAGTCAACTCATATGATCATAAGCTATGGAAGCTTATTTCACATGGTCCTTATGAGTTGCCTAAAGACAAATCTGTCTGGACTGCATATTATAAGTTCAAACATGATCAAAATTACTTGGTTCCAAGTTTATTCACTGCCGCAGTTAATGCTAATAGTTTTCCCTTTGTCTCCCGTTGCAACTCCGCAAAGGACATATTGGATGGCTTAGCCAGCTTTCAGGAAGAGCATGAAGACAAATGTCTTATGGCAGACACGAGTGATCACGGCAGTGATCAGCAGAATGGATCACCCTTGGAAGTAAATTCAGATTTTAAAAATATATCTCTTGATGATCTATTGGTTGCATACGATGAGCTTGTAAATAAATATAAGAAGCTAAAATCTGAAAATAAAAAATTAAAAAAGAATGTTGAACAAAATAACTGTGATTCCTCCTATGAAAATGCTAACATTTAGAGGAATTGATTGAGGCTCATGTCTTCGATATTGAATTTCACAAAGATCAAATTTCCTCCTTGAGAAATGAAAATAAAGAGCTGAGAGAGAAAATAAGTTTAATGGACAATGGTCAAAATGAACTTGTTCATGATAAAAAGCTTGAAAAAGAAAATGAGAAACTGAAGGAATTAAACACGGTCATTTTTGAAAGGTTGATGATTCTAGAAAAAAGAAAGTTTGTGGCTGAAAGTGAATGTGAAAATGTGGATGGTCTACAACAGGAAGTAGACAACCTCAAGACCACTAATGCATTGTTGAATGTCAGGCTTACTAGTTATGAAGAAGAATTTGTCAGTGCAGAATTACACATTTCATCTCTTCAATCTTAAATCCAGGACTTGAATAATTCACTATCCAGGTTTGTGGATGGACAAGATAATCTGGATAAACTTTTGGGCATGAAAGTTAATTTTTAAAGGGAAGGGCTTGGCTACAATCCTATAAAAAAGAAGTCTTTTGTGAATAAGGTTTATACCTCTTTTGTTCATAGTTCAAATATAGTTAGTACCTCTACTTCACCCCCAAAGCAGTCTTTTGTCCAAGTGATTCAAAAAGAAAATAAAAATCAGAAAGTCAATTCACATCAAAAATCCAAAAATGCTGCTAGCATCACTATACATGTGAAACATACTTCTGCCACACACGCACATCCACCTAGAAAGAAAATCTTATATTTTTAGTGTGGAAGAGATGGACATGCCATGCATGATTGCTTTACAATGAAGAATGATGATTTAGAAGCATGCAGGAAAAGAATGAACAATGGGAAAAGCAAGGGTAGGTCGACGCATCCCAAGGCTAAACTACACTACCAACCTATGGTGTCAACACATCCTGGTTTCTGGACCCATTATCCTCAGCCAAAACCAAGGGAAGGTCAACCTACGATCTCTAATGTGTTTAACACACCTCTTGCCAATTGGAAACAATATTGGAACAAAAAGTCATATGCTTCAAAAAATCCTCATGCTTTTAAGTTTCAAAGTCATGTTGTCATTACTGTGGCAAATCAGGGCATAACATGTATGATTGTTTTCTGAAGAAAAATGATGAATTGAATGCTGTCAAAAAGTGGAAGCCACGTGCCAATTTTCCTTCTAACCCACAAGGACCCAAGATGGTTTGAGTACTTAAGAATGTAAATTGAGAAATCTATTTCGCAGGTGTGCCATGAGAATATGAAGTATGGAATATGTTTTCAGTTAAGAAGGTAAGGCACACGGGCCAAGCGACATAAGTCAGGTTAAAAGAAAAACCAAAAATAAAATCTGAACACTCAGGTGATATCCCTCTCATTTCTCTAGAAGAGGTGTTATGTCTTGATTTGTTTTGTGCTGAATCTTTTGTGAAAATGCATATGTTTGTTCACGCATTCCATCCACAGTAGGTTGCATATCTTTGTGCATATCACTTGTCATATAGCATCTTGTTGAAGGGGAGCTTGAAAATTTTCAAATCTAATTTCAATGAATACACTTACTCTGCATACACCTTCACATGTTGTCATGCACAAAGGTTGAAGAATCTACTTTCAAACAGGTATGAATTCATGTCATTGTGTACTGCATTCCTCCAGCTTTCGTCACATCCATGACTGCATAGTATATCAAATACTGTCACGTGGAAGGGCAGGTTAAGCTTGTCTGAAAACTGTCACTATACATGAGGAGATCTTCGGATCTAAGTTCTCCGCTTGGTACTATGAGTTAATCATTCATAGGTTGCATGTGAGGTCAAAAAATCCCACTATACATCTCAAAAACTCTTGCATACATTTAGGGGGAGTTGCCAGACTACTCATGTGAACTTAGTGCCTTGGCTAATTTCTGAGTTATGCATCTAAGTCTAGAGTTCTTAGGGTCACTTTAGTTGCTAAAGGAAGTCTTCATGTTGTTGCTGTTAAATCTGAATCGAAATTGACAAATCAAATCATTTCAACTTTGGATGCAGATCACATTCCCAAGAATCAAAGTGATGTTGGGCCAGCAATGGCTACATTTGAATCAACTTAAGGAGTATCCTGCAAGGATGAAGATGATGAGAATTCCCCAAATTGCTACTAGGAGATAGATGAATGTTAAATCTGTCGCTCTTCATGGGAACATCAAGAAGATGTTCTTGTAAAATAACCTCCAGGATCCAAAACATCCACAGCATGTGTACAAGCAGCAGAAGACCTTGTACGGACTGAAGCAAGCACCAAGGGCATGGTATGAGAGGCTCATCTCATTTTACCTGAAAGTTGACTCACGAAAGGTAAGGTTGGTTAGACAACATTCACAAGAAATTCAGGTAAATACATGCTAGTGGTTCAGGCTTATGTAGACGATATCATCTCTTGAACTATTAACAATGTCTCATGTGGTGAAGATGTCTAAATCTATTTTTGAACAATTCTGTATTGGAACTATATGTTTAATGGCTAATTTGAACTTAACTGCATTTCTGATAGATCAAATACTGGGTAGTGAAAAGGTGGATTACGTCCACCTGGAAACTCTCACTATGCGTGAGTTAATTTTTAGACCAAAGTTCTCCGCCTCATACCAGAACTCGATGAAATCAAATGATTGGACTTGAATGAATTTTCTGATGCTATTCTATGCTCCTTTGCTAGCCAGGCCCATGTCAAAAGAGAACACATTACACTTTCTGAAATTCATGTATTTGTCAAGGGGGGAGTCTTGCTAGTCAAACAACTTGAAATGAATGCTGTTTCATTTTCTATTGACTGAGTGATCTCCAATTATAACATGCAACATGCTTATGATGAATTGCTTCAAATTTTTTGAAATTGATCCTTAATGATGTGAAAAGCTCTGCAATGGAAATGTCAATTCCTGAATGGTTTGTAAATATATTCAGAACTTTTGAAAAGTGATTGAAAATCTACTCTTGAACAATTTCTGAAAATAAATGGGTTGCAATACTCATTTCTGATCTTTTCTGCACCCTTGTTCATAAAGGCCACGCGATGGAAAATGCTTGTTGGTCATCTTTCAAAACTGAATGCCCACTTGTGGAATCTGACAAATGTTTTGAAAATGAAGCCTTCTCATCTTACTTTTGTATCTTGCATTCCATTCTCATATAGTTATAGGTTGCATGCATTAGAATTAAATGCATTAGGTGCATTTATCCAAATGAAAAATTGAAAACTTGTAATTTGCATTCATGTTACGTCTTACACTTTGCATTGCATTTAGGACATTCAAATAAGAATATAAAATTTTGCATCACATTGCATATTTGCATATCATATTTGCATATCATTCATATAGTGCATTTGAAAAATGAAGCTCATCGTGTGCCTTGTTACATAGTTGGCATTTCAGTATGTTCTTTAGGGCCAACAATTCAAGAACTAAAATTACATATCTTTTCATTTTGCACTGCATACTACATAAATTCCCAATGTGTGCTTGCATGCTTATATATGTTATTCACCCCTATCCTTTGGAATTTCTATGACCTTATGCCTTCTTGATAAATAATGTTACATTTGAGTCATTATTGGAGTGTTTCATGTCATACACTCTGGGGGAGTTCATATTTCATAAGTACATTTATTTAGGGGGAGTTGCATTGTTATGTGTTCATAATATTTTCAGTGTACATGCTAAATCAAATTCGCACACATCATGCACAAAATGTGAAAAAGAGTGTTAAAGATAAAGATATAGGATTTTCTTTTCAACACTCTAGAGACATTAAACTTGCTGCATTTATGTTGAAGAGGCAGTTGAGGAAAAATATGACTGCCTAATTTTTGAAGAAAGAATTTGAAAAGAAAAGGCAGAGCAATGCTAAGTCTCACTGAGTAAACTGGATACATGTCACCTGAGACGTGATGTGGTTCATTTCTGAAAAGTGTTGACTAAAGTACCTCTATTTAAAATGAGGTGAAATGGTTCAATATTCTGAGTAACCGGGGATTCTGGCATGAGCTCCATGCGTCTACTCGCGTAAAAAGGAATTATTTGAACCAGATCATTCTTAGAAAAATTCTGATTGTCATTGTGAAAATTTTTGAAATGAAAAAAAAAATTCTAAAAATTTATTTGTGGCAGAGCATAGTCTTCAATACGTTGTTCTCAAAATTGAAGTGTAGTCTGTAAAATCTCTCATTGTGTTGATCTGAAAATCTGAATATCCATATTGAAACTATCATTTTTCATGTTACGCACTTACACATCTGGAAATCATATTTATTATATATTCATAACATTGATTGAATGCTTTAGTAATTGCATGAATCTCCTATATGATTGCATAATCTCCTATGTGCTACACATGTGCATTCCGATTATCATGACTCTCATGTATCTTTCTTATACATATTCCCATCTTAAATAAGTAAGGGGGAGATATGTAGCATGTATATATATATATATACTTACTTGGTTGCATTGTGTGCATTTCATATGTCATCATTTGTATGTATCTAACTTCATGCATTTCAAAATAAAATGTAGAAAATCTAAAAATCAATAAAATACTAAAAATTTAGACTTCAAATTCTTTACACTTGCTACATGGGGTGTTGGCTTTGAATGGTATCATCTTGATGTATGAATCTTGGTCTGCAACTCTTAAGACTACACACCCTTCTGTTTCCATAATCAACAATTGGAATTCACAAAGAATCAACGTGTCTTTTGTTCCTCATATCCTTGCATTGCTATTGTCTCATTTGAACTTCTGAAGTGGTCTCTCATTGATTCATGAATCTGCTTGCTGAAATTTGACCTTCATTGCCGTCCTCACACTTTTTGATAATGTCAAAAGGGGAGAAGATTAAAGAATATGATCTTGTCTGTGTTAGTCATAAAGTTTGTCATCATCAAAAAGGGGGAGATGTAGCAACCTTGGTAAATTAAAGGACTAGAAAGTCTAACTAAATTAATAATAATAATTAAACAAGGCCCAGACCTTGTACATGACCCTCTTACGTCCAAAAAAGTCTGACAAAAGAACTCATTGACACTACTATTGTATTATAATAAATTTAAGAATGACATGTTATTTTTAGGTAAGCATTTAATGCACAACATAATTTTAATTGAATTAAGAATCATTAAATCTCGAAGAAAATGTCAATTTATATTTTATTACTAATTTAGAAAATTTAATATTCCACATTTATTACATTATAATCTTATTAGAAGGGAGAAGGATATATTTATAAGATTTAATTACATTAAAGATATGTAAAAGATAAAAGAATGAGCATATATGCAATTTCGGTTCTTTCAAGAGCATTAAGAAAAGGTCAAAAACTCAATTGACGCCTCTTCGTACAGGCGTATCCAACGTGAAAGACGACTTAATGCAAGTCGTTATTTACAAATTAGTAAAAGTCAAATAAAGTATATAGTTAAAAGTATTATAAAATAATAGGGATATTTATATAATATCGGTCCTTTGGAGGTTAAGGAGAAATGTCAAAATGCAAATGACGCCATTGCTTTAGGCGTTGATTTCCAATGTGACGACTTAATGAAAGTCGTTATTTTATTCTAAAATGAATAGTGCCCGTTTTTGAATTAAAGAATTTTGGAAAACTAATTATATGGAAAAATAGAAAAATCGTACCCCTAAAATTTCCCATATAGATCACATCAAGAAAAAAAGATAAAAATCTAGAAAGATCGTTACACCTTAAATTAACAAATAAGGAAATGTGAATGACGCCTCCGAGCAAGTCGTCATTTAATTTTGACGACTGTGTATACAAGCGTCATTTATGGAAATAACGCCCCAACTTGAGGCGTCATTCCCAAAAGGAACAGTCGGTGTTTGGTTCGAACAGGGATGTTATCTGTGTAAGTTTGGATTAAGGAAAGAGATCCATACGTGGATAACTGTGGTTTTAGTCCTAATCGAACTCCTAGAACCCATCAAGATTCCTTTCCCTATAAATACCAACCCCTCCATCGAACCAAGACGTCCTTCTGCTGCTGTTTCCCTGGTGCTGCTACTGCGTTGCTCTTCATCCTGCCGTGGTGTACGAGAAGAACATAGCAGTTCTTCATCTTCTTCTTCCTCTTCCTCTTGCTGCTAATACTGTGAAAGGAGGAAGCCCTCTTCTGCTTCTTCGACAGTTCTTCACGTATTACTGTGGAGAAGCATAAAGCTTCTTCTTCTGAAGGTTTTGGGTGTTCGTGGGAAGCCCTCTGCTTCTCTATTTCTTTGGACAAAAGGGGCTGCTGCGTTGTTGCTCTTGCCATCTTCTTCCTGCCGGGAACGTAGAAAAATCCTCTTCTTCTTTCTTGTTCCTACTGCACTGCTGAAGCTATCATCACCCTCATCATCCTGCTACTTTCTTCTTACGAAGGGTGTTACTATTGCGTTGGCTAAAGAGTTACTGCTCTTGTTTCCAGTAACTCTGATAGAAACAGAGTATCGTTCTTCACCATTCGTCACTCAAATCATCGATAAAGGTAGGTTTTTTCAAGTGTTAAGCAAAATTTTGTGGATATTAGGCCAATTGTATGCATGTAAGTTGTTAGTGCTGCGACTGACTGCCATATGAGTTTTCATGATTTCATCATTTTACTGAAAATGACTCCCTAGATCAAGGCGTTGTTTTTATTTAACACCCGTGAAAATAGGCGTCAATTGTCTAGTTAATTAATAATGATGAATGTTCAAAATTTAATAACTATGAACCCTGATGTGTTAACTAATGCATGATCATGTTACTGAATTCCTGCTATTTTTCTCTATCTACCCATGTCTCTAGTTTCTTGATTGGAAATACCCCAAAAGCCATGTCTGTGATTGTACCTGATCATATGACAAGTAAATAACGACCATGTCTAGGTCGTCAATTGAACAAACGCCCCTGTACGCAGGCATCAATTAGGGATAAATCAAGAATTCATGAAAATGTTTATAATTTCCCAGATATTGAAATAATGACATGCATCCTACCATCTTTTTGATATATGACGCCCCTGACTAGGGCGCTGTTTACGAAATTGAAGCCTTAAGGTAAGACGTCATTTAATTAATATCTGAAATTTTAGAATGTTTATAAATTTTAATATTTACAAGACCTGGATATAACGACTGCGTGAACAGTCGTCATTTACTGAACTGATGACCCTGACAAGGGTGCCAATTCATAAAATCAAGACTTAAGCCCAGACGCCAATTAACTGATTTCCTGATTTCGTGGCTTTTGTAACCCATTTACAGTGGGTTAGTTATTAGGCACTATATTCCATTCCGTGAATATAGTCCCATGTTTCACATTGTTTTATCGATTACCCACTATTTCTCGGTGATAGACGAACTCTCCATAGCATATTCCGTTCCTTTGGACCAGTGACTTTATCATAGAGACCTCCGTAAGACTCCGCTAGCCTTGGATTCCCTCAAGACAACCGAGCGGATTGTACCAATAAAACCTATAACCATACTTGATTGCCATGTCACTCTAAAGAAACATGGTATACCGGCCCTCATGACATGTTATTTGGATGTCATGAGAATATCCTTAAAATTAATGGAATGGGAAACCATGCCATTATGTGCCATACTTGTGGACCTCAATTCTATCTAGCTTATCATGTCCAAGAACGAGCGACCATTGCTATATTAGCGCTTATTCTTATTGTCATGGCACCCAATTAGGGAGCCGATTCCACCTAATTTTATCAAAAATCGTGATTGTACCATTATTGTTGTACGTCTTTATACATCATGTTCAATCCTTGAAATTCTATTCCACAAAATCTACCTTAAAGTCCCTACAAGCTTATTCCATTGAAACTCTATATTGGCTATAACTATAGTGTATGTCGAAAAAAACACGATCAACGCATGCGCATATAAGGGCCCGATCTGGTCCTGGGAGGAGCACCCGAAAGTACTAGTGCCCATAGGAGTTGTAATGATCACGGTGTGGCATTGCACCGAAGTGCATGACTTGCTTGATTAGACATTCCACCATCTCATACTCGACTTGACATGACATGACTTACGTGACCCGGAAAGGGTATTTATATACTTGCTTGAAACGTGATAGCCAATTCCCGACATGACATGATGAATATACTTGCTTGAATTTCTTGACATTTATTGATATAATTTTTTGAAAGACTGCTAGTTCACTCAATTATCTCTTGTTGTACTCTCTCTCTTGTCATTTTACGCAAACATGCATAGCTTTATTACATTCATGTAACATTTAATTTACTTGAAGCAAGCTAGCTCTTGAGATATAATTCCTACTGAGCGTTCGCTCATTCAGTGTTTTTCCCTATTTTTTTATGTAAGTCCGATGACGAGACTCAATCGGATGGGGAAGGTCAAGAGTGAAGCGATTAGAGCTACTCCGTCTATCGAAGCGTCTACTAGTCTTATCTTTCTATATTTTTGAGTCAATCGTTGTAATTTTCCCTTTATTGAGTCGTAGCACTTTCATTAAGTGGATTGTAATAGAAGTACTTTTGAGGTTGTGACTGAATAAAGGATTGGGTTATCTTTACTTTTGCGCACTCTGTCTTTGTGTTGAATACACTAACGCTCTGATTTACATGATCGATATAAACTTGTCACGCACTCCGGGTTTCTTTCGCGCTCGGGGCGTGACAGTTTTTGTGGTATCAGAGCCTAGGATATTCAATTCCTAGGAAACCCAAGTCCAAGGATAGGTTTAAAACCTTTAACTGGTGAGATTGGGTAGAACCAAGGGTTAAGTTAACTTAGAATCAAAACTTTTGAACATAATCACATATTAATATAGTTATTGTAATTGTAGGACAATGGCTGCCGAACGTGACCAGTGGCGCAACATGCAACGCACTCTGCAAGGCATGACCCTGGCACTTGAACAGGTGGCACAAGGAGGTGCACATCGTGGAGCAGGAAATCTCCACCAAAGCTTCAAGACCATGAACCCTTCTAAGTTCATGGGATCCACTGATCCGGATGATGCCGAGCACTGGATCCATGAGACCGAACGTATCTTTCGGGTTATGCAATGCACGGACCAAGAGAAGGTCTTGTTAGCAACGTTTCAATTGGAAAGGGACGCCCGCTGCTGGTGGGAGTCGGTAGAAGCCACATTAGATCAAGGACAAGTTACTTGGGAGGAGTTTGTTGAACATTTCAACAATAAATATTTTTCAGACCGAGTCCAGGAGAAGAAGGCCGCCGAGTTCACCGCACTTAAACAATGATCTTTGTCGGTGGCTGAGTATGAGGCACAATTTTCCAGGATGTCTCGGTATGCTAAACATCTAATTAGTTCCGAGAAGATGAAAGCTAGGAGATTCCTAAATGGGCTCAGACCCCAATATATCACACAGCTGGCGCCGATGGACATACAGGTCTATTCGGAGATGGTACGTCGAGCTCAGTTACTAGAAGATGCCACGGAGCTATCTGATAGGATCCGTGGGAAGGATAAGAAGGAACAGGTCACTAGTTCGGGTTCCTTCAAACCCAATTTCAAGAAGAGGCCGAGTAATGGAGGTACTCCCTCCCAAGAGCAAAAGTTCAAGAAGACCAAACCTTTCTCCATCACCACTACACCTACTAAGGTGGTATGCAAGCATTGTGATAAGGTCGGGCACAAGGCCAAAAAATGTTGGAGAAAAGTAGGAGGTTGTCTCCGTTGTGGGAGCCATGATCATCGGATTCCCGACTGTCCCCTACTCAATGATCAAGCCGGTGACGGAAAGCGCCCGGTGACAAAGAATGCACGTCTCCAAGCTATTAAGGAGACAGAACAAGATGAAGTCGGACTAGTGGAAGGTACATTGAAAGTTTGTTCCAAGTCTGCATATGTCTTATTTGATACTAGTGCCTCGCATTCTTTTATTTCTAAGAAGTTTGCTAATCCATTACCCATGGAACCGAAATGGATGAAATTAGTTCTTTCAACTCCTCTCGGAAGCGAAGTTGACCTTACTCACCATTATCAAAACTGTGAAGTCTTGGTAAAGGGAAGAAATCTTCCTATCGACCTCATATGTTTAGACCTAAAGGAATATGATGTCATATTGGGAGCGGATTGGTTATCCAAGTATCAGGCAACTGTGGATTGCCATAATAGCAAAGTTACTTTCAAAGACTTTCTGGAACTGGTCTATACTAGCCCTAAGAGTCGGAGCAAGTCGTCTCTTATTTTGGCTCTCCGAGCTAGCAAGATAATAACGAAAGGATGTGTATCCTTCCTTGCGTTTGTCACTATTAAGGAGACTAAGGAGACTAAGATAGAAGACATCCCTGTTGTGCAAGAATTTCCGGACGTGTTTCCGGAAGATTTGCCTGGATTACCTCCACAAAGAGAAGTGGCATTCACCATCGATTTGGTCCCTGGTGCTAGTCCAGTTTCTAAGACACCATATAGGACGTCCCCTACCGAACTCAAGGAGTTAAAAGAACAATTGATGGAGCTTCTTAAGAAAGGATTTATTAGGCCGAGTACTTCCCCCTGGGGAGCACCTGTACTATTTGTAAAGAAGAGGATGGATCCATGAGGTTATGCATCGACTATCGACAGTTGAATCATCTCACTATTAAGAACAAGTATCCACTACCGAGAATCGATGAACTGTTTGATCAAATATCTGGCTCCAAGTACTTCTCGAAGATTGATCTCAGATCGAGATATCACCAACTGAGGATCAAAGACGAGGACATTCATAAGACTGTATTTAGGAGCAGGTATGGGCACTACGAATTTGTTGTTATGCCTTTTGGACTAACCAATGCCCCTGCAGCCTTTATGCAGTTGATGAATAGTATATTCAGGCCTCATCTAGATCAATTCATAGTGGTTTTCATTGATGATATACTGATCTATTCAAAGACCAAGGAAGAGCATGAGGAGCATTTGAGGATTGCAATACAGATATTGAGGATGAATTAATTATATGCAAAGCTCAGTAAATGTGAATTCAGGTTAGAGGAAGTATCTTTCTTGGGTCATGTTATATCGAAGGATGGTTTATCCGTAGATCCATCAAAGGTTGAAGCTGTACGGAATTGGGAAAGATCGACCAACGCTAGCGAGATCTGAAGTTTTCTGGGTCTTGCAGGTTATTATCGGTGATTCATTAAGGATTTCTCCAAGATATCCATACCACTCACAAGGCTAACTCGCAAGGAGATCCGTTATGAATGGAGCGAGGAATGTGAAAGAAGCTTTCAAGCTCTCAAGGATCACCTAACTACTGCCCCGGTATTAGCTTTAGCAGTTGAAGGAGAAAAGTTTGAGGTATACACCGATGCATCTGGCATTGGCCTTGGATGTGTTTTAACGCAACAAGGAAGAGTTATAGCTTATTCTTCTCGCCAATTGAAGAAGCACGAGGAGAACTACCCAGTCCATGACTTAGAATTGGCTGCGGTAGTGTTTGCGCTGAAGATATGGAGACATTACTTATACGGAGTGCAGTTCATTGTATACTCCAATCACAAGAGTCTCAAGTATCTTTTCTCTCAAAAGGAATTGAATATGAGGCAAAGACGTTGGCTAGAATATCTCAAGGACTTCGACTTCACAATACAATATCATCCTGGAAAGGGTAATCCTGTAGCTGATTCCCTCAGTCGGAAGTCGAGAGCACTATTAGCCAATTGTATGATTCAGGAGTGGAAATTGCTAGAACAATTCTCTAAACTTAATATAAGTATAGACAAGGACAGTAGGTGTGTCACATTATCTCATATGAGCATACTGCCAGATTTACTCTCAGAAATACAAGGACTATAAGATAAGGATCCATTATTAGTGGAAATTAAGGACAAAATTGAAGAACAATCGGAGTTCAAATTAGCATCAGATGGAAGATTGATGTTCAAAAATAGAACTTGTATACCGGATTGTCCAGAGCTAAAGAAGAAAATCTTAGATGACGCTCACTGATCAAGGTACACCATTCATCTAGGGTCAACTAAGATGTACCAAGATTTGAAAAGGACCTTCTGGTGGCCCAACATGAAGAGAGAAATAGCAAACTTTGTGTCTCGCTGTCTCACGTGCCAACAAGTCAAGACAGAACACCAAAAGCCTACCGGTAAGCTACATCCTCTAGATATTCCCAAATGGAAGTGGGAGGATATCGGTATGGACTTCATTATGGGTCTGTCTAAATCAAAAGGTGGACATGATAGAATATGGGTTATCATCGACCGATTGACCAAATCGGCACACTTCTTGCCAATTAAGATTCGATGGTTAGTTGATGTTCTTGCTGCATTATACATTAAGGAGATAGTCAGGTTACATGGAGTACCTGTCTCAATCGTGTCCGACAGAGACCCTCGTTTTACTTCTCACTTTTGGAAGGGTCTACAACATTCGCTGGGGACGAGACTTAACTTTAGTACAGCTTTTCATCCTCAAACGGATGGTCAGACCGAGAGAACCAATCAGGTAGTTGAAGATATGCTCAGAGCTTGCATCATTGATTTTGGTGGAAGCTGGCATGATCACTTGCCTTTGGTTGAATTTGCATAAAATAACAGCTACCAGGCAAGTATACAAATGGCACCTTTCGAAGCTTTATACGGAAGGAGTTGCCGATCGCCTTTGTGCTGGGGCGAAGTTGGTGAAAAATAACTATTAGGTCCAAACATGGTAAGGGATACCACTGAAAAGATTCAGTTGATCAGAAAAAGACTTCAAGTTGCTCAGTCTAGACAGAAGACTTATGCTGACACAAGAAGAAGAGATCTCGAATTCCAAGTCGGAGATCACGTATTTCTCAAGATATCACCTGGACGTGGAGTAAGGAGATTTGGTGTTAAGGGCAAGCTTACACCAAGGTTTATCGGACCTTTTGAAATACTAGAAAGAGTTGGCGAGGTTGCTTACCGCGTCGCTTTACCTCCTCAATTGTCCGAAGTTCATAATGTATTCCACGTATCCATGTTGAAGAAGTATGTGCACGATCCGTCACATATCATCGATCATGGAGACCTGGTGATTCAAAGGGATCTCACTTATGAACAAAAGCCCATGAAGATCCTCGATCGCGAAGTACGAACATTAACGAGCAAAGTTATTCCCATGGTCAAAGTGCAATGGAGTAAAAGCTCATAACACGAAGCCACATGGGAGACCGAGGAGTCTATGAGGAAAAGATTCCCAGAATTATTCTAAAAAGGGTATGTACTCTACACTCTCCACGTCTATATACAATTGAATTTGGGGACCAAATTTTTTTAAGTGGGGGAGGGTGTAGCAACCCTGGTAAATTAAAGGACTAGAAAGTCTAACTAAATTAAAAACAATAATTAAACAAGGCCCAGACCTTGTACATGACCCTCTTACGTCCTAAAAAGTCTGACAAAAGAACTCACGGACACTACTATTGTATTATAATAAATTTAAGAATGACATGTTATTTTTAGGTAAGCATTTAATGCACAACATAATTTTAATTGAATTAAGAATCATTAAATCTCGAAGAAAATGTCAATTTATATTTTATTACTAATTTATAAAATTTAATATTCTACATTTATTACATTATAATCTTATTAGACGGGAGAAGGATATATTTATAAGATTTAATTACATTAAAGATATGTAAAAGATAAAAGAATGAGCATATATGCAATTTTGATTCTTTCAAGAGCATTAAGAAAAGGCCAAAAACTCAATTGACGCCTCTTCGTACATGCGTATCCAACGTGAAAGACGGCTTAATGCAAGTCGTTATTTACAAATTAGTAAAAGTCAAATAAAGTATATAGTTAAAAGTATCATAAAATAATAGAGATATTTATACAATATCGGTCCTTTGGAGGTTATAGAGAAATGTCAAAATGCAAATGATGCCATTGCTTTAGGCGTTGATTTCAAATGTGACGACTTAATGAAAGTCGTTATTTTATTCTAAAATGAATAGTGCCCGTTTTTGAATTAAAGAATTTTGGAAAACTAATTATATGGAAAAATAGAGAAAAATGGAAAAATCGTACCCCTAAAATTTCTCATATAGATCACATCAAGAAAAAAAGATAAAAATCTAGAAAGATCGTTACACCTTAAATTAATAAATAGGGAAAGGTGAATGACGCCTCCGAGCAAGTCGTCATTTAATTTTGATGACTGTGTATACAAGCGTCATTTATGGAAATAACGCCCAAACCTGAGGCGTCATTTCCAAAAGGAACAGTCGGTGTTTGGTTCGAATAGGGATGTTATCTGGGTAAATTTGGATTAAGGAAAGTGATCCATATATGGATATCTGTGGTTTTAGTCCTAATCGAACTCCTAGAACCCATCAAGATTCCATTCCCTATAAATACCAACCCCTCCATCGAACCAAGGCGTCCTTCTGCTGCTGTTTCCCTGGTGCTGCTACTACGTTGATCTTCATGCTACCGTGGTGTACGAGAAGAACATAGCAGTTCTTCATCTTCTTCTTCCACTTCCTCTTGCTGCCAATACTGTGAAAGGAGGAAGCCCTCTTCTGCTTCTTCGACAGTTCTTCACGTATTGCCATGGAGAAGCATAAAGCTTCTTCTTCTGAAGGTTTTGGGTGTTCGTGGGTAGCCCTCTGCTTCTCTATTTCTTTGGACAAAAGGGGCTGCTACGTTGTTGCTCTTGCCATCTTCTTCCTGCCGGGAACGTAGAAGAATCCTCTTCTTCTTTCTTGTTCCTACTGCACTGCTAAAGCTATCATCACCCTCATCATCCTGCTGCTTTCTTCTTCCGAAGGGTGTTGCTATTGCGTTGGCTAAAGAGTTGCTGCTCTTGTTTCCAGTAACTCTGATAGAAATAGAGTATCCTTCTTCACCGTTCGTCACTCAAATCATCGATAAAGGTAGCTTTTCTCAAGTGTTAAGCAAAATTTTATGGATATTAGGCCAATTGCATGCATGTAGGTTGTTAGTGCTGCGACTGACTGCCATATGACTTTTCATGATTTCATCATTTTACTAAAAATGACACCCTAGATCAAGGCGTTGTTTTTATTTAACGCCCGTGAAAATAGGCTTCAATTGTCTAGTTAATTAATAATGACGAATGTTCAAAATTTAATAACTATGAACCCTGATATGTTAACTAATGCATGATCAGGTTAGTGAATTCCTGCTATTTTTCTCTATCTACTCATGTCTCTAGTTTCTTGATTGGAAATACCCCAAAAGCCATGTCTGTGATTGTACCTGATCATATGACAAGTAAATAACGACCATGTCTAGGTCGTCAATTGAACAAACGCCCCTGTACGCAGGCATCAATTAGGGATAAATCAAGAATTCATGAAAATGTTTATAATTTCCCAGATATTGAAATAATGACATGCATCCTACCATCTTTTTGATATATGACGCCCCTGACTAGGGCGCTGTTTACGAAATTGAAGCCTTAAGGTAAGACGTCATTTAATTAATATCTGAAATTTTAGAATGTTTATAAATTTTAATATTTACAAGACCTGGATATAACGACTGCGTGAACAGTCGTCATTTACTGAACTGATGACCCTGACAAGGGTGCCAATTCATAAAATCAAGACTTAAGCCCAGACGCCAATTGACTGATTTCGTGGCTTTTGTAACCCTTTTACAGTGGGTTAGTTATTAGGCACTATATTCCATTCCGTGAATATAGTCCCATGTTTCACGTTGTTTTATCGATTACCCACTATTTCTCGGTGATAGACGAACTCTCCATAGGACATTCCGTTCCTTTGGACCAATGACTTTATCACAGAGACCTCCGTAAGACTCCGCTAGCCTTGGATTCCCTCAAGGCAGCCGAGCGGGTTGTACCAATAAAATCTATAACCATACTTGATTGCCATGTCACTCTAAAGAAACATGGTATATCGGCCCTCGTGACATGTTATTTGGATGTCATGAGAATATCCTTAAAATTAATGGAATGGGAAACCATGCCATTATGTGCCATACTTGTGGACCTCAATTCTATCTAGCTTATCATGTCCAAGAACGAGCGACCATCGCTATATGAGCGCTTATTCTTATTGTCATGGCACCCAATTAGGGAGCCGATTCCATCTAGTTTTATCGAAAATCGTGATTGTACCGTTATTGTTATCTTTATACATCATGTTCCATCCTTGAAATTCTATTCCACAAGATCTACCTTAAAGTCCCTACAAGCTTATTCCATTGAAACTCTATATTGGCTATAACTATAGTGGATGTCGAAAAATACACGATCAATGTCTACGCATATAAGGGCCCGATCTGGTCCTGGGAAGAGCACCCGAAAGTACTAGTGCCCATGGGAGTTGTAATGATCACAGTGTGGCATTGCACCGAAGTGCATGGCTAGCTTGATTAGACATTCCACCATCTCATACTCGACTTGACATGACATGACTTGCGTGACCCGAAAAGGGTATTTATATACTTGCTTGAAACGTGATAGCCAATTCCCGACATGACATGATGAATATACTTGCTTGAATTTCTTGACATTTATTGATATAATTTTTTGAAAGACATGCTAGTTCACTCAATTATCTCTTGTTATACTCTCTCTCTTGTCATTTTACGCAAACATGCATAGCTTTATTGCATTCATGTAACATGTAATTTACTTAAAGCAAGCTAGCTCTTGAGATATAATTCTTACTGAGCGTTCGCTCATTTAGTGTTTTCCCCTATTTTTTTATGTAAGTCTGATGACGAGACTCAATCCGATGGGGAAGGTCAAGAGTGTAGAGATTAGAGCTACTCCGTCTATCCAAGCGTCTACTAGTCTTATCTTTCTATATTTTTGAGTCAATCGTTGTACTTTTCCCTTTATTGAGTCTTAGCACTTTCATTAAGTGGATTGTAATAGAAGTACTTTTGAGGTTGTGATTGAATAAAGGATTGGGTTATCTTTACTTTTGCGCACTTTATCTTTGTGTTGAATACACTAACGCTCTGATTGACATGATCGATATAAACTTGTCACGCACTCCGGGTTCCTTCCGCGCTCGGGGCGTGACAAGAGATGTTTGTATATGCCTTGCATATGTTTTTGATGGCATGTGAACTTTATGTTTGTTGCACATGTTCTTGCTTGCACATGTTCTTGATGTCAGTATGCACTCATGTTGTTGTTCGAATATGGTTGAGATGGCAAATGGCTTTTTGAGGCGGTCTTGATTCTTGGTTGAAATTGCTAGTTTTCGAAGAGGCTTCATAGCTTTTAACTGTGAACAAAGTCTTTGTGCATCTCATGATGTATTAACCTTGACTATCTTGAATTGTAGGATAAAACATCATGGTGGTCGCTGGGAAGGTAAAATAAACGTGTGGATAAGCACATTGCTATCCACAATCTAAAACAAGTGGTAAACCATGTCTACACTCTTCAAGAACCCTTGGTAAGGCTATGGCATTCTCAATTTTGGGAAAGCAAATAAAATTGACTTACCTCCATGGGAAGTTGATTTGGTCTGATGTGAAAAGGTTCTCTATGCTTGAACATATAGATTTGTTTGTTGGTTGATCTATTGACTTAAACTTGATCAATAGGTTGGAAGCTATGATACTTAGGCCTTCAAAGGTTTTTCATGCATAGCTTCTCATGTGCTCTCAATGGGTTGAACTTGTTCCTTGCATTTCCACAAAGAGTCTTTTTGAAATGAGATTTCATGAGTCTTGTGCATAATATTGAATGCATTCCGTGCATAATCAAAGCCGGATTAAAACTAAAATGCATGAATTGAACGAGGATATGAATCTCAAAAGGATCGTGTTTGAAAAGCCTAGAATGAGTCTAAATCAACTCAAATTGAATGGAACAAAGTGTGGTCTTACAGTATATTCAATAATGACATGATCCATGGATTGAACTATGTTGTTTTGTAGGATTTTCATAGTTCGGTCGACCTAGAAGACTGGTCCGGATGACCTGATTTACCAGCACTTAGAAATCTGGATTTTACAGATTTCGGTCGACCGCCAACTCAGGGCCGGTCGACCGATTTTGCCAGCAATCAAATCTTCAATTCCTGTAAAATTCTGGTCGACCGCCCCCTACTTCCGGTCGACTGCCAACCCCGAGGAAACTTTTGTTAACTTTGTTTCTTGAGTGTGTTCAAAGCCTTCCTCTTGGATTTTTTGGTCTAAAAGCCTCCCAACTTGCCTAAAATCGTGGATCTAGTTTCTGGCTTGTCCCTTGACCATCCTAGGTCTTATAAAAACAACTCTAGGACCAAGAAACCCTAAGGAAGCAAGGGGATCAAAGGGAGGCTATTAAAGGAGAAAAAGGACTGCAGGAACAACTCCGTGAACAGTGATCCGTCCAAAAGTTCTTCATCAAATCTCAAGCTTTTCAAGATCTAGTAGAAGCCAATCAATTGGGAATCAAGTGCAGAAGCAAGCTTCATTCAGAATCTGCATCATCTACTCAGGGGGAGCCTAAATCAGAAGTTTTTCATTTGTGTTTCTTCTGCTAAATTTCTTGAGCTTCATGTGTGTAATCTTCTAAATCTATGAACATCAGTGTGTGTGTGTGTGCGGATCATTTTAGATCTACACTTGTGTGTGTGTGTGTGTGGATAGTTTCAAGATCTACACTTGTTTGTGTGTGGATTTACCCAGATCCGTATGTTTGTGTGTGTGTGACCGTCTGCATATGGTCGTGTGGTTTATTGTGCTGCGGTTGTTGCAGCGTGTGTGTGTGTGTTTGTGATCCGGTCTTCGGATCGTGTGGGAGACTTCTTCTCTCTGTGTGTGTGTTGGGGGGTGTCCCCGTGTGTGTGTGTGTGTGTGTGTGTGTGTGTGTGTGTGTGTGTTGGGGTTTGTTCCCAGTGTGTTTGCCGGCATCGTCCTGCATGTGTATTGGAGATCGGCTCCGTGTTAGGGATTTATCCTCGTGCTGGTTTATAGCAGTGAAGCCTCACTGGGTTTTGTTGAGGGGTGGACGTAGGTTGCCATCGTTACATCTGAACCACCTTAAAAATCATCGTGCATTATGGTTTGAATTATGTGGTTTGGCTTATTTCTTGTACCTCCATTCCGTGTGATTGTTAGTGCATATTGTTGTTTCGGATTTGATCTTTCAAATTTAGCATAATTGGTCTTTTGTCTAAATAGATTTTTGGAATATCAAAAGGTGTTTTTGAATCGACAAGATCACTCTTAGCAGGACAACAATAGCATCTTGCATGAGTAGAATCACTAGATTCACACCTCCGCCTTGTACCAAGGAACTATCGTGGAGATAGATTTTGATGAATCTAGCTTGTGGTTAAACAGATTTGAATTCCTAGTTGATGCTTCATCATGCTCCTTTAAATCAGGTAAAAATTTGCTAAAAGTTGTAATCACCCAATTCACCCCCCCTCTTTGGTGTCATTGATCGCGGGACTTCACCTTGCCCATTGAATTTCTTAAACTTTTGCGGCTTGCTGATGCCTGAGGGTAGTCTCCTTGTAGCAAATTGTGGAGGGTGCGGCACCCAGTAGACATCAAATGCTCCGCAATTACCATCAGCCCTCTCGGACAGCTTCATTTCTATCATCTTTTTGACCATCAGCTTATTCACTATGGTAGGATTGTTGGATATTGTGTTTTGATGATGACAAACATTATAACTCATATGTATGATGTCATATGTGTTTTTATGATTCCATATGGGCTTATTGCATACAACATATGTTTTGTTACATACAGTGTTTGTTATGTGCAAACAATGCTCATATTGCTGTAAAGATGAATTACATTAAATGAATTGCTGCACATGTGCATGTTTGTGGATGTCTCTGTACAAGCTTTGCATAAAGTCTGGTACAACCATTCATATGAGTCAATGTATCACAAGTCAACCATAAGTCAAAGTAAAGTCTATACTTTGTACATAAAGTCAACGCGTCTGCATAAATTCTATGCACATGACAGTTTACTGAATAACAGGTGGTGTGCATGATCCTCATATTGCACTATGCTAATATAGAGTCAACACCAGTTGCATCATGCATAACTAGGGTCGGTGCTAGTTGTGATTTCACACAGCTAAGGTCGATGTTAGTTGATGTTGTTTAAGTGCATGAGTTAGTGCATCAAATGTAGAGTCAATGCTAGCATTACACATATTGCATTCAGGGTCGGTGCTAGTTGCACCTTATGCATACATAGTCGGTGCTAGTCACTATTGACTGAATAGTCAGGTTGGTGTGCTTGTAAGCATTTTGCATATAAGGTCAGTGCACGTTCCAATTTTTACTGGACCTGAGTCAGTGCATATCTATCTTAGCCTTACTAAGATCAGTGCACAATTGCATTGAGCATATAGTCGGTGCAGGTTTGCATTTTACATGTAGTCGGTGCAGGTTTTGTTTTAAGCATATAGAGTCAGTGCAGGTTTTGGGCATGTAGAGTCGGTGCAGGTTTTGCTGTGACCACATAAGGTCTGTGCACATTTTTGCCTTACGCATATTGGAGGTCGGTGCATGTCTTGATATACGCATGCAAGGATCGGTGCAATGTCTACTTCATACACTTAAGGTCTGTGCATGTTTTCATATATGCATAATAAGGTCAGTGCACACTTGTATCCTGCCCAACCAAAGTCAGTGCATTGTTAGCTTTACAAGTGTAGATGGTCAGTGCACTTTCTGCTCTATATCACAACACGTAGTGCCTCACACACAATTAAGGTCGGTGCATGTGTACTACAGGTCTGTGCTAGTTACATGATATAGTCTGTGCTAGTTCTTCTTGCATCTGTGCCTGTACATATAGACATATGAGCTGTCTAAGTCCTATAACACGTGACTGATACTTTGTTCGTTATAATGACAGGTAAGACTTTTGATCAAGCACCTGACGCGTGTCCCAACTACCTGCGAACACTAAGTCACGAGCAACTAAAGTACCAGGATAAAAGTGCACGTGATCTAAGAAGGAAAGTAGCTTGGAGCATCTGACACGTGGAAAGTGAACCCTCTCCATCTGACACGTGGTCTTCCAATCCACATTACCAGGCGATTCCTTTTGGAGATCACTGGGATCCTACCACGTGGAACCATCTGACGGAGGGAGCATCATTGTCTCCATCAAATTACCTCCGGTGCCCCTGTTATCTGTATAAAAGCACCTACAGAGAAGAACAATAATAACAACGAGGTGAAGGCAAAAGAAGAAAAGAAGTGTGAGCAGTATAGAGCTAGCAAAAGATAAAGAAAGAGAAAAAGAAAGAGAGGGAGAAAGAATTGAAGGAAGTGAGAAAAAGACATCAGAAAGAAAAAGCAGACTGAGAAAAATTAGAGAAAGTTTTGAGAGCAGAGATCGTAAAAGAGTGCAGCAGCAAGATCAAAGGAGAAAGAAGATATGTAGCTTCTGGATCAAATCCAAGCTACATTGCTCCAAGAGCGAGCTATATTTTCTGAGCTTTATTTCCAGCTTTCTATTGCTGAAATTTATCATACTTGTTTTCCATTTTACATACCTTTTCATAAGCCGTGAATCATCAGTGGCATAAGCTGTAAGGCCCATCAGTTTGAAGCTGTGAATCAGCGGTGGCATAAGCTGTAAGGCCCAGCGGTTTGAAGCTGTGAATCAGCGGTGGCTAAGCTGTATTGCCCAGTGAAGTAAGTTGTAAGTCAGCGGTTGTAGGCAAGCTGTAAGGCCCAGCATTTTAAGGTGTGTATCAGCAGAATCCACACTCTAGTTGGAGTGTGGGGTGGATGTAGGTCTGGAGGACCGAACCACCTAAAAATATTCTCTCTACTGTGGTTTGATTGCTTATTTGTCTTTCGTTAGATGAATATCTAGGTACGCTCCAATCGATAGTTTTACCTGAGTGCCTCCAGAACTCATAAGTGTGCTTAGTCTGCTGCTGTAAACGGTTGAGAAGCTCCTGTGTAGTTCACTGCATAGACCTGCGATTTGTTCGTTAGTGTGCCTCAACATATTTGATCTTGTGCCTCACGTTCAGTTAAAGTCAATCAGTTTTAATTCCGCATAGTTTATTGATTATAGCTTAAACTTAAAAAATTAGGCAGAATTTTTTTTAGGGGATTCATTCCCCCCCCCTCTGAATCCGTGTGTGTACCATTGCACCTAGTCCTCACAGACTAATAATTGGTATCAGAGCGGATCTCTGATTGATCAGATCCAACGATCTGTAGAGGATCCTGCTATCTTATTTTTTGGTGCATTGCTCATCCATTGTTACTCTCAATATATCGCTCAAATCTGCTTAACTATTTTTCAATGACTCTTCCATTGGTCTTCGATGGTTCTAATTTTAGTTCTTGGCTAGGAGGCCTATGCACTTACATGAACTCCATTGATTCCAATTTATGGAGTCTTGTATCCAACGGGCCACATAAAGTGCCTCAGAATCAGACCGAATGGTCTCATGAGGACAAAGTAAAGGAAAGTGAGAACACTATAGTTCTAAATATTCTAAAAGTTGTAATTTATACTGATTTATTTCCCTTTGCTTTCAAGTGCACATCAAGAAAGGAAATCCCGGATGAGGTGATTGCTATTCATGAGAAAAAGGAAGAAGAATGTCTCATGGCTAAAGGCAGTGATCACAACAGTGATCAGGAAGAGGACGATGAACATGTAAATCCATTCAACAATTTCTCTTTACATGATTGGCAGGAAGCATATGCTGACTTGTTAGAAGAATATGAAAAATTAAGAAAACAACATAAAAAGCTGAAAAAGAAAATTGATCAGAACAGTATAAACTCATCTTGTGAAACTTGTTTGAAAATAAAACAATCTCATGAAAATTGTCTGTCTGATATTCAAATACTTTAGAAACAAATTGGATTGTTAAAAACTGAAAATCAAGAACTTGCAAATCAAATTTCTGAACTAGAAGAAAAACTTAGCTCAACTAGTGACAATCATTTCCCTACTGATGATCCTGTTCAGAATAAAAAATTGCTGGAAGATCTTGAATGTGTTAACTTAGAACTGAACAAACTGAAATTTGAAAATGGATCTCTCAGAAAATCGTTTAAAGAAAGTGAAGAAAAATCTAGGAAACTTGAAGTTGAGAAGAATGTGATAGCTGAAAAATCTAATGCAATAAAATCGGTGAACATGGAGCTACAGAGAAATATTGAAAAACTTCAAAAAGACTTGAAGAAAAGTTCTGAATATAAACCATCTTCGGAAGCCAATTCAGATGATCAAATTTTAATAAATGAGTTAATTCAAAATTATAAAATTAAGGAAGAAAATGAAAAGTTAAAACAGCTGAACTCTGCCATGTCTGAAAGACTGCTTGCCTTAGAAAAAGGGGAAATTATTTGTAATGCAGAATCTAAAAAACTGAGCAATCTGGAACAAGAAATTGAGAAATATAAAACTACTAACAAAGTGCTAAGTGAATGCGTTAATTGCAGTGAACAAGAGATTGCTAGTTATGAGATTCAGATTGCTTCTCTAGAAAATGAAATTTGTGATCTAAAAGACTCTCTGTCAAAAACTCTCAGGGTGGCTTTGGTATGGAGTTAGGTTAAAGATGGGCTAAGTCAACCCGATTAAAGTAGCCCGAAATTAACCCATTTTTAATTTGGTAGGAGGGTAGTTAATCTGGGAGTAAGGATGTGGGCTAACCTAATTTTAATCTAGTATGATTTGGTAAATAGTAGGTTAACCTAGTAATAATGAGAGAGAGAAATAGCATTTATTATGAGAGAGAGAGAGACACATTTAAGATAGCATTTATTCAGGTAGGAGGTTAACCCACCTTAACCCACTCTTGGGTGTGGGTTTCAAAACCCAGGAATATCCCTGGGTTAGCCCTTAACCTAACCCGACTAACACTAACTCCTTACCAAAGCACAAAAAAGTTTATCCCGGAGTTAACTTAGAGCTAACCCCGGGATAAACCAATACCAAAGAGAGGCTCAAGGATAAAGAGAAGTCAAAAGATCTCTTGAATGATGAAGCAACTGAACAAAAAGAAAGGGTATGTTGTGATTCTAGGATTAAAAGGGTCATAAAGAATCAACTATATACAACCTTTGTGCGAGGTTCAGAAGGAGCTAGCACTTCCAATATTTCCCTGGAAAAATTGGCACCCCAGAAAATTAAAACAGAAAACAAAAACCAGACAACCAAGAATTCATCTAGTTTTAAATTCACTGCTAAGAAGAATCCTAACCATGCTACTGTTCAGACAAATCAGGAACAAATTAAAAAGGGAAGAAAGAATGGTAGTTTGTAGAAAAAGCTCATTCACTTTTTTTTTCTCATTCACTCTCATGTTGAGAATTTGTATGATGTAAATAGGATTAACACACACATACATGCACATGAAAAGGAGAATCTGAACTGTGGAAAAATGCATGCTAAAAACTCATCTGATAGAAACCATGCTACAGGGAAATCTAGTAGTTCTTGTCATTACTGTGGTAAGCATGGTCACTTCATGGATGATTGTTCTGTGCTGAAAAAGGATGATCTGAGTGTTAATAGAGTGCATGCTAGGGATTTTCATGTTAAGAAATTTCTCGCCACCAAGAAAAAGAATAACTCATGTTTTAATTGTGGTAAGGTAGGACATGTTGCTGCACGGTGTTGGTTTGTAAATGGTAAGAAAACTCATGGTCATATCATGTCAAATTCCTAGCAAACCATCATGGTCTTAATAAGAACAAATATGGTTCGATAAACCAGCATATCACATGTTTCAATTGTAACAAGCCTGATCACATGGCTATTGAATGCTGGTTAGGGTCTCATAGAAGAAATCTTTCTTCTTGGTCTTACTGTGGAAAACATGGCCATACAGTCAAGAACTATTGGCATGCTCAAGGAAAGAACCTTAAATCTGAATGTGTAAAATTCCCTGTAAATCAAAGTGTTTGTTGGAATAAATTAGTTTTTAAAGAAAAATTCATTACATGTTTTAATTATGTTAAGCCAGGCCATAGAGCTGTCAATTGTTGGCTGGCTAGTTTTAGTAAACAGAATGCTCATTCTGTTAACAGAAATTTCCATGAAAATGCACATAGATTCCATGATTACAGTGATGTGTATAAGAAAAATTCTAAAACTACTGCTTCATGCCATTATTGTGGATAGTTAGGATATTCTATGTCTAACTGTCATCTAATGAGGTTTGATGACTCTCAAGCACATAAACTACTTAGAGCACCTGATAAAGGTGTCTCTGTTACTTTAGGACCCAAGATATCTTGGGTGCCTATTTGTGCCAAATGATTTGGTGTTTTGCAGGTGTGCCTTGGGTTGAAGAATAAAGAGGGTAAATAAACCAAGGCACCCTAGTATGAAAACCCCGTTTTTGCACACTTTACGTAACATTCTTGCATTCTTCAGGCTTGCTTTCTTCAGAAATCTCGTTTGATGTATTTCATGCTTAAGTTGTTAAATAAATCTCATGCATACATATTCTTAACTGCACTGTCATTTGTGCTGCACAATCTGAGCTTCTTCATATATTGAGCTATGTGTAGACATATTCATTAAAGACATGCTGAATTCATTTCTTATTTACATGCATTAATGTTTGACATTTGATTATGCACATAGAGAAGGCCAGAAACTCATAGACTAGTGCATATATGTGAATTGCATATGTCAATTGTCTGCTTACACATCCGGTTGACATATAGTTATTGAAAATCTGATGCATTTAGGACTGTGTTGGTACTGCATTGCCATGCATGACCACTATAGTATATCAAATGGTAAGCTACTAAAGGGTAGATGAAATCTGTCTGGAGGTTCTTACTATGTGTGAGGTGATCATGTAGACCAAGTCCTATGCCTGGTACCATGGGTCATATTGCATATAAAACATAGTTCATGATTTCCCTTGCATAAAGGTCCATGCACATGTGGTATATAGAATTTTGTTTCATAATGCATATAGTCAGGGGGAGTCTGTTTAGTCAGTGCATGTCAATCAATTTTAAAATTCGAAAAGGAAGTGAATCACTGCATATAGACAAGGGGAGCTTTTTAATTCATTAGTCCGTCACTGTCTGAATTCCTTCTGTCAACACACCTTCAACTCATCTGGCTGTATCTGGGTGTCAGTGATTCCTATCATCAAATGATTTCTGTTGACTGCTTCTGAATTATCCATCATTTGAATTCATACCTTTCTTGAATCTGAAATTTCTATCTGCTACTCCTCAATGTAGTTTCTTTTGGCAAGCTCACCCTTGACATTCTTTACTTAACTGTTAGGCTAGTTTGACTGAAATTCAATATCTGCTATTGGCTTCTAAACCTCTGTTCAATCTCAACCTCATTGTTCCTGCTGCATAACATGAAATGTCTATCAGTTTACTGATCTTCAACTAAGCTTCTTGAAAATCTGCTTGATTCACTTTGATAAAATCGGTAACAAGCATGAATTTTGAAATTATCACTTTCTATGCATGCTTGTTTACATTTCTGATGGTTGCTGCTGCTCAGATAATGACTGAACTGAGATTTGAAGAAAACTTCAGCCTGTGAACTGCTTCATAAATTTGAAATCATCTTTAATGTGGAACCTTCCATTATATAGGTTTAAGAATATTTGTTGATATGCATTGGTTTAAGTCTAATGTACTCTTAAGTTTGAACTTAATGGACTTGAAAATATCTGATTCAATCCTTTTAATAAGCCTTAATTGGTTGTCTCATATACGTTCATGTAAGACTTTCTGAAATCTGAAAAGTTGAAATCTTGATTGAAATACACAGGGTAAGTATTATTTTTGAACATTTAGTCTATCTGAATTTATCTTAAAGAAAATTATGTACAGAGCAATGACATTGGTTACTGAGAAACATGTCCAAAGGATTGTGTATCATGAAGTACCACAGTTAACTCTGTTTAAAAATCTTTAAAAATAATGTGAAAAGATTGTAGAGCAATGGCATGGTTGTATTGAATAACTGGGGATTCTGACCTCTAACCAAGGTGTCTTCTCATGTAAAAGATGCTTCTAATGCTACCTCTATTCTCTAAGTAGAGAAGCAATACTATTATCACACTGAGTAACTGGGTCATTTCACCTAAGACGTGTTGTGCCTCATGTAAAATGGTGTTGATTAAACCAAAATTGCTCATTGAAAAACAAACTGATGCTCTATAAGATAAATCTAAAAAATATATGCATCAGAAAATTCTATAAGAACAGTCAAATTCATATATAAACATGAATGTTTAATCTTAATACTACCTTGTGTTACTCTCAAAGGAGTCATGGAAATTAAACTGATTAAGATGGAAGACGGTTGAACTAGAATTTTATATGAGCAAGTGATTTTTTTATTAAAGAATTGTCTCAGATATGAGTATTGCATCTTATTACAAGAACTCAGATTACATCATTCTTAAACCATACTTTTCAATCAAAGTCAATTCATAAGCCCTTACAATGGAAGACTCTGAAATCTAGATATTGATTTATGAAGGTGGCATTGTTCTGAAAATTCTTCATCTCAGATTCTTTGAATATTCACTGATACATCTGTTCAAATCACTGCTCTCTGTCCATACCAACTCTTGATCACTTACTCAATTGTTTCTGAAAAATCTATGTTTTGACTGATCTCTACACAGTAGCTTTCTCAAAGGGAAGAACAAATTCTTGTCTAGCCTATATTCATTGTTTTTCAAAGAGGGAGAATTACTTGTCATTTCATCTGTTATGTCCAAGCGGGAGAATGTGCTTTCCTTAGACTGACTTTATTCCTTTTCAAAGGGGGAGGATAGCTTGTGGCCTTATCTGATTCAATCAGGGTGTAGATTACGGTAGATTGATCTTTGTCCCATCTGCATCTCGTAAGCATAAGGTTCTACATGACATGCATTCATCTTTCAAAGGGGGAGAATGAGTTCCATTTCTGCTATCTTCATTGGTTTCATTCCATCTGTGCATTCTGACCATTCTTTTTGATGAAGTCAAAGGGGGAGAATGAGTTGAGTCTTATGAAGGTCATAGGCTGAGAATGTTTCGGTTGTCACTTGGATAGAATGAATTGATGGATCGGCTGGTTTTCATGACTCATATGACTCATAGTGTTGCCATCATCAAAAAGGGGGAGATTGTTGGATATTGTGTTTATATGATGACAAACACTATGACTCATATGTATCATGTCATATGTGTTTATATGATTCCATATGTGCTTATTGCATACAACGTGTGTTTTGTTACATACAATGTTTGTTATGTGCATACAATGCTCATATTGTTATATAGATGAATTACATGGAATGAATTGCTACACATGTGCATGTTTGTGGATGTCTCTGTACAAGCTTTGCAAAAAGTCTGGTACAACCGTTCATATGAGTCAATGCATCACAGGTCAACCATAAGTCAAAGTAAAGTCTATATAGTGTACATAAAGTCAACGCATCTGCATAAATTCTGTGCACATGATAGTTTACTGAATAACCTGTGTGCATGACATTTTGTCGAACAGGTGGTGTGCAAGATCGTCATATTGCACTATGCTTATATAGAGTCAACGCCGGTTGCATCATGCATAACTAGGGTCGGTGCTAGTTGAGGTTTCACACAGCTAAGGTCGATGTTAGTTGATGTTGTTTAAGTGCATGAGTTAGTGCATCAAATGTAGAGTCGATGCTAGCATCACACATATTGCATTCAGGGTCGGTGCTAGTTGCACCTTATGCATACATAGTCGGTGCTAGTCACTATTGACTGAATATTCAGGTTGGTGCACTTGTAAACATTTTGCATATAAGGTCAGTGCACGTTCCAATTTTTACTGGACCTGAGTCAATGCATATCTATCTTAGCCTTACTAAGACCGGTGCACGATTGCATTGAGCATATAGTCGGTGTAGGTTTGCATTTTACATGTAGTCGGTGCAGGTTTTGTTTTGAGCATATAGAGTCGGTGCAGGTTTTGGGCATGTAGAGTCGGTGCAGGTTTCGCTGTGACCACATAAGGTCTGTGCACATTTTTGCCTTATGAATATTGGAGGCCGGTGCAAGTATTGATATACGCATGCAAGGATCGGTGCAATGTCTACTTCATACACTTAAGGTCTGTGCATGTTTTCATATATGCGTAATAAGGTCAGTGCATACCTGTATCCTGCCCAACAAAAGTTAGTGCATTGTTAGCTTTACAAGTGTAGATGGTCAGTGCAATTTCTGCTCTATATCATAACACGTAGTGCCTCACGCACAATTAAGGTCGGTGCATGTGTATTACAGGTCTACGCTAGTTGCATGATATAGTATGTGCTAGTTCTTCTTGCATCTGTGCCTGTACATTTAGACGTATGAGCTGTCTAAGTCCTATAACACGTGACTGATACTTTGTTCATTATAATGATAGGTAAGACTTTTGATCAAGCACCTGACGCGTGTCCCAACTACCTGCGAACACCAAGTCATGAGCAACTAAAGTACCAGGATAAAAGTGCACGTGATCCAAGAAGGAAAGCAGCCTAGAGCATCTGACACGTGGAAAGTGAACCCTCTCCATCTGACACGTGGTATTCCAATTATTGGCAGGAACATTCCCTCCACATTACCAGGTGATTCCTTTTGGAGATCGTTGGGATCCTAGCACGTGGAACCATCTGACGGAGGGAGCATCATCGTCTCCATCAAATTACCTCCGGCGCCCCTGTTATCTGTATAAAAGCACCTATAGAGAAGAACAAGAATAACAACGAGGTGAAGGCAAAAGAATTAAAGAAATGTGAGCAATAGAGAGCTAGCAGAAGATAAAGAAAGAGAAAAAGAAAGAGAGGGAGATAGAATTGAAGGAAGTAAGAAAAAGAGATCAGAAAGAAAAAGTAGACTGAGAAGAATTAGAGAAAGTTTTGAGAGTAGAGATCGTAAAAGAGTGCTACAGTAAGATCAAAGGAGAAAGAAGATCTGTAGCTTTTGGATCAAATCCAAGCTACATTGCTCCAAGAGCGAGCTATATTTTCCTAGCTTTATTTCTAGTTTTCTGTTGCTGAATTTTATCATACTTGTTTTCCATTTTACATACCTTTTCATAAGCTGTGAATCAGCGGTGGCATAAGCTGTAAGGCCCAGCAGTTTGAAGCTATAAATCAGTGGTGGCATAAGTTGTAAGGACCAACGGTTCGAAGTTGTGAATCAACAGTGGCTAAGCTGTATTGCCCAGCGGAGCAAGCTGTAAGTCAACGGTTGTAGGCATGCTGTAAGGCCCAGCAGTTTAAGCTGTGTATCAGCAGAATCCACACTCTGGTTGGAGTGTGAGGTAGATGTAGGTCTAGAGGATCGAACCACCTAAAAATCTTCTCTCTACTATGGTTTGATTGCTTATCTATCTTTCGTTAGATGAATATCTAGGTACGCTCCGATCGATAGTTTTACCTGAGTGCCTCTAGAACTCATAAGTGTGCTTAGTCTACTTCTGCGAACGGCTGAGAAGCTCCTGTATAGTTCACTACATAGACCCACGATCTGTTCGTTAGTGTGCCTCAACATATTTGATGTTGTGCCTCACGTTCAGTTAAAGTCAATCAGTTTTAATTCCGCATAGTTTACTAATTGTAGCTTAAACTTTAAAAATTTGGCAGAATTTTTTTTAAGGGGATTCATTCACCTCCCCTCTAAATCCGTGTGTGTACCATTGCACATAGTCCTCACCGACTAACAAGGATCAACAGGCTCCGGGTAGAAGTGCGCCTGTCGTTGTGTAAAGGGAGTTGTCATGACAGTGGCATGTAAGCCTGGCTGCACTCTTGGCGGAGAGGGTTGCACCTGAAGTGCCGAAGGTTGCACTGTCGGCTATTGTGGGAAGGGCTGGCATGGAGCTTTCCCGTGACTTACTTGGTGGGAAACAGCAGGTATCACCACCTCCGCAGAATTGGAAATCTCCTTTGCTGGTTCAGCATGCTTGGAGACAGGAGTTTGTTCATTCCTCTCATTCAGCTACCTTTTAAAAGATACAATATCTTGCTGGTATCTTTGATGCGGGACGGACACGGGAGACCAACTCTATATGATGCGGACCTCGAACTCTAGATGGAGATGCGACCAGCAACACACAAATTGGAGAGACTTCAGCCCGACACTATGAGTTCCTATGGGCTATACATCGCTAACAGAAATGCAAGCTCACTCATCGTCCCAAGCGAGGGAAACGCGGATCGTGCACGGTTGAGGAACCGGCAGAGTTCAAGGGTAGTCGACTCACTTCCAGACTCGGATCGAGCCACGGGACGGGTCACTCTCACACTCACAGCAGTGACATGGACTCACGGGCTAGTTCCTATCGCACTCGGCAGCGGCCTACGATCATATACTAAACTAGCAAATGAATGCCAAGAAGTTACGATCGTTACCTCCACGCTCCCAGCATGGGGAAGACAACCCCGGCCAATCTCGGACTCCCGATTAACAAATTTTTACAGTGGTACAAAAATTTGACCCACTCCACGTAGGGAGGTAATAGGTCACATGTGGGGCCCAAGAGTCACGATAATCGGGTTGACGGGCAGCATCTTGATGTCGTCCATCGGTGCCGAACTCCGCATTTTCGTGCTGTCCGGACGGCGTGATCTACGAGTCCGTGGGGCCCACGGACCGTTCCAACCTCCGGCTCAGGTGGGGTGGGGCCCGCTGTGATGGGGACCCCTGGTGGCGCGCCTCCCTGGACGGCGGTCGGTCGGAAACACCGGTCGGAGGCTGATCAACTCCGATCTCCAAGCGGGGAAGTTACTGCCCACGGATTTTTGCTTCTATTTTTCAGCGCGCGGTCCGGCGAGATAGGCCGCTGAGATCAATCCCGATGTCGGATCGAGGCTCAGGAGGTACCATTGGAAATCTCTTTCGAAGTACTTCGACCTAGAGCCTAAGGGATCAACTGGATCTGCACGGATCTGGCGTTAAACTATTTTTGAAATCTCTGTTGGATTGTGCTCGAAATCTTAGAACAGCAGGGTAGTTTCCTGAGAATGGCCGTTGACCGTGGGGTAAACCTCCGAATCAGATCATGGGCTCGTCATAAAAGTTGTAAAGTTGAAAGAGAGGAAAACGGAAATATTTTTTGGGAAGGGTTTTGTTGAGGTTTGAATTGGGAAAGGTATTTTAGACTGGCGGGTGGTCGGATCTGGACTGAGGCAGACAGAACTATAGATGGGTCTGAAAGTGAATTTTAGAAAATAGATGGAGGCCGGTGGAAATTCCATAAAAAATTGGGGATGGCGAGGAAGGTGGATAGAACTTCCAGTAAATTTGGCAGCTCTTGTAAAAATCAATAAGTGACCCAAAGATTGGAAACTCAGGGCAGGTGGAAATCAATACAAAAAATAGACACATCTGGAAGGAGAAGTTGGACGAAAATGGAAAATTATCAAACAAGCTCTGGAGGCCAAACCGATTTTTCTGAGAGGTGGTGGGAACATCTGGAACACCCCCTGAAAATTGCAGCTCAAGAGGAGCTCGTGGTTCAGAGCAGAAAATCATGGAAGGGAACTCTATCTTGGGTGAACAGAACACCGGTGACGATGGTGGCGGTGCGATGGCGGCATGTGGCGGCGGCGACGATCACCGGAACTGATAGGGGAGGCTTCACACCTCCAGAATACAGCCTTTTCAGCTACAAGAAGAAGAGAGGGGAGAGAGAGAAGGGGGCGGCCCTTGCTAGCTCCAAAGAAATTCTTCCAATTGTATGCATTAATTCTTCATAAACAATGTTATTAGAACCGGACCGGTGCCTGAACCGGACAATGAGCTGTTCGGTTCGAACCGGTTTGACCGTTGGTTCGAACCGCTTTGAACCGTGATGTCATTATAATATTGATATATGGTCCGACCCGATTCTATAACCCAATACAATAAGAAATAACTCAAATAAGATATAATGATCAAAATAAATAAACATACATTTATATAGAGAATAACTTGTAACTACTTGTTGGAAATAGAGCCTTTATGTTGATTCAAATATCTTCATTTATATGTTGGAAATAGAGTCTTTATGTTTAGTCCCATATTGGAAGTTAGAAAGACTTACTTGACTTTATATGTTGGAGAGCTCACCCTTGGGTCAGGACCCAAGGGGCATATGATGTGGGCTTGAGTTGTGTGTCGAATTAAATGGTTTCATCGAATATATGTAAATAATATATTTATTTATTTGTGCCGTGCCGCGCCGGGCCGGGCCGGGTTGAGTTGAGGTGACGGGGGCGGGTACCGAACCATTTATTAATTTTTTTTTTTTGCGGGGGAATAGGGTCAAACCGGCCCGAATCGGTTCAACGGTCGAACCACGGTTCGGGTGATTCGGACGGTTTAATCGGACCGGTTCACGGTCGAACCGGTCCGACCGGCCGGTCCGGTCCGGTTCTGATAACACTGTTCATAAATGGGAAATACAAGGCATTTATATGAATTGCCAAAAGACTCAAACTACCCCTAGATCTAGGGTTTGGGGGAATAAAAAAAAGGAGTAGAACTAACTAGTTCTACACACATTTTACAAAAATAAAATTGGGTGATAGTGAGAGGGGGGCGCCCCCTTGACTATGGGGTTAAGGTTGGTGGCCAACCTTGACATTTAAGTCCATTTGTCCCCACTTGGCCCACTCTTCTAGAAGCCCACAATTGACATGTTGACTGACCCCACATGGGCCCTGGGGATGAGGTGGATCAATGGGAGTAGGGGTGGGGGGCCCGTGAGACCCGGGTGGTCCCATTTTACATATAAACCCTTATTACAATCCAAATACAAACCGAATAAAACTAAATAACACACATGACACACAAATAAAGTCCAAATAAATGTGATAAAGATCGAGACTCAAGGGGGAGTCTCCAGACTGTCTCCGAGCCAGATGGACGCCGACGTGGCTCGGGTGGTGCTCCGCGTACGGTACCGGTGGCTCGGCGTATCGTGCTTCTCGATCGCTCGGGTGTCCGCACCAATCTTCTAAACATCATTAGAATGGTTGGGTCCAGAGCCGCAGCCATAGGCATCTCCTCTATCATTTGATTAGATGTCCCTTCAGCTGGGATCATTAGCAGCACATCTTCTTTTCCCCAAGAATGAATCAATAGAGGACATGGAGAGGCAGACCTATTTAGATCCCAGGGGGTTCGAAAGAAGGTTCGACATAGCAGAGATTTGAATTCATTTGGACAGCATCTCCCATTATTTCGGATCATGCCCAAGAAATATAGGACATCCATCCACGGAGGGCCGAGATGGGAGCCAAAGAGAGAGAGACGGGCATAGCCCGAGATCCAAAAGGATCGAAATATGGCGGGACAGTGTTCATTTATCATGGCGTTTATTGATATTCCCTTAAAGGAATAGTAGGAGAACATGTAGTGGCAGAACTCCATGGGCCAGTAGGGTTAAAAAAGAAACATCATACTTGATGGAATGTAGGGATAAACCCCATTAATTTAGCTCTCACGTATTTGAGTGAAAGACTATTATTCCTCCCCGAGATAGTATGGGTTCTAAATAGAGGATGGCAAGGCTTGGAGGGCTGGGACAGATGGTCGGATGCCTTAGTTGTTATGAGAGGGTCACATGATTTAAGGTATATGGTCATCGGTATTGAATGGGAGGATCGGCCTGGGTGGCCTCGGCGGCCTCGACGTGCCTGATAATCGGCACATGGGTAGTATGATGGGCTCTCGGTGCGGCCAGGGGCGATCGGTGCACCTGGGACTCGACATGTGAGGCACTGGTCGGCGCAACTGGTGGTCGGCGCAGAGGCAAACCGGCACGGGTGGTTATCAGCGTGCCGACCACTCGGTGCAGAACCAGCGCCGAGAGAGCACCGCACCGGGATATTAATTGGGGCGCCGATAGGGGAGATTTGAGGATCTGGGGGTCTTGAGGCTCTGGATTTTGCGGGTTTTAAGAATGTTAGAGGTTGCTGAAGATTGGTTTTAGGCATATCATTCCGGGGAAGGATTTCACATAGGAGTATCACTAGGAGCCAGCTATTTACTGAATCGCGTGATCTATGATTTGATTATATCCCTCACTATTTTGAGAGTGAGAGGCCATGAGATGGATTGTCTCAGGCTCTCACCGCGACTGTGAGGTTAGTAAAACAGCAACGAGGCAATAGAAACGATTCCACACAATCTGAGAGGTGTGTATGCACAACAGAATCAAAATATGCACATAAGAGCTATCGAATATAACAGTTCCCAAGAAGACAGAGAGGGAGAAAGCATCAGAAACGAGAAGCATTTCATTATGTTTCATGGAATCAAATGTAAACTACACATTCCGATTACATCCATTTAGCGGAGCTTATGCTTCAAAGCTCATTCTCATATCATCACAACACACTGAACAAAGGTTACAGAAAAGGAAACGGTAGAACTGAATAGAACAGAGAAAGGGAGAGAGAGGAATATAGCCCCGAGGGGCATCTGACCAGCGGACTCCCACCTGAAGCAGGACAGTGGAGGTGATCCCTCTGTAACTATTGTCTCAATCACTTCTGCCTTCTGGCTCGACTAGCTCCCTCTCTCTCAGCACCCTAGATGCTCTCAATCACTCAGTCGGCCGTCGGATAGAATAGGATGGAACCCCCTTTTTTCTTCCTCTCCTATCTTTTCTCTCAGCCGGCCATAGGACAGAAAGACTCGAGGGCTGTCTTCGAACCACTCAGTGCCCTTTTATAATAGGGCTCCTTCTTTTCCATTCGGCGCATGCTGCTCTTGGCGCGAGGGTTAACCAGGGTGCCTTTTCCATATCGGCACCAAGGTCAGTCGGCGCGCCTCAACGCAGGCAATTCCCAGCGTGCAGCCCCTTTCGGCCCAAGAACCACTCGACGCCCCTCTGGTGTACACATGGGCTTTGGCCCATTCTCACTCGGCTTTCGATTTCACATTTTGAATGAGATTTTGCTAATATTCATTACCTATTACTAGGCAATTATATCCATTCTTGTAGTTATCTAGTGTTTTGTATTTGTGTTTAGTAGCAGGTGACATGGATCCAGTCTTCATTAACATCAGGATATTCAGAAGATCTTTTTCAGTAGGCAGATGATTACCCGGAGCATGACATAGTTTAATCAGCTTGACCATTTAAAATGACAGTCGTGCTGGGCAGTAGCTTGACTGGAGGGGCTTCAACCAGACAGAGTGTCGAAGGTGATGGATCCTTTATCTATCCTGGTTTACATAACTTCCTGGGATGACATCGGGGCCACATCCTTGATTGCTCTTCAAGGCTCTGGATGCTTGGTTGAAGGTTCTCTTTGACATCTTCTGCTTGTGTAATTTTTTTAGGTGTCAACAACGCCCAGTACACGATTCCCACAATCGCTTGCGCACTCGCACGCATGGAACCCCGTCTATCCACGTGCCGCCTGATCTCTCGAGCCCTGTGCCGCATCCTAGCGACGCTTCCCCAGTCAACCCTTGGTTCCATAGGTGATTGTCTAGAAATCAACTCGCACGCCCGCTTCCTATCTAGCTAACCTACACCTTGATATTTCCGTGCCATTCGACCCTTTTCCACTTTCCGTAAAAGGAGAGTGCCTGATACCGCCGTGAGAGGAATGCAACCGTAAAGGAGGATACCCGAGATACATCAAACTCCCGTATTATCCTTCCTTGCTGTATTCCTACCTTTACCCCGGTCATCGGCATAAAAACCCCCGCAATAAAGAGGATGGCATGTCTGGTGGGATGTCTCTCGCCTTCCTTCTATTTGCTGAAGAAAAGCCTATGCCAGCCCTGAAGCCCTGGTGCCCTTTTTCCTATCTTTGCAGGAGAGGCAGAGGGGGGCGTACTTGCGCACATTTCCCAGCAGCTTCCAGTCCGCGCTCCGACAACGGGACCGCGCTCGATGACCATCAGCGACCGTCACCTCCCCAGTCACCAGTGTTCCAGTGTCTCAGCGACCATGGCGGCCGTCACTTATGTCCCCATTGTCATTGCCACCCATGAGCGGATGGGCTATTTGGCGACACCGATTGCTTTCGGTAGCTTCGCCCCTGTTATTGGATCGCCCTACTTCTTGGGCGTGATCCCTATGGCTGCTCCGCAGCCGATTCCAGTCTTTCTGCCGGCTCTTGTGGCCAATATGCCATGCACATTTCCAGCATTGGTGGCCCATCCGAACACCAGGCTCAAGACCTCCACCGCCGGCCCCCCTAGGGGTCCCCAGCCGTCTCCAACCCGGACGAGCGTCAACTCTCGGGCCCAGCTCTGACCGACCTCCAGCACGGGCCCCACACCGCAGACTTCGGCCACTACCCCGGCACTCTGCTCGGGACTTCAGCCCCAAGCACCAGCAAAGTCGGCACCCGATGCGGGCTCCCAGCCTCTGGTTCGCGGCTCCCCAGTATCTTACTTAGGCACCTGGTTCCGAGCCTCAGCCGAACTTGCCCTCCCCGTGGGTCTTCCACCCAAGGGACAAGGCTCCTCAACATCTTCCTCGGGCCTCCAACCCCGAGCCTCAGTCAAGACGACATCCGATACAGGCTCTCTGCCCCGGATTCCCGGCCCCTTAGCACTTCGCTCGGGTCTCAGACCCCGAGCCCCGGCCAAGCCTATTCCCGATACGAATCTCTGATCCCAAGTTCAAGGCTCTCCAGCATGTTAATCGGGCCTTCCGACCCGAGCCCAGAACAAGCCGGCACTCAACACAGGTTCTCAACCCCGAGTTCAAGGCTCCCTAGAGCTCGGCACGGGCATACAACATCGGGCCTTGCCAAGGCCAGCACCCAACGCGGGCTTTCTGCACCGGGTCCCTAGCCTCTCAGCCCCACTGCGGGGTCTTTCCCCCTACAATCCAGCAACACCAACTCCCAGCACAAGTCTTCCCCTTTGGGATACGGCAACCTCAGCGCCCACCATGGGCCCTTCACCTCATGCTTCGGCTATGCCGACACTCGACACAGGCTTACGACCTCGGGTTGTCGGCACTTCGGTATCTTCCACAACATTGGTTCTCAGTGCGAGAGCCCCGTCGCGGGCATCGATGACACCTCTGTTGGCGCGAGCGAGAGCTTATTCCCGAGTCACTCAGCCATTCACTCTAGGTACGGGCTCCGCATCTCAATGGTCGATCCCGGCACTTCTGCCTGGCAGTCCCATGCTGCCAGTCACCGTAGATTGGGTCTTATCGGTCTATCACCTCGGTGCGGGGTCTTCCTCGGCTTCCCAGAAGAAGCGTCGCCACGGCCGTAAAGGCAGGCGCCCCGCAGCTACAACCAGCAACTCAGGCAAGACTATCCTTGTCGGTGACTTGCGGATTCGCCTCAATGGGGGTGAACCAATCACACCCCAGGAATAGACCGTTCCCACGATCCCTACGTCCAACCGTTTTGACCTCCTGCGGTAAACGCGAGAGGATAAGGTGAAGCTCAGAAGAGCATGCGCCCCGGTTGCAGCCCGGGGGCAGCTGCGCCAGCCCGATACATAGACTCCCAGGTCTTGTCGACATAACAATGACATGGGAGACCAGCGACCTGACTTGAGAAGAATCTAGGTCACCTCGGAAGAAGCTCAAGCCGTTCGGAGGGCGCGTATTAGAAACCCCCTGCGAGCGCTCAGACGTGGCATCAGGCAGGATGCGACTGATCCCACAACAGCGCCATCTGACAACGCCCAGTCATCCAATGTCCCCCGCTCGGGCACGCAGGGGCAAGGAAGGCCCGTTCTCGTACCCGCCAGCAACCCATCTCGAGTACTCCTCAGGCCGGCGCCGGGAGGGAGGCTCCTCTACAACGCACCTCGATCTTTGACAGATTGGGGGCACTCGTCCGCCCTGAGGAACACCCTTGGAGGAAGCGGACGGCCCGGTTCATCAACTACGCGGTTCGGGTGTTCGCGTGCTATACCACTGGACACCAGCTCGACACCCAATCGGATGACCTGAACTAGCCCCTGTCCCATTTCAGGAGGCCGTGGCATCAGGCCCAACAGCCTGCCCCAACAAGTCACATTGGCACTTTTGCTAGACTGCAGGTGTCACGTCCCGAGATTATGCAGTGGAAATAATTGAGAATGTGAATAGTCGGCTAGTACATCTCGAGCAAGTAATATAATCAAAACTCAAGACAATCACATAAGAGTAATTGCACAATGTAATTTACTAAAACCTTCAACTTTATTACTTCATAAAATAATTCCCAAAGTACATAAGATCTTTCGACTCTCTTTACTAGACTCAAGAAAAATGAAAACTTCATCATGACTCGACTAGACATTTAATAACTAAGGCTTCTCTCGAGTCGTTATCCTTTATTCGCTTTCGGATCCATCACTTGAGTAATCTGAATCCGTCCCACAAGAATTTCATGAAAAAGATTGAAAAGTAGAGTAATGAGCACACTTACTCAGTAGGTATCTTCGTATCAACATGATTGACAAATTTAAATGATTAGCATTTTAGCTCTAGAGAATAAGATAAATCATGCAGATACGATAAAACATGCGAATAAAGTCAAAGTAACAAGATATGATCAAGTTTAAGACATGAGAATATGATTAACAAGAATGTCAATTTGGCCTTTCCATGAACAAGAATGTAACAAGAATGTACTTTTCATAACCATGAAGGCTATGCACTAGAAAGTCATGGAAGAAAGTACTTTTTACTTTATAGCAAGTACTTCGTGAATTTACGTAGATCCCGTGGATATTTCACTTATTTATAGATAAAGTACTCCCAGCGCAATGCGACGCCTATAGCATCATCCCCCATGGTTTACAGTATGTTTCCAACAATCAACCGAGGGGACTAGCATAGAGCCATTGAACACAATCAGTGGTCGAACTGCATCTTCAAATATAAATCAAGCTACTTCTACATTTATAACAATAATGTGGCCAATAATGTACAAGTTTAATAATAATTCCATGATAGAGTAATCAAGGTATAGAATGCTTCAATTAATAACAAGAAATTTCAAGGATGACTTAAATGGACATCATGCTACGGAAGAAATTCGACAGCACAACGGTACTTTCTTTATCTTTCATATTTTTAACCATGACTTATTAACATAGGTTCATAGTCCAGATAATTCCAAGACTATCCATGAACTCAAGAAAACTAACCTCAAAGGGTCAAACCTTGTGTTAGACTCAATCAGGAACCAAGCGGTCGAGTGCAGGACCGTTTGATATAGAAAGCGGTCATATGCTGGACCGTTTAGAAATTCAAGCGGTCTAGTCTTGGACCATTTCATGAGACAAAGTTGTCATTTTTTTTTTAAACAGAACCTCTGGAGCCTTGCAGTCTAATGTAGGGCCGTTTAGGATCCGTTAGCGGTCAAGTATAGGGCCGCTAGCAGACTCTGGCGGTCAATCAGAAGGCCGCGAGGTTCCAGAATGTATAAAACACCGGTAAAAGTGGTTTCTAGACATTGGGTTTTAATGGTACAACCAGCTCGACGTCCTAGTGGGAATCCCAGGCTCGCGGAGTCTTACGGAGGCCTTGAAACAAGATTTCCTAGTCCGTTGGAAGGAATATCCAATGGAGAGGTTATCAAGTCCAAGATTATGTACTTAATGTGCAAAAGTGTAACTAATGACAACGTACCAGGATATGTGCCATGTACTTAAGAAAATGACTCTTAGAAGAGAGAGAATCGTGATAAAATAGTGAACGAGTTAAATCATGAATCCTCTATTTAAAACATGTATTTAATTACAAGAGTATATTACTTTGGTCATAAATTAACATAAGTCAAAATAACACCAATGTGCATAAAACATGGAATCTATTATGATAAATAATATAATTAACTAAGTATATGAAACCAGTACCTAAATCAGAATTAAAACTGAGTTAACAAGGCTTATCATACATTTATTAAGTCTAATTCTGTAATATGTTGAGTTAATAATATTACAGAAAACCATAAATCTCAAACGGTCTAATGGGTGACCGTTTCACGATAGCTAGCGGTCTGTCGGGCGACCGCTAGAGTTCCTGGCGGTCTATAGGAAGACCGTTTCCTGCTGTATTAATCCGAGTTCAAATGATAATAAAACAAAATGCTAAACTAAGATATATCATGCATGGAAATCAACATATATAAACTTCCATAATCATGATAGAACGAATATAGGCCAATAATATGCATAGGTTCATGTAATTAACAAGAAAAATTCCTTTTAACTTCATTAAGGCTAGTTCATGCATGAGGAGTATACTAGATGCATAGTCCTAATGAAAACATCAAATTCTCAAAGTACAATGCATGAAATTGAATGAAATCAGAGGGTTTTTATTCCTAACTTTGAGTTTGAGCCATTCATGTGATAACCTACCTCTGTCCTGGGCTTTAGATTTCGAATTTTGGGCTAGAAGTTAACCCTAGTTCTGCACGTTCCTATGCTAAATCAGCAACTTCACGCCCTTGTATCTCTTGATTCCCTTGACCTATGGACGTGAAATTTTGAGGGTAGATAGAAGATATGAAGGGTAACAGAAAGTTCTAAAGACACTTTTGCTAAGTACCTCGTTTAGGGCTTCGAATTCCTTGATCAATCTGGGTCAGATGCACTAATTCCTGAGTTATTGGTGTAGAATTAGCAACTTTGGAAGTCACTAACTCCTTGTAGACTTGATCTCCTAGAATGAAATTCGGAGGGTAATTAGTTCTAACTATAATAAACAAATTCTTAGAAGAAACTTACTTTAATTCTTCCTCCTTACCTTAGTTCCACTCGTGCCAAAAGTAAGGGTCGCACACGTCAAATCTGGGACCTATTTATAAGATTTGCTAGGGTTTGAGGATTAGAACGAACTTAGAGTCCCAATTAGGCTTTCAATTCGATCTATTAATCTTCTAGACTTATCTAATTAGTAGATAGAATTAATCCTAGGTGATTTGGATGCTAAAAATCCAATCTTTTTACGTTTTCTCATACTCACGAAACTGACAGAGCTTAGCGGTCTAGCTCTAGACCGTTTGCCAACACTATGCAATCTCGCGATAGACCATTTTCTCCCATGAGAGCCAAATTTGAAGCTAGTGTAAACTCTTTCGATATTATCCTATGTATTATCCATTCACTTATCTTACAAAGGAGTAATTATCCCCTTAATTCCGTGATTATACCTATTTGAAGGTTCTAGAATATGGGCTAAGGTCCAAAACAATCTTTTTGGACCAATTTGGGTTTATTATATGGGCCTAATCCTTTTGTATTAGTGTAGGGCCTAAATAATTGGATTTAATTACCCATAATTCATTTAAGTAGCCCTTTAAATGCTTAATAATTATTTTTTAACCCTGAAAAACTCCTAAAAAATCCTCGGGCATTACAGCAGGCATCGGAACGTGCAGAAGAAGTCCCAGTCGAGGACCGTGACCCACCTGTCAATGCAGAGCCAATCAACAATGACCCTCCCGCAAACGAGGTTCAAGAGGTGACCCTCGAGACTCTCATGAAGGAGAACCAGCATCTGAAGGCCCTACTGCAAGATCTCCTCCAGGAACGGGACCTTCATCCTCATCAACCTGCTAGGCCTCCGGCCGAAGCAGTGGCACCGCCGGCTGGGCGCGATGGTGCCAACACCTCAGCGGCAGTTGCCCGAACCCCGACAGCAGCTAGGCTCGGCACGCCCCCAGCCGAAGCTCAACCACGAGCCTCCAACACGCCAGTGCCGAAAAGTCTTGTGGCACAGCGCCAGATGATCGAGCGGATTGTAGAGACAAAGCTCGCCCAGTATGGCGAAGGGGTTGCCACTATAGATCTCCACAGTGTGCCTTACCTACTGCACCACCAATTGAAAAGGCTCCCTCCAGAGTATGCCAAGCCCCCAAAGCTACAAAAGTTCGACGGGCAAGGGTCTCCGCATGAACACTTGGCCTACTACGTTACGGCCATGGGTGAACTAGCGTTGGATGAATCATATCTCCTCCGCTACTTCGCTACTTCACTTACGGGAACAGCCTTTCAATGGTATTCTTGCTTGAAGCCCAACTCAGTCATCGATTGGGCAGATGTCCAGAAGAAGTTCCTCGACCGCTTCCAAACGGCCGAGCGAAAGATCTGCCTGGCTAAGCTCTGCTCTCTCCGGCAGAAGAAGGGCGAGAGCACCCTCGACTTCATCAAGAAATGGCGAGACCTCAGCATGAGGTGCGTTAACCCGCCAGTCCAGAAAGATGCCATTACCATATGCCATCGAGGCTTGGCAGCCAAGGTCACCGAAAAGCTTCTCGACACCACTGATAAAGGCTTCGACCAACTCAACTCGACAGTCACTGAAATAGAGATCTTCTTCGCCGATAACCCGAGCTATACTTCCGCGAAGGGTAAACAAACGCGAGAACGCTAGTCCGGTAAGGAGGTGAATATCGTCAAGTTCACCCCCACCTCCAAAGCTAGCAAGAAGGCCAAGCCAATCGGCTTTGACGAGAAGCCAGTAGACAAGCCAGATGCTCCTTCCTTTTTAGAGCATATAAAGACACCATTCTCCTTCAAAAAGGAACATACGAAGATGCTCTTCGACCTCTGCATGGCCCTGAAGATTGTCGAGTTGCCAGAAATCCGCAAGCTGGACGAGGCCTCGATGACTGATGATCCCGGCTATTGCCCATAACATCGCATGCTGGGTCACCCAATTGAAGATTGCTATGTCTTTAATACTCAGGCGCAGAAGCTGATCCGAGACGGCCTCGATAAAATGAAGAGTGGTCTCGTCGATCCTCCGCAACCACATACGTGGTCCAGACCCGCTAAAGTAGCACGTGTGGTCCACTACTCGGCTAGTGTGATCCACATGATGGCCGCGTTCTCCCTCTCTGACATCGAAGCAGGGGAGCCCAGCACCAGTTAGGGCGAGCGTTCGGTCTAGTATCCGGGGTGGAGACCCTGGCATGATCACGTATCCCTCTCCTTCCCCAAGGAGAGAACCCAGCGACTCTTCGATGTCCTTGTCGAGAGGGGGCTAATCATGCCCCGTGATCCGCCGACGGACTACACTCACTGGGACTTCAGTCATTCCCAGTACTACCCTTTCCATGCCAAAATCTACCATACAATCGAGTCCTGTGAGGAAGTTCAATACCTCATCTAGGAACAGATCCGGTGGGAGTAGATCGATGCGGAGGGAAATTCCATGGCACTCATAAGACTTCGACAAGCTGTCGAAGAAACCCTGAGCATCGCCAGGGATGCACCAGAGCGGCCAGATCCCCCTCAAAAAAATGGGCACGGGTTGCCTTACCAGCATACTCCAGAATGGCTCCAGTTTCGGGCCGACCACCGAGAAGAACTCGAGCGATTGTGAAGGAGTAGGGAGCAGGACGCCAATCAAGAGACAGAACCGAGTGACTTCTCGGTCAACGTCATATACGTACCCCCCTGTTTCTCTGACCCCTTAGGGCTCCCAGACAACACCAGCCAACCAGCCGGCCCCTGCCACTTCGGCTGTGCAATGGCGGCCCCGGCGGGAGCTGGAATCTTTCCCTTTCTCCGAAGAAGACACCGCTAGGCTTCTCCGGGTCCTTCTTGGCCAAGAGAATGTTCTGGTGGGCGAGACAATGATGTTCTCCTTACGTCCCCCTTGTTCTCCCCCTGCCCTACCTCCGTCCCCGGCATCCGTGGATAGGAAGGGAAAACAAAAGCAGGGTGAGGGCCCGACCCAGCCGCATCATGCCCTCTCAGCCAGTGAGCCGTCGGGTCCTCCCCGCTCACCCTCTAACATAATCCAGATCGCAAAAAAGACATCTTCGGAGTCTTCAGCGACTTCGACTCATACGACAGGCCCATCACCACAGGGCCCAGTCGATACACAGAGTCAGGGTAACTATCGAGAGTAGCAATATCCCACGACACCTTCCATTGCCACGGGACCTCACTCTCAGCATGATCACAAAGGTAAGACTAAGGAGCAGGACAACAAGCACATCTCCCAGTCCGCTTCTTAGTAAAAGTAGTCGCCATCGTGGGTAAGGCATCAAACCGCACACACGTCTTTAGACGCTGGTCCCAGTATCCCAGCATACCAATGTTGACACCTGTTTTTTACCTTTGAGTTAAGTCATTCTTCCTACCACTATTTGTGATGCCTTGAGTTGTCCATTTATCATTGGGCCATTTTCGGGCATGTCTTTGGGCTTATTTTATGGTTACTTCCTCCCAGGCTAGGTTTGCTCTTGAGTTTGAGCTTAATGGGCCTTCATTTCACTCGATCTTTGGGGTAAATGGGCTTACTTATCCAATTTTTATTTAAGCTTCCATCGCCTAGCCTATACGCAGTCTAGCGATCGACCATGTAGTTGGCTGGGCGGTCTATTTAAAGACCATTTTGTTGAACCAGCATTGACCTTATCCTTGCTAGCGTCGACCTTATCCTTGCTAGCGTCGACCTTATCCTTCGCTAGCGTCGACCTTCATTTTTAGTAAACGGTCTCACGATGGACCGTTACTTAAATGTGACGGTCTATTGAAAGACCGCTTTTTATGGCTGAAGAACTGGTGTCGACCTTACTCTTCACTAGCGTTGACCTCACCTTTTCGGCGTTGACCTTCATTTTATTAAACGGTCTAACGATAGGCCGTTCCATGAGTTGGCGGTCTTTTAAAAGATTGTTTTGACTTGGTCTTTGGATAAATAGGCATATTTATCTTCCTCTATTCATTTTTCACCGACACTTGATAGACGGTCTGGCAATATGCCATTTGACCCGTTGAGCGGTCTTTCGATAGGCTGTTTCTTGATCCAGAGTCCTGCGCCGGACCAGTCGGCCCGTTCCTTGGGGATAAATGAATTATTTATCTTGTTTTCTATTTACCACCGACACTTATAGGCGGTCTGGTATTGGACCGTGTATTGATGTGGGTGGTCTATCGTTCGACCGTTTGGAAGGCCGAGATCCTTGCCTTAATAGATTTTTCTCTCTCCATCCATGGTCGAATTAGCTGCTTCATCCTCGATTTTCTCCATGGATTCTCAACCGAATTAAGTTCTGTTTGATCCTAGAGAAAATTGGTGATATTATCTCCAATTTATCTTAAAGATTCTCGACCTAATTATCGCTGGGAACCCCTCAATTTTGAGCTGACATTCAAGGGTCTATAAATAGCACCCTTGGCCCAAGCTTGCGAGGGGGGGAAGATCCAGCGTTTGTGTCAAAGTGCTGCCGGATTCTTGAGCGGATCTCAGCCAGGGAGAAGGACTCTCTACGTCCATTTGAGCCTTCGGTTCAGGCAGTAGTAGTTTCTTTAGTGTTTTAGTCTAGGTGTTTGGTCATTCGTTCATCATTGCATGCTCACTTCCTTCACCTTTTCTCCACATTTTTTCACTGGCATTTCACATTTCTTCACCTTCCTATTATTTTCCACACCCATAGGGGTTAAAAAAACTCAACCCCAGGTATCCCCTATTCCATTCATGTGTTTAGTGTTGTGACTCCTCTGTGTTGATGATGTTGACATATGCTTTATTTCATTGGCAACACCTTGTTTTGACTGATTGGCAACTGTTTATGTTTTGATGAAATTGTTTTATCAGAATTGTTTTATCAGATTGTCTGTGTGTTCTATGCATTTTCACAAGTCTACACATTGCACACAAACACAAGTCTACAAACGCAGCATGTCTATATATTGCATCGTGGCGTTTGTGCTCTATGTCTATACAATGCATGGCGAGCCCAAAGTCTATACATTGCATTGGCTAAAGTCTGCACAACGTCTGTCTCATTTAGAGTCTAAGGCAATGTCTATACACTGGACTTGAAGTGTGTACATTGAGCGTCTCATTGAGCGTCTCATGAAAGTCTATACAGTGGTTCAGGCTAAGTGTGTACATCGTCCGTCTTAGTTAAAGTCCATACATTGCACTGCATTGGCTAAGTGTGTACATCGTTCGTCATAGTTGAAGTCCATACATTGCACTGCATTGGCTAAGTGTGTACATCGTCCATCTTAGTTGAAGTCCATACACTGCATTGCATTGGCTAAAGTGTGTACGTCGTCCGTCTCACTGGAAGTCTATACATTGGAAGTACATACATTGGACTGTAGCATGCACGAAGCTAAGTCCATACATTGGACTGTAGCATGCATCAGTGAAGTCTGTATAGCGTCATGCATTGTTCTTCATAAGTCCATACATTGGACTGTAGCACGCATCATTGAAGTCTATACATTAGCCTTAGCTTTCCAAAGTCCATACATTGCATGAGCATAGTCATGAAGTCTATACATTGCACTGTGCATCATTCTTCAAGTCCATACACTGCACTGTAGATGCTCGAGGTGAAGTCTGTACATCCTTCATTGAACTTCCAAGTCTATACATCGAGGTGAAGTCTGTACATCCATCAGTGAACTTCCAAGTCTGTACATCCACCTGTTCAACTTCGAAGTCTGTACATTGGAAGTTTTACCTACGTTGCACTCGCAAGTCTGTACATCGGTAGCTTTACCGACGTTGCACTCAAAGTATATACACTGATAGCTTTACCGTCGTTTCCCTTGGCAAGTCTATACATTGGAAGACTATACACTCGACTGCCTTGCCTTGATCAAGTCTGTACAGAGTTTCCTTGTTCAAGTCTGTACATTGCTCAGTTGGCAAGTCTATACATTGGAAGTCTATAGATTCGCTGCCTTGCTTTGTTCAGGTCTGTACAGCCTTTCCTTTGGAAAGTCTATACATCGTGAAGTTTATACATTGGCTATTGAATGATTTCCAAGTCTGTACATTGTGCATCTTTTAGTTGAAGTCTGTACAGCCTTTGCTTCGCCAAAGTCTGTACATTGGTCTACATTGCATTGCATGAAGTCTATACATTCATCTACATTGCATTGCATGAAGTCTATACATTCATCTGCATTGCATTGCATGAAGTCTATACATTGGACGAGCTGAAGCCTGCCTAAGTCCATACACAGGCTGATGTTCTTCAAAGTCTGCACATTGTTTGACGCTTCAGCAAGTATGTACAGCGGTTGCTTTCTTATATGAAGTCTGTACATTGCATTCGAGTTCACAAGTCCATACAGTGAAGTCTATACAATGCATTTAGTTTTACAAGCCTGTATAGGGTTTATACTTAACCTGATAAGTCTATTTCGACTGTCTGACAGGGATTCTTTACAGAGATTGGTGACTTGGCTCGTGATCCAAGGAGGACGAGGTGCTGTGATGGTGACACGTGGAAGTAGCTCATCACAGGATGCTGCCATGTGGATGGAATTGCCTCGGTTCTGGAAAATTCACTGGGTGGGAAATGTGGAAGCCACACACCCTTATCCACCTGCTGCTGGTATATATACAAGTCTTCGTCTTCAGATGAAGGTTGATCGATGAAGTGGGCAAAGTCTATACAGTGAGCGAAAAGCAGCAGAGAGCCACCGATCCACAGAGGAGAAGAAAAGAAAGAAGAAATAAAAATAGAGAAGAAGAGAAAGAGAGAAGAGATGAGTTGAGAGAGTGAGATTGAGAGTGCTTGTTCGAGAGGTTGTAAATCAGTCTCTTGGTTCAGATACCAGAGCTGATATGTTTGCTCATTGAGAGCTATTTCCCTTCTGGGTTTTCTTATTTTCATTTGCTTCTATTTTACTACTTTCGAACTCTTGTTTCTTCAAGCTGTGAGGCAGCATTTGTAGTCGAGGTCTCCACTGGACAGGTGAAGCTGTAATCCTCAGCAGGCGAGACTTGGTCTCGGACGGCAAAGCTGTATTGCCCAGCTGTTGCAGAGGATCTGTTCCTCTGGTCAGCAAGCTATAAAGCCCAGCGAAGCTGTGTATCAGCGGTTGTATGGCAAGCTGTGTTGCCCAGCTATTCAAGCTGTTAGTCAGCGGAATCCACACTCTAGTTGGAGTGTGGGGTGGACGTAGATCTCTGGATTGAGATCGAACCACCTTAAAATTGCTGCCTACTGTGTGTTTGCTTGTGGGTCTTGTGTTTTTCATTGTGCACCTTCGTGAAACTGCTTGTGTTCTACTATGTGGCTACATGTGTCGACCCTTTACATAGTGTTTCTTCATTTGGCTTAACTGTTGTTTGCCTATATTCCGCATGAACCTCTTACTGGTTTTAATTAGACATTAGATCTATTCACCCCCCTCTAGATCCACACTTCGTGGAGATAGATTGCGTTCATCTAACATAACACTTGGGATCAGAGCCATACTCTTCTACAGGGACTCATCGCCCGAAGAGGAAGGCAGAGATGGATGCTCGAGGGATGATAGCTGAAGGACACTCAACTACAAAGCCCCCATTCTTCGATGGATCTAACTACGCATACTGGAAGAATCGTATGCAGGTATTTTTGAGGGCTAAAGATTACGAGATCTGGAAGGTAGTCAGCAAGGGACCTTATGAGCTATCCTCTAATGAGAAGGTCTGGACGAAGGAGGAGATCAGGAGGTCACACTGAATTGGAGTGCCATAAACGCCATTCAGTGCTCTCTGCACCCTACAGAATTCTCCCGCGTATCAGCCTGCAAATCAGCTAAGGAGATGTGGGATGCACTGGAAGTAATTCATGAAGGGACCTCTCAGGTTAGAGAGCAGAAGGCTAATCTCCTTGTGTCAGAATACGAAGCCTTCAAGATGAAGCAGAACGAGACCATCATTGAAATGTATGCTCATTTGACTATTATTACCAATGGTCTCAGAGGTCTCGGGAAACCTCAGACAGAATATGATGCGGTGTGGAAGATACTTCGATCCCTGACTCATGCCTGGCATACTAAAGCTACAGTGATGGAGGAGTCAAGGGACTTGCGAAATACAAGAGCTGATGAACTAATTGGTTCGCTGATGGCATATGAGATTAATATGCCAAAGATGGAAGAAGCTGAGAGGAAGAAGAAGCCGATAGCACTGAAGGCTGGTTCCAGAAAATCCAGCAAATCCAACTCCAATAGTTCATCATCAGATGAGAGACTGAATGAAGAAGATGTAACTCGTTCTCAGATGGCCATGATGACCAGAGAGTTCAGGCGATTTCTCAGGAATGGAGCAGGACGATACAGCCAGAAGAAATACAGTGGCGGCCGAAGGGATAAAAGGTATAAGCATAACCCTGCTAGGAAAACTGAAACTAACACTTGTTATCAATGCAGGAAACCGGGCCATCTGAAAGCTGACTGTCCAGATAATCAGAAATACAAGGACAAGTCAAAGAAAAGGAACACGAAAGGGAAAGCAATGGTGAGTACCTGGAGTGATGAAGATGAAGGTTCCTTCAGTAGCAGTTCAGACAGTGAAGCCGAATCTGAGAAGCCCATTTGCCTTATGGCAACAAGCTCAGAAGACAGAGAAGAGGACTCAGATGAGGTAATCACTAGATTTGAAAATTTCACTATTGCTGATTGGGTAGATGCCTACCATGACATAGCTGATAGAGCTGATGATATTAGAAAAGAGAACATGCATCTAAGAAGAAAGATCAATTCCATGCAAAATGATAAAACTCAAACTGATATAATTGCATGTCTAGAATCTGAGAATAAAAATTTGAAACTCACATGTTCTGAATTAGATGAAATAAGAAATGAGTTAAAAGCCTCTAAAGAAGACAATGAGAGGTTAGATAAAGAAGCTGATGCATGGAAACTGAAAATTCAAAAATATGAAAGTGAGATAAAAATTGTTTCTGAAAAATATGAAGCTGTCCTCAATGTAAATAATGAATTGAAAAAGTCTATTGATGAAATTCAGAAAGACAATGAGGATAAGTTGAGAACCATTGAGAAAATGACCCAAGGATCTGAAAACTTAAATGCTTTATTGGGGTCGAAAGTTAATTTCAGGAGAGAGGGCCTAGGATTTAACTCTAGTGCAACTAAGAGCTTTGGAATGAAAACTATTTCCTTTGTTGCACAAAAGGAGAGAGGACCTCTGATTAACATGAATTCTAATAATTCTATGAACACAAATGTGAATCTGAAACAGCCCACTGCAGAAGAGAAGGGCAAACAGAAAATTGGTGAGCCTAGTAGAATTGGCACTTCCAAACCTAACTCTAGTGCTCAACCCAAGGTTAGGGGTCAGCCTGCTCAGACAAACAAACCCCATGTCAATGCCAAAAAGTCCTCACCACCACCATCACAGAAAAAGACCCAACAAAAACCTGTGAACAGGTCAGCAGGGTCAAGGGTGCAGGGAAGACAAAATGCTTTTAGGGGTCAGCCCAACAAATTTAATCCACCTAGAGTTCAGTCCTACTACCCCACACAGTCAACCTATCCTAATGGGTTTGGGTGGACTAGAACTCAAGGGATGCATACAGGGCATGTTCATCAACCTACACAATTTTACAGACCCTATGTCAGAAATTGGGATAATGGGTATGGTAGTCGGATACCTAGGAATTTCCAATCTTTCAGCCAGCCCAAATATCACTTTGACCAAAACCTTATGAATGCAACCTGGCCGAAGCAGTGGCATAACAACAACAATTTTGTGAATAACTCTATTGGTGCTAATAAGAAGAAAAACAACAAAAATAAGAGAAAGAATAACAGAAGGAAAATTGCAAAATCCACTGAACAAAGTTCTTTTAAACAAATGTGGATTCCGAAAAGTCTGCTTTCTTGCTTTGCTTTTATTTCATCTATTCTGGAGCCCAATCAGTCTTGGGTTCCAAACCTCTCTCCCTAATTGTGTATGCAGGTATGCATGGCTGCCAAGAGTAACTTGTGGTACCTGGACAGTGGCTGCTCCAGGCATATAACAGGAGATAAGGCCAAGTTCTTCATGCTGACTGAGAAACTAGGAGGCCTTGTCACCTTTGGAAGCAACACAAAGGGTAGGATTATTGGATCAGGTAAGGTAGGCAAGTGTTCTACCTGCTGCATTGATGATGTTATGCTGGTTGAAGGGTTAGCTTATAATTTACTTAGTATTAGCCAGTTGTGTGATAAAGGATATAAAGTTTTATTTGATTCTCAATGCTGCAAGGTTTTTGAACCTGATTCTGAAATTGTCAAATTTTCTGGAAAAAGAATAAATAATACATACATGATAGATTTAGATGATATTCAACATTCTAACCTATGCCTTACTGCTAGTAGAGAAGACTTAGCATTTTTATGGCATCGTAGGTTAGGTCATGCTAGTTATACTGTTTTGCATAAACTGAATAAGCATGGCATGGTTAGAGGACTTCCTGAAGTTTCCTTCAAGAAAGAAAATAAAATCTGTGATGCATGCACTCAGTCAAAGATAACTAGAAAGTCATTTAAGTCTAGAATAGAAAATCTATCTTCTAAACCCTATGAGCTGATACACATGGACCTTTTTGGGCCAACCAGATCTGTCAGCTTATCAGGGAGGAAGTATGGGTTTGTCATGGTAGATGACTTTTTTAGATATACTTGGGTTTATTTTTTATCTCATAAGAGTGATGCATTCTCAGAATTTCAGGAGTTCTATGTTAAAATAAATCAGAAAATTGAAAATATCTTGACTGATCATGGAGGTGAGTTTGAAAACTCACAGTTTGATGAATTCTGCAGGTCAAATGGAATTAACCATAAGTACTCCTCACCAAGGACACCTGAGCAGAATGGAGTAGTGGAGAGAAGGAACAGAACCCTAGTGGAGATGGGTCGTACACTCTTGGTTGAAGGTGGTCTACCAAGGAAGTTTTGGGCTGAAGCAGTAAATACTGCCTGTTATGTAATTAACAGAGCCATGGTAAGACCTTCTACCCAACAAACACCATATGAGATCTTAAAGGGTAAGAAACCTTCTATTGCTCATTTCAAGGTTTTTGGATGTAAATGTTTCATTCATATAAATGATAAAAGAGACCTTGATAAATTTGAACCTAAAGGTGAACCAGGAATATTTCTTGGTTATTCTGAAAACACCCGAGCATATAGAGTGTACAATCTGAATTCTAAAACTGTTGAAGAATCTCACACATAGTTTTTGATGAATCCTTATTGAAGACTAATATTGGTCAATGCAGGAATGAAGACAATGGTGATATTTTGAAGGAAGGAGATCCTGCAGACAAATCCGAGGATGAGGAAGGACATGAAGAGCTTAATGAAGAAGAGCCTACAGTTCAGGGGGAGGTAAATCAAACTCATGATAATCCAATTGTTAACATTAGATATCTTAAGGATCATCCTGTAGATAATGTAATTGGAAATTTGCTTGACCCTCCTAGGACTAGAGGCCACTTAAGAATTCAAAATGAATTGAATGCTTTTGCTTTTGTTTCACAAGTAGAACCCAAGTCCATTGACTGTGCTCTCAAAGATGTGCATTGGATTAATGCCATGCATGAGGAGCTCAATCAATTTGACAGGAATAAGGTGTGGCATTTGGTTCCACCTCCTGATCATGAAACAGTCATAGGGACTAAATGGGTGTTCAGAAATAAAACTGATGAATCAGGGAATGTCTTTAAAAATAAAGCCAGACTTGTAGCTCAGGGGTACAATCAGGAATTTGGAATAGACTTTGAAGAGTCTTTTACCCCTGTAGCTAGGTTAGAAGCAATCAGAATATTATTGGCTTATGCATGTTCCCTAGGTATAAATCTTCAGCAGATGGATGTTAAATCTACTTTTCTAAATGGGAAAATTAGTGAGGATGTCTATGTGAGACAGCCTCCTGGGTTTGAATGTTTAGATTTCCCTAATCATGTTTATAAACTCAATAAAGCTCTCTATGGTTTAAAGCAAGCTCCTAGAGCTTGGTATGACAGGTTGAGCAAATTCCTCACCGACAAGAATTTCACAAGAGGTATAGTTGATCAAATATTGTTTACCAAGGTGAGTCATTCAGATATTCTTATCATTCAAATTTATGTGGATGACATTGTGTTTGGGTCAACTAACCCCAAATTGTGTGAGGAATTCTCTCAGATAATGACTGATGAGTTTGAAATGAGCTCAATGGGTGAGCTCAAACTGTTTCTTGGACTGCAGGTTATACAAACAAAGGATGGAACTTTCATCTCTCAGTCCAAGTACATAAAGAATTTATTGAAGAAGTACAAAATGGACAACCTCAAGGAAATAGCTGCTCCAATGGGTACCTCAACCAGTTTGGATGAAGATCCTAAAGGTAAACCAGTGGATCAAAGGCTATATAGAGGTATGATCGGATCCCTTCTATATCTTACAGCATCTAGGCCTGATATTCAATTTTCAGTGTGTTTATGCTCTAGATTTCAGGCTAGTCCTAAAGAAACTCATCTTAAGGCTGTGAAAAGGATTTTTAGGTATTTACTAGGCACCCAACAGCTAGGTCTATGGTATCCTGCTAGGTGTGAGTTAGAACTTCTAGCTACACTGATGCAGACTATGCTGGGTGTCGAGTAGATAGAAAAAGCACTAGTGGCTATTGTCAATTCCTTGGTGGCTGTCTAGTATCTTGGGCATCTAAGAAGCAACACACTGTAGCTTTGTCTACAGCTGAAGCTGAATATGTTGTTGCAGGTAATTGTGCTGCCCAAGTACTATGGATCAAGCACCAACTGGATGATTATCAGATAAAATTGGGATGTATTCCAATGTTATGTGATAATACTAGTGCTATATGCCATTGCTAAAAATCCTGTTCATCATTCTAGGACTAAGCATATAGAGATAAAACACCATTTTCTGAGAGATGTTGTAAATAAAAATGAAATTGAAATGAACTTCATTGAAACTGAAAAATAAATTGCTGATATTTTTACTAAGCCTCTTGGGAATGAAAGGTTCAAATTTCTTAGAAGAGAACTTGGCTTGTGTAAATTTCAGCATGATGAATAATTTTTCAGCTGCTTTGAATAAAATTTCTGATTTGGACTTGCATCTGATAGCTTGAATAAAACTATGTGATTGTTGAATGTTAGACTAGACCATGCATGCATGACATATTTTTTCATGACATATTATTCATTGCATATCATAACAGTTGGTATCTAATTATTGCCATTCATTTGCAAAATTGCATGCATATAGACAGGGGGAGTATTATTAGAAATTCAGAGTGGTCATCAACTTTCTTGAATTCATTCATTCTGTGGCCCTGAATGAGTTGAATCTGACATATGGCAATCTGTTAGTCAGTTCTGATTCCTAAGCAATAGAAAACGGACTTCTTCAGTTATAAGAATTTCAATTGCTTAAAGACTGACTTAATGGTTTAATTTTATAATTTTTGGAGTTTAAAGATTGCAATCAGTAAATAAGAAAGCTGAAAATTGATAAAACTCTCAACCCTTTACTTATTTCATGTCAGACAAAGCTACTTATATCTGAAATCTGAAAACTCGTCTGAAATCATGTTAGAGAAGCTAAGTATGTGTATTGTTCTTAAACAAGTCATTCTGAAACAAATAAAGGACAGCTAAGAAAGATATTGAAAAACATTGAAAATCAATTGAAAAATAACATTGGCAGAGCAATGACTGATAAATCACTGAGAAACTGACTGATCCATCAAAGAAGTGGACAACACTCATGTCATGAGATGTATCAGCTATCTCTATATAAAATGATCAAAACATCAGGTTGGTTTCACTGAGTACCTGGGGGTAACTGGCGTCTGATAAACGTGTACCCTCACACAAAAAGGTGTAAATCAGTTTTATTATGTTTGATCATAGGCAGAATGGTCCATGATGTTGAGTATCTAGGGGTATTGGCGTCTGATAAACGTATACCCTTACGCAAAAAGGTAAATGGTACCTGAATGCCCAAAATGAACTCATATTGAAAATGCTGTTCCTTCACAAGAAATTTCGTGGATGTCAATTTGTTTATTTTCAATACATGACCTGGTATCTCTTAATCATTTTTCCTGAGTCTATGAAAGTAAGATATTTTGAAACTGAATCTCTCATGCAAATGTGTTTATGGTTTATTGTTTTATCATGCACAGAACGCTTATCCAATGATTGTAGTGCATGAACTCAAAATTTTATAGTCTTTAAACCAGAATTCTATCTGAAAGTAGTTTATAACTTCATATGACTGAAGACTCTGTGCTTTAGAATGCTTATTCCTGAACTACTTGTTCAGAATGCCAGTCAGATGATATCTCTTGTTCCTTCCCTTGTCCTCACTTTCCCTCCTCTTTGTTGATGGCAAAGGGGGAGAATGGTATCAATATTGTATGAATTCTGAATTCATTCAAGGGAAGTGTATGCATTATGTTATGGCAAAGGGGGAGATTTTGCTAGCAGGGAGTTGCTTACATTTCGTAGCATGCATGCATAGCATCTGCATGACAATCTGAATAACAAATCATGTCTCTCATCATCTGTATGACAGGTAATTGCTATTCTATATGATAGGGGGTTGCAATCATCAAAAAGGGGGAGATTGTTGTGACTCCTCTGTGTTGATGATGTTGACATATGCTTTATTTCATTGGCAACACCTTGTTTTGACTGATTGGTAACTGTTTATGTTTTGATGAAATTGTTTTATCAGAATTATTTTATCAGATTGTCTGTGTGTTCTATGCATTTTCACAAGTCTACACATTACACACAAACACAAGTCTACAAACGCAGCATGTCTATACATTGCATCGTGGCGTTTGTTCTCTAAGTCTATACACTGCATGGCGAGCCCAAAGTCTATACATTGCATTGGCTAAAGTCTGCACAACGTCCGTCTCATTTAGAGTCTAAGGCAATGTCTATACACTGGACTTGAAGTGTGTACATTGAGCGTCTCATTGAGCGTCTCATGAAAGTCTATACAGTGGTTCAGGCTAAGTGTGTACATCGTCCGTCTTAGTTGAAGTCCATACATTGCACTGCATTGGCTAAGTGTGTACATCATCCGTCTTAGTTGAAGTCCATACATTGCACTACATTGGCTAAGTGTGTACATCGTCTGTCTTAGTTGAAGTCCATACATTGCACTGCATTGGCTAAGTGTGTACATCGTCCGTCTTAGTTGAAGTCCATACACTGCATTGCATTGGCTAAAGTGTGTACATCGTCCGTCTCACTGGAAGTCTATACATTGGAAGTACATACATTGGACTGTAGCATGCACGAAGCTAAGTCCATACATTGGACTATAGCATGCATCAATGAAGTCTGTACAGCGTCATGCATTGTTCTTCATAAGTCCATACATTGGACTGTAGCACGCATCATTGAAGTCTATACATTGGCCTTAGCTTTCCAAAGTCCATACATTGCATGAGCATAGTCATGAAGTCTATACATTGCACTGTGCATCATTCTTCAAGTCCATACACTACACTATAGATGCTCGAGGTGAAGTCTGTACATCCTTCATTGAACTTCCAAGTCTATACATCGAGGTGAAGTCTGTACATCCATCAGTGAACTTCCAAGTCTGTACATCCACCTGTTCAACTTCGAAGTCCGTACATTGGAAGTTTTACCTACGTTACACTCGCAAGTCTGTACATCGGTAGCTTTACCGACGTTGCACTCGAAGTCTATACACTGATAGCTTTACCATCGTTTCCCTTGGCAAGTCTATACATTGGAAGTCTATACACTCGACTGCCTTGCCTTGATCAAGTCTGTACAGAGTTTCCTTATTCAAGTCTGTACATCGCTCAATTGGCAAGTCTATACATTGGAAGTCTATATATTCATTGCCTTGCTTTGTTCAGGTCTGTACAGCCTTTCCTTTGGAAAGTCTATACATCGTGAAGTTTACACATTGGCTGTTGAGTGATTTCTAAGTCTGTACATCATGCATCTTTTAGTTGAAGTCTGTACAGCATATGCTTCACCAAAGTCTGTACATTGGTCTGCATTGCATTGCATGAAGTATATACATTCATCTGCATTGCATTGCATGAAGTCTATACATTACACGAGCTGAAGCCTGCCTAAGTCCATACGCTGGCTGCTGTTCTTCAAAGTCTGCACATTGTTTGACGCTTCAGCAAGTATGTACAGTGGTTGCTTTCTTATATGAAGTCTGTACATTGCATTCGAGTTCACAAGTCCATATAGTGAAGTCTATACAATGCATTTAGTCTTACAAGTTTGTATAGGGTTTATACTTAACCTGATAAGTCTATTTCGACTGTCTGACAGGGATTCTTTACAGAGATTGGTGACTTGGCTCGTGATCCAAGGAGGACGAGGTGCTGTGATGGTGACACGTGGAAGTAGCCCATCACAGGATGCTGCCATGTGGATGGAATTGCCTCGGTTCTGGCGAATTCACTGGGCGGGAAATGTGGAAGCCACGCGCCCTTATCCACCTTCTACTGGTATATATACAAGTCTTCGTCTTCAGATGAAGGTTGATCGATGAAGTGGGCAAAGTCTATACAGTGAGCAAAAAGCAGCAGAGAGCCACCGATCCACAGAGGAGAAGAAAAGAAAGAAGAAAGAAAAACAAAGAAGAAGAGAAAGAGAGAAGAGATGAGTTGAGAGAGTGAGATTGAGATAGCTTGTTCGAGAGGTTGTAAATCAGTCTCTTGGTTCAGATACCAAAGCTGATATGTTTGCTCATTGAGAGCTATTTCCCTTCCGGGTTTTCTTATTTTCATTTGCTTCTATTTTTGATTTCGATACTCTTGTTTCTTCAAGCTGTGAGGCAGCATTGCAGTGGAGGTCTCCACTGGACAGGTGAAGCTGTAATCCTCAGCAGGCGAGACTTGGTCTCGGACGGCTAAGCTGTATTGCCCAGCTGTTGCAGAGGATCTGTTCCTCTGGTCGGCAAGCTGTAAAGCCCAGCGAAGCTGTGTATCAGCTGTTGTATGGCAAGCTATGTTACCCAGCTGTTTAAGCTATTAGTCAGTGGAATCCACACTCTAGTTGGAGTGTGGGGTGGACGTAGATCTCTGGATTGAGATCGAACCACCTTAAAATTGCTGCCTACTGTGTGTTTGCTTATGGGTCTTGTGTTTTTCATTGTGCACCTTCGTGAAACTGCTTGTGTTCTACTGTGTGGCTGCATGTGTCGACCCTTTACATAGTGTTTCTTCATTTGGCTTAACTATTATTTGCCTATATTCCACATTGAACCTTTTACTAGTTTTAATTAGGCATTAGATCTATTCACCCCCCTCTAGATCCACACTTCGTGGAGATAGATTGCGTTCATCTAACATAACATTTAGTTCTCCATTTCCTTCCATAGATACTACACTTCATAAAACTAATTTTGGTTGTGTTTTCTTGTCATTTGTTGTGGTTTGCAGGTCAACAGAAGCATTAGCACGAGACCCATCCTCTATGGCCGGCCGGAAGGGGTGGAGGAATAAGTTCCACAAGTTTTGGATTTGGAGGTTCTGTGCAGTCCATCTCTGGCCGTCTGCAAGGATAAGCGGTCTTCCTCAGGCCGTCCAATTCCTGCTAGCGGCCTATTACAGACCGTTTTATATGCCAGCCAGGTCTTCTTCCCGCGTTCCTCTTCAACTCTGAGCGGCCTATCGTTCGGTCGTCTACCTTCTTAAGCGATCTTCAGAGGACCATTTTCACCCTGTTCCAGCACTGCATTATTGGTGAGTGTCTTCACTCTCTCCTCCCCTTTCCGAGGTATGTGGTATTCCTTTGTTGTGCTATATATCTTGGTGGCGATCACAACATGTTTCTATGTGAGTGATTCATTGGTTGCCCTTTCCCCCTTTTTAGTTCAACATCATTTTTATATTCACTTTTGAGTTAAGGGTGGGAAGGAAAAACTTGTCTACACCCCCTTTTTTGGCGATCACGGTGGGACACCTACTGCCTATCGTGCTTCTGATTTTGTGGATATGCTCTTTTTGTGTGGTTGGATTAGTTATTAGTCCACTTGGGTTTGCCATTTCGATTATTGCTGTTCTCTGTTCCCGGGGTTGGTAGCGGTCTTCTAAAAGGCCGTTCACATCATCAAGGGGTCGGTCGATAGACCGTCCACTTCTGCCTCAGGTACGTTTTTGCTATTTATCTTTCTGTGGACTTGCTATCCGGACATGGTCCTATCAGGGCCGTTTCACAGGTTGCGCGGTCATTTGCCAGACCGCCTAGGTCGTTCAGGTACGCTACCGTTTCTATAGTTTTTGTTTATTTCAATTTTTGTGTTTTTATTTTACTGCTCCATGTTATTTAGCGGTCTTGTCAAGGGCCGTCTATACTCCCTGCGCGGTCCCCCATTAGACCGTTTCTTGTACTACTGTGCACCTGAGATTCATAGTTGTGTGTTATTTCATATCATTCTACACTTGTTTTGGGTGCCTCTCATTCCCCCCTGATTGTCATTCATCTTTGCATTGTTATTGTCATATTTGCCATTGATTGATCATTGTTTGCTCGTCTTAGGTTAGAATTTGCATGCACTCGGTGCGCATAGGTTCACACACTTTTATCATACTAGTTGCATTCCTACCTTGGTAGGGGATCCTCTCATCTCCATATTCCTTGGAGCCGACTAGGTGACCTTATCCGGGACCTCCGTAAGCCCCCGTGAGCTGTGGAATCCCATACGGACGTCGGGCAGGTTGTACCTTACCACCCAAAGTCTAGGTTGCATCTGCGAGAGAAAGTAAACATAGAGTAAGCCAAGTCCCCATTCCATCCCTACTAGGAACCTTATTATTGAGAGAACCTCATTTAATTCAATTCACTAAGATTTTTAAGGGGGAAACATATAAAAATTTTCGAGCATCATTGCAACTTGGTTGAGAATTGGTTGCCTCTTCTCTCCTCTTTGTTTGTTAGCTATCTCCATTTAAGTGCTTATTAGGTGTTGTTTTATCTTATTTTCAAGGTGTTCATTGCATGTGGACTTGCTTCACACCCACAGGATCGTCTCCTAGGGGCAATTCCCATTTCATATCCGACTTCAATCCCTTGTTCATTTCCCACTCCACCATGTCTTTCCACGATTTCTCTCACTCCCACGAGGACTCCCTTCCTCAGGGACTTTTGGAGGACCCACCTAGTGTCACGCCCTGACACGGAAAAATCGGAATGTAGCAATTTTTATCATTCATGTCAATCAGAGCATACATTGCCACAAGAGACTAAACCACCAAGTTAATAATAACGAAAAATAATTAACCCATCTTTATTGATAATAATAAGAGAAAGTACTTAATTACACCCGACTCCTTGTGGACTTCTAACTTATTAACGGAAAATACATCACTCTAAATGGCTCGCTCCTGGAAACACTCGTTCATGTCCCCATCGGAGCGCACATCCTCATCCGAACCACCTGAAAAGGATTGGAAAGTAGGGGTGAGCAAAGCTCAGTAGGATTTTATATCTATATCATCAGGCATAATTAAAGTAATTAACCATTCAATTAGGAATAACGTTGCAACGAAAGTAATGACAAATAATGACAAAAGATAGATAGAAAAAGAATATGAACTTTCAAGTAAAGAGTATAGCAAGAACTATTCATGAAAATTACACGAAAAAGGATACATGGAATTGGCCATAACAAGCACGCATGTCACGTAGGAATTTCAAGTAAATGAGTAAAAGTGGAATGTATCAGAACAATCACGCTAGTCATGCACTTCGGTGCAATGCCACACCTTGTCATTACAAACTCCCCGGGACACAAGTACTTTCGGGTGCTCCTCCCAGGACCAGACCGGGCCCTTTATGATGCGTTGGCATTGAAGGGTTGGATCATAGATCCTAGTCTAGACATTCATCACATTAAATGGCCAAGAATTCCAAGGTTTAAGCTCACGAACTTACTTCTAAGATTGAGAGAAATTCTAACATCATTGGAATGAACATTAGGTAGAAAGACAAGGATGCAAACAAGGATCATGCATGATTTCACAGTTCAAGGCCAACCTTGATGACAGCTACACGATAATAAAACAAGGGAAACGTATGAAATATCTTACCTGTGGCGGTCGATAACTGGGCCGCTACAGGAACGTGATGGTCTGACTTTAGTCCGTTACGTTGACGTGACGGTCCAACATTGGGCCGTTACAGTTCACAGGTCAGTCCAGTTTGGACTGGCCCAATACACTATTCAAACCATGTTCATGGGTTCAAGTCTTTGGGGTACAACCTGCCCGGCGTCCTGGTGGGAATCCCAGGCTCACGGGGTCTTACGGAGGTCTCATAATAGTGGTCCTAGTCCGACGGAAGGAATATCCGGCGGAGAGTCCCATCTATTACAAGAATTGAGGCTTAAACAAACACGGAAAACCAAGACGGTGTGGTCAGTCAATCCCACTGGAGTGGAATGACTATAAAACAAAAATGCCAAGACCAATATATATCTAGCATGGATCAGAATTTATACAAGTATTAAAGGTTTTTATCAAATTTCATATGATCATTCATCTTAGGATTATCTAACAACTTTCATGTAGAGAATAAAAATTTAATGTTTATGATCATGATACTAGATTATCATCACATTCTGCATTGTTACAAATCAAGATGTCATACTAAAACATAGCAAGTTCCTGGTTCAAAACGCATGAATTAGCGGTTAATTCACCCTACCAGAAGAACGTGACGGTCCATATAAGGGGCGTTACAAGCATGTAACGGTCTATCGTAGGGGCATTACACAACTAAAATAATTAGACATAAATCTTATAAAAATACAGGGCACGTGACGGTCTATCATGGGGCCATTACGCCATGGTGACGGTTTATCGTGCGACCGTCAGAGTTGTAACGGTCACTGAAAGGGCCGTCAGATCAATCCAAGTCCCGCCAACGGCGAACCTCGACACGCCATGATAAAACTTCGATTTCTTACAATAGAGTGAATAGAATTTAGGAAAAATACCACCGTTCGAAAGAGCATTAAAAATCGTACAAGATAGCATACTTTGATAAGACCTAAAACGATGAATTTCAACATTAGACTAGTTGACATGGAAGTTACCCTTTTTGTATATCTCAGAGTAAAACATGAAATTAGAACAAAATGGTGTCCAAAAATTAGGCAATTAGGTATCAAAAGAAAGATCTCAGGAAGACGAACAAGATGGTATCATTAGATTTTCGTTTGGCCTGAGAGACACCTACCTTTGCTTGAAGGAAAGAAAGACGAAAGGAAGGGTCGCTGGAACCCTAGGTACCGCTCCTAGAATGCCCAAATTCTCTCCCGTCCGGTCACGATCAGCTACACCACCCACCGCTGATGCAAATAGGGTTCTAGAGCATCTAAAGCCCTCAATAAATAGGACCTATAGGAACTCCTAGCGATCGAATTTGGTTGAAGAGTCCAATGAAGAAACTCTGGTGAAAATCTTGGATGGGGTTCTAATCCACCGTCGCCGCCGCCAGTAGAAGCATCTAGACTTAGGGTTTCGAAGAGAAACAAGGATCTATCAATGGGCTAGGGTTTGTCTCGAATTGGAGAGAAAATGGGCTTAAATTAGACTCAAATTGTGATGGTTAAACTAGGTCTTCTAAACCCACGAAAAACTGTTAAAACATGAAATTGGGTCTTCATGAATTTTATTTTGGGCTCTTACCTGAAGACAAAGTTATTACAAATTCAATTTTACCCTAGATACATATTTTTCTATATTTTTAATAATTTCATTAGAAGTTGAGCCAATAATTAATTAACTTATATGGAATTATTATAATAAAAAAACATGATGCTACACCCTCCCCCTCTTTAAGGAATTTGGTCCCCAATTTCATTGAATCTGACAACAACCAACCTTAAAACAATTCGAGATAGAACTTCCTGATTGCATCCTCGGACTCCCATGTTGCTTCCTCTGCTCCACGTCGACTCCACTGGACCTTAACCATTGGAATAGATCGATTCCTGAATTGCTGTTGCTTGAAGTCCAATATCTTGATCGGCTTTTCTTCATAAGATAAGTCTTTCTTCAATTCCAAATTAGCATACTGGATAATGTGCGAAGGGTCATACACATACTTCCGAAGCATGGATACATGAAACACATTGTGAATGCCTGCTAACTGTGGTGGTAAGGCCAATCTATAGGCAACTTTGCCTACACTCTCTAAAACATCAAATGGGCCAACGAACCTTGGGCTTAACTTGCATCAAATTCCAAATCTTCTAATTCCTCTTGATGGTGAAACTTTCAGAAATACGTGTTCCCCAATCTGAAATTCGAACTCCCTTCTTCTATTATCTGCATAGCTCTTTTGTCTGGACTAGGCGACCTTCAAACGGTCTCTGATAACTTGAATGTTATTGGATGATTCTGAGATAAGATCTGGCCCGAGCCATTACTTTTCACCAACTTCTTCCCAACAAAGAGGAGATCTACAACTCCTGCCATACAAAGCTTCAAACGGTGCCATCTGAATGCTGGATTGGTAGCTATTATTGTATGCAAACTCAATCAAACGTAAGTGTTTATGCCAACTACCTCCAAAATCAATTACGCATGCTCTCAACATGTCTTCAACAATCTGGTTCACTCTCTCAGTCTGCCCGTCAGTCTGAGGGTGAAAAGTTGTACTGAAGTTCAAATGGGTTCCTAATGATGCTTGGAGTCCTTTCCAAAAGTGAGATGTAAACATGGGGTCTCTGTCAGATATGATGGATACAGGCACTCCATGTAATCTTATTATTTCCTTCACATACAGGGTAGCCAAAACATCCACAGTCCATTTTGACTTAATAGGCAAAAAGTGTGCGGACTTTGTTAGTGGGTCAATGATCACCCAAATTCCGTCAAGGCCTCCTCATGTTCGGGGTAAACCCATAATAAAATGCATACCGACACTTTCCCACTTCCATTGTGGTATTTCAAGAGGCTTTAATTTTCCAGCAGGCTTGAAATGCTCTGCTTTTACTTGTTGACATATTAAACACTTGCTCACAAAATCGGCCACTTCTCTTTTCATGTTCAGCCACTAAAAAGTTCTCTTCAAATCTCTGTACATCTTTGTAGCTCCTGGATGTATAGTATACTTAGATCTGTGTGTTTCCTCAAGAATCTTCTTCTTTATCTCCGTGGAATCAGGAACACATGTTCTCCCTCGAAACAACAATCTCCCATCAACAGCTAACATAAAATCTGGTCGACTATCCATCTGATCTTTAATTTCAACGAGCACTGGGTCATTATCCTGCAACTGCTTAATTTCTGCTAGCAATTCTTAACGAAGCTGGACATGAGCCACCAAGATTCGATCTTCCTTTTCTGTAATATCTAGATTGGCAAACTGTTCTAACAACTTCCACTCTTGAAGCATCAAACTAGCTAAACTAGCTGTCAGCTTCCTGCTCAAAGCATCTGCTACAACATTCCCTTTTCCGGGATGATATTCAATGGAGAAGCCGAAATCCTTTAAGTACTCTAGCCACCTTCTCTGTCTCATATTCAATTCCTTTTGAGAGAATAGATATTATAAGCTCTTATGGTCTGAGTACACGGTGAAAGTTTCTCCATAAAGATAATGCCTCCATATCTTAAGAGTAAACACAACAACTGCTAACTCCAGATCATGAATAGGGTAATTCTCTTCATGTTTTCTCAATTGTCTGGAAGAATAAGCTATCACTCTCCCTCGCTGCATCTATACGTAACCCAAACCGGTGTAAACTTCAAAACCTCCTTCACCTAAGGGCAAGGCCAAAACTGGGGCAGTGGTCAAACACCCCTTCAAAGTCTGAAAACTCTCCTCACAATCATCAGTCCACTCAAAACAATTCTCCTTACGAGTTAACCTAGTCAAAGGCACTGCAATCTTGGAGAAATCCTTAATGAACCTTCGATAATAGCCTGCTAAGTCTAAGAAACTTCTGATCTCAGTTACATTCACAGGTCTTTCCCAATTACGTACAGCCTCAACTTTGGAAGGGTCTACTGCGATTCCCTCTTTAGAAATAATGTGCCCTAGAAAAGATATCTCTTGTAACCAGAACTCACATTTACTAAACTTGGCGTATAGCTGATGATCCTTTAATATTTGTAACGCCATTCTCAAGTGCCTTTCATGCTCCTCTTTGCTCCTTGAATATATCAGAATATCATCAATAAACACCACGACCCACGGATCCAAGTAGGGCTGGAACACACTATTCATTAGCTACATAAAAGCTGCAGGAGCATTAGTTAGTCCAAACGGCATTACCATAAATTCAAAATGCCCATACCTGCTATGGAATGCCATCTTAAAAATATCTTCATCTTTTATCCTCAACTGATGATACCCAGATCTGAGATCGATCTTTGAGAAGTACTGGGCTCCATATATTTGATCAAATAACTCATCGATCCTTGGTAATGGGTACTTGTTCTTCACGGTGAGCTAATTCAACTGACGATAATCAATACACAGCCTCAAGGAACCATCTTTCTTCCTTACAAAAAGAATAGGAGCACCCCACGGGGAAGTACTCGGACGAATGAACCATCTCTCTAGCAAGTCTAACAATTGCACCTTCAATTCTCTTAACTCAGTAGGGGACATACGATAGGAGGTTCTCAAAACAGGCGAGGTGCCAGGAATTAGATTGATAGAGAAAATCACCTCCCTTTCAATGGGAAGATCTGGTAATTTATCTGGAAACACCTCCGAAAAATCTTGAATAACAGGGATATCCTTCAAATCCACTTTCTCCTTATCAGTTAAAGAAATCAAAGCCAGGAATGTTGGACACCCTTTTCTTAACAACTTATCTGCCCGAAGTGCCGAAATGAGCGGCACGGACTTGGATAGCCTAGAGCCAGAGAAAGAAAGCTCAGGACATCCAGGGAAAGACACTACTCCTGACTTACAATGAACACTAGCACCATGCTTAGATAACCAATCAGCCATTAAGATTACATCATAATCTTTCATCTTCATGCATACTACATCGGCAGACAAATTACAACTACTAATCAATACTTCACTGGAAGGATAATAATATTTAATCTCGGATCTCGAACCAATAGGGGTGGATATCATAAGATGAGAGTCCAATAATATCGGTTCCACAGATAAGGTCTTAGCAAATTTTAGAGATATAAAAGAATGAGTGGCTCCCATGTCGAAAAGTACGAATGCTGGCTTGGAAAGAATAGTAAGAGTACCTTCGACAATACCTCCTTCCTTGGTAGTTTGGTTCTCAGTCTCTGCCTCCTGGAGGGCTTGGAGCCTGCCTTGCCGCTTGAAACTTCCTTGCGACTTATCAGATGCTGCCGGTTCATTAATAAGGGGACATTCTGGAATTTGGTGGTCCCTGCTACCACACCTTAAACAAGCGCCTAACTTGCACCAACATTCTTCCATCTTGTGACCTGGACGGTCATAATACTTGCAAACTGCCTTAGATGGCACAGTTGGTCCAACCTTTTTCTCACCTTCTCTAGGTTTCTTGTTCTTAGAAAAACTCGGCCCGCCTTTGGGCCTCTTCTGACCATTACCGGGTTTAAAGTTCTCGGAACTGGTAGTATGTTCCTTCTTCCTATCCCGACCTCTTATTCGGTCAGTCATCTCCATCGTGTCTTCCAAAACTTATGCTTTCCTTTCTATCTCAGCTTAGATATAGATTTCCAAGGGTGCCAATTGATTGATGTACTGAAGCTTCAAACCATTCAGAAATCTTTTAGCCTTCATTTTCTGAGTGGACACCAAGTGTGAGGCATACTTACACAATCTGGAGAACTGTGCTTTATACTCTGCAACCGACAAGTTTCTTTATTTCAAAGTAGCAAACTCAGCCGCTTTCTTCTCCTACACCCGATCTGAAAAATACTTGCTATTGAAAAACTCTTTGAACTCATTCCACGTGGCACACCTATTCCCAAGCGTGGCTTCCACGGCTTCCCACCAAGCACGAGCATCGCGTTCTAACTAGAACAGGACGTGATCCTAATCCCTACATTGCATAACCCTGAAGATCCTCTCTGTCTCCTTCAGCCAGTTCTCGGCCTCATTTGGGTCCGGAGATCCACTGAAACGTGGGGGATTCAAGCCTTGAAAGTTTTGATGTAGATTGCCTGCTCCTTATTGTCCGCCGCCTTGGGCTACTTGCTATAAGGCCTGGGTCAGGCCCTGCACTGTATGTTGCATGTCTCGCCATTGAGCACGTTCTGCGGCCATCACGGGAAATTCCTACAACATAAAAGAAGTGATTTAGAATGTTCTACTGAATCTATCTTCTTATAGTTAATTAATTAATCTTAGCCCAAGTCTCTACCCAACTCACTCGGTCGGATTCTGACATTACTATTGTTAAAGGTTCTATAACACTACTAGCAACCTAGGGTCTAAGGAAAACCTAGGCTCTGATACCATAAAAACTGTCACGCCCCGACGCGAAAAAATCGAAACGTAGCAGTTTATATTATTCATGTCAATCAGAGCATACATTGCCATAAGAGACTAAACCACCAAGTTAATAATAACGAAAAATAATTAACCCATCTTTATTGATAATAATAAGAGAAAGTACTTAATTACACCCGAGTCCTTGTGGACTTCTAACTTATTAATGGAAAATACATCACTCTAGATAACAACTCAACAACTAATCTAAACTTGACTTGAACATCACTCTAAATGGCTCGCTCCTAGAATCACTCGTTCCTGTCCCCATCGGAGTGCACATCCTCATCCGAACTACCTGAAAAGGATTGGAAAGTAGGGGTGAGCAAAACTCAGTAGGATTTTATATCTATATCATCAGGCATAATTAAAGCAATTAACCATTCAATTAGGAATAACGTTGCAACGAAAGTAATGACAAATAATGACAAAAGATAGATAGAAAAAGAATATGAACTTTCAAGTAAAGAGTATAGCAAGAACTATTCATGAAAATTACACGAAAAAGGATACATGGAATTGGCCATAACAAGCACGCATGTCACGTAGGAATTTCAAGTAAATGAGTAAAAGTGGAATGTCTCAGACCAATCACGCTAGTCATGCACTTCGGTGCAATGCCACACCTTGTCATTACAAACTCCCCGGGGCACAAGTACTTTCGGGCGCTCCTCCCAGGACCAGACCGGGTCCTTTATGATGCGTTGGCATTGAAGGGTTGGATCATAGATCCTAGTCTAGACATTCATCACATTAAATGGCCAAGAATTCCAAGGTTTAAGCTCACAAACTTACTTCTAAGATTGAGAGAAATTCCAACATCATTGGAATGAACATTAGGTAGAAAGACAAGGATGCAAACAAGGATCACACATGATTTCACAATTCAAGGCCAACCTTGATGACTACTACACGATAATAAAACAAGAGAAACGTATGAAATATCTTACCTGTGGCGATCGATAACTGGGCCACTACAAGAACGTGACGGTCTGACCTTAGTCCGTTACGTTGACGTGACGGTCGAACATTGGGCCGTTACAGTTCACAGGTCAGTCCAGTTTGGACTGGCCCAATACACGATTCAAACCACGTTCATGGGTTCAGGTCTTTGGGGTACAACCTGCTCGGCGTCCTGGTGAGAATTCCAGGCTCACGGGGTCTTACGAAGGTCTCATAATAGTGGTCCTAGTCCGACGGAAGGAATATCCGGCGGAGAGTCCCATCTATTACAAGAATTGAGGCTTAAACAAACAAGGAAAACCAAGACGGTGCGGTCAGTCAATCCCACTGGAGTGGAATGACTGTAAAACAAAAATGCCAAGACCAATATATATCTAGTATGGATCAAAATTTATACAAGTATTAAGGGTTTTTATCAAATTTCATATGATCATTCATCTTAGGATTATCTAACAACTTTCATGTAGAGAATAAAAATTTAATGTTTATGATCATGATACTAGATTATCATCACGTTCTGCATTGTTACAGATCAAGATGTCATACTAAAACATAGCAAGTTCCTGGTTCAAAACGCATGAATTAGCGGTTAAATCACCCTGCCAGAAGAACGTGACGGTCCATATAAGGGCGTTACAAGCATGTAACGGTCTATCATCGGGGCGTTACACAACAGAAATAATTAGACATAAATCTTATAAAAATACAGGGCACGTGACGGTCTATCGTGGGGCCATTACGCCATGGTGACGGTTTATCGTGCGACCGTCAGAGTTGTAACGGTCACTTAAAGGGCCGTCAGATCAATCCGAGTCCTGCCAACGGTGAACCTCGACACGCCACGATAAAACTTCGATTTCTTACGATAGAGTGAACAGAATTTAAGGAAAATACCACCGTTCGAAAGAGCATTAAAAATCGTACAAGATAGCATGCTTTGATTAAGACCTAAAACGATGAATTTCAACATTAGACTAGTTAACATGGAAGTTACCCTTTTTGTATATCTCAGAGTAAAACATGAAATTAGAACAGCGTGGTGTATGAAAATTAGGCAATTAGGTATCAAAAGGAAGATCTCAGGAAGACGAACAAGATGGTATCATTAGATTTTCGTTTGGCCTGAGAGACACCTACCTTTGCTTGAAGGAAAGAAAGATGAAAGGAAGGGTCATCGGAACCCTAGGTACCGCTCCTAGAACGCCCAAATTCTCTCCCGTCCGGTCACGATCAGCTACGCCACTCACCGCTGATGCAAATAGGGTTCTAGAGCGTCTAAAGCCCTCAATAAATAGGACCTATAGGGACTCCTAGCGATCGAATTTGGTTGAAGAGTCCAATGAAGAAACTCTGGTGAAAATTTCGGATGGGGTTCTAATCCACCGTCGCCGTCGCCAGTAGAAGCATCTAGACTTAGGGTTTCAAAGAGAAACAAGGACCTATCCGTGGGCTAGGGTTTGGCTCGAATTGGAGCAAAAATGGGCTTAAATTGGACCCAAATTGTGATGGTTAAACTAGGTCTTCTAAACCCACGAAAAACTGCTAAAACATGAAATTGGGTCTTCACGAATTTTATTTTGGGCTCTTACCTGAAGATAAAGTTATTACAAATTCAATTTTACCCTAGATACATATTTTTCTAGATTTTTAATAATTTCATTAGAAGTTGAACCAATAATTAATTAACTTATATGGAATTTTTATAATAAAAAAAACATGATGCTACACCTAGGGTCACCACTGTGCAGGGGAGAGAGGGGTCCGCCCCTCCTCTTCTGACTATTGTTGTTAAGAGTAGTCAACCCTCCCATTCTGATTCCTCGACTCATAATTCGGCCAACCATGTTCTCCACATGATGGCCCAGCTGGATCCTACCCAGCTCCATATTCTCCGCCAGGCTTTGCAGGGGCAGGATGCCCCGTCTTCAGTTCCTCCTCAGTGCGGGCTTGCTGCCGCCACTTTTGTATCTTTGGTTAGTGGGTTGGGGGCCTCGTATGCTGCTCCCATTGATCTTACCCATGTCCAACCCAGGGTCCTCCGCTTCACCAATCCAGAGGTGGGTCAAGCTTCTAGCTCGGCCCATCAGATGCTCGATAAGGGGAAGACCCCGCTTTTGTCATCTCATTATGTTGATCTTTATGGAACCGTCCGTCCAGTGCTGCAGGCTCTTGTAGGCCCTACCGACCTCTTACGTTCTCAAGCCGGGGCCGCCCAACTAGCTCATGCGGATATGGGCCCATCCTTGGCCCATTATCCCTCTTATGGGCTTCCCCCTCCGTCTGTCCATCCTTCGACCCCTTACACCGGGTCCGCCTTTCTAGTCTCGCCTCATCCATCTCGGGAATGGGAACTTCTTGACAAGTGGGCTGCCATGCAATAGCAGCTTGACCTCCTTCATAAACTGGTCGGCCTACAATCCCTTGCTGATATCCCCGTTCCCAATTTTCATGATATCCTCTTCCCCCTTCAGTCGGAGCTCCCCACGTACTGGAAGTACGATGAGAATGGCAACCCCTTCATTCATATAAGGGAGTTATTATACGTGTCGACGCAATTTCAACATGATGACTGCCTCACGGCGTATCTTTTTCGTCACTCGTTGGATAGGGTACCATTGGAGTGGTTCTACATTCTGCCACTAGAAGAGGCGGAAGGTTTTAAAGTTCTTAAAGAGAAATTTATACAAAGATTGCAAGACCGGGTGGGCCCGAAGTATTCTTTCACTGATCTAGTGGTCGAGAAGATGAAGGCCGATGAAGATTTTGCAACCTATGCTGACAGATGGAGGCAGATGGCCTCCCGTGTGCCCGGGCAAATTCCGGAAGAAGAGAAAGTGAAGCTGTTGATTTCTAATGCCACACCCACATTCTGGAATATTCTAGCTATGAATGATATTTCTAATATGCGCCAGTTGTACAGTAGGGCCCGGTTCATCAAGACCCAGTTCAAGGACTCCCCCATTCATTCTTTGTTCGAGGCCTAGAAATTAAAACCCGCCAGGAAATCCCAGGGCCCAGTTACGATGGGAGTTCAGACGAATGAGCAGGTACAGGCTGTCCACATCCCCAACCAATCCACTCCACCTCGCTTCCAGCAACCTCCCCGTAACCCCCAGTTCACCACTCCACCAACTACCCAACCATCATTTTCTGCTCCTCAGCCGCTACAACACCCACCACCACTGCAATAGCCTCAACAACCACCGCAGTACCATAATGTCCCTCCACAGAATGGCTACGCACCTGCTCGATCGGGTCCCAAGAGAGCCCACTACCCTCTGTGGACATGCAAAATTGCACGCCCATGCGTCCCAACTACTCTAGCATCAACACCGACTCCAAATAGAAAAACTACGGGGAAGATGGGCCATCCGGACTCTCCAAACAAACGCATACATTACCGTGAAGCCGTCTCCGGAGTCGCGATAGTGAAGAGAAATCAACCGCCAAGAGCCTCACAATCCACGGACCTTGAAGAAAATCAAATGGGCCACAACTCGCGCTCACAATGGCTCAGGACTGCCCATTTAGCCCTTCAGCGGCACGCCCCTGGTGCCCTTCAGCGGTACACCCTGGCGCCCTTCAGCGGCATGCCCCTGGCGCAATTCAGCGGTACACCCAGGGCCCTTCAGCGGCACGCCACTGGTGCCCTTCAGCGGCACACCCCCGTGCCCCTTCAGCGGCACACCCCTGTGCCCCTCTAGCGGCCCTTCAGCGGCACGCCCCTGGTGGCCCTTCAGCAGCACGCCTGCCAACCCCCTCAACGGCACGCCTTAATGGCCTTTCAACGGCACGCCGGCAAGCTCCTCTAGCAGCACACTTTGGCTGCCCATTCAATGGCACACTATGCCAAGCCCTTTAGTGGCACAGGTTTTTAGCCCCTTTGCGTCACACGCTGCCATCCCCTTCAGCGGCACACTTCTGCAGTCTTCCAACGACACGGCTACCCACCCATTCAACGGCACACCCTGGCCGGTGCAACCGACAGAACGACATGATGCCCACGCCGTACGGATTCTTGGTGCGCAGTGGGCTGTCTGAGGTGTCGGCCGGGGGTTGGGCCACGCAGGCTACCCCCTGCCACCAAGGATGACGGGTCAAATCCCCATTTAATGCCTCCGGTTTCCCGCCTTCGACCGATCTCGCTGCTGCCAGGGTATAAAAGCCTTCCTCTTCCGGCGAACAACACACAGACAGACACACGTAGACAGTGAAGAGGAGAAGAGAAGAAGAGAAAGAGAAGAAGAGCAGAAGAAGAAGAAGAGAAGAAGAAGGAGAAGAGAAGAAGAGAGGAAGAGAGGAAGAGAGGGGGGGAGCTCGCCGCTCCACCCACCGTCGCCGTCTGTGCGAAGAGAGAAGAGAGGAGGAGGAGGGGAGGCTCTGCCCCCCCTACTGCTCCGTCCACCATCGTCTGCACGAAGAGAAAGAGAAGAAGAGGAGCTCGCCGCTCCACCCACCACCACCGTCTGTGTGAAGAGAGGAAGAGAAGAAGAGTGAGTGAAGAGAGAGAGAGAGGTCCGGGAGGGGAGGAGTCCATGCTCTGTTCCCCCCTCACTGTATTTTCTTTCTTCCTTCCTTTGTCCTCCTTTTTTTCCTTTTCCATTTTTTCCTTTTCTGTTGCAATGTATTAGCTCCCTTAGGGCACTCCTTTTGTGAGAATAAAAGTAGAAGGCTTGCAAGTATTTTTGGACGTCTTTCTAAAGCATTTCTTCCGTGTTTACATCCTCCGGTGTTTCACGCCCCTTTCCTTTTTTTCTTTTTGTTAGGGTTTGCTTCCTCCCGGGCATTTTTGCCTTCGTTCACCCCTGGGCGCCCTCAGCGGCACACCCCAGCCGTGCCTCCAACGGCACACCCCAGTTGTGCCTCTAGCGGCACGCCCCTACGGGCCTTCCCTGGCATGCCCTGGCCAGGCCCTTCGCCGGCACGCCCCTACAGGCCTTCCCCGGCACGCCCTAGCCAAGCCCTTCATCGGCACACCCCTGCGGGTCTTCCCCGGTGCACTCTAGGCCACCCTTCGTCGACACACCCTGGCCTCCCTCAGGCCGGCACACCTCTCCAGCCCCTACAGGCTCCCCGGATGGCACGCTAACCACCAGCCCCTCCTTCTTGCCCGGCGCACCCCCCTAGCAAGTCCTAGAATCATCTCCCATTCGCCGCTCCCTCGGAGTTTTTCGAAGATTTATTAAAGTGTTGCCTTTCTCGAGCGCCCACCTCAAGTTGTCGGGTTCCGCCACTCCTTGTGGGCGCGATCCCTATATCTCCCTTACGCTCGGGTCAAGGGGAGATGCTGCCGAATTTTTGTTAGAAACGATAACATATTAAAAAAGAGACAAAATGAAGAAACAAACAAGTGGGACAATAACGAATTAAAAGGCTAAAGGGAGCAACAAACCAATGAAAAGAACAAAGGTAAAATGCGTCAACCGAGGTAAGAGAACCACAATCAGCTCAAAGAGAGCCGAATCGAGCAACAACTAAGCAACTTGAACATTCATCCTCATGGGAGAAAGAATGTAAGTTAATCAAGAGAAAGAGAGAAGAAACCCATGCAAACTGAATAAAATCAAGAGAGAAAAGAAAAAAAAAGAAAAGACGTAAGAATGGAAGAGGAGTGGGCACCGTCCGGACCTCCGTCGGTACACCCTACCTTGAACAATAGTGGAGGGGGTGCCGGTGCCAGAGGACGGGCTATAGGAGTCGGGGGACGGGCAACGGGTGCCGGTGGTTGGGGTGGGAATAGATCCCGGGGTGGAGGAGGACGAGGCCGTGGAGCGAAGTGCTCCTGACGGGTGGGCTCCTGAGGTCGAGCCATAGGAGGCCGCTGATGTGGGCCTATGGAGTGACGGGGCTCGGTACTACGGAGAGGGGTGGGGCCCAACTGATGGCTAGACTCGAACTCTCCCTCAAATTGCTCCATCTCGAGAGCAACCTGGTATGCCTCTTCCAACGTCTTGGCATTGCGGCGGAAAAGCTCATACTGGTAGTGTGGCCGCAAACCATGTCGAAAGCGGGACACGGGCATGGTACTCTCGTCCGTGACACCACATCGTAGAAAGTACTCATCAAACTCCGCGATGTATTCGGAGACGGACCGGTCTCCCTGGCTAAGACTTTGCCATCTATCGATGAGTCGCTGGCGGTATGTGGGAGGAAGGTACTTTTGCCGAAGTTTATTCTTCATCTCGGCCCATGTGTCGATCGGGGGTTCTAGCCGCTGAAGTAGCAGGCTCTCCACATTCTTCCAATAGGTTTGTGCCTGCCCCATGAGTTTCATGGTGGCGAATCGGACCCTTCGACGCTCCGACATATCATACCACTCAAAGTAACGGTCCATGCCGAACTCCCAATCTAGGTAGACTTTCGGATCCAAAGACCCATAAAAAGCGGGAGGGTCCGCTCGCACGGTCTTAAGGACCCGATCATCATCCTCATCTCGTTGTAGCTGAAAACCACAACGGCGTTGACCATATCCCTCATAGGCATTGTCGGAACCATAGCCCTCGAGACCAAGGTCACGGTGCGGTAGTTGGGGAACCCAAGGAAGGGCGGGTGGAGGAGCCTGTGGTGGCTGGTTTTGGGCCGCGGGAGGAGGTGCGGGTGGGCCTTGGGCTGCCCCTGGAGGGTCCCCGTGTGACATCCTATCTAACCACCCAACGAGGTCTTGGACCGACCTGTCGGAGGTCTCCAAGCGCCCCTCCATGGCTCTAAGGCGACCATCCATATTATCGGAGAAAGTCCGAAAGTTAGCATCGGATTGGTCCAACCTAGTCATAATGGCCATCATCGCCTCTTGTAGGGAGTGGAAGTCTCCCGAGGTATTCCGTGGGTTGGCCATAGGTGGTGGTGGGGGTGAGTACTGAGTACCCCGACGAGTGGGCATGCAAACACACCGACTAGAAGATGCCGACTAAAGCAAAACACACTAATGCAAAATGATGCTCCTAGACTTAACCAAAACACGGTACGCAGCGGAGGTAATCGACCCGAAGGTCACTCGCGCAGGTGTGCGGCCTTCTCGATAGGCGTAGCCTAACGTTCGGACAACACCTTTTGATATACCGAGTAAAGGGATGCAATGCAAAAAGACACTTTTTTTTGTTTGTTTTAAAACAATGATGACCCTAAACACGACTTAGACGTAAATGACTAATGAATGACACTTTTTTTTTTTGGACACCCTAGACTCAAACTCGCTCTGATACCAAATTGATGCGGGACAAGACCACGGACACGACAAGCTCGTGATTGCCCCTTAACGAGGGAAGCGTCGGATGTGCGCGGTTGAGAAATCGGCAATGAGCTAGGGTGATCGGCTCTCTTTTGTGCCCGGATCGGGTCACGGGACAGTCTCGCACTCTCTCGCAGCAGCGGTAATGAATAGATAAAGCGAGCTAGATATCCCTACACATGCTCTCTAGCAGCGGCATAAACAAAAGAGAAGGGAGCGAAAATGATACCTCCACGCGCTCGGCGTGGGGACGACGGACCCGGCCGAAACGTGTACTCCCGGGAAACTTAACACACAATAATTACAGCAATGGGAACATGCCCACTCCACGTAGGGAGGTAAAGGGATATACAAATGGGCCCGGGAGGACCGAATTCGAGTTGACGGGCAGCTTCGTGTGTTGATTCGGCTACACGCGTGTTCACGACCGTGGGGCCCACATGCTGTCCGGAGGGGCCGTGTGGGACCCGGTGGTACCACTGTAGTGGAGACACTTGGAGAAGCACTCCCTGGGCTGGCGGCACGCTGGTTCGCCGGTCAGAGGCCGGGCGGCTCCGTTCGGCACCGGTCGGAAAAACTGATCGGAAATCTACCGGTTCTGTATTTCAGCGCGTGCTCCGGCGAGAACGGACGCTGCGATCAACACCGGTGTCGGAATGTGACGAGATCAGAGCCGTTGGAAAGTTGCTTCGAAGTACTACAATCTAGTGGCCTTCAGAAAAATTCACCAGATTTGTACTTTGTGTTGGCTAATTTTATATTCTACTGTTGTACAGTAACCGAAGACTCAGATCTGCAGAGAACTTTCCTGTGGATTGCCTTTGACCGTGAAGTAGATGTCCGAATTTGAAGATGTGTTATTCAGCAAGGTTGTAGGAAATCGAACAAGGAAACCACGACTATTTTTGGATCTGGATTTGGAGGTGGTGTTGATTTTTTCTGATTTTGGAAGTGGAGGGTGGTCGGATCTGGGATCTGACTAAAAATACTGTATCATAGGAAGAACACGAATTTCTAAAAATAGATAGAAGGCTGATAAAAAATTAAGAAAATTTGTGGAGGTAGGGGGTGATGGACAGAACTCCTCGTAAAATTGGGAGGGTTTGGACAAATCAAAAAGATGGTCGTAGGGGGAGAACTCAGAGGTTCTGTCACTGTAGATAGAAACCTGGCACATCTGTGATGACAGATTGGACGAAAATGTAAAAATACTAAATGATGGAATTTTGGCGTGAAAATTTAGGTGGATCTTGGGATGTAAGGGCTGAACACACCATAAACAATTCACAATCCAAGCTCATGGCTGAGATAGACAATTCGTGGAAGCTACTGTGGTCGGACGAAGATAGAACTGCAGAGGCGGCTCGATGGCGGCACGAACGGCGGCGGCGGCGGCACAGACGATTACCGGAGGTTGAGAGGAGGGGATAGGAGGTAGAAACACTCTAGATCTGGGGTTGGGGAGGGAAGAACAGCAGGGGAGGAGAGAGGGGCGCACCAAGCTCCTTGCTTACACATAAAAATTCTGATTTTTCATTGAATTTCACATGAAAATACAAGCTTATATATGGTTTACATCAAATGCAATGTGGACCCTTAGATCTAGGGAAGAGGATTGAAGGGCTGGGATTGCATGCCACAAACACAAAAAAGAAGAATATAATATGCAAGGGGGGGGGCCTATTGACTAGGAGGGGAGGTTGAATGGAAGGTTGAATGGTAGGTGGCCTATCTTGGACAAAATGGGCCACTTGTCTACCCATGTGGCATATGACTAGTCCAACCTTCTAGATGTTCACCTAGGATGGTTGACCAGCCCCACAAGATGACATGGACCAACGGAAAAGGGCTGAGGGCCCCCTTGCTGGTCCTACTGACAAATTACATAGAAACTCACACAATCTACGGGAGTGACGCATTGGCCGATAAAGCCGTACAATTACGCGTATACTTTCCCGTGGATATAAAAATAAAATAAAGGATATAAATGCAATATGAAAAGATACTGACTCGGTGTCGATTCCCATCAACTCTCCCCGGGTGGGAGGAACTCGACCCCGTCGAGTAGGGGTAGGGATGCTCGAATACTCCGGCGGATCCGTCACCGTGCCAAGTAAGGCGGGTACGCTCCACTCCAAATGATCGTCACTTGCTCATTCCATATATACTCGATATGCGCAAACTGCTATGGCCTAAAGGTGGACACTGCGGGTGGGGCACTCTCAAAAGGAAGGGAAGCGGCTCAAAGACTCACTAGGAATCACCGCTGAGTCCCTCTAGGTGACTGATCCGGGTATAGATGTAGAGTCGACCCCATACTCATCAAGTGAGTCCACTCGCCTCTTACTCATAAGGGACCGACAATGAGCTTTCACAAGACTCATGCAGACTTACCATGCAATACACACAACAATCGACTTGAAACACACCACACAAACAAACCACACAAGAAAATACACTGACTCATGCACGACTCGAGACTAAGGTGGTAGCATCAAGCCCACTAGTTGGCGGCATCCTGGGCGGCCGGAGAGTCGCCCAGCTCTCCCCCCAAGGCATAGTATTCATCGGCTAGTGCCTCATCGGCCACGTAATTGACATACTCAAGCTCGGGAGGTACGGATTCTCCAACACCTAGGGCTAGAGTGGTGCGCGCGGGACACTCGCTGGCAATGTGGCCAAACCCGTGACAGTGGAAACACTACACTCTCGACCGACTACTCTCTCCTATAAAAGGGGCCTTACCCTTATCATCCCGTCGGGCAGGGGGTGTAAGCAACAAAGGGGGAGATGTAGGTGCCTTGGACAATAGTGGAGGGGGTGCCGGTGCCAGAGGACGGGCTATAGGAGCCGGGGGACGGGCAACGGGTGCCGGTGGTTGGGGTGGGAATAGATCCCGGGGTGGAGGAGGACGAGGCCGTGGAGCGAAGTGCTCCTGACGGGTGGGCTCCTGAGGTCGAGCCATGGGAGGCCGCTGATGTGGGCCTATGGAGTGACGGGGCTCGGTACTACGGAAAGGGGTGGGGCCCAACCGATGGCTAGACTCGAACTCTCCCTCAAATTGCTCCATCTCGAGAGCAACCTGGTATGCCTCTTCCAACGTCTTGGCATTGCGGCGGAAAAGCTCATACTGGTAGTGTGGCCGCAAACCACGTCGAAAGCGGGATACGGGCATGGTACTCTCCTCCGTGACACCACATCGTAGAAAGTACTCATCAAACTCCGTGATGTATTCAGAGACGGACCGGTCTCCCTGGCTAAAACTTTTCCATCTATCGATGAGTCGCTGGCGGTATGTGGGAGGAAGGTACTTTTGCCAAAGTTTATTCTTCATCTCGGCCCATGTGTCGATCGGGGGTTCTAGCCGCTGAAGTAGCAGGCTCTCCACATTCTTCCAATAGGTTTGTGCCTGCCCCATGAGTTTCATGGTGGCGAATCGGACCCTTCGACGCTCCGACATATCATACCACTCAAAGTAACGGTCCATGCCGAACTCCCAATCTAGGTAGACTTTCGGATCCAAAGACCCATAAAAAGCGGGAGGGTCCGCTCGCACGGTCTTAAGGACCCGATCATCATCCTCATCTCGTTGTGGCTGAAAACCACGACGGCGTTGACCATATCCCTCATAGGCATTATCGAAACCATAGTCCTTGAGACCAAGGTCTGAGGAAGGGTGGGTGGAGGAGCCTGTGATGGTTGGTTTTGGGCTGCGGGAGCAGCCTGGACTTGGTCCATGGGAGCGGGTTGGCCTTGGGCCACCGCGGGAGGAGGTGTGGGTGGGCCTTGGGCTGCCCCTGGAGGGTCCCCGTGTGACATCCTATCTAACCGCCCAACGAGGTCTTGGACCGACCTGTCGGAGGTCTCCAAGCGCCCCTCCATGGCTCTAAGGTGACCATCCATATTATCGGAGAAAGTCCGAAAGTTAGCATCGGATTGGTCCAACCTAGTCATAATGGCCATCATCGCCTCTTGTAGGGAGTGGAAGTCTCCCGTGGGTTGGCCATAGGTGGTGGTGGGGGTGAGTACTGAGTACCCCGATGAGTGGGCATGCAAACACACCGACTAGAAGACGCCGACTAAAGCAAAACACACTAATGCAGAATGATGCGCCTAGACTTAACCAAAACGCGGTATGCGGTGGAGGTAATCGACCCGAAGGTCACTCGCGCAAGTGTGCGGCCTTCCCGATAGGCTTAGCCTAACGTTCGAACAACACCTTTTGATATACCAAGTAAAGGGATGCAATGCAAAAAGACACTTTTTTTTGTTTGTTTTAAAACAATGATGACCCTAAACACGACTTAGACGTAAATGACTAATGAATGACACTTTTTTTTTTTGACACCCTAGACTCAAACTCGCTCTGATACCAAATTGATGCGGGACAAGACCACGGACACGACAAGCTCGTGATTGCCCCTTAACGAGGGAAGCGTCGGATGTGTGCGGTTGAGAAACCGGCAATGAGCTAGGGTGATCGGCTCTCTTTTGTGCCCGGATCGGGTCACGGGACGGTCTCACACTCTCTCGCAGCAGCGGTAATGAATAGATAAAGCGAGCTAGATATCCCAACACATGCTCTCTAGCAGTGGCATAAACAAATATATATGAATTAAGCAAAATGCCGAGAAGGGAGCGAAAACGATACCTCCACGCGCTTGGCGTGGGGACGACGGACCCGGTCGAAACTCGTACTCTCGGGAAACTTAACACACAATAATTACAGCAATGGGAACATGCCCACTCCATGCAGGGAGGTAAAGGGCTATACAAATGGGCCCGGGAGGACCGAATTCGGGTTGACGGGCAGCTTCATGTGTTGATTCGGCTACACCCGTGTTCACGACCGTGGGGCCCACGTGCTGTCCGGAGGGGCCGTGTGGGACCCGGTGGTACCGCTGTAGTGGAGACACTTGGAGAAGCGCTCCCCGGGCTGGCGGCACGCTGGTTCGCCGGCCGGAGGCCGGGCGGCTCCATTCAGCACCGGTCGGAAAAATCGATCGGAAATCTGCCGGTTCTGTATTTCAGCGCGCGCTCCGGCGAGAACGAACACTACGATCAGCACCGGTGTCGGAATGCCACGAGATTAGAGCCGTTGGAAAGCTGCTTCGAAGTACTGCAATCTAGTGGCCTTCAGAAAAATTCACCAGATTTGTACTTTGTGTTGGCGAATTTTATATGCTGCTGTTGTACAGTAACTGAAGACTCAGATCTGCAGAGAACTTTCCTGTTGATTGCCTTTGACCGTGAAGTAGATGTCCGAATTTGAAGATGTGTTCTTCAGCAAGGTTGTAGAAACTCGAACAAGGAAACCAGGACTAGTTTTTGATCTGGATTTGGAGGTGATGGTGAGTTGTTCTAATTTTTGAAGTGGAGGGTGGTCGGATCTGGGATCTGACTAAAAACACTGTATCAGAGGAAGAACATGAATTTCTAAAAATAGATAGAAGGCTGATAAAAAATTAAGAAAATTTGTGGAGGTAGGGGGTGATGGACAGAACTCTCAGTAAAATTGGGAGAGTTTGGACAAATCAAAAAGATGGTCGGAGGGGGAGAACGCAGAGGTTCTGTCACTGTAGATAGAAACCTGGCAGATCTGGGATGACAGATTGGACGAAAATGTAAAAATAATAAACGATGGAATTTTGGCTTGAAAATTTAGGTGGATCTTGGGATGTAAGGGCTGAAGACACCATAAACAATTCAGATCAATCCAAGCTCGTGGCTGAGACAGACAAATCATGGAAGCTGCTGTGATCGGACGAAGATAGAACTGCAGAGGCTGCTCGATGGCAGCACAAACGGCGGCGGCGGCGGCACAGACGATTACCGGAGGTTGAGAGGAGGGGATAGGAGGTAGAAACACTCTAGATCTGGGGTTGGGGAGGGAAGAACAGTAGGGGAGGAGAGAGGGGCACACCAAGCTCCTTGCTTACACACAAAAATTTTAATTTTTCATTGAATTTCACATGAAAATACAAGCTTATATATGGTTTACATCAAATGCAATGTGGACCCTTAGATCTAGGGAAGAGGATTGAAGGGCTGGGATTGCATGCCACAAACACAAAAAAGAAGAATATAATATCCAAGGGGGGGGGCCTATTGACTAGGAGGGGAGGTTGAATGGAAGGTTGAATGGTAGGTGGCCTACCTTGGACAAAATGGGCCACTTGTCTACCCATGTGGCATATGACTAGTCCAACCTTCTAGATGTCTACCTAGGATGGTTGACCAGCCCCACAAGAAGACATGGACCAATGGGAAAGGGCTGAGGGCCCCCTTGCTGGTCCTACTGACAAATTACATAGAAACCCACACAATATACGGGAGTGACGCATTGGCCGATAAAGCCGTACAATTGCGCGTATACTTTCCCGTGGATATAAAAATAAACTAAAGGATATAAATGCAATATGAAAAGGTACTTGCTCGGTGTCGATTCCCATCACTTCAGCGGCATGCTTCTGCAGTCTTCCAGCGGCACGGCTACCCACCCATTCAACGGCACACCCTGGCCGGTGCAACCGACAGAACGACGTGATGCCCACGCCGTACGGATTCTTGGCGCGCAGTGGGCTGTCCGAGGTGTCGGCCGGGGGTTGGGCCACGTAGGCTACCCCCCTGCCACCAAGGATGACGGGTCAAATCCCCATTTAATGCCTCCGGTTTCTCGCCTTCGACCGATCTCGCTGCTGCCAGGGTATAAAAGCCTTCCTCTTCCGGCGAACAACACACAGACAGACACACGTTGACAGTGAAGAGGAGAAGAGAAGAAGAGAAAGAGAAGAAGAGCAGAAGAAGAAGAAGAGAAGAAGAAGGAGAAGAGAAGAGGAGAGGAAGAGAGGAAGAGAGGGGGGGGAGCTCGCCGCTCCACCCACCGCCGCCATCTGTTCGAAGAGAGAAGAGAGGAGGAGGAGGGGAGGCTCTGCCCCCCCTACTGCTCCGTCCACCGTCGTCTGCACGAAGAGAAAGAGAAGAAGAGGAGCTCGCCGCTCCACCCACCACCATCGTCTGTGTGAAGAGAGGAAGAGAAGAAGAGTGAGTGAAGAGAGAGAGAGAGGTCTGAGCGGGGAGGAGTCCATGCTCCGTTCCCCCCTCACTGTATTTTCTTTCTTTCTTCCTTTGTCCTCCTTTTTTTCCTTTTCCATTTTTTCCTTTTCTGGTGCAATGTATTAGCTCCCTTAGGGCACTCCTTTTGTGAGAATAAAAGTAGAAGGCTTGCAAGTATTTTTGGACATCTTTCTAAAGCATTTCTTCCGTGTTTGCATCCTTCGGTGTTTCACGCCCCTTTCCTTTTTTCCTTTTGTTAGGGTTTGCTTCCTCCCGGGCATTTTTGCCTTCGTTCACCCCTGGGCGCCCTCAGCGGCACACCCCAGCCGTGCCTCCAACGGCACACCCCAGTTGTGCCTCCAGCGGCACGCCCCTACGGGCCTTCCCTGGCACGCCCTGGCCAGGCCCTTCGCCGGCACGCCCCTACAGGCCTTCCCCATCACGCCCTAGCCAAGCCCTTCATCGGCACACCCCTGCGGGTCTTCCCCGGTGCACTCTAGGCCACCCTTCGTCGACACACCCTGGCCTCCCTCAGGCCGGCACACCTCTCCAGCCCCTACAGGCTCCCCGGACGGCACACTAACCACCAGCCCCTCCTTCTTGCCCGGTGCACCCCCCCTAGCAAGTCCTAGAATCATCTCCCATTCGCCGCTCCCTCCGAGTTTTTTGAAGATTTATTAAGGTGTTGCCTTTCTCGAGCGCCCACCTCCAGTTGTCGGGTTCCGCCACTCCTTGTGGGCGCGATCCCTATATCTCCCTTACGCTCGGGTCAAGGGGAGATGCCGCCGAATTTTTGTTAGAAATGATAACATATTAAAAAAGAGACAAAAATAAGAAACAAACAAGTGGGAGAATAACGAATTAAAAGGCTAAAGGGAGCGACAAACCAATGAAAAGAATAAAGGTAAAATGCGTCAACCGAGGTAAGAGAACCACAATCAGCTCAAAGAGAGCCGAATCGAGCAACAACTAAGCAACTTGAACATTCATCCTCATGGGAGAAGGAATGTAAGTTAATTAAGAGAAAGAGAGAAGAAACCCATGCAATCTGAATAAAATCAAGAGAGAAAAGAAAAAAAAAGAAAAGACGTAAGAATGGAAGAGGAGTGGGCACTGTCCGGACCTCCGTCGGTACACCCTGCCTTGAAGTTTCCTCGGCGTGCTCAACCCCATCTCTTTGAACCCTCCAGCGAGACAGCCTCTTCCCCCGGTACACCTCAATACCCTTGGCCGGCACGCCTGCTATGGCCTTTCTCTGGTACACCTTGCTTGGTCCTTCGCCGACACGCTCCCCATGCCCTTCGCCTGTACACCCTCTAGCCACTCTTGACCGGCACACCCTTCGCTGGCACGCCCGCTCGTGCCCTTCGCCGGCACACCCAGCTTGGCGGGTCTTCGTCGACACGCCCCTCTAGCCATCCTCCGCCGGCACGCTCCCGTGACCCCTTCGCCGGCACGCTCTCCGCACGCTCAACGGCACCCCTTTCAGCCCTTGTCCGGCACACTCGGTCAGGCCCTTCGCCGGCACGCCTCCCCTTCCTTTCCCCGACACACCCTTTCTGGCCTCTTCGTTGGCGCGCTCCCTTTGTCCGTTGCCCGGCACGCCTTTAGCCTGCCTTGTCCGGCACGCCTGCCCCCCCTCCAGCCTGATATGCCCTCTTGAACCCCTTCGCCGGCATGTCCCCCTTTAACCCCTTTTAGCCCTCCAGCGGCCCACTCTCTCTCTCCAAAAAATATATATATATATATAATATACAATGATAATGATAATAATAATAATAATGATAAATTAATAAAAATTATTATAAATAAATAAATCTGAATATATATATATATGAGAAATAAACAAAAAATGTGAAATAGTAATAATAATAATAAAATAGAGAAAATATAATAATAATAATAATAATAATAAACAAAATGGAGAAATCATCCAGAACAAATACATAAAGGGGAATAAATAGCACCAAATCTTATGGCTAAAAATCCCAGATAAAGAAGATGGTAAAATCTATATTGCAGCCCCGTCTCCACCGTGACCTGGCGCTGAAGGAATAACAACGCCGCCCTTGCCGGCCGGGCCTGAGCCTTAGGAGTCATCCCGAAATGGTCGTGACCCGACCTTGCTTTGGGCCGACATTCCGATTACACTGGACCCGCTCCTCAGGCCGGATCCCTTTCGACCCACTACTAAAATTGCCGCGCATTCGGCAGATATTTGAACGGGTTCACCTCGATTTCCGCCGCATTTCTATTACGGACCTGTGTCCGAACATGAAAAGGTCCGTGGGTGACCAACATGGCCGACAGCTCCCACCCCGATATGGTCGTGATCCGGCATTGCTCTGGGCCAATAGCTCGTCAAATCGGATTCATTCTATTGGGATTGTTCCCGCTCTTTCATTGAAATTACCGTAAGCTCGGCATACATTCGTACGGGGTCGTTTCGATCCACGTCGTAGCTTCAATATGGACCTTTGTCCGAATATAAAGTGGTCCATGAATGACCGACCAAATCGGAATAGAACGAGATGGATCTCGTCATCCCTAAACCCTTTGCATGGGAATATCAATAAGGCCTCCGTGGGTCACGCTTGGACCTCGGGTTCACCCTAATCATGGTCCTGGCCTGACCCATATCTTAGGCCTACAGCCCGCTATCTTTGAACACGTCCTTATTTTGGAATCTAGTCCCGGGACACTTTCCCGTTGCCCTTCGCACTGGAAATATTGACGATGCCCATGCAGGCCTCGTTTGGACCGCGGGAGGCGCCCCCGGAATGGTCCTGACTCGATCTCGCACTGGGCCAACAAACTCGCTGATTCCCAACCACTTTAACCGGGATCTAACCGAATGTTTCCCGTTCCTTTGAACAATAAATTTGCCGTACCGCGGCATACATATGCTCCAGTTTTCCCGTGACGATTACGATTTCCTAAAGCCGGACGCTCGTCCGAATATCAAAATGGCCCCTCAAGTGACCGACAAAACCCGAATGGAACGATGCGACTCTCATCATCCCCGGCCCCTATCTGTGGGAATATCAATAAGGCCTTCGTGGGCAGCGCTTAGACCTCGGGTCTGTCCCGATCATGGTCATTGTCTGACTCACATCCCAAGCCTATAGCCTGCTCCCTCGGAATACATATTGGTTCTGGGATCTGATCCCGGGACACTCCCCCGTTTCCCCCTTGGAACGGAAACATTGATGACACTCACGCAAGTCTTGTTGCGACCACGGGGGGCCCACCGCAGTATGGTCGCATCTTGATCTTGCACCGGGCCAACAGACTTACTGGTTTCTAACAGCTCTAACCGAGATTTAGCCGAACGTTTTCCGTTCTTCTGAACAATAAATTTGCCGTACCTCGGCATACATGCGTTCCAATTTTCTCGCGACAATCGCGATTTTCTCGAGCCGGACATTCGTCCGAACATTAAATGGTCAGCACATGACCGACACGATCTTGAATGGTTTTCCTTCTCGCCCTCGCGCGAGGATTTCAATATCTCATAATAGACCTTTCATGCAATTAATTTCTTGGCCATGAGGCCCTGATTCTCGGTCATTAATCAAGGGTGTTCCCTCGTATGGGGGATGTAAATGACGTCGTGACCTTCATGGCGCGGCGGGTTTTGGTCCCGACAGGAACCACACAATCGTCTGGCCGAGTCAGATCGAGCGCACCATGGGCTCTTCGGAGTCCGAATAAATTGTCACTTTGATGACTGGCATGCCCACGCACTTAATAGACGAATCAACCATCCGAATAGACAAATAGCATAATAAACGATCGAAAAGTGCGTCCACAAGTCTCACCGACGGGGCGTTAAACTGACTAAACCTTCTGCCGACGGGGCGTTAAACTGACTAAACCTTCCGCCGACGGGGCGTTAAACCGACTAAACCATCTGCCGACGGGGCGTTAAACCGACAAAACCTTCCGCTGACGAGGCGTTAAACTGACTAAACCTTCCACCGACGGGGCGTTAAACTGACTAAACCTTCCGCCGACGGGGCATTAAGCCGACTAAACCTTTCACCGATGGGGCGTTAAACCGACTAACATTCCACCAACGGGGCATTAAACGGTAAGATATTCAGCCATCGGGGCATCAAGCCAACAGATATTCAACCATTGGGGCTTCAAGCCGACAGCTACCCCCCCCCATCGGCCTCTGGGTCGACAGCTATCTGAGCATCGGCCTCCGGATCGATAGCTATTTAATCATCAGCCTCCGGGTCGACAGCTATCCAATTATCGGCTTCCCAGCCGATAGCTACTCTGCCATCGGCCCCTGAGCCGACAGCTTCCCAATCATCGGCCCCTGAGCTGACAACTATTCAATCATCGGTCCCTAAGCCGATAACTATCCAATCATCGGCCCGTGAGCCGACAGCTATTCGATCATCGGCCCGTGAGCCGACAGCTATTCAATCATCGGCCCCTGAGCCGACAGCTTCCCAATCATTAGCTTCTGAGCTGACAGCTTCTCAACTATCGACATTCTAGCCGATAGATGTCAGGTCAACAAGCAACTCCACCTTCGGCCTTTGGCCACCCAACAAAATCAAGAGACCTTTCACTTTGGTTCGGATCCCTTCCCGGCCAGAGAACAAAAGAATAGACCCTTTCACTTTGGTTCGGATCCCTTCCCGGCCAGAGAATAAAAGAATAGACCCTTTCACTTTGGTTCGGATCCCTTCCCGGCCAGAGAACAAAAGAATCAACCTCTCACTTTGGTTTGGATCCCTTCCCGGCCAGAGAACAAAAGAATAGACCCTTTAACTTTGGTTTGGATCCCTTCCCGGCCAGAGAACAAAAGAATAGACCCTTTCACTTTGGTCCGGACCCCTCCCCGGCCAGAGAACAAAAAGGAGACCCCTCTCTTCGGCTCTCACATCCCGCTACCCGACGCCCTCCGGCTCAGCCATTTCGGCCGAGGCCCACTATCAGGATTAATCCATCCGTCCCACTACGCTCTCCGATATCTTTTGGCTTCGCAGTCGACTTCTGACATCTCTCGGCATGTTAGCCCGCTCCCAATATCTCTTGGCTTTCTAGCCTACTTTTCAATATCTCAACTTCGGCTTGTAGCCTGCTTCCCATAATTTCGGCTCTTGCAGCCCGCTTCCCAATATCTTTGGCTCTAGCAGCCTGCTTCCCAGAATTCGGCCTTCACGGCCCGCTTCTCATAACTTTGGCTTGTATAGCCTACTTCCCCAATTCGGCCTTCACGGCCCGCTTCCCATAACTTTGGCTCTTGCAGCCTGCTTACCTTTGGCCTTCATGGCCTGCTTCCCAATTCTGGCTCTCGTAGCCTGCTTCCCAAAACTCGGCCTGCACGACCCGCTTCCCATAACTTCGGCTCTTGCAGCCCGCTTCCCAATACCCTTGGCTTTTATATCCTACTTCCCCAATTCAGCCTCCACGGCCCGCTTACCAACTTTGGCTCTTGCAGCCTGCTTCCCTTTGGCTTTTATAGCCTGCTTCTCAACTTTGGCCCTCCGTGGCCTACTTCCAATATTGACTTTGACTTTTATAGCCCGCTTCCCCAATGTCCTTTCGGCCCTTCACGGTCTCCTTCCTCAGCACCTTGGCTGCTGCTTTGATTCTATATGCACATACAAGATACATATACGTAACGATAATATGTTCTTACGCAAAAAAAAAAGAGAGAGAGAAAAAATAAGAATTGCTTGGCTACCCTGCTTGCATGTTTGCTTAATATAGAATAATGCACCTCCTTGAAATTTTCTAGGACCTTGTTTCCTTGCTAAATAATAATGCCCTAATTCCGGATGCAGGTGCATCACGGCATACGCTCGAAGGGAACCCAATTATGACGGGTGCATACGTCAAGGGGAAGAGTCATGGCTGAATTGCTAAGCCCAACTCATAAAATAAACATGAGACAACGCTCCCACACTTAGCACTTAATGTGTTCAATAGCTTTCAACCATAGGGATTGCCCGACTTTCTTCTTAGCACTATACGGATGCTCGAATTCCTGCAATCGCATGAAAGGTAATCGTGAGGAAAAAGTTGCCTACCCCCATTTAAAAAAAATGATGCAGAAAAATAGAGAGAAACATGAATCCGAGTAGCCGGGAATCCCCACTGAAATAAATGAGGAGACTCGCGCGAAATGGTGAAGCGAATTGCAACAAGGATGAAGCCTAGTAGCCGGAAATCCCCATTGAGACACATGAGGAGACTCGCGCCAAACGGTGGAATCTGTAATAGAATTATAATAAGGACGAATCCTAGTAGCCGGGAATCCCCATTGAGACAAATGAGGAGACTCGTGCCGAACGGTGAAATCCGCTACCAAAATAAACAGATGGGGGCTGTGCGAAGCTACCGAAAGTCGAAGGCCTAAAGCCCACGTGTAGACACTAGAGTAATCCTTGAGTGTCATTAGGAAAACCTGCATATCCCTATGGTTAGGGCCCGTTGTTCACACATTTACACTGCCACGCCACAGAGAATTGCCTCGAGTGAAATGCGTGAATTTAGGCTATGCATGCAAAACGTGTGATATCCTCTTGAAGAGTGCATCACCCCTCAATTGTGCCTCGTGGCCCGCACCGTGTCTACAAATTATGGGCGATGTCCCTATCCTATCCCCTATAGAGGGAGCTGCCTTACTTATATTTATGTTATGCCTGATAATGAATGCTTGCATGCTATAATTAAAAAAATATAATAAAAATAATAACAAATAATAAAAATGTGTGTATAGAATAAACTTAATTTCGACTATCGAAGCCTACTTTCCTAGCTCTAGCTCGTAGAGCCCAATCTTGGCCCCCATGGCCTACCTCTTGCCCTCGCGGCTCGTTAATCTCCCAATTTTGGCTTCTGTAGCCCGCTTCCCCGATTTCAGCCTTCACGGCCTACTTCCGTAACACCAACTCCAGCCCTTGCGGCCCACTTTCCCGAGTTCGGGTTTCATAACCGGTACCCCCGGCGCATTAAAGAATGAAACACTCTTTTACCCTGGCCCGAGCCTGCCGATTGGGTGAGGAATCAACCCTCTTTCTTCGCACCGACACTAGCCCGTGTCAATGACTTAACCACCTCTCCGTCCCCTCGGGTGACGAACATTTCTTTTGAATCAACAAACTCTTCTCTCTGTCCCTTCGGGCGACGAACACCCCTTTTGAATCAATGAACCCTTCTCTCTGCCCTCGTGGCTCGCCTTTCACAACTTCGGCTCTTGAAGCCCGCTTCTAGCCTTGGATGTTATGGCCTCCCTTATCGGCCCCTAAGCTGACAACTATTCACTTATCGGCCTCCGAGCTGACAGCTATTCACTTATCGGCCTTCGAGCCGACAGCTATTCACTCATCGGCCCCTGAGCCGACAGCTACCTTCGTCGGCCTCCAAGCCGACAACTATCCAATTATTGGCATCCACGCCAGCAGCCGCCTGGAGTTCTTCAAAAAAAAGGAGGGGAAAAGAAGGGAAGAAGAGAAAAAGAAGGAAAGAGAGAAGAGAAAAGAAAAAGAGAATAAAAGAGAGAAGAGAAAAAGAAAAAATAATAAAAAAGGAAAAAAAAGAGAAGAGAGAAGAGAAGAAGAAGAAGAAGAAGAGAAGAAGAGAAAAGAGAGAAGAAAAGAAAGAAAAGAGAAGAAAGTGAGCATCCTATGAGGCGGCCGAGTGTGACTTCGTCGGCACTAATGAAGAAAAGAAGAGACAAACATACCACATCAGCTCCCGTCACCCCGTCGGCACTGACAAAGAGAAGAAGAGACAAAAAAGCCGTGTCAGCTCCTGACGCCCTATCGGCACTGACGAAGAAGAAAAAGAGACAAGCATACCATGTCAGCTCCCGACACCCCGTCGGCACTAACGAAGAAGAAAAAGAGACGAACAGACCATGTCAGCTCCAAACGCCCTGTCGGCACTGACAAAGAGAAGAAGAGACAAACAAACCGTGTCAGCTCCCGACGCCCCGTCGGCACTGACGAAGAAGAAAAAGAGACAAGCATACTATGTCAGCTCCCGACACCCCGTCGGCACTGACGAAGAAGAAAAAGAGACCAACAAACCATGTCAGCTCCCGACACCCCATCGGCACTGACGAGAAGAAAAAGAGACCAACAAACCATGTCAGCTCCCGACACCCCGTCGGCACTGACGAAGAAAAGAGGAGACCAATAAATCATGTCAGCTCCCGACACCCCGTCAGCACCGACGAAGAGAAGAAGAGACAAGTACACCCACGGGCAACCCCCGCTAATCCTTCTCCTGCACTACCCGTGGGTGGGGGGCATTTGTGGACATGTAAAATTGCACGCCCATACGTCCCAACTAGTCAAGCATCAACAATGACTCCAAATAGAAAAACTACGGGGAAGATGGGCCATCCGGACTCTCCAAACAAACGCATACACTTCCGTGAAGCCGTCTCCGGAGTCGCGACAGTGAAGAGAAATCAACCACCAAGAGCCTCACAATCCATAGGCCTCGATGAAAATTAAATGGGCCACAACTCGCGCTCACAACGACTCATGACTGCCCATTTAGGCCTTCAGCGGAACGCCCTTGGCGCCCTTCAGCGGTACATCAAGGGCCATTCAGCGGCACACCCCTGGCGCCCTTCAGCAGTACACCCAGGGCCCTTCAGCGGCACGCCCCTGGTGCCCTTCAGCGGCACACCCCCGTGCCCCTTCAGCGGCACACCCCCGTGCCCCTCCAGCGGCCCTTCAGCGGCACGCCCCTGGTGGCCCTTCAGTGGCACGCCTGCCAGCCCCTTCAACCCGCCTTAATGGCCTTTCAACGGCACGCCTGCAAGCACCTGTAGCAGCACACCTTGGCTGCCCATTCAACGGCACACTATGCCAAGCCCTTTAGCGGCACGGGTTTTTATCCCCTTTGCGGCACACGCTGCCAGCCCCTTCAGCGGCACGCTTTTGTAGTCTTCCAGCGGCACGGCTACCCACCCATTCAACGGTACACCCTGGCCAGTGCAACCGACAGAATGACGTGATGCCCACGCCCTACGGATTCTTGGCGCGCAGTGGACTGTCCGAGGTGTCGGTCGGGGGTTGGGCCACGCAGGCTACCCCCTGCCACCAAGGACGACGGGTCAAATCCCCATTCAATGCCTCCTGTTTCCCGCCTTCGACCGATCTCGCTACTGCCATGGTATAAAAGCCTTCCTCTTCCGGTGAACAACACACAGACAGACAAACGGAGACAGTGAAGAGGAGAAGAGAAGAAGAGCAGAAGAAGAAGAAGAGAAGAAGAAGGAGAAGAGAAGAAGAGAGGAAGAGAGGGGGGGGAGCTCGCCGCTCCACCCACCGCCGCCGTTTGTGCGAAGAGAGAAGAGAGGAGGAGGAGGGGAGGCTCTGCCCCCCCTACTGCTCCGTCCACCGTCGTCCGCATGAAGAGAAAGAGAAGAAGAAGAAGAGAAGAAGAGGAGCTCGCCACTCCACCCACCACCACCGTCTGTGTGAAGAGAGGAAGAGAAGAAGAGTGAGTGAAGAGAGAGAGAGAGGTCTGGGAGGGGAGGAGTCCATGCTCCGTTCCCCCCTCACTGTATTTTCTTTCTTTCTTCCTTTGTCCTCCTTTTTTTCCTTTTCCATTTTTTCCTTTTCCATTGCAATGTATTAGCTCCCTTGGGACACTCCTTTTGTGAGAATAAAAGTAGAAGGCTTGCAAGTATTTTTGGACGTCTTTCTAAAGCATTTCTTCCGTGTTTGCATCCTTCGGTGTTTCACGCCCCTTTCCTTTTTTCCTTTTGTTAGGGTTTGCTTCCTCCCTGGCATTTTTACCTTCGTTCACCCCTGGGCGCCCTCAGCGGCACACCCCAGCCGTGCCTCCAACGGCACACCCCAGTTGTGCCTCCAGCGGCACGCCCCTACGGGCCTTCCCCGGCATGCCCCTACGGGCCTTCCCCGGCACGCCCTGGCCAGGCCTTTCACCGGCACGCCCCTACAGGCCTTCCCCGGCACTCCCTAGCCAAGCCCTTCACAGGCACACCCCTGCGGGTCCTCCCCGGTGCACTCTAGGCCACCCTTCATTGACACACCCTGGCCTCCCTCAGGCCGGCACACCTCTCCAACCCTTACAGGCTCCCCGGCCGGCATGCTAGCCACCAGCCCCTCCTTCTTGCCCGGCGCACCCCCCCTAGCAAGTCCTAGAATCGTCTCCCATTCGCCGCTCCCTCTGACTTTTTCAAAGTTTTATTAAGGTGTTGCCACTCTCGAGCACCCACCTCCAGTTGTCGGGTTCCACCACTCCTTGTGTGCACGATCCCTGTATCTCCCTTACGCTCGGGTCAAGGGGAGATGCTGCCAAATTTTTGTTAGAAATGATAACATATTAAAAAAGAGACAAAAGGAAGCAACAAGCAAGTGGGACAATAACGAATTAAAAGGCTAAAGAGAGCAAGAAACCAATGAAAAGAACAAAGGTAAAATGCGTCAATCGAGGTAAGAGAATCGCAATCAGCTCAAAGAGAGCCGAATCGAGTAACAACTAAGCAACTTGAACATTCACCCTCATGGGAGAAGGAATGGAAGTTAATCAAAAGAAAGAGAGAAGAAACCCACGCAAACTGAATAAAATCAAGAGAGAAAAGAAAAAAAAAGACGTAAGAATGGAAGAGGAGTGGGCTCCGTCCGGACCTCCGTCGGTACACCCTGCCTTGAAGTTTCCTCGGCGTGCTCAACCCCACCTCTTTGAACCCTCCAGCGACACAGCCTCTTCCCCCGGTACACCTCAATACCCTTGGCCAGCACGCCTGCCCTGGCCTTTCTCCGGTACACCTTGCTTGGCCCTTCGCTGACACGCTCCCCATGCCCTTCGCCGGTACACCCTCTAGCCACTCTTGACCGGCACACCCTTCGTCGGCATGGCCGCTCGTACCCTTCGCCGGCACGCCCCGCTTGGTGGCTCTTCACAGACACGCCCCTCCAGCCATCCTTCGCCGGCACGCTCCCGCGACCCCTTCGCCGTCACGCTCTCCCCACGCTCAACGGCACCCTTTTCAGCCCTTGTCTGGCACACTCGGTCAGGCCCTTCGCCGGCACGCCTCCCCTTCCTTTCCCCGGCACACCCTTTGTGGCCTCTTCGTCGGCATGCTCCCTTTGTCCGTTGCCCGGCACGCCTTTAGCTTGCCTTGTCCGGCACGCCTGCCTCCCCTCTAGCCCGGTACACCCTCTTGAACCCCTTCGCCGGCACGCCCCCCTTTAACCCCTTTTAGCCCTCCAGCGGCCCACTCTCTCTCCAAAATATATATATATATATAATATACAATAATAATAATAATAATAATGATAAATTAATAAAAATTATGATATCTAAATAAATATGAATATATATATATGAGAAATAAATAAAAAATGTGAAATAGTAATAATAATAGTAAAAAAGAGAAAATATAATAATAATAATAAACAAAATGGAGAAATCATCCAGAACAAATACATAAAGGGGAATAAACAGCACCAAATCTTGTGGCTAAAAATCCCACATAAAGAAGATGGTAAAATCTATATTGCAGCCCCGTCTCCACCGTGACCTGACACTGAAGGAATAACAACGCCACCCTTGCAGGCCGGGCCTGAGCCTTGGGAGTCATCCCGAAATGGTCGTGACCCGACCTTGCTTTGGGCTGACATTCCGATTACACTGGACCCGCTCCTCAGGCCGGATCCCTTCCGACCCACTACTAAAATTGCCGCGCGTTCGGCAGATATTTGAACTGGTTCACCTCGATTTTCACCGCGTTTCTATTACGAACCTGTGTCCGAACATGAAAAGGTCCGTGGGTGACCAACATGGCCGACTGCTCCCACCCCGATATGGTCGTGATCCGGCATTGCTCTGGGCCATAGCTCGTCAAATCGGATTCATTCTGTTGGGATTCGTTCCCGCTCTTTCATTGAAATTGCCACAAGCTCGGCATACATTTGTACAGGATCATTTCCATCCACGTCGTACTTTCAATATGGACCTTTGTCTGAACATAAAGTTGTCCGTGAATGACCGACCAAATCGGAATAGAACGAGATGGCTCTCGTCATCCCTGAAACCTTTGCATGGGAATATCAATAAGGCCTCCGTGGGTCACGCTTGGACCTCGGGTTCACCCAATTCATGGTCCTGGCCTGACCCATATCTTAGGCCTACAGCCCGCTATCTTTGAACACATCCTTATTTTGGAATCTAGTCTCGGGACACTTTCCCGTTGCCCTTCGCACCGGAAATATTGACGATGCCCACGCAGGCCTCATTTGGACCGCGGGAGGCGCCCCCAGAATGGTCTTGACTCAATCTCGCACTGGGCCAACAAACTCGCTGATTCCCAACCACTTTAACTGGGATCTAACCGAATGTTTCCGGTTCCTTTGAACAATAAATTTGCCATACCCCGGCATACATATGCTCCGGTTTTCCCATGACGATTACGATTTCCTAAAGCCGGACGCTCGTCTGAATATCAAAATGGTCCCTCGAGTGACCGACAAAACCCGAATGGAACGATGCGACTCTCATCATCCCCGGCCCCTATCCGTGGGAATATCAATAAGGCCTTCGTGGGCCGCGCTTAGACCTCGGGTCCATCCCGATCATGGTCATTGTCTGACTCACATCCTCAGCCTATAGCCCGCTCCCTCTGAATTCATATTGGTTCTGGGATCTGATCCCGGGACGCTCCCCCGTTGCCCCCTTAGAACGGAAACATTGATGATGCTCATGCAAGTCTTGTTGCGACCACGGGGGGCCCACCGCAATATGGTCGCAGCTTGATCTTGCACCGGGCCAACAGACTTACTGGTTTCTGACCGCTCTATCCGAGATTTAGCCTAATGTTTTCTGTTCTTCTGAACAATAAATTTGTCGTACCTCGGCATACATGCGTTCCGATTTTCTCGCGACAATCGTGATTTTCTCGAGTCGGACATTCGTCCGAACATTAAATGGTCAGCACATGACCGACACGATCTCGAATGGCTTTCCTTCTCGCCCTCGCGCGAGGATTTCAATACCTCCTAATAGTCCTTTCATGCAATTAATTTCGTGGCCATGAGGCCTTGATTCTTGGTGTTTAATCAAGGGTGTTCCCTCGTATGGGGGATGTAAATGACGTCGTGACCTTCATGGTGCGGCGGGTTTTGGTCCCGACACGAACCACACAATCGTCTGACCGAGTCAGATCGAGCGCACCATGGGCTCTTCGGAGCCCGAATAAATTGTCACTTCAGTGACTGGCACGCCCACGCACTTAACAGACGAATCAACCATCCGAATAGACAAACAGCATAATAAATGATCAAAAAGTGCATCCACACCCTCCACTTCCTGAAACTCTCCCAGATATTTTCTCGGCTCTGATGTACACTGGTGGTCTTCAGCTTCCGCCGGAACGCCCGAATTGGAATCCGGCCGCCGACCAGTCCAGTTATTGCATATATCATCGGAAGCCCGGGCACACTATAGAAAGGTGCTATCAGTTCCGTGACCTCGTTTATGATTTGCATGAGGGATAGCGAATTGATTGGGCACAAATGCATAAGTTGATTGGAGACATTAAAGAGAGAACAAGACAGGCGCCGAGGCCGCAACCGCCGGCGTCACAGCAGCACCAACCTTAACCCTAGCATCAACATCAGCAGCCTACACCAGAGCTAGGGATTTATTAGAATCCGATGCCAAACCACCCGCCCGCTCCACAACAACAGCCGCCGGCACCGACACAAGTAAATATTGTTCACCGCCCAGCTCCCAACGATGGGTGGTCCTATGATGATGAGACTCCCGCTCACCTTTTGGCCCTCCACCATACATACACCAACTCCCCTCCACCTTCTATCCCCTCCATAATCTTGCCCACCATTTTGACCTCCGCTACACCTACCATTTCCTCCAGATCCCCCATTACACCTACCACCTTGCCCACCATTTCACCAATCCTTGCACCTTCACCCGCCACACCCTCCGTTGTCACCCCTCACCTAACCCTTCACCTATCATCCTTCCGCAAGGGCCCGTCAAACCCGCCTCCACCATCGCCTCTCCCACCATTGTTCCTTCCGCTTACCCCATTGGGCCAGTCGGGAGTTCGTCCAATGCTGTGCGGGCACAGAACCATGCCCTCCGGAGCAGGCGCTTATTTCAGAGAAGCTATCCATATACTGGTGCACCTGCACCCAACCCTCCAATTTCCTCACCCACAGTTGAGCAAGAAGAAGCCGACCCCCTACCTTGCACAAGATATGATCTACTGCAGCACTTGGACCGGATGCCATCCAAGATTTCCGTACTGGAGTTGATCAAGCACTCCACGCTGCACCAAGAAGCTTTGAGGGCTTTTCTCCAGAAGGTCATGGTCAGCGAGGATATGGTAGTAGACAGTTTGCCATTGGCATTGGCCACAATTACGAAGGGGCCGTCCATCTCTTTTTCAGAGTCAAAATTAGCACCCCCTGAGGCATACCAGATGCCACTTTGCATTTGAATCACATTAAATAAAGTGGCGGTCGACGCGGCTCTAGTGGACACGGGAGCTTCGATAAATGTCTATCCCTTGAGCACTCTGCATGCCTGCAATATTTCTGAAGATATGCTAAGGCCAACTCCGATGACTATTGCTGCTTATTACAACTCTAGGAGAGCATGCCATGGAGTGATTACTGTTCAGGCCGAGCTCGGGCCATTATCGATGGCCGTGAAATTTTATGGTTTAGATATTGATCCAATGTTCAATGCTATTCTAGGCCGTCCGTGGATCGACAACCTACATGTTGTGCCTTCGACCACTCACCAGTGCCTCAAGTTCCCATTCCAGGGGTGGGTGGTGAAGGTAAAGAGCATCTCCATGGTGCATTCTGTTGAAGCCATCTCTAGTAAGATTCTGCCGACTCTCTAGCTGAGCAACAAGCTGGTCATCTCAGTGCTCGACCTTGATTTTCAATGGGCATATGCATCACGCAAGCCCACCACTACACCAGTTAACATCAAGGCGAAGCCCAAGCTAAGGGACTCCAAGGGCTGGAACATGATACTGAAGCTAGGGTACCAGCCGAGCATGGGTCTCGGCGCTCAATTACAGGGGCGGACTAAGCCCGTCCCAAGGGGTAGAAAAATGAATAGAAGAGGCCTCGGGTACCGAGAGTCCGCATTGTCGATTCTGGGAGATTCAGGACCCCTTACCTTGGACTATCGCCAGCACTTTGTGAAGGGCCCATTACATCCAGATACCCTAAAGATGTCGCCTTGTTCTGATATGACAGATGATGTTGCTTATGCTGTTGCTGACCCGCCGCCGCCACTAAAGGGGCCGGTAGGTGACATGGTAGATTTTTATGATAGTTTTGAGAAGATGTTTCATAAAGAAGAAGATTGTCCGAGAAATCCAGAGATGCAGCTTGTAAAGTATGCTCTAGTAGAACCAGTTTACCCAGGTCTACGGGAAGAGGGGAGCTCCCTTGTCACCTTATCTTTGTCTCCTTCCCGCCTTGCTTCCCTTTTCCAAGAGCTAGAGTCCATACCCCGCTCACCTCCTATCATGCCATTTGAAATTTTGATTGTGTCATGTGCATGTGGGCACTGCCCACCAGTTGATCTTTCAACCATGTTCTTTCCCCCATCCGATCTCTTAAACATGTGGTTTTCTTCATCTGATACGTTCTTTGATGTTCTTTTTCCATCTCTCTTCCTCCTTCAACTTCATCCTTCCCCCTCTAATCCATCTTGTTGTGTGGTCTCCACCAGTCTCCAAAAAAAATGCCAATTTCGAAACGGAGATTTCAGTGGAGGATTATGCTGTGTTTTGTCAGTCTTCTTCCCAGGGGCACGAGGCCCCTGTCTCCCTTCTTGTAGATTTTCTATCCTCTAAGTTAGATGTAGGGCTTGATGAGTCTGGGGAAGTAGAGTCGATTGGGTCTAGTGAAGTAGGGTCTTGTTCCATTGTCTCCAACCCTTCTACGCTTGCTACGCGCCCAGTGACGCGTTATTCTAAAACCATTCCTGATAGATTCCTACAGGATCTTGCTCAACGTTGCCACGCCCTCCTTAGATGCCCTGAGTTTGTAGAGACAGCCATCGTTCTAGAGGACGATAAGGAGCTAGACAGGGTATGGAGTGATGATGGATTAGGTGTTTATGAGATCATAGATGAGAAAGACCCGATCGATGATGAGGATAGCAACGTGGATGATACTGCCGACTTGTACACGCAAGGTTTGAAGAGATTTGATGAACCATCGTCGGAAGTAGATGAACCCACAAAAGAAATTAATCTTGGAATAAAAGAGGATCCCAGGCTTAACATTATCTCCATTAACCTCCCTCCTCAAGTTGAAGAGGAGTTAGTCAAGGTTCTGAGAGAGTATAGCTATTCATTCGCCTGGTCCTACGAGGACATGTCGGGCCTTGACCCCGCCCTGGTGGAACACAAACTTGTACTTAAATCAGGGGCAACGCCCATTAAGCAAAAATCAAGAAGATTCCATAGCCATATGGCCTTAAGGATAAAAGAAGAAGTAGATAAGTTGCATAAGGCCAAGTTCATTAGAGTTGTTTTGTATCCACAATGGGTGGTGAATATTATCCGTGTAATGGAAAAGGATGGAAAAGTTCGAATTTGCATCGATTTTAGGGACTTGAATAACGCATGTCCTAAAGATAACTTTCCACTTCCTCATATCGACGTGTTGGTGGACAACACGGCCAGGTACGAAGCCCTCTCATTTATGGATGGATACTCACGGTATAACCAAATTTGTTTTGCTCTAGAAGATCAAGAAAAGACCTCATTCACCACACCCTGGGGCACCTACTGCTACGTGGTCATGCCGTTCGGACTAAAGAATGTAGGTGCCAGATACCAACGGGCGATGATGGCCATCTTCCATGATATGATGCACGTTTATATGGAGGCGTATGTGGATGACATCCTGGTAAAATCAAGGTCGAAGGAAGATCACCCTGCTATCCTGGCCAAGGTGTTACAAAGGGCTAGGAAGTATAAATTGAAAATGAATCCAAAGAAATGTGTGTTTGGGGTATCATCAGGGAAGTTACTAGGATTCATAGTTAGCAAACGGGGGATCCAAATTGATCCAAATAAAGCAAAGGCCGTTATGGATATGCCACCGCCGAAGAACATTACTAAGCTTCATGGATTGATTGGGCGTTTGTAGTTCATTCGAAGGTTTATATCTCAGCATTCGCAAAGGTGCCGCCCATACTACAAACTGTTGAAGGCAGGTGCCAAATTTGAATGGAACGAGCAATGTCAAAAAGCCTATAGGATCTGAAGGTTTATCTGTCTAATCCCCCGATTTTGTAGCCCCCTGTTCCTGGAAAACCCCTGATTTTATATATTTTTGTTATTGAGGACTCCCTAGGAGCTGTCCTGGCACAGGTGGACGACGAAGGTAAGGAAAGGTCAGCCTATTACCTTTCTAGGTTGTTCAATCCTGCAGAAGCTAAGTATACCACTATGGAGAAGACCTACGCAGCCTTAGTTTGGGTAGCCCAGAAGTTGAAACACTATTTCCTTGCCCATGAGGTTAAGCTGATCTCTAGAATGGATCCAATTCGCAATCTCCAAGAGAAACCCGTCCTTTCTAGCAGGTTGGCTCGCTGGCAGAGCTTTCTCTCTCAATTTGATATTACCTTTATCGTTCAGAAAGCAATCAAGGGATATGCTATTGCTGAACATCTTGCACATTTACCTATCCCTTGTACATATTCTATCCAGGATGAGTTTCCAGATGAACACCTAGCGGTGCTCACTCATCACCCTTTCTGGTCATTGCACTTTGATGGTGCACTCAATTCTCAGGGCCGATGGGATCGACACCATCCTCCTCACTCCGGAGAGAGTGACTATTCCCATTGCATATTAGCTCACTTTTCCTGCTACCAACAACATAGCCGAATATGAGGCTCTCTTTGCCGGATTGAAGCACACCTATGTTCTAGGCGTGCGATACTTGAACATTATAGGAGATTCTCAGCTGGTGCTGCACCAGGTTCTTTCTACTTATCGCACCCGTGACCCTAAGCTCAAGCCTTATCAAGATTTGGTCACGCTCTTGGCTAAGCAATTCCACAAGCTGATTTACATTCACACACCTCGATCTCAGAATATTCTCGCCAATGCACTAGCGTCGCTTGCTTCTTCCCTCGGTCGCACCACTGAGACCATTGTGGTCCAACGGTTAGATGCTCCTTCCCTTCAGGACCCCTGGTTTGACAACCTTAGGAAGTCTGTAGAGAAGAAGGCTGAGAAGGAGGATTTGAAAGAAGTGTCCTTAACTGAGCTCGAGGAAATCTTGGAAGAAGAGGAATTGCCTTGGTACCACGAAATCGAGCAATATTGCAGGGATGGCTCATTCCCAGAATCAGCCAATGCGCAGCGCAAGGCCATAAGAAGAGTCGCCTCCAGATACACAATTATTGCGAGAGAATTGTATAGGCGAGCTCTTAATGGAGTTCTTATGAGGTGTCTGGATGATGATGAGGCCCGGAAGGTTGTTGAAGCAGCTCACTCAAGTGAGTGTGGAGGGCATGTTAATGGTTAGGCTTTGGCAAAGAAGATTCTTAGGCAGGGCTATTACTAGCCAACCCTAGAAGAAGATTGCTCCACCTATGTCTGTAGGTGTCTTCAATGCCAGTTCCATGCCGACAAGATCCAGGCTCCTGCTTTATCTCTCCATCCTCTTTCTGCTCATTGGCCATTCTCCATGTGGGCTTTTGATATTGTAGGCCCACTAGGTGATCCAAACTCCCAAACCAAATAGAAATCCTTCATTCTCACCGCTACAGAGTACTTCACCAAGTGGGCCGAAGCCAAAGCATACGCGGAAATCAAAGCAACCATAGTTTGCTGCTTCATGCTGAAGAACATCATTTCACAGTTTGGAGTGCCAAGCGACATCCTCACTGACAACGGGCCTCAATTCGTGTCACAAGAACTCCAGGACCTCTGTAAAAAATTCAATATCGCATTGCATCATTCATCACCATACTATCCCCAAGGCAATGGCCAAGCTGAGGCCACTTATAAGACTCTTCTTAAAATCATCAAGAAAATATGTAAGTCACATAAATTCACTGATTGGGCCGATAAATTAATAGAAGCTCTAAGGGCATATCGCACCTCTGTTCGTACTCTCACGGGACAAACTCCTTTTGCTCTCACTTATGGGATGGAGGCGGTACTCCCGTATGAGATTTTGATCCCTTCTCTAAGAGTGCAGCTCGATAAAGAACTTAATCTCGATGAACATCAAGAGGCGTTGCTAGTCCAGCTGGAACTCTTGGACGAGAAGAGGCTTAATGTGGCCAATCATGTCTTCGTTTATCAAAAGCGTGTCTCGCATCATTTTTAAAAGAAGGTCATCGAAATAAAATTTCAAGTGGGAAATATGGTTTTGAAACATAAATTTATTCGTTCTAGAGGTCCTAGGTCTAAGCTGCAACCCAACTGGGAGGGTTCGTTCGTAATCAAGGAGGTTTATCTTGGGAACGCGTACCGTCTAGTCAACGCAGAGGGCGAAGAACTGTCTAATCCGTGGAATGGGTTGTATCTCAAACATTTTTATCCTTAGAGTCGAGCTAGCGACGGCCCGGTGGCGGGGTGTTTGTAATGACCCAAAAATTTTGTAAAATATTTCTAAATTATTAAATATTCTCTAAGAATGTTTAAAGATCAAAATGGATTAATAAATGAATATTGGGTTAAATAAGTCATTATTAAGGCCCAAGTATGATGAACAATTAACCTAGCCTATTTGAATAAAGCCCAAAAGGTTAAAGGACCAAGCCCATGAAGTTTGGCCCATATTCTAGAAGATTAACTAGCTTATTCACGGAATATAAGGATAAATACCCTTTAATGAGATAATTAAGTGGATAATGGAATAAAAGAGTTTGAATCAATTCAAATTCGGCACCCAATGACCTTGGCGGTCTATCGTAAAACCGCTCAAAGTCTTGTGACGGATTAGTCCTAGACCGCTACATTCTGTCAGTTCCGTGACTAGAAGAAAGAGCAAAACGATTGGATTTTTAAGGTTCTATCACCTAGGGATCGAGATTGGAAGGATAGTAAACATCTTAAGGGCTCTCAGAAGTTGATCTAAGGTTTAATAAAGACTCTAGGATCGTTCTAATTCTTAAACCCTAGCCAAACCCTATAAATAGGACCTAGTTTTGACCTGCGTGCCTCTTACATTTGGCTCGCGTGGAATCAAGGTAAGGAGATATTATTTTGGGCAAGTTCTTTAGAAGTTTTTATTCCCAATACATAGGACTAACATCCCTCAAAATTTCATGCCAGGAGATCAAGCACACAAGGAGATAGAAGCCAGCAAAGTTGCTGGTTCCACATTAGCGACTCAAGAAACTGAGCAAAAGTCCGGTGAAGATCAAGGGATTAGAGACCCAAATCAAGGTAATTAGCATTAGTACCTTTAGAACTTTTTGTTCCCCTTAGTATCTACTTCTTACCCTCAAAGTTTCATGTCATTAGGTCAAGTGGATCAAGAGATATTAGGACGTGAAGTTACTGATTTACAATAAGAAGTGCAGTCTTAAGGGTCGACTTCCAACATCAAATTCAATGCCTAAAAGCCATAGCAGAGGTAGGTCATCTCATGAACGGCTAAATTATCACGTTAGGATTAAAAGTCCTTTTATTGCACTTGATTTCATGTATTGTGTACGGAGAATTTCATGTTTTAATAGGATCTATACATCCATGCATCTTTCTTAGCCCTAATGAACTAAGATAATTCTCTTTGTCATAATACATGAATCCTACGCATATTGTTAGCTTAACCTTCGTTCTATCATGATAGGGAAGTTTATACATGTTGATTTCCAAACATGATGTGTTTTAGACATAGTTCTTCTTATTTTAGTTTTACTCTCAGACGTTCTCTAGCGGCCTAGTCTTTGACCGTAAACCTTGTGTAGCGGCCCTACGATAAACCGCTAGACACTCTGTAAACCCGATTTGTATGAAATCTCTGACGGACCATAGATAGACCGTTAAATTCCTTCTGGCGGCCTTACAATAAACCACCAACTTACTATAACGGTTCTAATATAGACCGCCATTGTTCTATTTTCTGTCAACCCGAGATAGAATCAAGAACAGTCCATTTAACTTATAAGTACGCCTAGTTAACTATGTTCTAACCTATTTTAATTGTATTTCATTACTCTGATTTTTAAATTACTGATTCATGACAATGATCGCATATTCTTTATCATACTTGGGATTATTTTAAAGCTTATGCTAATTTCATGCCAAAACTTATACTTTGTATTAAATACATCTTTCAAGGGTGATAATAAATGTGGTTCACTAATTGGTTCATCACTGTTACAGATTCTCTTCTTATCTAAGAGTCATTTCTATAAGTACATGGCATATATTCCGGTATATGACCATCTGTTACACTTTTGCACTATAGGAGCATAATCTTAAACTTGATAACCTCTCCTTTGGATATTCCTTCTAATGGACTAGGAAATCTTGTTTCAAGACCTCCATAATTCTCCGCGAGCCTAGGATTCCAACTAGGACGCCGAGTTGGTTGTACCATTAAAGCCCAAATTATCTAGAAAGCACTACCGATGTTTTCTGAATTTCTATCCTATAACGGTTCAATACTCGACCGCTAAGGCCCATTAACGATCCAGTATCTGACCGTCACGTTCTCTGAGTCCAATTGATTTCTTTCTGGATTCAGCACACTCTAGCGGCCCAATATCTGACTGCCATATCAATATAGAGGATCAGTTATAGACCGCTAAGTTTACTGAATGCTATTGACCCAAGGGTTAATATTCTTATGATCCTAGATTGACTAATGATAGTCTAGGACTTGTAACCTTATTCAAAGACATCTAAGATAAAGTATGAAAGATAAAGAATGTACCGTTATACTATCGAATTTTCTCCAAGGCATAACTTAGTTATTAATGCATTTTATGAACTCATAAATCTAAATTTGGTGCATTCTTATTATTTACATTGAGTCTTCAACACTTATTGAACTTATTACATGTGTGGCCAACTTTATTGCTATATACGTGGAAGTAGCTTGATTGTTACTTGAAGATGCGGTTCGAGCACTGATTGTGTTCAAGGGCTCTATGCTAGTCCCTCGGCTGATTGTCGAAACATACTATTATAAACCATGGGGTATGATGCTACTGGCGTCGCATTGCGCTGGGAGTACTTTCTTTATAAATAAGTGAAATTATCCACGGCTCGTGAAGTGAAAATATCCACAGAAATTCACGAAGTACTTGTTACTAAGTGAAGAGTACATTCTTGCTTGACTTGCTAGTACATTCTCGTTACCTTCTTGTTCATGAAAGGCCATAATTACATTCTTGCTTGATCATGCTTGCTCAATCATATCTTAACTTGATCATGTCTTGTTACTTTGGTTTATTCACGTGATTTATCGCATTCGCCTGATTTTACTTTATTCTCTAGAGCCCAAAATGCTAATCACTTTAATGTTACCTTCATGTTGATGCGAAGATACCTACTGGGCAAGTGTGCTCATTACCTATTTTTAAATCTTTTTGGGAGATGCAAGTAGTTCAGGTTCGGATTCGAGTTATTCAAGTGATGGGTCCGAGAGCGAATGAAAGTCACATAAGATTGAGAGAAGACTTAGGAAGTCAATAATGTCTAGATCGAGTTCATGTAATTTTCTCTTTATTGAGTCAAATAGATTTAAGGAAGTTGAATAGTTGATGTACTTGAATCATTCTTATTATTAATAAAAGTGAAGGTTTGAGTAAATTATTGAGCAATTACTTTGTGTGATTGTTATTGTGCTCTGGTTATTCTTGCTTGCAAGAGGCTTACCATGCCGGCTGTTCACGTTTCCCAAGAATATCTTCCGCTGTATTAAAAGCTCGGGACGTGACAGTTAAGTTGGTATCAGAGCCTAAGTCTAAGGACTTAGGGAGAAAAGTCATGTCAGAGGATAAGTCCAAAGTTTTAAGACCCATACCTATGAACTAAGGAAGAAATTTTCCACCTATGTGAGAATTGGGTAGAGCCCGGGATAAGATAGCAAATTAGCTCTAGATTAATCCCTTTTCAAAATTCCATGAGAATTAACAATTTGTTATTTCTCTCAAGTACCTTATCACTATAATGGCTCATCGCGTAGACTGGGATGGTATGTAGCAGACTATTGCGGGCCTCACTCAAGCTCTGCAAACTATAGCCCAAGTAGGCACAGGAGCAAGAGTTGGGGACTTACATCGCAATTTCCGAAGCTTAAATCCTCCACGTTTCTATGGTTCTTCGAATCTAGATGAGGCCGAGAACTGGATTGATGAAATGAACCGTATATTTGACGTCATACAATGTACAGACCAGAAAAAACTACGTCTTGCTACTTTCAACTCAACAAGGATGCACGTATATGGTGGAAGTCAGTACCGGCACCTCCAGCTGACGCACCACACACGTGGGAAGGTTTTCTTACCTTATTTCGTGCCAAGTACTTTTTTGAGCATGTCAAGGAGCGGAAGGCTATGGAATTCGCTTCTCTACGTCAAGGAATGATGACAGTTGCCGAATATGAATTACAATTTTCCAGGCTAGCACCATATGTAACTCATTTAGTCAGTACCGATTTATTGAAGGCCAATCGGTTTATGGACAGGTTAAGACCCAGTTTCATTCAGCAGCTCGGGACTCAAAATATCCGTACTTATGCGGAGATGGTCCAGCGAGCGTATCTCTGTGAGAGGACCTTGGAAAAGGTCAAAAAATTGAAAGGCAAGGGAGAAGAGTCAAGCCGACGATCGGATCGGCGTAGTAAGAAGGAGAAATTTAGCATCACGGAGCCCTACAAACCCCGTGATAGCAGGAAGAGGTCGAGGAATGGGAGCGGGAGTAGCTCCCAAAAGAATAAAAAGGTCAAGGAGGAGGAAAAGCAAGTTATGGCGGCTTGCACCTTTTGTGAAAAGTTCAGCCACTCAGTCGAAGAATGTTGGAAGCGCCTCGGTGCTTGTTTAAGATGTGACAGTAGGGACCATCGCATGCCAGACTGCCCTCTCATGAAGGAACAATCGTCTGGTGGTGGACGTAAGAGGCAGGCTCGCCTCAATGTTGTTTTAGAAGATGAAGAAGCGCCCAGGGACGGCGGACTTATGGAAGGTACTATTCAAGTTTGTTCTTATCCTACATTTGTGCTATTTGATACCGGTGCTTCTCATTCCTTTATATCCACTGCTTTTGCAAAAACATTGCCAATTTCATCAGTTCCCTTACCTTCGGACCTTTCTATTGCTACACCCTTAGGTTCTGGAACAAAGCTTACCAATTACTACCCTAATATTGAGATAATAGTAAAATGTCATAATCTCCCTGCAAACTTGGTATGCCTTGACATGGAAGGCTACGATACTATTTTAGGGGTGGGTTGGCTTGTAGACCATGATGCCTACATAAATTGCCAGAATAGGATAATATCCTTTCGCAAACCAGACTTTCCAAGATTTTCCTTCCTTGGTATTAAGTATAGGAAACATCCAACCATCATTTCTTCTCTTCACGCTTACAAACTTATTTCACAAGGATGTGAAGCTTTCCTTGCTTCTGTGATTGTTACCGAGTCTAAGGAGATAATCTTAGCAGACATCCCAATTGTAAATGAGTTTCCTGATGTATTTTCCATCAGATTTACCCAGTTTACCACCTGAAAGGGAAGTAAACTTCTCAATTGAACTCATTCCCGGAGCATTACCTGTTTCTATAGCTCCCTACAGGATGTCCCCCACAGAACTTAAGGAATAGAAAAAGTAATTTCAGGAGTTATTAGACAAAGGTTTCATTCGACCTAGCACATCCCCTTGGGGTGCGCCAGTTCTTTTTGTCAAGAAGAAGGATGGATCGCTCAGGCTCTGTATTGACTACCGGCGACTGAATCAACTCACAATTAAGAACAAATATCTATTACCGCGTATTGATGAGCTCTTTGATCAGCTCTTGGGAGCAGAATACTTCTCCAAGATAGACCTCAGGTCAGGATATCACCAGCTCAGGATTAAGGATGAAGACATATTCAAAACTACTTTTCGAAGCCGTTATGGTCATTATGAATTTATTGTAATGCCGTTTAGGTTAACCAATGCCCCAGCAGCATTTATGCAACTTATGAACAAAGTTTTCCAGTCTTATCTAGATCAGTTTGTGGTCGTCTTTATTGATGACATTCTTATTTACTCCAAGACATTGGAGGAACATGAAGAACTTTTGAAAATAGCCTTGCAAGCTTTAAGAGAACATAAACTTTATGCCAAACTTAGTAAATGTGAGTTCTGGCTCAAGGAAGTTTCATTCCTTGGTCACATTATTTCAAAGGAAGGTATCGCTGTTGATCCTTCTAAAGTGGAAGCAGTCAAGAACTGGCGCCGGTCAACGACAACTATCAAAAGTAAGAAGCTTTCTAGGTCTGGCTGGGTATTACAGGAGGTTTATTAAGGATTTTTTTAAGATTGTTGTTCCTTTGACAAGACTTACAAGAAAAGAAAATCCTTTTGTATGGTCGAAGGAATGTGAGGAGAGTTTCTTAACTCTTAAGGATCATCTCACTACAGCCCTTATATTATCATTGCCCATTGAGGGTGGTGGATTTGAAGTCTATACGGATGCATCTGGCATTGGCCTAGGATGCGTTCTTTTGCAAAACGGGAAAGTAATTTGCTATTCTTCAAGACAGTTGAAGCATCACGAGGAGAATTATCCCATACATGATTTAAAATTGGCGGTTGTTATATTTGCCTTAAAAAATTGGCGTCACTACCTTTACGGAGAAAGATTCACGGTCTACTCGGACCACAAGAGCTTGAAATATTTGTTCTCCCAAAAGGAACTGAATATGTGGCAAAGAAGATGGTTGGAATACTTAAATGGCTTTGATTTTACTATCCAATATCATCCTAGCAAGGCTAATACTGTGGCAAATGCATTCAACATGAAAACAATGGGAAAGCTATCAACTCTCATGATTAGTATGACTAATCTCATCTCGCAATTTGCTCAGTTGAAGCTAGATATTGACATGAAGAAGGAAGATTATTTTATAGCCAATATTCGAACTCAACCTACATTAATAGAAGATCTGGTCAAGTTACAAGACAATGATCCAATATTACTAGAGATTAAAGTCAATATTACGTAAAGGCCAGATTTCCCTATTGCCAATGATGGAAGGTTGCTATTCAAGGGCTGGATTTGTATACCGGATCATGTTGATACTGAGAAACTGATCCTGGAAGAAGCTCATAATTCCAAGTACACCATTCATCCTGGTGATACTAAAATGTATCAAGATCTTAAAAGGAATTTCTGGTGGCCTAACATGAAAAGAGAAATAGCAGATTTCGTGTCTCGCTGTCTCACTTGTCAACAAGTAAAGGCAGAACATTTAAGACCCGCAGGTAAATTACACCCCTTGAATATTCCGAATGGAAATGGGAAGGTATATGGATGTATTTCATTATGGGTTTACCTAAAACAAGAGGTGGACACGATGGTATATGGGTAATCATAGACCGATTGACTAAGTCTGCATATTTTTTACCAATAAAAAGTCAATGGTCTGTGGAGATTCTAGCAGCACTATACATAAGGGAAATCGTCAAATTACATGGTGTCCCTGTCACTATTATATCAAATAGAGATCCTCGATTCACATCACAGTTCTGGAAGGGTCTACAACATTCTTTAGGGACCCGACTGAACTTTAGCACGGCATTCCATCCACAAACTGATGGTCAAACTGAAAGGACAAATCAAGTGGTGGAAGATATGCTCAGGGCTTGTGCCTTTGACTTTGGAGGAAGTTGGCATGATCACTTGCCTCTAGTAGAATTTGCATACAATAATAGCTACCAAGCCAGTATACATATGGCACCATTTGAAGCTCTGTATGGAAGAAGCTGTCGATCACCGATATGCTGGAATGAAAAAGGGGAGCGACAATTTCTAGGCCTCGATATTATCAGGGATACTACAGAAAAGATAAAGCTTATTTGAGAAAGACTCTAGACGGCACAAGACCGGTAGAAATCTTATGCTAATAATCGAAGACGCGACTTGGAATTTCAAGTGGGAGATCATGTGTATCTTAAAGTTTCTCTAGGTCGTGGTATTCTAAGATTTGACATTAAAGGCAAGCTTACCCCAAGATTCATTGGCCCATTTGAAATTCTAGAGAGGGTCAGTGAAGTGTCTTATCGACTGGCTTTGCCTCCACAACTAGCAGGAGTTCATGACGTATTTCATGTCTCAATGTTGAAGAAATATGTTTATGATTCTTTCCATGTCATCACCTACGATAATCTGGAGATTAAGAAGGATTTGACATATGAGCAAAAGCCAATCATGATCTCTGAACGAGAGGTACATCAACTTCGGAACAAGACTATTCCTATGGTCAAGATCCAGTGGACAAAGTCAGGAGAAGCATGGGAGACGGACGAAGCTATGCGCAAGAAATATCCATAGTTAATTAATTGTAATTACACTCTCCATAAAATCTATATATTGAATTTGGGGACCAAATTCTCTTAAGTGGGGGAGGGTGTAATCACCCGGAAATTTTATAAAATATTTTTGAATTATTAAATATTCTCTAAGAATGTTTAAAGATCAAAATGGATTAATAAATGAATATTGGATTAAATAAGTCATTATTAAGGCCCAAGTATGATGAACAATTAACCTAGCCTATTTGAATAAAGCTCAAAAGGTTAAAGGACCAAGCCCACGAAGTTTGGCCCATATTCTAGAAGATTAACTAGCTTATTCACGGAATATAAGGATAAATACCCTTTAATGAGATAATTAAGTGGATAATAGAATAAAAGAGTTTGAATCAATTCAAATTCGATGCCCAATGACCTTGGCGGTCTATCGTAAAACCGCTAAAAGACTTGTGACGGACTAGTCCTAGACCGCTACATTCTGTCAGTTCCATGAGTAGAAGAAAGAGCAAAAAGATTGGATTTTTAAGGTTCTATAACCTAGGGATCGAGATGGGAAGGCTAGTAAACATCTTAAGGGCTCTCAGAAGTCGATCTAAGGTTTAATAAAGACTCTAGGATCGTTCTAATCCTCAAAGCCTAGCCAAACCCTATAAATAGGACCTAGTTTTGACCTGCACGACTGTTACATTTGGCTCACGTGAAATCAAGGTAAGGAGAAATTATTTTGGGCAAGTTCTTTAGAAGTTTTTATTCCCAATACATAGGACAAACATCTCTCAAAATTTCGTGCCAGGAGATCAAGCACACAAGGAGATAGAAGCCTGCAAAGTTGCTGGTTCCACATTAGCGACTCAGGAAACTGAGCGAAAGTCCGGTGAAGATCAAGGGATTAAAGACCCAAATCGAGGTAATTAGCATTAGTACCTTTAGAACTTTTTGTTCCCCTTAGTATCTACTTCTTACCCTCCAAGTTTCACGTCATTAGGTCAAGTGGATAAAGAGATATTAGGACATGAAGTTATTGATTTACAACAAGAAGTACAGTCTTAAGGGTCGACTTCCAACATCAAATTCAAAGCCTAAAAGCCTTAGCAGAGGTAGGTCATCTCATGAACGGCTAAATTATCACGTTAGGATTAAAAGCCCTCTTATTACACTTGATTTCATGTATTGTGTACTGAGAATTTCATGTTTTAATGGGATCTATACATCCATGCATCTTTCTTAGCCCTAATGAACTAAGATAATTCTCTTTGTCATAATACATGAATCCTATGCATATTGTTAGCTTAACCTTCGTTCTATCATGATAGTAAAGTTTATACACGTTGATTTCTAGACATGATGTGTTTTAGACATAGTTCTTCTTATTTTAGTTTTACTGTCAGACGTTCTCTAGCAGCATAGTCTTTGACCGCAAACCTTGTGTAGCGGCCAAACAATAAATCGCTAGACACTCTGTAAACTCGATTTTTATGAAATCTCTAGCGGACCATAGATAGACCGTTAAAGTCCCTCTGGCAGCCTTACGATAAACCGCCAACTTACTATAACGGTTCTAATATAGACCGCTAGTGTTCTATTTTCTATCAACCCGAGATAGAATCAAGAGCTATCCATTTAACTTATAAGTATGCCTAGTTAACTATGTTCTAACCTATTTTAATGGTATTTCATTACTCTGATTTTTAAATTACTGATTCATGACAGTGATCGCATGTTCTTTATCATACTTGGGATTATTTTAAAGCTTATGCTAATTTCATGCCAAAACTTATACTTTGTATTAAATACATCTTTCAAGGGTGATAATAAACGTGGTTCACTGATTGGTTCATCACTGTTACATATTATCTTCTTATCTAAGAGTCATTTCTATAAGTACATGGCATATATTCCGGTATATGACCATTAGTTACACTTTTACACTATAGGAACATAATCTTGAACTTGATAACCTCTCCTTTGGATATTCCTTCCAATGGACTAGGAAATCTTATTTCAAGGTCTTCGTAATTCTCCGCGAGCCTGGGATTCTCACTAGGACGCCGAGTTGGTTGTACCATTAAAGCCCAAATTATCTAGAAAGCACTACCGATGTTTTCGAAATTTCTATCCTATAACGGTTCAATACTCGATCGCTAAGGCCCATTAACGGTCCAGTATCTGACCGCCACGTTCTCCGAGTCCAATTGATTTCTTTCTGGATTCAACCTACTCTAGCGGCCCAATATCAGACCGCCATATCAATATAGCATATCAGTTATAGACCGCTAAGTTTCCTGAATGCTATTGACCCAAGGTTTGACCCAAGGGTTAATATTCATATGATCCTAGATTGACTAATGATAGTCTAGGACTTGTAACCCTATTCAAAGACATCTAAGATAAAGTATGAAAGATAAAGAATGTACTATTATGCTGTCGAATTTTCTCCAAGACATAACTTAGTTATTAATGCATTTCTTGAACTCATAAATCTATATTTGGTGCATTCTTATGTTTAACATTAAGTCTTGAACACTTATTAGACTTATTACATGCGTGGCCAACTTTATTTCTATATACGTGGAAGTAGCTTGATTTATACTTGAAGATGCGGTTCGGGCACTGATTGTCTTCAAGGGCTCTATGCTAGTCCCCTCGGCTGATTGTCGGAAACATACTATTATAAACTATGGGGTATGATGCTACTAGCATCGCATTGTGTTGGGAGTACTTTCTTTATAAATAAGTGAAATTATCCACGGCTCGTGAAGTGAAAATATCCATAGAAATTCATAAAATACTTGTTACTAAGTGAAGAGTACATTCTTGCTTGACTTTCTAGTACATTCTCGTTACCTTCTTGTTCATGAAAGGCCATAATTACATTCTTGCTTGATCATGCTTGCTCAATCATATCTTAACTTGATCATGTCTTGTTACTTTAGTTTATTCACGTGATTTATCACATTCGCCTGATTTTACTTTATTCTCTGGAGCCGAAAATGCTAATCACTTTAATGTTGCCTTCATGTTGTTGCGAAGATGCCTACTGGGCAAGTGTGCTCATTACCTATTTTTAAATCTTTTCAGGAGATGCAAGTAGTCCGGGTTCAGATTCAAGTTATTCAAGTGATGGGTCCGAGAGCGAATGAAAGTTACATAAGATTGGGAGAAGACTTAGGAAGTCAATAATGTCTAGATCGAGTTCATGTAATTTTCTCTTTTTTGAGTCAAATAGATTTAAGGAAGTTGAATAGTTGATGTATTTGAATCATTCTTATTATTAATAAAAGTGAAGGTTTGAGTAAATTGTTGAGCAATTAATTTGTGATTGTTATTGCGCTCTGGTTATTCTTGCTTGCAAGAGGCTTACCATGCCGGCTATTCACGTTTCCCGAGAATATCATTCGATGTATTAAAAGCTCGGGCCATGACAATGTTCCTCTCCTTGATCATAAAGGGAGATCCCTAGCGCAACACTCACACACTACACAACCCCCATGGTTGGGTTTTTCCCTTTTTTACGCAACAATGTTTTTCCTTTGGCCATATCTGGAAGAAAGTGAAGGTCCTTGTTTTTCCCTCTTTTCGGCTGAATGTAGGGGCAAGTGGCAAATAAGGGGGCGAGAACTAATCTAGACACCCCGATACGAAAGAGGTCTCAAATAGGGGCAGTCCGTTATGACCTAATTCTGCATTCACAAAAGGAAAGAAGGAAAAGAAATAAAAGAAAGGGGGCAAAGATCAAGGCAAAAGCTAAAAGAAGCTCGAAGCTCAAAAGTCTAACTGCTCCGAAAAATGAAACTAGGCATGACAAGAGTGGCAGTATAATTTTCTCGCGGGACGTCATGAGCCTGGTCGTATGCGTGCCTAGAGTGGATGAAGGTTCGATGACGGACATAAAGCCCCGACGCAACAGACCAAATCTCTTGAAAAGGGGTCGTCATGAGAAGAACTCCAGCCCTAAAAACATCTATATCTATTACCAGCTTTCCTATCAAATTCTCTTTTGATTTCCCAAGGACTGGATCATACCTCGGGTATGGCCTTGGCAGAGACACCGTTAAGTGAAATTGGACCCTGGCCATGGATGGTCACCCATGATGCACGTTGTACTTGGGACGCCCCTAACGAGATATGTGGGTCTCCCGTCGCCGGGTCTGAACTGTTTCAAAAATCTAAAAAAAATATATATATTTTAAAAATCTAAAAAAAATCAGATATTTTAAAAATAAAAAAAATAGATATTTACAAAAAAAAGTCCAAAAAAATCAAATATCTTCAAAACTATTATATATATATATATATATATATATATATATATATATATATATATATATATATATATATATATTCAAAATCATCACATAATCCCTTTGCATTTCATGGCATGCATCACATCATTTTCCTTTTGTCATTTTACCTGTTTAATAAGGCTTACCCCCTTGACCAAAAATCAAGGATTGGTCATTCCCTAACTTGCTGCAGGCAAGGGGTTAAGCCTAAAACGGATCTAACCTTTTTTTTTGTCTAAGTATGTGTGCAGGGATAGGTCTACAAGTAATTCTGGCATCTACAGGTAAGCGATCTCTAGGCGACCGTTTCAACCTCTCAGGCGGTCACAGTGTGACCGTTCGATCCTTTTAAACGGTCTCCAGAAGGCCGCCTTTATCATGCCTCATTATCCCACTGGCTTTTCCTTACGCCCAGATTTTTGCGGTCTGAATATGACCGCTTATTATTAAAATAGTCCATGACCGGCCGTTCTAGGTGTCTAAACGGTCCCTCGATAGACCGCGAGGGCCCTTGTTCTGAACTTCTGTCATGCATCTGCTGAGCGATCTAGTTGAGGCCGTTTTGCTTAATTCTGTGGTCAAATGAGGACCGCCTAATTAATTAAGCGCCCCTTGTGGACCGCTTTCTTCCCAGAGAATCACCTCAATTCACAAATGCACACAAGAGAAGGCCAATCTCAATCAATCAAAACATTCCATTCCTTTATTCAAAATTAAGCCAATCAAGAGGAATTCATAGGTCTCTATACATCATAAACAAAAATCACTCAATCTTCAGCCGGGCATCCTCGCGAGGTCGAATCTCACGCAACTCTCTCACATAGGCCTAATACTCCTCCTGAAGCTCTGTCACCTCTGTTGAGTACAGAGGATAGTCAAGCTAGAGGGGGAGGGGGTGAATAGATTGACCTTTACAAAAATTTAACACTTAATCTGATCGGAAGAAGATAACTAGATGCAAATTCAAGTAATTGAATTGATTCAATTGGATTGAGTCAATTTGAAAACTGTTCCTATTCATGCATCTAACGTTGAGCTAATCATGAGAGAGAAACACACCACAGAATAACATGAAGGTTTTAAGGTGGTTCGGTCTCCCTGCAGAGACCTACGTCCACCTCCTCACTAACTTAGTGAGGAACCCTGCTGAGCGTTACAGCTTGGCCAAAAGCGAGGATCAAACTCCTCAACACAGCTGAACTGTCAAGCTCAACTACACCAGGATCCAATCTTGAACAGCTGGCGAACAGCTTGAAGGCACAACTGCCTGTCCACCTCTGATCTCAACACAATACACTGGATCAGACAAACACCCCTCTCTCTCAACAAAACACTTTGAGAGAGATAATAGTTCTGAAACAGAGTTCGGATCAACAACAAACAAAACTAGAAACGAATAATTCACACAATGGTAAAAGGAGGACTGATTTCAGATCTGAGCGACAATGTACTTTGATGAGGTGCTTGGATCTCCTGAGTAAGTCTCTTCTCAGCAGATCAATCTTGGCTCCTCAGATTCGCTCGATCAGCTTCAAGTTCTTCACAGCCTCTGTCGCTCTCCTACCTGCATTTCAGTCACATTTTCGAACTCTGATCGCCCTCTTATTTATATCCCCTTTCCCTCTCGTTTCCAGATTCATGGATTTCATCTTCACGTGGGTCCCAATCAAATTTGTGGACTTTCCCTTGATTCTTCCCCCTTAAGTCATCTGGAGTCACGAGGGAAACGCCACTTTACAAACACTTTTGGCTGATGTGGCATCATGACGTCACTTGCGAATGAGTCCACCAGACTCGTCATTATAGTCCTTAGATGGCGTCAACTCATTGCGTTCATAGAGTTGACGCAGCCTTTAGACATCAACCGATCAAAATCTTCAGCAGATATATGCACTGCGTCGACGCTTCTAAACCATAGCGTTAACGCATTCGTTCTCCAGCAGCTAACCCTTCAGCAAGTAAACTGATTGCGTCGACGCTCCCATATCATGGCGTTGACGCATTGTGTCGCTTTGAGAGAGGCTTCGGTGATTTGTTGCACGGCTGCGTCCACGCTGCTTGGGCACTGCGTTGACACATCAGTGCATCACAGAATCTACCTTGTATTGATTATTTGAACTGCTGCGTCCACGCCACATGCTGATAGCGTTGACGCACTCGTTAGCACTTTGACCTTATACCCTGTTTCAACTTACATCAAAAGATACAAACGCATTTAGTATTCATCTTGTCATGATTGTCATCATCAAAACCAGGAGGACAACAATCTCCCCCTTTTTGATGATGGCAACCCTGATATGATTTAGAGCAGACACATGACAATATGACAACCAGAATCATAGATATTATCAACATTTCACCATAGAGACATCACAAAAGAAATTACTTCATATTTATAAAAATATCATCATGTGTGCTTAAGTACATCCATCAAACAGAATTGCAATCATCTAACATTCAAATTCAAATTTCTCATAAAATTCCCAAAAACTTCCATAATCTCCCCCTTTGACATCAGCAAGAAGGGGTTAAAGTCAAAAAGGAATATCAACTATAAAATCTAGTTAAAGAACCGGCCTAATCTAGAAGAGGACCCACGAGCCCTGGATGTTTGACCTTGAGGACGATCTCTGGACAACAAGGCGCGTAGATCATGTGATATCTCAGGAAGCTGGATTTGCAGTGTATTCCTCATATGAGCTATGGTAGAAGACATTTCATCTTGAACAATTTTTGAATTGTCTAGTTGTTTGCCAATGGAGGAAAGTTCAGCAATCACTTTTTCAATCTTATCAAAAATAGCTTTGATGCTATGAGGCAGTGAATTAAATTCTCCTTTTAATGTTTCAACTGCAATCCTGACATCATAGCATACATCAATGATCTTGGCAAACGACTGAAAGACCGAGGATTGATTGCCATGCAAATCATTCACCAGGTTGACCATTTTCTCTAGGAGGGTGGATATACCCTTCAGTACTTGCCTGGAAGCCTGGTCAGTTACCATCTTGGTAAGCAAGAACTTCTGCCACTCAGATAACACTGAAACTTCAAATTTCAAAATTCTAGAATGCAAGCGGTTGATATGAAAGTTTGTGAACTCCATCAGTTTGTCCATCTTAGCATCGTGCCGTTGCATCATCATAGTTAGATTAACAAGCATTTCTTCAACGGTTGCTGGAATTGGAATTTCTTTAGAAGCTGAAGAAGATCTGCTACAAGATCCAAGGGTTCTACACAAATTAGGTCCTCTGTGGGTGCAAAGCTACTGGGTTCACCAGTTTCCATTTGAGTTCTTGAAGACCTTTCAAAAGTTTCTTGTGAAGCTTGCTCCGCAGAATGTACCTGAGCTGGAGGGATTTCTGGAGGTTCCCTCCTAGGAGAATGGATTCTTACACTACTGCCTTCTGCTCCTACATCCTTGACTCCAGAAGAAAGTGGTGCCTCTGTTCTTGTTTCTTACTTGTTTCCAAGAGGGCATTTTTCTGACTGGGAAGAATTCTGACAGGTTTTCCATCAACAATCTTAAATCCCATATATTTCCGAACATAGTCTAAAGAGTATATGTTGCCTCTGGGGATTACCTTTTTTCTTTCATTTTTCAAATCCACTCCCACTGACCGAAATAGAGAAGTAAGGTGTGCTGCATAAGGTAAAGTTCTAGAATGGTGCAAGCACGTAACCATTGTCTGAATTACTACATCAATCAGTGAAATCTTGATTTCCTTTATCAGGCAATATAACAGGAATCTTTGCATTTCTGTAACCCTTTCTCGTCCACTGCTTTGGGGCGTTATAATAGATGTGCAGATGTGATGCAGCAGTCTGATAGATGACTCAAATCTATTTGCTTTAATACTTGCTAGATAAGTTTGCTTCACATTAGAAGTATCTTTGGGTTTCCCTGTCAAAACTTCAAATGCCTCATACTCATCTAATGTGAATGAATGTAGTTCTGCCCCTTCCAAGGGAATCTTCCAAACTCGAGCAAGCATGCCACCGGTTAGCTCAAAGGAAACATTTCTAACAGAAGAAGACAATTTATGAATCTGTGATTCATACTTCAAATTTTGATAAAACTCTCTCACGAGAGTAGGATAATAAGTTTTGTGCCTGGTCACAAAATCCCACCACCCTTGAAATTCGAAAGCAGGACGAAGCTCAGGAAAAGCAGCAAAAAGCTCATCATCTGTACTCAGAATATATCTGGGAATTAAAACCTTTAGGGGTTCTTCAATATTTATGACCGAGGTGGGTTCAGAAGACCTGGATGACGATTTCTGATGAGGGGTTCTCGGTTCGGCTGACCTTGATTTAGAATTCTTTCTCCTTTTAGCCGATGGACTGGGGCTTCGATGATGCCTGATTTTCTTCTTCCCTTTTTGCTTCCGTGACAGCGTCTCTTCCATCAGATTTGCCTCTTGTTCATCATGCGCGGCCTCTAGAATATCATGCGTGCCTTTTACGCGTCGCTCAATCGTGGACAATGCCGCAGATGGAGCCTTCAAGCTTTGCTCCGTCTTCTTCTTTCCTTGCTGAGAACCTTTAGGTGGAGCCATCGCAGCAAAGGTGGAGACAAGGGTTTTGGAACCAGAGAGACTGGAAGGCAAAAGGGTTTTTCAAGGAGCAGCACGAAAAATATAAGGCTGAGTGTGATCACGCTGAGTCTTTTAAAGACTCTCGGAAAAACCTTATTAAAGAGCGGTTCAACCAATTTAAGTCAGTGAACCGGTTTTGAACACTTGTTGTATTGCGTTGACGTCGAGGTATGTTGCGTCGACGCAGTGAAGTAGTTATGAACGAAACAAGTGCAAGATAAGTAGCTTAAGAGACATCTGGACAAAGGTTTTCTTAAAAATGCTGAGACAATGAAAATATATATTAATGTTCAGGGACTTTTAAGTGTTTCAGATCAAGTTCTCATGAGGAAATATATACTAAGATTGGTACCATTCCCATTTAATGATAAGAAAGTGCAGTGATCTTAAGATAATGAATTTTAGACTCAAAAACCCTTATAGTCCAAATTGGGAATAAATGATGAACTCTTTTCATACAGAGAGTACTTTTCATTTCTATCACCTGTATTTTTAAATTTCAAGAACTCCAATCTGAGAGAGAGAAATTTAACAGGTATTGTGAACAAACTATAGAGAGCATATGTCATTTAGAATCAACATACACACACATTTATATTTGATTCTTACTTTCAACATCTTCAGTCACAGTTAAGTACAGCTAGCCCTTTTACACAGGTACACATGTTTATCAGACACCAGAGTCCCTGGTTACTCGGCATAGCTGACCATTCTGCCTTAAAGCACCAGAGTTGGTGACCAACCTCATGACACGCCTTTCAAGCACTTCATAGGTACATGAAGGTGGTTTCTCAGTGGTCAAAGACCATTGCTCTGTACTAAATTAATTTTGATTTATACCAGAGATAACAGTTAACCTCATGACTTCCTCTTTAGTACTTCATTGGTGCAAAGAGTTAGTTTCTCAGTATATCTGCCATTGCTCTGAGTTTTACAAAATGTGTGAGGTGTATGTAATTCTCTAGCATATATAAGGCCCTTTGTAAGTTTAAAACGAATACAGGTATTAAATGTCATTACTCACAGTGGTTTCTTTACATTTAACAAATAAGGTTCAAGACAAGAAGAGATCTCTGTTATATTAAATTGTTCAGAATTTTTCCATATATAAGAAGCTATAAAGTTCAAGAATTCTAAATTTCAAGTATCATAAGAACAGAAGATCTCTAATCATTAAATTTCATGGAATCATTTAGAATATATCTTAACCTCATTTGGAACCATCACATTAACTCCCCCTGAATCTATGATAACATTTTCATATCTCAGTTCCAAAGAAAATTATCTCTTATCCAAGAATGTCAACATAAGCTTCATAGAGGAGTATGATCAGAATAACAGAGATAGAGAGACATAATAAGATGAATGAAGATAGAAAAGCCTCCAAGGTAAGAAGACACTTGAGAAGGACTTCAATGAGCAATAGCTGCGTTGACTCCACGAAAGGGTTGCGTTAACCTATTGCATGAGCTTCAAAGACCCAAGATCAAAAACAAAAAGATGTGAGTCACTGCGTTAACTCATATCACCCTCAACGTTAACTCATCCTTATCAAAGTGACCACTCAACCTCATAGCATGATCAACTCATCCTGATAGCAACGTCAACTCATATGATCAACAGCGTCAACTCATCCTAGTTGACACAAGGAACTCACAACACATTCTCAGACCAACATTTTTGATAATTATGATCAAACAATTTTACTCCCCCTCGGACTAAGCATGATAGAATATTCGAACAAAATTTTGTTGCTTTTATTTATGATGCAATCAACTAAACTAGACTCCCCCTGAATGTGAGGTTCAATCAATTTAGTGCAAGGTCAAACAAGCAGATTTTTTGAGAAGCAGTTTATCAAATCAGGCAATCAGATGATTATTACACAAACCAAGCTCTCTTCTAAGAAAAGAAAATATTTCATTGTTCAGAGGCTTGGTAAATATATCAGCTAGTTGGTGTTGTGACTCAACAAACACCAAATTAAAGCTACCTTTATTTACTTCATCTCTCAAGAAATGATGTCTTATTTCAATGTGTTTAGTCCTAGAGTGCTGGATAGGGTTCTTGGCCAGGTTTATGGCACTTGTGTTATCACACAATATTGGAACACATCCAAGATTAATTTGATAATCCTGGAGTTGGTGTTTGATCCACAACACTTGAGTTCCACAACTCCCTGCAGCGACATATTCTGCCTCTGCAGTGGATAGTGCTACTGAGTGTTGCTTCTTGGAAGCCCAAGAAATCAAACAACCTCCCAAAAATTGGCAATAACCACTTGTGCTTTTCCTGTCAAGTTTGCATCCAGCATAGTCTGCATCTGAATAAGATATTAGATCAAAAGAGCAAGATGCAGGATACCAAATCCCTAAATCTTGAGTTCCAGCAAGGTATCGAAAGATACGCTTGACAGAAATTAAGTGGGATTCTCTAGGATCAGATTGAAACCGAGCACACATGCACACACAAAATTGAATATCTGGTCTAGATGCTATAAGATAGAGGAGTGATCCGATCATACCTCGATAGATTTTTGCATCTACTTGGTTACCTTTCAAATCAGCATCCAAATTTGTGTTAGTGCTCATCGGAGTGCTCATGGCCTTCAAGTTTTCCATCTTATATTTCTTCAGCAATTCGGAGATGTATTTTTCCTGACTGATAAAGCACCCTTCTTTGCTTTGAGTAATCTGTAGACCTAGAAAGAACTGAAGTTCACCCATTAGACTCATCTCAAATTCAGTGGTCATTAGCCTAGCAAATTCCTCACATAAACTAGGTTCAGTGGATCCAAAAATTATATCATCAACATAAATTTGAACTAGAATTATGTCTGAATTTCTTACCTTTGTGAATAGTGTTTGGTCCATTTTACCTCTTGAATACCCATTTTCAGTGAGGTATGAGCTGAGTCTATCATACCATGCTCGAGGTGCTTGTTTGAGCCCGTAGAGGGCTTTATTCAACCTGTACACATGGTTAGGGTTTTCTGTGCATTCAAATCCAGGGGGCTGTTCTACATAAACCTCTTCCTTTATTAGACCATTCAAAAATGCACTTTTTACGTCCATTTGCTGCAACTTTATTCCATAACTACTAGCATAAGCAAGAAGCAATCTGATAGCTTCTAGTCTAGCTACTGGAGCAAAGGATTCTTCAAAGTCTACTCCAAATTCTGATTGTACCCCTGTGCTACCAGTCTAGCTTTATTTCTTATAACAATACCTTTTTCATTTTGTTTATTTCTAAAGACCCACTTAGTCCCAATCACAGCATGATCCTCAGGTCTAGGTACAATATGCCATACTTTATTTCTTTCAAATTGATTTAATTCCTCATGCATGGCATTTATCCAAGATTCATCTTTTAAAGCCTCACCTACATTCTTCGGTTCAACTTGTGAGACAAGAGCTATATTGTCCATTTCTTAATATTTCTAAAATGTGATCGAGTTCTAGTAGGATCATGCAGATTTCCAATGATACTTGACAAAGGATGATCCTTTAATGTTCTAACATTGATTAGAGGATTACCTTCATTTATACCTGCATTGCCTCGATTACTTGATTCTGCTTGATCTTCATTTGCTCTTGACTCTTCCTTTTGATGAACTTGTTCTTCTTTCTCTTCAAGAAATTTTCCATCATCATTGTCCCTGCAATGTTGCTCAATTTCAGATTTTTCATTTAATTCATCAAATATAATATGAGGTGATTCTTCAACAGCTTGTGTTTTTAAATTTAAGACTCTATAAGCCCTAGAGTGATTAGAATATCCTAGGAATATAGCAGGTTCACTCTTAGGTTCGAACTTGTCCAAGACTCTTTTATCATTATTTTGCACAAAACATTTTGATCCAAAGACTTTGAAATGTGCAACAGATGGTTTCTTACCTTTCATTAGCTCATATGGAGTCTTTTTGGACTTAGATCTTACCATTGCTCGGTTTATTATATAACAAGCTGTATTTATTGCTTCTGCCCAGAACTTTCTTGGGAGTTCCCCTTCAATCAACATGGTTCTGGCCATCTCCACCAGGGTTCTGTTTCTTCTTTCCACAACTCCATTCTGTTCAGGAGTTCTTGGAGAAGAGAATTTATGTATAATACCTGTTGCTCTGCAGAAGTCATCAAATTCGGAGTTATCAAATTCTCCCCCATGATCTGATATGATGGAGGAGATAGCAAACTTACCCTCCTACTTCACTCTCTTAAAGAAAACCTGAAATTCTCCAAATGCATCATTTTTGTGAGTTAGAAATAACACCCAAGTGAACCTAGAAAAGTCATCCACTAAAACAAATCCGTACTTGTTTCCACTAGGACTTGCTGTTCTAGTAGGTCCAAATAAATCCATGTGAATGAGTTCAAATGGTCTAGAGGATTGATTCTCAAATCTAGATTTAAATGACTTTCTAGTATGCTTCCCTTGAGAGCATGCATTACATATTTTTTCATTCTTTTTAAAAGATGCATCTGGCAAACCATTTACCATGCTGAACTTTACTAACTTATGCATGACACTGTAGCTAGCATGCCCTAGCCTACAATGCCAAAGCCAAGCAATTTCATTTTTGTTCACAGCAAGACAAAGGTTAGTATGAGCAGGATCATCCAAGTCCACCATGTACATGTTGTTAATTCTTTTTCCAATGAATTTCACCTTTTCAGATTCTATATCAAGAATAGTACAAACATGGGACTCAAACACAACCTTATTTCCTTTATCACATAGTTGGCTTATACTTAGCAGATTATATTCTAGTCCTTCAACAAGTAGAACATCATCAATAAATTTCGAAGGATTTTTGCCAACTTTACCTTTTCCAATGATTTTACCTTTATTATTACCTCCAAACGTCACATGACCTCCATCTTTTTCAACCAAGAACAGAATTTATCTTTGTCGCCTGTCATATGTCTTGAACAGCCACTATCGAGATACCACCGGTTGTGAGGCATTCCTGCAATACATTTTAAGCAAGAGATTTTGGAACCCAAACACTCTTGGGTTCCTTCAAACCACATGATTGTTCCAAATAGGATAACAAGTTTTTAGAAATCCATGCTTGTTTATGTGAATATTCTCGATGTTTATAATTCACTGGATTATAAGCTTTCTGATTTCCTTGAAATGCTTTTTGATATGAGTTTATTGAACCTTTTCTATTTTTATTCCAATGATTGTGACTAGCCCATGAAGCATTAGACAATCTAGGCCAGCTGATATACATGGGATGCGTAGACGCACCCGGAGCATTGCGTCGACTCACCCAACCATTTCTTGGACTATATGGGTTAATGTGCATGAAATGCGTAGACGCATTATGATGATTGCGTTGACTCCTCCACCAAGTATTCTCATAATACATGTTCTGATTTCTGGGATGCGTTGACTCTCCAAACCACCTGCGTCGACTCTTCCATCCAATGTTCCTACTGTAAAGACTTTGATTCATGGACGGTGGCGTCGACTCACCATAAGAGCTGCGTTGACTCTTCCAAGCATTTCTACCGGGATATCCTTTCTGGAATGCAGTATGCGTTGACTCAGTGTTTACATTGCATTGACGCAGTTGATTTATACCAGACTTTTGACTCTCAGATTTCCTATATGCATGTTGGTGTGATGATGATGATGAACTGAATGAAGATTTATGCACGTCAGCTATTACTTTCTCCATGCCTTTTCCCTTATTAATGTCACCAATCTTTATAGATTTTCCTTGGCTTTTCTCATTAACTTTCTTTTCAGATGTTTGGTTCTTCTTAGATGTGTTTTGTTCTGAAACAAATGTGATAAGTTCGGTTCCAAGAGCCTTTTTCTTTTTTGGATTAAACCCAAGACCCTCTTTTCCAACATTAACCTTTATCCCTATGACAGCTTCAAGATTTTCCTTTCCTTGGGTTAATTTCTCAAGTGAAGCTTGTTTGTCATGATTTTCATTTTCCAACTTCTTTAGGTTTTCCTGGAGTTCCTGGTTAACTCCACAAACAGCTTCATACTTTTCTTCAGCAATTTTAACATCACTTTCCAATTTTTGCATTTTAAGTTTTAATTCATCATGCACTTTTAGTAAAAATTCATTTTCCCTCTTCATCTCAATTAATTGAGCCTTGCTTTCTTCATTGTCTTCTAGAGATTCCTTTAAATGAGTAATTTCAGCTTCAAGGGTTTTACCCTTTTCACTCAATGAGGTTTCCTGGTTATTTTGACTTTTCTTTTTCTTGAGGGATTTGTTCTCTTTCTTCACATTTTCATATTTGTCTAAAAGCTCATTAAAAGCATCTTCCCAATCACTACAATTAAAATCTTCAAATGGAGATATTACCTCATCCTGATCATTTCCTTTTGCCATGAAACATAGCTTTATGTCACCTTCATCTTCCGATGAATTGGTCTCTTCATCTTCATCCTTTTCTTCATCGCTCCAAGTACTTATCATAGCCTTGGGCTTCCTGTTCCTCCATTTTGGTTGACTGTTCTTTAAGTTCTCAGGGCATTCAGATTTGATGTGCCCCTGCTTCCTGCATTTGTAACACACTACCTTGTAAGATTTTTTGAAATTTTCTGTTTTACCTCTTGAATTATTTCTTACCTGGGTTCTGCTACCCCTTGCAAATTTACCTTCCCTTCTTAGAAATTTCTTGAATTTTCTAGTGAGCATAGCAATTTCACTTGAGTCATCTTCGGAGGAGGAAGATTTACTGTCATCTGAATTCTCCATGCTACTAGGACCTGCCTTGAGAGCAAGTGGCTTCTTCTTCCTGAAATCTTCATCACTTTTTCTAAAATTTAACTCATAGGCCATTAGTGACCCAATAAGCTCATCAGGTGTCGTTGTGGGAAGATTCCTAGATTCCTCTACAATAGTGGCCTTAGTATGCCAAATTGGTGTAAGGGATCTAAGAATTTTCCTCACCAATTCATAATCACTATAGGCCTTTCCTAGACCTTTAAGGCCATTTACCAGCACAGTTAATCTAGCATACATTTCAGATATGTTCTCATCAGGTTTCATTCTAAAAGCCTCATATTCAGAAATTAACATGTTGGCTTTAGTTTCTCTTACCTCTGAGGTACCTTCGTAGATAACCTCAAGTTTGTCCCACATTTCTTTAGCACTGGCACATGATGATACTCGAGAGAATTCCTTTGGATGCAATGAGCACTGCATAATATTCATTGCTTGCCAATTAATGTTGGATTTGCGAATTTGCTCTCTTACCCATAGCTCCTCATCTCCTTCGATCTGATAAGGTCCCTTGCTCACGACCCTCCAGATTTCGTGATCCTGCGCCCTTAAGAAGACTTGCATTCGATTTTTCCAATAAGAATAGTTAGTTCCATCAAAAAATGGTGGTCTATTAATCGCACATCCCTCTGGCATGAGACCTCTGTTCTCCATTAAATCTCTCTAGGTGGTTAAACCAATACAAGAGAGCCTGGAGCTCTGATACCACTTGTTGAGTACAGAGGATAGTCAAGCTAGAGGGGGAGGGGTGAATAGATTGACCTTTACAAAAATTTAACACTTAATCTGATCGAAAGAAGATAACTAGATGCAAATTCAAGTAATTGAACCGATTCAATTGGATTGAGTCAATTTGAAAATCGTTCCTATTCATGCATCTAACGTTGAGCTAATCACGAGAGAGAAACACACCACAGAATAACACGAAGGTTTTAAGGTGGTTCGGTCTCCCTGCAGAGACCTACGTCCACCTCCTCACTAACTTAGTGAGGAACCCTGCTGAGCGTTATAGCTTGGCCAAAAGCGAGGATCAAACTCCTCAACACAGCTGAACTGTCAAGCTCAACTACACCAGGATCCAATCCTGAACAGCTGGCGAACAGCTTGAAGGCACAACTGCCTGTCCACCTCTGATCTCAGCACAATACACTGGATCAGACAAACACCCCTCTCTCTCAACAAAACACTTTGAGAGAGATAATAGTTCTGAAACAGAGTTCGGATCAACAACAAACAAAACTAGAAACGAATAATTCACACAATGGTAAAAGGAGGACTGATTTCCAGATCTGAGCGACAATGTACTTTGATGAGGTGCTTGGATCTCCTGAGTAAGTCTCTTCTCAGCAGATCAATCTTGGCTCCTCAGATTCGCTCGATCAGCTTCAAGTTCTTCACAGCCTTTGTCGCTCTCCTACCTGCATTTTTTCACACGTTCGAACTCTGATCGCCCTTCTTATTTATATCCCCTTTCCCTCTCGTTTCCAGATTCATGGATTTCATCTTCACGTGGGTCCCAATCGAGTTTGTGGACTTTCCCTTGATTCTTCCCCCTTAAGTCATCTGGAGTCACGAGGGAAACGCCACTTTACAAACACTTTTGGCTGATGTGGCATCATGACGTCACTTGCGAATGAGTCCACCAGACTCGTCATTATAGTCCTTAGATGGCGTCAACTCATTGCGTTCACAGAGTTGACGCAGCCTTTAGACATCAACCGATCAAAATCTTCAGCAGATATATGCACTGCGTCGACGCTTCTAAACCATAGCGTTAACGCATTCGTTCTCCAGCAGCTAACCCTTCAGCAAGTAAACTGATTGCGTCGACGCTCCCATATCGTGGCGTTGACGCATTGTGTCGCTTTGAGAGAGGCTTCGGTGATTTGTTGCACGGCTGCGTCCATGCTGCTTGGGCACTACGTTGACACATCAGTGCATCATAGAATCTACCTTGTATTGATTATTTGAACTGCTGCGTCCACGCCACATGCTGATAGCGTTGATGCACTCGTTAGCACTTTGACCTTATACCCTGTTTCAACTTACATCAAAAGATACAAACGCATTTAGTATTCATCTTGTCATGATTGTCATCATCAAAACCAGGAGGACAACAACCTCCGCTGGTAGGACGCGCACCGGGCTGATCTCCCACATAATCAGGGTGCTCCTGATTGCCTACTCGTCCTCCTCTATTCCAAGTCTCCTCGCCTATAGTACAGGGAGGTGGGGTAGCGCTGGAACTGTAGTCTGGGGAAGTCCAAACTGTAGAAAGCACCTGTGGGGGCTGTACATCGCCAAGGTGGTGTCTCTCACAAGCCTCAAGTCAAGCCCAAGTCTCCTAGGAAGCCTAAGGGTGGTGCCGCGGAAGAAGGATGGGCACATCACAAACCGGTCTAGGGGCAGAGTATTGATGTAGAGGCTCCAATCATCCCTAGTCTTCTTGTCTGCGGTCCGACAATCCACCTGCTGAGAAAACCTGAAGGCACCGCCAATGAAAAAGAGTGGATGGCTCCAAAAGATACGACTGACAGAAGTGATGTCCTCCCTAGGTGTGAACTTCAGCCTGACTCCCATCCAGCACTCAAGAAGAATCATAGAGCCAAAGAGTGGGCCTCCTAAGGCTGCTGAGCTAAGACCCTCGTACAAGTAAGCAAGGACGGCCTGAGAGATGAAAAGACCCCGTCACAGGCCACTAATGGTGCTAAGGTTGGGTATGTCCAAAACATGGTCGGCGGAGGGGAAGAGTATGGCCCCACATAGGCAGATAGAAACGGCTTTAGCTATGGCTTCATTCCACCAGCACTTGTTCTTGCAATGGGCTATGACCCATTGGCTCAGGGGTATCAAATGGATGTGGTGTGGGCCAATCATGGTCCGGATGTCCTTAGCACTGGGTAGGAACTCCCCTAGAATGAGGGTAGGATGTACAGGGGCAACCGTATGGCAAACTAAGTCTTCCTCACCAACTTTAGATCTAGGAAGGGTTAGATAAGTCTCTACCTCCTCTAATACGATGGTGGCCTCAAAGGATGGGAAGATGAAGGTATGCGTCTGAGGATACCATACTTCCACTAGAGCTATGATGCTGTGCCAATCTAAGGAGAGATTGGGGTAGTTTTTGGCTAAAACTAGGAGAGGGTTCAAGTGCCAGGATCTAAGGATGGATGTCACTGCTATGGGGAGCTCACGGATCATGGGAGCCATCCACTTCAAGGATGAATAGCGCCTAGGACCGGGGAGAAGCTGAGGTGATGGAGAAGAAAGAAGGAAAACAAAGAGAGGGAGAATATAAGCTTATGAAGGAATTGAATGAAATAAAGAAATTGCTTTGACTTACCTCTCTCAAAGGGCTAGAGCTCAGATGCCCGGGGATGGCTGTCAACCTTTGTAGCGCCCCATACTCCTTCCTAGCCGGCTTTCGCCCATCATAAGCGCCCCCACCTATAGAGCTTCCTTCAAGGGCCCTCTTCATGGTGTTTTGGGGAGGTTTGACAAGGTTTTCAAGGCTTAAAAGAGTGGTGTTGTGTGAAGAATGAGTTTAGAGTGCCCTCCTACTTATAGGACCCGATTTGTGGCCTAATACCACTAGGATTGAGGTAGGATAGCTCAAACTTGGGTTCGGATAGGCTTTGGCATGGGTTAGGACTCTTTGCCCTTAGGTTTGGGACTCTCCAAGAGAGTCCTAATTGGAGCTGCCAGGGTTTCTTCATATGCGGTCTATCGAGCGACCGCAGAATCTTAATAATGGTCTACAACGGACCGTTTCTTTGCCTTCTACATACTTCACCTCCCTGGCTACCTAGACGGTCTAGTGGAGGTCATTTTTCGATCCCAACAGTCAATCAGGGACCGTCTTGCCATTCTGTGCGGTCCTACATGGACCGCTTAGAAGTGTCTTTGGGCCCATTTCCAAACATCCTTCCACGGTCTAACATGAGACCATTTGCTCATTAGAGCGGTCGTTTGTGTGGCCATTTACATCTCTGCTGCCTTAATTTTGCACCCCTTTGCACCAATTCCAGTCAAGGCTTTTTGTCTCTCTCTCTCTCGCTTCCCAGTGTCAGTCTAGGATTCATTGTTAGTCAGTTAGCGTCAAGCATTGACACATTCATTTGCAAAACCAAAACCTATCATATCATAAGCATTCATAACATCCATATGTACATAAGTCGCATCCAAGTACATCAAGCCTGACCCTCCCCTGGGCCACCGCTCTCGCCTGAACCCTGATGGCGCTTTGGCGGTGGCGCCATGGAGGTGCTCCCCTCCTCTGCACGCCAGCGTCACCGACTCTCCTCCTCCTCATTCCTCTGACAGCCGGAGGAGCTAGTGAAGAAGCTGTGTAAGCCACTCGAAGCTCCGCTACACTCCGGCCTCTGGTACATCCTCTCGTAGGCCTCCACAGCACCCTCCAACATCGCCACCTGAAGCCGGGATCGGTCCCACTGGGCCCAGATCCGCTCCATCTCCGCGGCCCCAGCCCAGAGTCGCTCCAGCTCTGCCCGGAGAAGCACCAATTCTGTCGAGACTGCTGTGCGGCTGGGCTCCACCTCTTCCCTCAGTAGGGTAACCTAGCTCAGGGTCGCCTTCAGCTCAGTCGTCTGCATGTGCCTGCATCATAGTCAGTTAGTTACACTTCATAATCATAATCAGGTAGGGGAGTGCGAGTGTTTACTTACCCTCTCGGCGAGTGCCGCCTCAGCCTCCTTGCCCCGTGCCACCATCCTCGCGAACTCCGCGTCCTGCTCAGCACGGTCCATGGATGGCTAGGAAGAAAAGGTGCATCGGCTCATTGACGGTGGGCCCCCTTGGCCCGCTGCATTTTGAATTCCAAGTTAGTCAACATCATAAGCACATGCACTGTCACGCCCCGAGCGCGGAAGGAACCCGGGAGAACGTGACGAGTTTATATCAATCATGTCAATCAGAGCAAGTAGAATTTCTACATCACAACAGAGTGTGCAATAAGACGAGAATTTTAAAACTTAACCATATACTGATACCATCGATAACAACTTAACCATTAAACAAAGTCACATAACTCCAAGACGATACAATTCTAATCAGGCCCACAAGCCTTAAATGTAACAACTCTTGACATAACAAAATATCTAACGACAAGCCTCCAAGGAATAAACTAAAGACGACTCGACATGATAAGGTGTAGCAGCATGGCGCTTGCAGATTCTATGCTCGTCACTCTTGCTCCTGCCCATCCAAGTCCGAGCCAGGGTTCGTATTACCTGAAAGATTTGGGGAAAAGAACTTGGTGAGCGAACGCTCAGTAGGAATTATATCTCAAGAACTAGCAATTGGTTTAAGTAATTACTTCTTCCAAATGAAAATGCAAGTCTAGCATGTAAAACATGTAAAATAGGACGATACGGAATTGAACATAATAATGAGAGGAAATAACATGTTCTGTTGATCCAAGATAGGGAATTTCAAGTATTCAAGATTTCAAGTATTTGAACAAGTACCGAGTATATCAATAAAGTTTTTCATGTCATGAGATAATGGCTATTAACAAGCAAGTACTTTGCCCATTCCGGGCCACGCAAGTCAAGTCAATCAAGTCAAGCACGTGAGAAAGAGAGAGAGATAGTGGAGTGTCGTAGATTCAAGCAAGCACTTCGGTGCAATGCCACACCATGATCAATATAACTCCCATGGGCACAAGTACTTTCGGGTGCTCCTCCAGGACCAGATCGGGCCCTAAATGCGCGGACATTGTTACATGTAATATCTAGACAACCACTTTAATGATAGCCATGGATTCCCAAGAATAAACTCATGTAGGATATCAAGGTAGATTTGTGGATAGGTTCCACAGAATTCAAGGAAGAACATTAGATGGACATTGATAAAACCAACGAGAATCATGACGTGTCGATAACCTGGGTAGAGACGGTACCTTAGCTAGGTAGCCGAGATAACTTGAGTGGATGACTAGACCTATCACCAATCAAGGGACATGAATCAAGCTGATTGACCCCATCTATAAGGGACTCAATCCAAGATATCGCCTAGTGGAATATCATCATTCCATTGGCAAAGATTATTCTCTCATGGACCAAGATGGCGACATGAGAGGGCCGGTTTACCACAAGTCGTGGCAATCAAAAAGGTACAAGGTGTTTAAGGTACAACCAGCTCATTCGGCCTTGAGGGAATCCAAGGCTACGAGGAGACTTACGGAGGTCCCAATGACTAACTCGCCAGTCCAAAGGAACGGAATGTCCAATGGAGGGCTTGTATGTCACCGAGAGTTAGTGGGTAATGCGACAAATCATCATGAAACATGGGACTATACTCACGGAATGGAATATAGTGCCGATATGCATACACACACACACACACACACATATATATATATATATATATATATATATATATATATATATAACCCTCGGTTCACAGAAAGCCGTGGAAAATAAATATGCAGGAAATTCGCGACTTACGCCAAGTCACTATTTAATAAATTCACGACCTTCTCTGGGCCGTTTCTTTACTAATTGACGACTGCAGGAACAGTCGTCCCATCTGTAATTTCTATTATTGCTGCAATTTACCCAATTCTGTATTTCAAGAAAATGCGCCTTAGGCAGGGGCGTTATTTCACAAAGAAGCGACTTGCACTGTGTCGTTAATTACCATTTTCCAGAATTTAATAACTTTTAGAAATTTCAGGAAAGTAACGACTTATCCTAAGCCATTAATTTAAAATAGCGCCCTTGGGTGGGGCGTCACTTTCATAAAAGATGACCTACTGGCTGTCGTTAATTCATTCCTTTCCAGGATAAACATGAGTATTTATCAATTTCTTAAAATTAACGACTCTTGGGTCGGGCGTCAGAACATGAATTAGCGCCCTAGAGAGGGTCGCCTCTTTCCAAAATTTCCAGAAAACTTCTAAATCGCAGTAAAACTATATGCATGAATTACATATGATATTATCATAAATTTTTATGCTAGTTTGGGCTACAATCCTTGAGAAAACCTACAATACAATCATGATTTATCTTTGTTTGGGCTACGAAACTTGAGAGAACCTACCTGTTTGAAGATTTAAACGAAGAACCGATGCTTTGTTTTGAACAGAGTGTGGTGGTTGCTTGCAGGATGAAGTAGAGGAAGAAGCTGCTGATGATGAATGCCCTGGGCCTCGTGCAGGTTCTCAGCAGGATGCAGGAGGAAGAAGATTAACCTTCTTCACGTAGCAGTCAAGCCGTAAGAGGGAGAGGAGGATGGAGAGACTCCTCCTACGACGGCTTCACTGGTCACACTGCATAAAGGAATGAAGCATGAAAAGAATGGCTATAATGAGAAAGAAGCAACAGCACAGGGAGAAGAAGAACCGTCTTCTCGTTCGGTCACAGCAGCAGGATGGAGAGGACCTCGAACGCAAACGCATCAAACGAGTTACGTTCGATGGGGAGATGCTTTATAGGGAGGTAATGGTTCTGGAAGTTTTCGAATGCTCTGTTAGGGAAGGGGTTTGATCAACATTTGGCAGGGCCTAGACCTACCGTGCATGGTCCTCTTCTTTCCTTGATAGCAGCCGCATGCTTCTACTTTCATAGGGAAAAAACCCTAACACAAGCCATGCATTCGAATGAGTATGCGTTAATGGGTTGCGTGGTTTCCTTATTTAACTCTCAGGGAAAATGACGTCTGAGACAAGGGCATTTTTTCATTAAGTAGCGCCTTGATCAGTGGGCGTGTTTTCATTAAATAACGCCTTAGCAAAGGCCGTCTTTTACTTTTCTATATTTTGGCGCTTTATTTCTAATTTTCTTGGTAAGAATTAGCGCCCATGATAAGGGCGTTATTACTATAATTAGCGTCTTAAGGAAGGGCGTTATTTCATTTTGGCCCAATTGTTCCCTGAAGTGTAAGGCCCATTTATGTATTTCTCTTGGCTGGTTTTAAAGTTCATTAAGTACCTCTAAACATATATATATAGCTTAATTATTTTTATTCATTTAGAATATTTTATTCCTTATTAATTATCCGGGGTCTTACACCCTCCCCCACTTAAAAGAATTTGGTCCCCAAATTCAATTGCGTGAATGGAGACATGGAGGGTATAGAGTACTTACGGTTTAGAACAATTCCGGATATCTCCTTCGCATAGATTCCTCAGTTTCCCATGTAGCTTCTTGCTCCAAGCATTTGTTCCACTGCACTTTTATCATGGGAATGGTCTTGTTTCTTAAGACTCGGACCTCTCGATCAAGAATCTTCATTGGTTTTTGTTCATAGGTGAGGTCGCTTTGAATCACTAAGTTACTATGATCAATGACGTGGAAAGGGTCGTGCACATATTTCTTCAGCATGGAAATGTGGAACACATTGTGCACTTCCGACAGTTGAGGAGGTAAGGCAAGACGATAGGCTACTTCGCCAACTCTTTCCAATATTTCGAATGGGCCAATGAATCTCGGTGTGAGCTTGCCTTTAACTTCGAACCTTCTTATTCCTCGACCGGGTGAGACCTTGAGGTAAACATGGTCTCCAACTTGGAACTCTAGTTCCCTTCTTCGATTATCTGCATAAGATTTCTGCCTGGATTGTGCTACTTTGAGTCTTTCTCGGATAAGTTCAACCTTTTCCGTTGTGTTTCTTACCATATCTGGCCCTAGTAGTTGCTTCTCGCCAACCTCATCCCAGCATATAGGAGATCGGCAACTCCTGCCGTACAAGGCTTCAAATGGAGCCATCTGTATACTGGCTTGATAACTATTGTTGTATGCAAACTCGGCTAGGGGTAAATGATCATGCCAACCTCCGCCAAAGTCAATAATGCAAGCTCGTAACATGTCTTCAACTATTTGGTTTGTTCTCTCGGTCTGACCATCGGTCTGGGGGTGGAAAGCAGTACTGAAATTGAGCTTTGTCCCCAAAGAGTGTTGTAGACCCTTCCAGAAATGAGAAGTGAAGCGAGGGTCTCGGTCAGACACGATCGATGTTGGGACTCCGTGCAATCTCACGATTTCCTTAATATACAATGCGGCCAAAACATCAACCGACCATCGACTTTTAATTGGTAAGAAATGCGCCGACTTGGTCAGTCGGTCGATGATTACCCAAATACCATCATGTCTGCCTCTAGACTTAGACAATCCCATGATGAAATCCATACCAATTCCTTCCCATTTCCATTTGGGAATATCGAGGGGGTGTAACTTTCCGGCGGGTCTTTGGTGTTCCGCTTTCACTTGTTGGCACGTAAGTCTACTACTTCCCTCTTCATGTTCGGCCACCAAAAAGTCCTTTTTAAGTCTTTGTACATCTTAGTTGCTCCAGGATGAATGGTATACCTAGAGCGGTGAGCTTCATCTAGAATTTTCCTTTTCAACTCAGGACAGTCTGGAACACATGTCCTTTCCTGAAACATTAGTGTTCCATAAATTGCTAGCTTGAACCCGGTTCTTTGATCTAGTTTCTCCCTGATTTCAATCATTCCAGGGTCTTCATCTTGTAACTTCTTGATTTCGGATAGCAAGTCCGGATGCACCCTCATGTGAGAGAGAGTAATACACCCGTCTTTTTGGTCCGTGCTTATATTTAATCTGGAGAATTCTTCTAATAGTTTCCATTCCCGTATCATACAGCTGGCTATAAGGGCTCTCGGCTTCCGACTCAAGGCATCAGCTACCGAATTCCCTTTATCGGGGTGATACTGAATAGTGAAATCAAAGTCTTTTAAATATTCCAGCCATCGACGTTGCCTCATATTAAGCTCCTTCTGAGAGAATAGATATTTGAGGCTCTTATGATCGGAGAATACTGTGAATTGTTCTCCGTAGAGATAGTGTCTCCAGATCTTTAGTGCAAATACTACTGCGGCCAACTCCAAATCATGCACCGGGTAATTTTCTTCATGCTTCTTCAACTGCCTAGAAGAGTATGCAATAACTCTTCCCTGTTGCATTAATACACAACCGAGGCCAATACCGGAAGCATCGGTATATACCTCGTACTTCTCTTCTTCAATAGGAAGGGCCAAGACCGGAGCAGTGGTCAAACAGTCCTTCAATGTTTGGAAGCTTTGTTCACATTCCTCGGTCCACTCATACGGCACTTCCTTGCGGGTCAGTCTGGTGAGTGGTACCGCAATCTTCGAGAAGTTTTTAATAAAACACCGGTAATAACCTGCAAGACCAAGGAAACTCCTAATTTCTGTTGCATTCGTCGGTTGTTCCCAGTTCCTTACTGCTTCGACCTTTGCGGGGTCCACTGAGATTCCATCCTTTGAAATTACGTGTCCTAAGAAGGACACTTCTTCAAGCCAAAACTCGCATTTGCTAAATTTGGCATATAATTGATTATCCCTCAATATCTGCAATGCTATCCTCAAATGCACTTCATGCTCCTCTTCAGACTTCGAATATATCAGGATATCATCGATAAAAACCACAATAAATTTGTCCAGATGCGGTCTAAAGATGCTATTCATAAGCTGCATAAAAGCTGCAGGGGCATTTGTTAGTCCAAAAGGCATAACAGTAAATTCATAATGCCCGTACCTGCTTCGGAATGCAGTTTTGTGAATATCCTCGACCTTGATCCTTAATTGGTGATAACCCGATCGAAGATCAATTTTTGAGAAATACTTTGCTCCAGAAATCTGATCGAAGAGTTCATCGATCCTCGGCAGTGGGTATTTATTTTTGATAGTGAGGTGGTTCAGCTGCCGATAATCGATGCACAGCCTCATCGATCCATCCTTCTTCTTGACGAACAGTACTGGTGCTCCCCATGGGGAAGTACTTGGTCTGATAAATCCTTTCTGCAATAGCTCCATAAGCTGCTCCTTCAATTCCTTCAATTCTGCGGGGGACATTCTGTAGGGTGCTTTGGAAACAGGTCCGGCACCCGGAACAAGGTCTATAGTGAATGAGACCTCTCTCTCTGGTGGCAAACCAGGCAAGTCTTCAGGGAAAACATCGGGAAACTCCGAACCACTTGAATGTCTTCTAGTCTAGCTACCTTAGCCTCCGTGGCAGTTACAAATGCTAAGAATGCCTCGCATCCTTTGTTGATAAGTTTGTGGGCTCGAAGAGCAGAGATGACTGGTGATCTCTTCCGGGGGGTAATGTAAGTTAACTCCGGGTAATCCACAAAAGTTACTTTTCCATTTCGGCAGTCTACAGTTGCCCGGTGGGTGGATAGCCAATCGGCCCCTAAAATTACATCGTACTCCTTCAAGTCTAAGCATATTAAATCTGCAGGTAAGTTGTGGCCTTTAACTATAATCTTGCAGTTTGGGTAATGGAAAGTGACATCAGACTCATTCCCTAACGGGGTAGAAATCACCAAGTTTATCCATTCAGGTTCCATAGAGAATGAAGCAGCAAATTTTCTTGAAACAAAAGAATGTGTGGCGCCAGTATCAAATAGTACTTGAGCAGATTTAGAGCAGACAGACAAAATACCTTCCACCAACCCACCCTCGGTTGGTTCCGTCTCTTGGAGAGCTTGTAAACGTCCTTGCTTCTTTGCCGGACGCTTCTCTTCCTTTGTCTCCGGCTCACTTTGCTCGTTCATCATTGGACAGTCGGGAATACGGTGTTCTTTACTCCCACAACGAAGGCATGCTCCGAGCCTTCTCCAGCATTCCGCAGCCTGATGACCCGGCTTGTCGCAATATTTACATTTCTCCTTTGGCGGTGCCGTGATAGAGAAAGGTTTGTTGTTGCCCTTCTTGAATTTCTTCTCCTTGGAGGGTTCGCCTCCATTATTGGTCCGCTTTTTGAAAGACGGTTTAAAAGTGTTGGGGCTTGTGACATTTTCCCTTTTATCCTTACCACGGATTTTGTCAGACAATTCCGTGGCGTCTTCTAGCAGCTGGGTACGACGCACCATCTCTGAGTACACTTGAATATCCAAGGGAGCGAGCTGAGTGATATATTGGGGTCGTAACCCATTCAAGAACCATCTTGCCTTCATCTTATCAGTGCATACTAAGTGTAGTGCATATCTAGATAGCCTGGAGAACAGGGCTTCGTAGTCGGCCACCGATAGGGATCGTTGCTTCAAGGCAGCAAATTCTGCGGCCTTTTTCTCCTGAACACGGTCGGAGAAATACTTGCTATTGAAGTGCTCGACAAATTCGGCCCATGTAACATGATTTTCAAGCAAGGTGGCCTCGACGGACTCCCACCAAGCACGAGCGTCCCGTTCCAGTTGGAACGTGGCCAGAAGCACCTTTTCACCATCTGCGCATTGCATGACGCGGAAGATTCGCTCGATCTCCTTTATCCAATTTTCCGCATCCTCAGGGTTTGATGATCTGAGAATCTCGGAGGGTTGAGATTTCTAAAGCTCCGATGGAGGTCGCCAGCTCCATGGTGTGCCCCACCTTGAGCCACTTGTTGTAAGGCCTGAGTCAGGCCCTGAACAGTTCGTTGCATTTCACGCCATTGTGCGCGTTCAGCAGCCATAGTCCTACAAGGAGTTAACCTTAATTAGTTTCATGTTGAAATTTGTAGTCGGATGCCCTACAAGGACTTATACCCACGGCACTACCCATCCTCACAGTTTGGGGATAGACCTATCCTTGGACTTGGGTTTCCTAGGAATTTGAAATCCTAGGCTCTGATACCACAAAAACTGTCACGCCCCGAGCGCGGAAGGAACCCGGGAGAACGTGACGAGTTTATATCAATCATGTCAATCAGAGCAAGTAGAATTTCTACATCACAACAGAGTGCGCAATAAGATGAGAATTTTAAAACTTAACCATATACTGATACCATCGATAACAACTTAACCATTAAACAAAGTCACATAACTCCAAGACGATACAATTCTAATCAGGCCCACAAGCCTTAAATGTAACAACTCTTGACATAACAAAATATCTAACGACAAGCCTCCAAGGAATAAACTAAAGACGACTCGACATGATAAGGTGTAGCAGCATGGCGCTTGCAGATTCTACGCTCGTCACTCTTGCTCCTACCCATCCGAGTCTGAGCCAGGGTTCGTATTACCTGAAAGGTTTGGCGAAAAGAACTTGGTGAGCGAACGCTCAGTAGGAATTATATCTTAAGAACTAGCAATTGGTTTAAGTAATTACTTCTTCCAAATGAAAATGCAAGTCTAGCATGTAAAACATGTAAAATAGGACGATACGGAATTGAACATAATAATGAGAGGAAATAACATGTTCTGTTGATCCAAGATAGGGAATTTCAAGTATTCAAGATTTCAAGTATTTGAACAAGTACCGAGTATATCAATAAAGTTTTTCATGTCATGAGATAATAGCTATTAACAAGCAAGTACTTTGTCCATTCCAGGCCACGCAAGTCAAGTCAATCAAGTCAAGCACGTGAGAGAGAGAGAGAGAGAGATAGTGGAGTGTCGTAGATTCAAGCAAGCACTTCGGTGCAATGCCACACCGTGATCAATATAACTCCCATGGGCACAAGTACTTTCGGGTGCTCCTCCCAGGACCAGATCGGGCCCTAAATGCGCGGACATTGTTACATGTAATATCTAGACAACCACTTTAGTGATAGCCATGGATTTCCAAGAACAAACTCATGTAGGATATCAAGGTAGATTCGTGGATAGGTTCCACGGAATTCAAGGAAGAACATTAGATGGACAATGATAAAACCAACGAGAATCATGACGTGTCGATAACCTGGGTAGAGACGGTACCTTAGCTAGGTAGCCGAGATAACTTGAGTGGATGACTAGACCTGTCACCAATCAAGGGACATGAATCAAGCTGATTGACCCCATCTATAAGGGACTCAATCCAAGATATCGCCTAGTGGAATATCATCATTCCATTGGCAAAGATTATTCTCTCATGGACCAAGATGGCGACATGAGAGGGCCGGTTTACCACAAGTCGTGGCAATCAAAAAGGTACAAGGTGTTTAAGGTACAACCAGCTCAGTCGGCCTTGAGGGAATCCAAGGCTACGAGGAGACTTACGGAGGTCCCAATGACTAACTCGCCAGTCCAAAGGAACGGAATGTCCAATGGAGGGCTTGTATGTCACCGAGAGTTAGTGGGTAATGCGACAAATCATCGTGAAACATGGGACTATACTCACGGAATGGAATATAGTGCCGATATACATATATACATACATATATATATATATATATATATAACCCTCGGTTCACAGAAAGCCGTGGAAAATAAATATGCAGGAAATTCGCGACTTACGCCAAGTCACTATTTAATAAATTCACGACCTTCTCTGGGCCGTTTCTTTACTAATTGACGACTGCTGGAACAGTCGTCCCATCTGTAATTTCTATTATTGCTGCAATTTACCCAATTCTGTATTTCAAGAAAACGCGCCTTAGGCAGGGGCGTTATTTCACAAAGAAGCGACTTGCACTGTGTCGTTAATTACCATTTTCCAGAATTTAATAACTTTTAGAAATTTCAGGAAAGTAACGACTTATCCTAAGCCATTAATTTAAAATAGCGCCCTTGGGTGGGGCGTCACTTTCATAAAAGATGACCTACTGGCTATCGTTAATTCATTCCTTTCCAGGATAAACATGAGTATTTATCAATTTCTTAAAATTAACGACTCTTGGGTCGGGCGTCAGAACATGAATTAGCGCCCTAGAGAGGGTCGCCTCTTTCCAAAATTTCCAGAAAACTTCTAAATCGCAGTAAAACTATATGCATGAATTACAGATGATATTATCATAAATTTTTATGCTAGTTTGGGCTACAATCTTTGAGAAAACCTATAATACAATCATGATTTATCTTTGTTTGGGCTACGAAACTTGAGAGAACCTACCTGTTTGAAGATTTAAACGAAGAACCGATGCTTTGTTTTGAACAGAGTGTGGTGGTTGCTTGCAGGATGAAGTAGAGGAAGAAGCTGCTGATGATGAATGCCCTGGGCCTCGTGCAGGTTCTCAGCAGGATGCAGGAGGAAGAAGATTAACCTTCTTCACGTAGCAGTCAAGCCGTAAGAGGGAGAGGAGGATGGAGAGACTCCTCCTACGACGGCTTCACTGGTCACACTGCATAAAGGAATGAAGTATGAAAAGAATGGCTATAATGAGAAAGAAGCAACAGCACAGGGAGAAGAAGAACCGTCTTCTCGTTCGGTCACAGCAGCAGGATGGAGAGGACCTCGAACGCAAACGCATCAAACGAGTTACGTTCGATGGGGAGATGCTTTACAGGGAGGTAATGGTTCTGGAAGTTTTCGAATGCTCTGTTAGGGAAGGGGTTTGATCAACATTTGGCAGGGCCTAGACCTACCGTGCATGGTCCTCTTCTTTCCTTGATAGCAGCCGCATGCTTCTACTTTCATAGGGGAAAAAACCCTAACACAAGCCATGCATTCGAATGAGTATGCGTTAATGGGTTGCGTGGTTTCCTTATTTAACTCTCAGGGAAAATGACGTCTGAGAGAAGGGCATTTTTTCATTAAGTAGCGCCTTGATCAGTGGGCGTGTTTTCATTAAATAACGCCTTAGCAAAGGCCATCTTTTACTTTTCTATATTTTGGCACTTTATTTCTAATTTTCTTGGTAAGAATTAGCACCCATGATAAGGGCGTTATTACTAAAATTAGCGTCTTAAGGAAGGGCGTTATTTCATTTTGGCCCAATTGTTCCCTGAAGTGTAAGGCCCATTTATGTATTTCTCTTGGCTGGTTTTAAAGTTCATTAAGTACCTCTAAACATATATATATAGCTTAATTATTTTTATTCATTTAGAATATTTTATTCCTTATTAATTATCCGGGGTCTTACATGCACCATTAAGTCTAAGGTTCAATGAAACTCACCAGGAGATCCAGCGCCTGCCGGAGCTCATCCCTCTGTTGGACTAAAGAGTGAAGAAGGCCCTGGAGCTCGGCGATCCGCCCCTGGGGGTCGGGCTGCACGTAGGGAGTCAAGTGTCAGTGCATCATGATCATAAGCATATTAGAAAGCATAAGGGTAGGTCATACCGGTCGTCGAGCGCCTCGGAAGACCTGGTCTCTGTAGCGGCGGGCGTAGACTATGAGGTAAGCCTCGTCACTCTTGGGTCGGGCGCGTACTGCTCGCCCAAGTCCTGTCTAGTCCTGGACCTACTCCGTTGCTCTGGTGGTCCAGTCAGTCTCTGTCGCCAGGCCTCGCGTGTGCCGCCCGACTCGCTCCTCTCACTTCTCGGGCGCCGGGAACTCGACCTCCGCCTGATGGACCCCAATGGTCCTCATCATGAACCGGTAGTAGAGGGGCTCCACTACGTTCATGCAGCGGAGCAAGATGTCCCTCCCTGCGTAGGCCAGGGCCGCCACCACCCACGGCTGGCCCTCGTGCCCCTCTCCCTGGTAGGGCGTCCACTGGACCTATCAAGTAGAGCAATTGCATCAGCATAATAGGCATATAGTTGCATTTTACTCAAAGCCTAAGTTTTGGATCTTACCGAAGCACAGGGTAGGGTGTTGAGGTCGTCCTGGATCGCCCGGACCTGGGGACGCAGGGAGCCCACTTCCCGTGGTGCCGTCCACCATCTCGCGATGCGCAGTCGGTCCGGGTAAGTCTCCACTCCTCTCCCCAGCTCAGGGAGGCATACGTAAGCCCACACCTACATTGCATTACAATAAAATTCAGCATTTGGCATTTATAGAATTTATATAGTAATGGCATAATCATTTTAGGAATCAATTCGTACATGTAGCAGTGGTGAGAACCCGCCGAGCATGGTGCGCCGGCTGGTAGAGCTGAGGGTGTTGAACAGAAAGGCCAGGACTGCTGCTCCCCAAGCGTACTCCCCAACTCTGTCCACCTCCTCCAGTAGCGGCAGCAGGCCGTAGCTGACGACGTCTTCCCGGGTGGCGAAGAGGAGCCTCCCGAAGAACAGCATCAAGAACCTCCTCAGCACCACGTCTGCTTTCGGTCCCGCTGCGACTGCCACCCGTGGTCATGATCACTCTGTCAGCATCTGAAGGTGGTGCTCTGGAAGCTCTCCCGTGGCAATCCCGACTCCTCGTAGGCTGAGACTCTCCTGCAACTTCGCCCTCTGCAGCATCGTCGACTAATGCTCCGGTCACAGTAGCTCCAGGCCCAGTAGGCTCTGGGCCAGCTCGCAGTAGTCGGGGAGGGTCCTCCTGCTGACCGGCGCCCCATGCACGTGCATGCTGGTGATGCGCGCGACGCCCTCCAACGTCGGGACCATGTGGCCCCACGAGAAGAGGAACGTGCGGCTCACCAGATCCCACCGATCGTGCAGGGTGTAGAGTAGCGCGGTGTCGAGCCTCGTAACCTCCACGCCCAAGAACTCACCGAACCCCATGGCTGCCAACCGCTTTCGCTGGAAGTCCGGCAGTGTGAGTTACACTGCCCGGACCTGGAGCCATGAGATCCAGGTCCTGCGCTTTCCCTGCATACATTTAAATAATTTGCATTAGTCATTCATTTCATAATACATCATGCATCAGTAAATAAATAAATAAAAAATAAAAAATGTGCAGTCTGTCTAGTTAACGATCCTCAAGGAGCCGTTTATATCCCCATGACGGTTTGTTTCAGGACATTTTTATTCCTAGTCTACTCTGAATCTGCACGGTCATTTACATACCGCTTTTCTTGGTAGACGATATGTGGAGGACCGCTCATTCATCTAGATGGCCCAGTAGGGACCGTTTAGTTCCTCATGTGCCTATCCTAGCAACGGCAGCTCTCTGACCGTTTATGTTATCAATGGTCTCCCTCTGACGGCCTGGCATCCCTTCCAAGCCCGCGTTGATCTTATTCTACACGGTCAATCCTTTGACCGTTTGTCTACTGGACGGTCTGCTGGAGACCATTTTGTTCTCAATGGTTCAGCTTCTGAACGGTCCAAGGTGGACCGCCTAACCATCTCCACAGTCTTCCTCAGACCGTGTTCACTCCCCAATGCCCCGTCTGTTCAACTCCCCTCGAACGGTCACCCATGGACCGTTCTAGCCTTTAGGGCGGTTTGGTTTGGGCCGTTCTGCCCATGAGACGGTCCAATACGGACCGTATTTTTCCTAAGCGATCACTGCTGAACCGCTTTCTACCCGCCGTGCTCGATGGCATTCCACCCTCTTCCTCACCATGGTTAATGGCCCAAACGGCCTTACAATCAATCCTAAAGGGGACGTGTGCCCCTCTTCTTCCCTCTAAACTCACATGCATGGACTAAAATGGAAAATAGGGGGAGGGTTTTTTGGGCCTACCTCCGATGTCTTCACTGGTCGTTCCACCGCCGCGGTTGCCGCCTCCAGTGGCGCTTCTCCTTCCTCAGCCGCTCCGGCAGCCACTATGGCTTCGTCAACCTCCGTCACGGGTGGTGGGGGTGCCTCCATGGACGCCTCCGGCGGTGGTGCCACCTCCTCCGCAAGGTTCACCGGCAGCGGCCCCTCTCCCTCTCCGGCCATCCGACGGTGCAGAGCTTGCTTCTTGAAACGCATAAACGAATGAGAAGACTGGGAAATGGGGAGAGGAGGCTCGAAAGTGTGAGAGAACGAGGGTTAAAATGGGGTGGATGGAGGCCTTTGGTTACGGTGGTGGGGGAGATGAGACGGTGAGAGTTGAGGGAGGAAGATGAGGGGAGGCGTCGGTTTATTTTTTTGAAACCGACAGTTTATACACGGGCTATCGATAGACTGTTTATCTTTTAGATAGTCCCAGGTCAGACCGTTTATTGGTAACGACTCAACTCCACTTAGGTGGTCTATCTATGATAATTTATCACACTGAGCGGTTTGGCACTAGGCCGTGCTAAGGCCATGATGAGAGTCAAACTAGCATTTCCCTTACGGCTCTGTATGGATCGTTTATATCGTTTGGCGATCTGGCATAGACTGTGTATGTGCTGAAATGATGGATGATGTTGTTAAGCTCTATTCTGCTGCATTGTGTGCTTAATCAATGAACTTTGGCTCAATTGAATTATTCCATGATATATCAGTTGCAAAACTTTGTTCATGATTCTTTTGCAGCATTATTCCACTTCCATTACCGACAAGTAAGTCAGGTAAGTATCTCAATCCATGTATCCCTTAATGAATTACTATATGGTATCTATGCTATATTATCTCGAGAACCGGTTGGTCATTCACGTGTTCCAGGATCTGACATTCCCCGATAACAAAAATGATGATGATCTAGGCCCGCGTGATTAATCATTGGATAGGCCGTTAGGTTGGGAGGATTGGGGGACGATGGTTCTATCTCGCACGCCGTGGTTCCAGGGGCATTTGTAGATGCCTGATTTCGGACATCCTGTGGACCCTTGTCTAGCCATCATAGAAGTGATACACTTTCTTCTTGGTTGATTGAGAGTGTGGAGTCTCATCCTTGTTTAGGTAGGCTCCACCCTGTCCCTTCGCGAATTTTTTGGGGTATTATATATGATTCTCAGTGTTATCCATTGATTCCCTAAGAAGGCCAAAGTCTTGGCCGCCCAACACCCTGGGTGGCCAGATAGATGGCCGCCCTGTACTTCTCCAAGGAGGCCACTAGTTTGGCCGCCCAACACCCTGGGTGGCCAGATAGATGGCCGCCTAGCTCTCTCCCCGGAAGGCCACCTTCTTGGCCGCCCAGGTCCCTAGGTGGCCATCGACCTGGCCGCCCACACCTCAAGAAGGCCGGTAGTTGGCTGCCTACCACATTCCAAGAAGGCCACTAACTTGGCCGCCCAGCTCCTAAGAAGGCCATCGACCTGGCCACCTTCTGGTAACCGTCGGCCAACTCCACGATCCGCCCACTCCGGTCATGTCCTCCTCAAATGCTCCCACTCGTGGGGTTGAGGCACACGTACTCTCACACATCCTCATCTCCGAATGGCACGGAGATCAATTGAAGGCCACCTCCGAATGCCTCTACATGGGGAGAAATCCCCCACATACGAAGGCTCCGTTCGAAACCATCTCACGGGGGGTTGGACATTTTTAGAGGATGTTCTGTCAGTTCAGAGAGTTCAGAGGGAGCTGAGAGGATGAGAGCGCCTTCCCTGACCTTCCCTCACCCCCGTCGATCCATCCGAAGTTGAGGAGCTCTGGCATGCGGATGAGCTTCGCCCATTGTTGAGGGCAGCCATCGACATGGCCGCCCACCACTCTTGAAGGCCACATAGCTGGCTGCCCTCTGTTGTTCAATGGGTAAACCCCGTCCTTCTTCCCTGTTCTCTATCTTGCTACAGTTTATTTCATTTTACTACATTACATGCATGTTAGATCTCCATAAATCCTACTTTAAAGAGGTTTTTTAACCCAAAACATAGGGAAGGCGGATGGTCGAAAGTCTTGGCCATCCCCCTTTCCGCCCCCTTTCCCGGTACGATAGACCCTATTTGCATGCTTTCTTTACTTTTCTGAGCATATTCTGCACTTCCACAGTCTAATGGTTTCTTTGTTTGCTGGTTAATTTGTAGGGACTTCGTCATCGACTAACAGAGCTCCTTGCTCTTGCCCGGCCGAGAGCGAGGATAGGAACCCACATGCTCCTGTGCCTAAGGCGTTCACGGTCACTCTACCCCTGTGAGGTTAAGGTAAACACCTCTGGCGATCACATCATTTCTTTCTTTCTAATCTGCGCACTGTAGGTAGTAGCACAAGTACGGAGGACACACGCATCGCACGCTGTACGCGGACCCATCTTCCGGCGCCTATAGTATCCTGACCCTGATTTGTCTGGTCTAGCAATATTATTCTCGAGTACTTTCTATTTTTTGGGATTTTCTTTGCATTCGTTTAAATGATTTCTTTTATTTTGGCCCAGCATGCATCATACGCATCTTTTGAGCATTCATGTCCCATGGTCGATCCGAAAGTGTCTCATTAGTGATGGATGATTCTCCGTTCATGATTTTTGGGTAAGAGGAACTATTCTGCTCAGAGTTGGAATGTTTTCTCTGGTCTGTTCACCTGGTTTGATTGACTAAGGGTCCCCGTCTGGAGTTTTAGTCTGTTCTGTACTTTTTGTTGCTGCTTATTTTCCCTCATTGGTTGTGGATGGTGTCCCCTAATGAGGTTGCCCGTTTTCTCGTTCTGCTTATTTTAGTTAGTTTCTCCAGACTGGTGTCATTTTGGTCCGATCGTTCCTTGTGTTTAGTTCGGAGTTTTTCGGAAGATTCCTATCGCTCGATGACGAGGAAACATGTGTCTTTTTACCTTAATGCCCGCTTTTTAGTCCACTCTGCTTCGTTCTCGCTTCATCTCCATGTTCCATTTCGCTTTCGTATCACCCCCGCTTGCTCCCCTACAAAGAGGACGTTAAGGAGGGGCATCTGTTGACACCCGTTTTTTACCTTTGAGTTGAGTCATTCTTCCTACCACTATTTGTGATGCCTCGACTTGTCCATTACTCAATGGGCCATTTTCGGGCATGTCTTTGGGCTTATTTTATGGTTACTTCCTCCCTGGCTAGGTTTGCTCTTGAGTTTGGGCTTAATGGGCCTTCATTTCACTCGGTCTTTGGGGTAAATGGGCTTACTTAATTATCCTATTTTTATTTAAACTTCCATCGCCTAGCCTATACGCGGTCTAGCGATGGACCGTGTTGTTGGCTGGGCGTTCTATTTAAAGACCGTTTTGTTGAACCAGCGTTGACCTTATCCTTGCTAGCGTCGACCTTATCCTTGCTAGCGTCGACCTTCATTTTTAGTAAACGGTCTCACGATGGACCGTTACTTAAATGCGATAGTCTATTGAAAGACCACTTTTTATGGCTGAAGAACTGGCGTTGACCTTACTCTTCACTAGCGTCGACCTCACCTTTTCGGCGTTGACCTTCATTTTATTAAACAGTCTAACGATAGGCCATTCCATGAGTCGGCGGTCTATTGAAAGACCATTTTGACTTGGTCTTTGGATAAATAGGCATATTTATCTTTCTCTATTCATTTTTCACCGACACTGGATAGACGGTCTGGCAATGGGCCGTTTGACCCGTTGAGCGGTCTTTCGATAGGCCGTTTCTTGATCCAGAGTCTTGCGCCGGACCAGTCGGCCTATTCCTTGGGGATAAATAGATTGTTTATCTTATTTTCTATTTACCACCGAGACTTATAGGTGGTCTGGTATTGGACCATGTATTGATGTGGGCGGTCTATCGTTCGACCGTTTGGAAGGCCGAGATCCTTGCTTTAACAAATTTTCTCTCTCCATCCATGGTCGAATTAGCTGCTTCATCCTCGATTTTCTCCGTGGATTCTCAACCAAATTAAGTTTTATTTGATCCTGGAGAAAATTGGTGATATTATCTTCAATTTATCCTAAAGATTCTCGGCCTAATTATCGCTGGGAACCCCTCAATTTCGAGCTGACATTCAAGGGTCTATAAATAGCACCCTTGGCCCAAGCTTGCGAGGGGGGGAAGATCCAGCGTTTGCGTTGAAGTGCTACCGGATTCTTGAGTGGATCTCAGCTAGGGAGGAAGGCTCTCTACGTCCATTTGAGCCTTCGGTTCAGGGAGTAGTAGTTTCTTTAGTGTTTTGGTCTAGGTGTTTGGTCATTCGTTCATCATTGCATGCTCACTTCTCACCTTTTCTCCATGTTTTTTCACTGGCATTTCACATTTCTTCACCTTCCTATTGTTTTCCACTCCCATAGGGGTTAAAAAAACCCTACCCCAGGTATCCCCTATTCCATTCATGCATTTAGTTCTCCATTTGCTTCCATAGATACTACACTTCATAAAACTAATTTGGGTTGTGTTTTTTTGTCATTTGCTGTGTTTTGCAGGTCAACAGAAGCTTTAGCACGAGACCCATCCTCTCTGGATGGCCAGAAGGGGTGGAGGAATAAGTTCCACAAGTTTGGGATCTGGAGGTTCTGCGCGGTCTATCTCCGTCCGTCTGCAAGGATAAGCGGTCTTCCTCAGGCCGTCCAGTTCCTGCTAGCGGCCTATTACAGACCGTTTTATACGCCAGCCAGGTCTTCTTCCCGCGTTCCTCTTCAGCTCTGAGTGACCTATCGTTCGGCCGTCTACCTTCTTAAGCGGTCTTCAGAGGACCGTTTTCACCCTGTTCCAGCGCTGCATTATTGGCGAGTGTCTTCACTCTCTCCTCCCCTTTCCAAGGTATGTGGTATTCCTTTGTTGTGCTATATATCTTGGTGGCGATCACAACATGTTTCTGTGTGAGTGATTCATTGGTTGCCCTTTTCCCCTTTTTAGTTCACCATCATTTTCATATTCACTTTTGAGTTAAGGGAGGGAAGGGAAAACTTGTCTGCAACCAGGAGTTGCCACCCGAGGTAATTGAGCAGGCAATTAACGCCACCTTCCAGATACAACAAGCGGAAGGTGCCTGGATTGAAATACGGGCAAAGAAAGGTCGTCGACCTTGCCCTGCTAAGCCACCAGCTCAGAGGTATCCTCATGAGGATTTATCAACTGCGGCCCCAGCACCTCTCCCTCCTACTCCCTTGGAGATGGCCATCGCCAAGAAACAAGAGAAAAATAGGAGGAAGAACCTCAGAAGGCGGCTCAAGAAAGAAGCTGAAGGTGGCATTACTTGCCTTTGCAACCTGTAAGATTGTTCATTCCATCGTACTTTCATTCTCTGACATCTTCTTTATTTGGGTATTAGCTCAAGAAGCAGCTGCGGCTACCACGAGTACTGAGGAGATTGCCAAAGTGACGGAGGATGTGGAACCCCGTACCGTAGCCATGGCGGAGGAAACTGAGGCAGCTGAAGCCGTAGGGGAAGATTTCCACACTGCTCAGGAGGACATCAGACTTCCTTCTCCCACGCTAGCTAGTGAAGTCGAGGGTGAGCCAAGTGACTATAATGCTTCTAAGTCTTCTTTTCTTGGTGATCTTCTGACCCTACCTTATGCATGTCTTTGCACTGCAGTGGCCAGAGTAACCAGTACTATGGCTGAGATGCCTACCGTGGACGCCCCTTCGCAGCATGTAAGGTATAAACCTGTGTTGAAGAAGGGTGCCATCCTATTGCAGCGTGTAATTACCCGCTCAGCAGCTCGTAAGGCGACAGAAGAGGCAAGCCAGCCCAAGCCGAGTATAGATATTTTATCCAGCAGCTCTACCACCCCTTTTGATGAAGAAGTTGATTATGGCACTTCGGAAGGTGAAGAACAAGCATCTGAGGTAGCCAGCGAAGGGACAGTGACACCCTCCATGCTGTTGAGTGGTTCTTCAATATTTAGTCCCCCAAAACTGCTAGCATCATCATCTGAGGGAATGTTGCCAGAGGAATTTTCTGAAATAGACATGGAGGTGGAGATAACCCCTCCTTTTGTTGCTTCATCTGCGGAATTGCCGTCCTCAATACAAATATTTGAGGAGATGGACTCCACGGCCATGGTAAATTCTGCCTGCCCTTTGCCGAGCTGCATAACTTCTTCATTTTTTCTTTGTCATCTTGGTGCTTATCGAAACCTTGTTCCAGGACTCTGGCGCAGTCGATCACCTCTTCGTACCTTCTTCAGAAGTCATCATCATTTCATCGGAGGCTTTAGATATGCTGCCTCCTGTCACCATATCTTCTTCAGAGGCGGTTACTGTGCTCCGCCCTGTGCCAGTGAGGATACAACTGACAGGTGAAGCATCATCACTAGAGTTGAGTTCATTGGGAGAGAGTTCTGCTCTAGTGCTTACGACAGAGTTGAGGGCCGAAGCGGATCCGTCAAGAGGTTCTGCCTTCGTTCCGACGGCCCTAATGACCATTGCACATGACCTTGCAGCTCCATCTGTGCAAGTAATAGATTCGGAGCCTCTGCCGCCTCCAACACTTGTAGAAGAGAGATCTTCAAAGAGCCCAGCAGATCATGAGCAGACCGTCGAAGTGCCTGCACCTTCAGCTTTGGTGGCCATTCCGTCTTCTTCTTCTGAAGTAGACACTGGCTTATGAGCATCCATAGACAATGAAGTTACTTTTGATGTGGAGCTATTAGCCTCCCTTGGCTTCACTTCATCAGAGGATTTTGTCTGGCAGCACTTGGAGATGTTGCACCGAGTAGTAGAAACTCAGTCGACATTATCTTATCTCCAACTGAAGGAAGTGGCTGAACGACTGACGGTCGGCCTGTAGGCACTAGGCTATCTTTTTGACATATGGACCCAGCGGGTGCTATTCTTGCTGAAATTTGTGAATTGCCGAGATTTTCTTAAGCGGATAATGAATGACCGGCTGACGGCCCTTAAATTGCAGAAGGCCAACTGTTAGACAGAGCTGGAGTCACTGAATTCTGATCTCCACAGAAATAGGGCCTAGGTTGAAGCTTCAACTGCTCGCGCACAATTCCTGCGTGGCCGACGGGAAGAACTCCGGGCTGAATTAAATGCTGTTGAAGGTGAGATACCGTTGCTTGAGGCGGCAGAAGCCCAGGGTATTAAAGAGACCGCATTGCTGGAAGGTCGAGTTGCATCTTTGCAGACCGAGATGACTCGTGTTCAAGAGGAGGAAGTCCAACTTCGTGAACTGGGAGCAGCTCCACATGTCGGGCTACTTGACTTTTAAGATATTTTCAGGCGTTCTTAGCCGATCTTTCTCTCGTAATCCATCCCCCTTGAAGGGCCCCAATTGTCTTTATCTTCCCTTTTTGGCAATGGAATATATCTCTCTTTTGATGTCTTCGTTGCTCATTTCCACACCTTTATTCTGTCATATCTTGTAGTAATTTTGGCAACTTTCATGGAGGCATACCCGTGTCTGTACCGTAGGAGAGCGCCCACCCTTTCAAGGAAAGGATGGGGGCGTCGCTCCACCGCGCACTGGGATTCCAGGAGTTGCCAAATCAGCACAAGTGTAAGTTTCATCGGCCAGAAGTGCCGGATGTAAGAATGCTTCCTGATGCGTGTATGGAGGGTCCATATGTCTCATTGAAATAGACAGAGGTCCATCTTAGATGGGTTTCAACATTGATCAAAGTGAAGTGTTGTATGATCATCAAAAGCTTCATCATCGACATTGGGTTTATGTCGATGCAAGGAAATGGATGTGTTTCATCAGAATAGACGAAAGGTCTATTACGGGTAGGCTTCATTATCGATCCGGGCGATGATGCCTTGTGATCGATAGGGGATTTTATCATCGGTAGGACTTAGGATAGTAGAAAATGGATGTGTTTCATCACAGTAGACGGAAGGTTTACTCCGGACAAGTTTCATTATTGATCCAGGCGATGATGCCTTGTGACCGGTAGAAGGTTTCATCGTCGGCATTGGGTTTATGCCAACGCAAGGGAGTTAATGAGTTTCATCAGAATAGACGTAAGGTCTATCCTGGATAGGTTTCATTATCGATCTAGGCGATGATGCCTTGTGATCGACAGAAGGTTTCATCATCGACATTGGGTTGATACCGATGCAAGGAAGTTGATAAGTTTCATCAGAGTAGACGGAAGGTCTATTATGTATAGATTTCATTATCGATCCAGGCGATGATGCCTTATGACCGACAGAAGGTTTCATCATCGACATTGGATTTATGCCGATGCAAGGAAATTGATAGGTTTCATCAGAGTAGACGGAAGGTCTATTCTGGATAGGTTTCATTATCGATCCAGGCGGTGGTGCCTTATGACCGACAGAAGGTTTCATCATCGACATTGGGTTTATGCCGATGCAAGGAAATTGATAGGTTTCATCAGAGTAAACGAAAGGTCTATTCTGAATAGGTTTCATTATCGATCCAGGTGGTGATGCATTATGACCGACAGAAGGTTTCATCATCGACATTGGGTTTATGTCGATGCAAGGAAATTGATAGGTTTCATCAGAGTAGACAGAAGGTCTATTCTGGATAGGTTTCATTATCAATCCAGGCGGTGATGCCTAATGACCGACAGAAGGTTTCATCATCGACATTGGGTTTATGCTGATGCAATGGAATTTGATAGGTTTCATCAGAGTAGATGGAAGGTCTATTCTGGATAGGTTTCATTATCGGTGGGATGACTGATGACAGTCTCACCAAGAGGTACATAATGTGTTTTTCATGTTATAATAACCACATTACTGACTCAAGTGCCTTTCGGGTTTTCACTACAGCTGGGTTATAGCCCTTTTTGCCCTTGTTCAGGATGTCTGAACAAGTCCGGCGGGGCACCTCTATTTTAAGCCCCATTTTTTTCATATTTATTTTTTATCTTTTGTAGCATTTGAAGTGGCCTTTGTTTACGTAAAAGAGTTCATCCTTGACGTGGGGTCAACATCAATGTAAAAGAGAGTAAGGTTTCATCATCCATCCAGATGGAAGGTCCAAATTGATGTTCACATGAGGGAGGCTTGGGCCTGAAGCCGTTCGCCTAGAATGCATATGTGTTTCATCGTTGATGTGGGGTTTACATCAACACAAAGGAGATAAGGTTTCATCATCGTCCCAAACGGAAGGTCCAGATCGATGTTCATATGACGAAGGCTTAGGCCCGAAGCCATTCGCCTAGAATGTACATATGTTTCATCGTTGATATGGGGTTTACATCAACGCAAAGGAGATAAGGTTTCATCACCCATTTACACGGAAGGTCCAGATCGATGTTCACATGAGGGAAAGGTCCAGATCGATGTTCACATGAGGGAAGGCTTAGGCCCGAAGCCGTTCACCAAGAATGCACATATGTTTCATTGTTGATGTGGGGTTTACACAAACACAAAGGAGATAAGGCTTCATCATCCATCCAGATGGAAGGTCCGGATTGATGTTTACATGACGGAGGCTTAGGCCCGAAGCCGTTCGCCTAGAATGTACACATGTTTCATCGTTGATGTGGGGTTTACATCAACGCAAATGAGATAATATTTCATCATCCATCTAGACAGAAGGTCTAGATCGATGTTCACATGAGGGAAGGAGTAACCATCCTCATCATCATCATCATTGGTTCGTTTCTTCAATCATTCGCCACTCCTTCAAAGGGCTGGGGTACAGCATGATAGAGCTTCAGATGCTTTCCATTGAGCAGCGGGAATTGAACTTCCCCCCTATGATTGACAATCACGTAGGCTCCGCCTTCATAGACTTTTCGGATCACATATGGACCCAGCCAGTTTGCAGCCAACTTGCCTTTTGGATTGGAAGCATTGACTTCTTTTTTCATGACCATGACCAGGTCGCCTATCTTGAACTCTCGCCCTTTGATGAGCTTGTTCATGGCATTTACCATGCAAGCTTGGTATGCCTGGATATTCTTCTGTGCCTGAAGGTGTTTTCCTTCTAGCTCAGCCAATTCTTCAAATCTTCTTTCAGCATTTGCTTGTTCATCGCGGGCTAATCCATATTGAATTACAACCCTGAGTGATGGGACTTCTAGCTCTATGGGAACTACTGCCTCGGAGCCGTATACTAAGGAGAAGGGTGAACACCCTGTAGGGGTCTTGTAGAAAGTACGATACGCCCATAATGCTTCGTACATCTTTTCCCCCCAGTCCTTCTTGATGGAGCTGATAGTCTTAGCAAGGAGTGTGCATAGGGTTTTGTTAAATGCTTCAGCCAATCCATTTGCTTGCGGATTATAGGGAGTGGAGGTCCTCCAATCAATTTTGTACCTCTCGGCTAGCCGATATATTTTCTTATTCTTGAAGTTGCTTCCATTATCAGAAATTATTCGGTTGGGAACACCAAACCGAAAGATAATGTTTTGTTTGATGAATCTAGCGACCAGCTCACCAGTCACTTCTCTGAGTGCTATAGCTTCTGCCCATCTGGAGAAGTAATCTGTTACAACCAAGATGTACTTGTGTCCAGCTGAGGATGTTGGAAGAGGTCCAACTACATCAGTTCTCCATTGAGCAAAAGGCCAGCAGGGAACTGTCGGGTGTAGGGGTACAGGTGGCCTCCTGGGCACAGTAGCATGCTCTTGGCATTTCTGGCATGTTTTTGCAAACTGACAGCAGTCTTCAAACATAGTAGGCCAGTAATAGCCTAGTTTCTTGATTTCGATCTTCATCTTTGGTCTGCCTTGGTGTGCCCCGACTGTCCCGGCATGTATTTCTTTCATTACTTGCCGAGCCTCATTGATAGATAGGTAGCGGAGCAGAATCTTCTTACGAGCGTCTACCATGATTCAGAATAGCATCCCGCTTCGGAGCTCGTAGGAATCTTTAGTCCGGAGGAGTTTCATTCTCTCCTCTTTGTTTTTGGGTAGCTGCTGGTGAAGGAACCACTACAGTAGATGCTGTCTCCAGTCGAGCTCCCGTGCTTCTTCAGTTGCATTGGCCTCATATTCTTCTGGACACGACTCCAACATACTGGGAACCTGCCGTCAGTTTATTACAACAGTGTTGAATGTTTCATCTGGTGGGATTGCTAGCGAACCGGCTAACTTTGCCAAAGCATCTGCTTGAGCATTATGCCCCCAGCCCACATGATTGAGCTTGATATGGTGGAAGTTCGCCATAAGGCGCAGGGCTTTTTGGTAGTAGGGGTTTAGTTCTGGCTTCCCCACCTCAAACTCCCCTTGCATCTATTTTATTATCAGCATTGAGTCACCGAACACTTTGAGCATATGGATTCTCATGCTGAGTGCAATTTGTAGGCCGACTATCAGAGCTTCATACTCAGCTTCATTATTAGTGCATGGCTTGTTTATTGAGCATGAAGTGTATACTACTTCCCATTCAAGTGACTTCAGGACAATGCCGGCTCCTGCTCAGACTCTGACTTGTCCAACTGAGGTAGTTTCTGTTCTTGATGCCCCATCAAAATAGAGGTGCCACATCACCGGCTGGGCTTGACATGCCTCCAGTGTTTCATCATTAGGAAGCTCAGCTTCTAATGGAACATCCTCCGGTGCAGGGTATGCTGCAAAGAAGTCGGCTACGCCTTGCCCTTTTATGGCTCTTTGAGGTATGTATGAGATTTCAAACTCCATTAAGATCATGACCCATTTGCTGAGTCGACCCTTGAGTGCCGGCTGAGATAATATGTACTTGAGAGGGTCCGCTCCAGTTATTAATCTGATTTCATGGGACAACATGTAATGCCGGAGCTTCTTGACAGCGAAGACTAGCGCCAGACAGGTCTTCTCTATAATAGTGTATTTCTCTTCAGTCCTTACTAACCTTCTGCTAAGGTAGTAGAGGGCTTGCTCTTTTCCTTCTTCATTTATTTGAGCTAGCATTGCCCCCAGAGAACAGCGAGTAGCTGCTATGTAAAGAATTAGGGGTCTTCCTTTAATCGGCGCTCTAAGCACCAGAGGGGTCTTCAGATATTCTTTCAGCTTCTCAAAAGCTGCTTGGCATTCTTCATCCCAGAAGAATGACATATCCTTCATCATTAGCCTGTGAAAAGGGTGGCATCGACCCGATAGATTTGAAATAAATCGGTGAATATATGCCAGTTAGCCTTGCAAGGACCGTAGCTCTGACAGACTATTCGGGTGAGGGAGTTCTTGAATAGCTTTAATCTTGGATGGATCCATTTCAATGCCTCTATGTCGGACAATGAATCCAAGGAATTTCCCACTGGACACGCCGAAGGCGCATTTCATGGTATTCATTTTTAGCTCATATTGGCATAGCCTTTGAAACACCACCCTCAAATCTTACATATGGTCTTCTTTTCTCTTGGTCTTCACCATCGAATCATCAATGTAGCACTCCACCTTCTTGTAGAGCAAGTCATCGAATATCTTGGTCATGGCTCTTTGATATGTAGCACCGGCATTCTTGAGGCCGAACGACATCCTCTTGTAATGAAATATTTTCTTCAGGGTGTGGAATGCAGTATGTACCCTGTCTTGCCTAGCAATCCAAATCTTGTTATATCCGGATGATCCGTCCATGAATGAGAGGGCTTCATGGCCTGTGGTGGCATCAATCATCACCTCGGTGATAGGCAAAGGAAAATCATCTTTCGGGCATGCTTTGTTGATGTCCCGAAAGTCAACACATATTCTTATCTGCCAATTCTTTTTTTTTCACAGGCACTATATTTGCTACCCATGTTGTATATTGATTTTCTTCGACGAACCCCACATTAATGAGCTTGTCGACTTCTTCATTAATTTGATTAATCAGCTCGGGCCGCATCTGCCTGGGAGGCTGCTTTACAGGCTCTGCTCTTAAATCAATAGACAACAGATGTTGTGCTACATCGGGGCTCAACCCTGGCATCTCATTGTAGGTCCAGGCAAAATAGTCTCGGAACTCCCTCAGAAATTGTACATACTGCTCTTATTCTTCTGCCGACAATAGTGCACTGAGAAACGTGGGTCTTGGGTCCCCCTCACTCCCCAGATTCACTTCTATAAGCTCATCAACGATAGCTTGACCGCCGTCTTTGACTTCTGGTGGGGCTTCTTCGAGGTTTATAAAGCCTCCGTTGATGCAATCTTCTTCAGCTTCTAGGGCTTCCAACTCCCTGAGTGATGTATAAGTCGGCCTCGACTCTTCGAAGTCAGCTAGTGATTGTTGGTTTTCTTCGGACCGGCTCACTAAGGTTAGAGGAACTTGTCTTTCAGCTTTTGGGCTCCATTGCTGAACTACTGGACCCTCCACCGGGTTTTGGTCAGCTCTGATTGGCGGTTTTGATGTCTCATCTTGTGTTCCTGACATAGGATCTTCTGCCCCCTCAGGGTCTGCAGGTAGAAATTCTTCTACCGGATCTGCCAGGTCCTGCATGGCCCGGCTTTCCTCCAGTATGCGCTCAAGTTCTAGGCGCTCTCTTTTTTTCTCAGAGGCTTGATCTTCATCAGGTGTCCCCCTGTCAAATCTGGCTTCAGCTTGGAATAGATCTTCCCTGGGAAGGGACTCCTTCCAATACTGGCATAGAGTGACTTCATCTTGTCTCCCTAAGCTTTCATAACTACCATAGGTTTCAGTACCATCTTCGAGACGTTATGTTGCTTCTTCGCCATACGGTGGGTAATCATCATAATCCGCCTCAAAGGGGTCTTCGTGGATGAAGTAGGTGGAAATAACATCTACCTCTATCTCATAATACTCCTGCAGAGTGTAGCCTAGCCCTGGATGCTGGGTGATCTTCAGTAATTCTTTGTTATTGTTGGGCGGATCCCAGAGTGTAATACCCCGAGTTATTAAATAATAAAAGTTATGTGAAAATTAATAAGAACTTCCTTAAGAAATATGATAAGTGAAAATTTCGACCATTTTGTAAAAATCAATAAAATTTAGAATCTTGTAGAGGATAAAACGTTTAAAAATAGTGTCTTCTACGATAGGCCCAAATAAAATTTGTAACCAAGCCGAATTAACTGATTAAGGCCCAAATCTACACTTAATCTATGTGGACCTTAAAACGCGAATTGGAGCCCATTACCCGATCATTTAGGCTGAGATCGGATCCAAATGAAAGGCTAGGATGAGAGGATCGTTTCCTCTCTTAGTTCTCCCCAAAACCCTAACCCTAGAGAGCGAATTTTGGATTAGAAGGCGGCGGCTAACCCTATCCGCGCAGTTCGTGCACGTCCAACTTGATTGGACTCTATCTCCACGAATAGAAGACTCTAGACCTTGTGTGACCTATATAAATGACCCTTAGGAACCCTATTTTCATTTGGGTGCTGTGGCGGCCGACGAGAACTCAGGTGGAGGGAGCATTCCGGTGATCACCGGCAGGGTGTCCTTAGCGTGTCATCATCCCCTCTTCTTCCTTGTTCCTTCGTTTAAGGTAGGTTATAACGAGCCAAACCTTAAGTATCCTATATGGTTAGAACCAGCATCGAGTACTCTCTCTTTTGAATGCAAAATCCCTAAAAGTTGTTTAGTATCATGTTAGAATTTTAGCGTTTAGTGGAAGCATGTTACATCTAGGGTTATACCTGTTCCATCTTGTTTTAAGTAGGAATTACATGCGCAAATCTTAAATTGTTTATGTTATCTTGTAGAGTTTTTCGTGCTCTTTCTTTTAAGTCCGAAAGCCCCAATTTGCATGTGTTGTATTTAGAGAATTTAATCCTTTATTGAAACCCTAGCCAACCCGCCGGAGGCGGGCAGGGCGCTTAAGAACTGTAACTTTGTTGACTTGCGCGGCCTCGCGATAGACCGCTCATAATGAATGGACGGCCAGTTGTTGACCGCCCATATGTTGTACCTTCGATCATTTTTGAGCGGCAGATACCTAACCGCCCTTCTCTTTAAGTGCCATGTTCTAGACCGTGCATGATCCCCAACGACACGTTACATACCGCTCAACCCTAGCAGGCCTTCGGGCTGAAGGAGGGATGAACGGCCTGTCAGGCGACCGTCGAGGTGATTGAGCGGCTCTGACAGAACCGCCCAACCCTTCAGAATTGGTTTGGCATGATTTCTCTTAATAGATTGATGGATAATTTGATAAGCTAGCAACCACATGATAATTGGAACATATTGAAGTAAATAAATCTTGAATTTTACTAGTTTCTTTTACTTGATCTTGTTTCACCATGGCCTTAGTTATTTCATTATGTAAATTCAAACATGACATCTTAAATGCTATTAGAATTGTTTGACAGTCGTTCTACTCCGGTAGGATTGACTGACCGTCATACTAGTTTCCATGGTTTTATTAGCTAAATTCATTGTAATGTTTGGGACTCTCCACCGGATATTCCTTCCGTCAGACTAGGACCTTCATTACGGGACCTACGTAAGCCCCCGTGAGCCTAGGATTCCCACTAGGACACTGGGCAAGTTGTACCATCAAGACCTGAACCTGTGTACGCGATCGAATCGATTGGATTATCGTATTGTGAGTCACAGCTCGACTTGGACCCCCTGAGAATTGCACGGCCCGAAAGGGACCATTTATCTCATTGGGCGGCCCATAATGAGCCATGCATCCCTGGCTAAGAGCCATTTATATTGGTCGTGTAACCTTGATCTATCTTCGACCAAATCATGTTTGAATCGACCCAATAAGCCCTAGGTTGACTAGGGGTGAGTGGGCTGGACCCTGGTTCAGTTCTGCCCCACTTACGGCAGCCCGGAGCCCATTTCGGTAGATTTCTAGTTGATTAAATTGAACGGACCAATTAGAACCGCCCACTGTATAGAGCGGATCTTATTGGACCGTCTATCTATTGAGCGGCCCTGTAAGGACCGTTTATGTTGTTCTTTGGCTTTAGCTCTGTTAGCCGTGAGCGGCCCATTATTGACCGTCCAATCCTTTGAACAGCCCAGGATGGACCATGTATCCTTGACTTCACTGAGGCTGATCCTCAGCCCTTTCTATTCTGAACGGTCCAGTGCAGACCGCGTAATGCTTGAGCGGCCCAGTTCTGACCGATTATCATCTAGAAGTGATTTTCGTGATTATTCGTGTTTGAATCCAAGGACCTGATTGGTTCTTGATAACTTGAACTTTCTGGTCAAAGTATCTCTTCAACTTACCCTTGGAATCCTCCGAGGTGAGCTATACCTTGACATCATTGGCCATTAACTTGATTAATGTCTAGACATAACTTGGGATCTTGGATCCAACAAATCAATGCCAATGCACCATAAGGGCCCGGTCTGGTCTTGGGAGAAGCGCCCGAAAAGTACTTGTGCCCCAGAAAGTTTGAATGACAAGGTGAGACATTGCACCAAGTGCATGACTAGCGTGATGTCTATGACAGTAATTTAATACTTGAATTTCTCTTGACTTGCTTAGTTCTTGCTTGTTGGCCAATTTCCAGTTATATCATGTTCTTGCCTTCTTTTCATTATTTTGTTACATAGTCATTTCCTTTCGTTCTTTATTTATGCGCTCACACATGCAATTAATTGGTTAATTACTTAAACTTGTCTGTTATTACCTACTGAGCATTCGCTCACCCAGTTGTTTCCCCCCTTTCAGGTAGCTCAGGTGAGGACTCACAGGCTGATGGGGACGGGCAAGAGTGACGACCGTGGAGCGAACCAGTTAGAAGCCTGTGAAGCTAGTTCTAGTTGTGGAGTCGATTTATGTTTTAGAGTGTTTTGGAAGAGTTGTAAATTTGAATTTCCGTAAATGTAATAGCGTTAAGTGGATGTTGTCGAAGGATATGTTAAGTGAGATTATTGTGGTTTGGAACATGGATTAATTGTATGTTATTTAATGAATGGAGTGTTTCTATTTATGGTGATGTGTGATCTTTTAGCTTTAGCATATCATGTCTATAAATCAACATATTATTATTACTTGTTTCTACTGCCAGTCCCGATATTCCGCGTCGGGGAGTGACATAGAGCTTCTGGAATGACTTCTTATGGCCGATAGGCTGCAGCAAGGGCATTTGCATTTTGGTAAACATCTAGGAGACCCGTTGGGTAGTGTAATCTAGACCCGATATCGGTACCATCCTGTTGGCTGCCTCCTATGGGATTACACAGTCTTCATCATCCCCATCGACACGTTCTCCGGGGTAGAATATCATAGGGGGTTCGCCGAAATGGGGAACCTCCATAGTCTTCAGTAGTTGCACTGTTTGGCATTCCAAGCTTGGAATGGGCTTGAACAGTCCAGGTGGAACTTCAATAAGCTTGAGCTTTTCCTTCACATCATCTTCCACTTTGACAGGATAAGCAGCTGGTGGTGCAATTCTGGCAAAGTCCCTAGTCTGAGAGACATGGGCGACCTCCTATTGCTCCACGTAACCTGGGGGTGGTGGAGGAGACCATTCATATGCTTTTGACATTATTTTCTACTGGCTTACAGGAGCCTCTTTTTTCTGTGCCTCTTTGGAGTTTTTCGTATAGAATGGTGCATAAAGCATGTGACACTCATATACTTTGAAGGGATGCAAATCCGAAAACACCCTCTCTTCCTTGCCATTATGGCAGTACTTGATACATTGGTGTAAGGTAGAGGGCACTATCTAGTATCTATGCAGCCAGGGCCATCCCAACAAAGCCTTGCATGTGGTATTTGAGTTTATCACATAGAATTGCACCGTGGTGGTAAAATCACCCAACGTGAGGTTGAACTCTGCCACTCCGAGTGGAGTCTCGCACTTCTGATTGAAGCTAGTCATCCTCATGTCTTTCACCTTGGTGAGGTGCAAATCGAAGTAGTACTTCTGGTAGATGCGGTAGGGCAAGATGTTTACAGTAGCTCCTGGATCTATTAGAATCTGGCTTAATGGCTGACAGTTGAGATGCCCCCTCATATATAGAGTCCTGTTATGATTAGGGTCAGGAACTAACATGTCATCCTCCGTGAATGTAACAGCTGGCCCGGAGTTAACCTCTGTCAGGAGTGCTTCATACTGAGCTGGCGACTGTAGAGCATCAATAATGGCTTGACGAGCTTCTTTGCTCAAGGAGAGGATTTCTCATATAGAGAACCATGTGGGGAGCTTCTTCAGTATTTTCATAATTAGGCTGCCCACATGGACGTTGGACAGTCGCATCTCCTCCACCCAGCTGGGTCTTGGAGGCTCATGTGGTGCTTGCGGCATGGCTTGCCCTTCTCTTGTTTCCTTCTTCTGCGGGGACTGCTGGGGAGTCTCCGTTGGGGAAGTTATCTCCGGTACTGAAGGAGGACTGATGTTTACTTCATGTTTCTCTTTGATTAGTGCGGCAGATGGTTGCTGGGGGTTTTCATCTTCAATAGTAGCATTTGGAGCCGGCTGCTTGCCTTCCAGTACGGACAAGAATTCAAGGAATGACGGGGTTTCATTGCCCCCTTTTGCTTTGGCATAGACGCCTGACGGGGGAGGGATTTCAATGCCCCGGACTTCTGGCTCTGGTATTTGATAGGGTTGTTCACCCCTAAAGATAATATTGTGGTTGGCTGGAGGTAAACGCCCCCACCTTCTTCCAGAGCGGGTAGCATGCATGCAGGTCGAAGCCTTAGCTTGATTTGCTACTAGTGATAGAGTGGAAGACTCTCCTTCATCTTCTTCCCCTGACAGGGTGAATAGTGCTGATAGAGTATTACACTGTAATGTGGCTGTTTTCTTCTTATTTCTTGGTCTATTCTTCTTTCGGCGCTCGGATTGGGTCGGCTTGTGCCCCCAGAAGAGGTCGGCTTCAGCTTCCTTTTGCTCTTTTTCTGATTGTTCTTTGATGTCTAATCCCTCCAGCTGTTCCCAGAGGACATGATCTTTTACCAATATTGGCTTTAGCTCGGGCTGTTCATATTCATCAAGCTGGTTAATGTACTGCTGCAAGTGCCTTACATCGGGGCTTATCCTCTCATGGGTTGGCAGCGGAGTCTGCTTCCTCCGATGGGGAGTGAATACTCGGATAACCGGTGGTGACTCCGTGGTGTGCCGCACAGGGTTCATTGCTGGCAGGGGTTGCTTTGGAGTGACATCCCGAATGGAGGCCCCTGGCACTTCAGAGACTAATGGCCGTCTCTTGGCCTTGGCTGGTACTGTCTGCCATCTCACCTGATCCTTGATGGGGGTAAGAAAGCATGCTTCATATGTATGTTGTGTGCAAGTTTCACCAGCCTCTTCAGGCAATTATTGGTATAGGGAAATCCTATGGACAGCCGGTCTCATTACTGGGGGCTCGTGAGGGCGTGGGGGATCCACCTGGTGCTCTCCCATTTGGAGCTCGCCCTTCTTGATCATGCTTTCCATGACGCCCTTGAAGACGTAAAAATTTTCAATGGCATATCCCTGTTGAGTAGTGGAGAGCAGATCTAGAGGGGAGGGGTGAATAGATATGTCCCTCTTTTCGTAATGCAGCCCTCTATATAGCTCGATAAAATAAATTGCAGCGGAATATAACTAACTTAACGAAGGACACAATGATTTGCTTAGCAAGATGATTACGTAATATAGAGATTGAACCTAAGCATGCATCTAGAACGAAGCAATCACATAAACAAACAATAATACAAAGGATTTTAAGGTGGTTCGGACTGAATCCCCAGTCCTACGTCCACCCCTCACCAAATCCGGTGAGGCTCCACTAGTGCCACGCACTGAACCGTAAATCGGAAAGACCACCGATTGCCTTCCTACTAACCACCGGTAGGGACGTCAACACCACAGATCGGACAACTTCTGATTGCCTTCCTACTAACCACCGGTAGGGACGATCTTCAGTTTCAACTGTTTGAAAGAAATGAAAAGAGAACAAATATGAAATCACTCAAACAAGATATAGAATATGCTCAAAGTAGAAAGATCTTGTCTGAGTTGCAGAAGCTTGAATCTGATGCTTCGATGGTGTCATCTTCCTTGAGAGATGATCTTCCTTGAATCTCTTCTAGTTGATAAGGAAGACTATGGATGTAGCTTGGATCTTCCTTTTAATCTTCTTGAGTTGATGAAGAGGTTTGAGGATGTAGTTTAGATCACCCTTGAGATGATGAAGAGGATGAAGGATGCAGCTTTATCTTCTCTTGGCTTGGGCTTGATCTCCTCTTCAAGTAGCTTGAATCACTTGAGGATTTGATGAAGAACTTCTTCCCGGAGTACTATTCACAGCTACAATACTCGAACTCCTCTCACCCTTGTAGCCTCCTTTGATCTCCCTTGGATTCACAAATGATCAACTAGGGTTTCTAACCCTCTTGCATGTGTTTTATAACCTTTGAATGGTCCTTAGACATCCCCCAAACCAGATCCACAATCTATGGAAGATTGGGTGACTTTGGGATTAAACAAATACAAGGAAAGGGGCTCTTCTTGAAGTGGAAAACAAAGTCAACATTGAAGGCTCGGGGCTGGCGGTTGACCTGCAGCTTCTGGCGGTCGACTGCTACTGAGAAACCTGCAAATGGGCGGTTCCTGGAAATTCCGGTCGACCGCTACTGGGCTGGCGGTCGACCGCTACTGAAAGAGTTACAGACGGTGGGCTGCTGGCTAGGGCGATCGACCACCCCTGTGCTGGCGGTCGACCGCCAGCTGGGTAGACCCCGGGCTTTCCCGGGTCGGTCTGTTAACTACTTTAGCTCCATCGCTTGACTCCTTTAGCAGCCCGTTCATGTCTGTGGCATCAGCCTTGACAGTCTTGAAGATTTCTATTGATTATATCACTCCTATAATCAATTTTTTGTTCCGGGGCCTCCTACCCGGAAACCCCCGCAAGGGGCGCTGCCCCCTTGACCCCCGCGACCTGACCGCGCAGGTCGATCCGCGTGCGAGGGCGCAACATTGAGCTTTCACATTTGCCATCTCCACTTCATTCTTTGGCAATTCATTGGTATATCTGTCATGAACAAAACATCATGTATGTCAGTCATATGAGAGTTAAAACAATAATGACTTATAGTGTTTAGCTATTATCAAAACCAAGAATATCCAATAACTCAAATGACCACAAGACGATGTCGAATGACCCAAACCACAGGAAGACTCAAATGATTACAGGGGCACAACAGTCCCAGTGCCTGGTGATACGGGCAGAATAGGGGATCATCCTTCTTAGGTGCATCATCGGATCTCTTGGGCTCAGGTAATGTTATCTTGTTGTATTTATATGCCCAATTAAATAAGGCCCTTGTCTTTTCTTTGGGAAATGAATATAACTTCTTCATTTTGTTCCTCATGGAGACACCTTCTTTCTTTTCTACTGCCCCTATCGGTGGAGGGGCAGCTGCTGCTTTGGCTTTTGATGTTTGCTGGTCAAAGGTATTGAAGTCAATAGTGTTTGCCTCAGTCGGCGTCGGTCGCCGTTCAACAACCTTCCCTTTCTGGGCAGTAGGAATGTTGTTTGCAGGACATCTAGAAAGAAAGGTCTCGACCTCTGCCACCACACCGTTCAAATGGTCAAATGTCCTGATGTCTACTCCAATCATCTTTTCAAGAACTTCCCTCCTGAGGTTTTGCTTGCATATTTTAACAGCGTCTTCTTGGTACGGAGGCTGCTTGCATCTCATGGCCAGGTTCCTCCATCTTTTGATATAATCTAGGACCGTTTCACCCTTCCTCTGTCTGGTGGAGTATAATTCTTCCACTGTAATCTCCCTTTCTGTGACATGGAACCATTCTCAAAACTTTCGCTGCATATCGGGCCAATCAATTACAGACCCGGCTAGTAGGCTGGAATGCCACTCAAAGGCCAAGCCTGTGAGGGACGACCTGAAAAACTTCAGCAGATAAGCTTCATCAGCAACCAAGTCTCCCATGACTGTGGTGTAATAAGCAATATGTTCCCTCGAGGAGCCTTGCCCATTAAATTTTTTAAACTTTGGCGGCTTGTTAATGCCTGGGGGTAGTCTCTTTGTAGCATATTGTGGAGGATACGACACCCGGTAGACATCAAAGGTCCCATAATCACCATCAACCCTCTCGGATAGCTTCATTTCTCTCATCCTCTCAACCATCAGCTTGTTCACCATAATAGGATCAACAGGCTCTGGGTAGAAGTGTGATGGTTGTTATGTGAAAGGAGTTGTCATGATAGTGGCATGTAAACTCGGTTGCACTCCTGAAGGAGAGGATTGCACTGTTGGCTGTCGCGGGAAAGGCTGACATAGAGCTTTCCTGTGAGTTGCTTGGTGGGAGACGGTAGGTATTACCACCTCTGCAGAACTGGAGACTTCACTTTCTGGTTCCGCATGCTTGGAAACAGGAGTTTGTTCATTCTTCTCAGTTAATTGCCTCTTAAGAAACTCAATCTCTTGTTGATATCTTCTGAACATCATTAGGATGGTTGGGTCCAGAGATGCAGCCATAGGCATATCTTCTGTCATTTGACCAGATGTCCCCTCACTCGGGTTCATGAGTGACACATCTTCTTCTTCTAAAGTCACCACATTTACAGTTAAAGTGGTGATCTTTGGTGAATCGTCAGATGCTGCAAGCTTCTCTCTTACCGCCTAGCCTCGCCTTGTTACGGGTCCAAGCCTTTGGGCTAACTTAATGATCTCTTCAGGCTGGTCGGGCAAAGCACCATACCGCCTAGAACCCCTGCCATGTTACATGTAAAGACTTGCAGTTTTCCTTTTTGTCTCTAGACTCTTCTTCGAACATGACCAGGGAAGGTCAGTCGATTGAACACAGATACTCTTTCTCTTTCTTCTCCCCACTGCGGGGAATCCTTCAAACATCTGGCCCTTTGGCCATCTTCAAGTTCATTGGAGTCTAACACGAGACTCCTTGTATTATCTCTTCTTTGTTATCTTCCTCTTCTTCTTCGGCGCTTATGGCATAAAGTAACCTTTGCTGTCCCAGGGATGAATTCCCTAGATAGTGGAAATAATCTTGGACTACTCTGCCCATTTCTTCTCGTACGCCTCTGGGGATCAGCTCGAGGCATCGGTCGATCTTGTGCTTTCGGCTGATAAACCAGCCTTGTTATCTGTGCAGCTTGATACATCCTCTGGGGATACCAGAATACATCTACCTGTCGGGCGCAGGCCCTCGGCATGCGGAAAATATCCATTGGAATAACCTCTTCTTCTTCTTCTCCTTCTTCTTTTCTTATCAGAACTTTCTTGCCCTTTCTCTTGGGGTGCATAACAGTAGCTTCTGTCTTTATAGGGGCTGGTGCTGGGCCCCGTGCTCTCATGGGCATCCAGACTTGTTTGAATCTTGTCGGCTTAGGTGCCAGCGGCTTCCTTTCTTCTCTTTCCATGTTGGCCCTCCTGGTGGCCAGCACTTGGAACTTGTTGTTGGTAGGGACCGCCGGAATGACGCGGTCGGGTAGTGCTTCAGTCAGGCAACCATTGAGGTACACCCGCATTCCACCTATCAGCATGGATTTCCACAAGACTAACAGACGTCCTTGGGGTGCAGCAGTCTGGTTCCTCTGGTAGTTCTTCTTCTTCTTGCCAGCAGAAGCAGGGACAGTGGTCCTTCTATCCACCTGGGGGACATAGCATGGGAGAACGGTGTATGAGACAATCGTCTTTCGAGTTTTCTTCTTCTCTGGCATACTTGCGGATTCTATCGCGGCAGTATTCTCATCTTTACCATCAACCTGGAGCAGGTCGACGAATGCAAGTCCCAAGCAGTTTGGGAGTCCTACCGCCGGGGGCATGGATCCAAATATCGTTGGCACCGCCAGGTACCCATCACGAACGTGGTTGTCAATGACTTGCTGGGCGAACTCGACAGAAATTAGTCTGGTTTCCATTTGAATTCCTACAAGTAAGATTAGCACACAGTCATAACTTTTGGGGAGGCCGTCTGGCCTCTTACGTTGGCGAAAAGATGAAGGGAGACTTGGTCCCATCGGGCGTGCCAGCTTGTGGGAGTGGATTTTATTTATTTTTTTAAGATTTATTTGTTTGGATTTAATTGTTTATTGGTTTATTAATCAATTATTAGTTAGGCGTGCCAGTCACCTGGGGTGACAATTTATTATGCGCTCGATCTGACTTGGTCAGTCGATTGTGAAGTCCAAGTCAGGACCGGAAGTCCGTCATACCATAAAGGCTATGACGTTAATTATGCCCTTCCAAAGAAGGACAAGCCTTGATTAATCGCCAAAATAAGAGGGGCCCCGGGGGTAAAACAAGATAAGACTGTGATGCTGACTTTATTTGTAGGATGTGAAATGCATGCACATGCTCATGCGATTTGATAGTTTTATTATGGTTCATCTGCCTATTTCATGGTACGAGGGCGGAGAACTTAGGTTCGAGAACCACTCTCACGCATAATGATGGCTTCCAATTGGGCACAGTCTGACCTTCAACCACACACTATTTGATATATCGGGAGCACAAGAGGGGATGGCTTTAGATTTGTTTGATCACGTCGAGAATGCTACATGAGTTAGACATGTTTGTTCACCCTGAAACTAGGCAAGCATTAACAGAACAATGAGATTTATTAGAATGTTTCGGCATTGCATGCCCATCTCTTAATCTCATCTATATGAATCACATAATGAATCCAACATCATGTCCCCTTGATCTTGGATCATACCAAGTGGGAATAGGATACCATCCACGTAGAGGCGAGATGGAACCCATAATGATCGGGACATGTCGATACCCGAGTAACATGAAGTAGGACCAAACCGAGACAGGTTAATCCGATAAGCATTTGATGTTTCTGTTCCCTAGAGGGAGTCACTAGAAACCATGCAGAGGCAGGGCCCTTAGGATCCCAAGGGGTTTGAAACTGATGTAGCATACCGAAGATGAGAATTCATTTCGGTAGCATCTCCCCTTGTTTTGGACTGTGCCAAAAGGGAAGTATAGGACATCCATCCACGGAGTGCCGAAATTGGAGCCAAAAGAAAGATGGGCATAGCCTGAGATCCAAGAGGATCATAATCCGATGGGACAATGTCCACTCATCATGGCATCTTGTTAGATGTTTCCATGGGCTTGAGTGAAGGGCTGTTGCTCCTCCTCGGGATGATAAGATTTCATTCTGAGGGTGATAAGGCTCGGGGGCTCTTGAGAGCATCGGCACAAGTGTGTCTCGACGCGGGTAGCCTCGACGCGACGAAGAGCACAAAGGGGAATCGGCCTAGGGGAGATGGTGAAGGGTGGTCGGCGCGACGGGTAGTCTTCGGTGCGCCCCTCACTCGGTGCGGAACCCGCGCCGAGAGAGGGCCGCGCCTGGTGGCCTTCCTGCGCCGATAGTAGGGGTTTCAGGGGATTTTTTAGGGTTTTGAAAGGTTGTGGATTTTAGGGGTTTTGAGAGGCTTTATGTAGGAGTCTTGAGAGGTTTTGTTCCAGGACTTAGAGAGGTTTTATTCAGAGTTTTAGGAGGCTTTATGCAAGGGCTTTGAGGAGTTTTATTCACGGGCTTTGAGATGGCCACTGAGGATGGTTTTGGAAGAAATCACCCTGAGGAGAAGAGGGCTTTCACTCTGGAGCCTCACTAGGAGCCAGGTTACTGATTAAATCCTACGAGCTTTTCCTCGAACATATCCCTCACCATTTCACGAATGAGAAGCCATGAGATGGACTGTCTCAAGCTTTCATCGTGATTGTGAGGTTGAAAATACAGAGACGATGCGATAGAGACCACTCAGATGATCTGAGAAATGTGCATGCAGTAGAACTGAATCTATTCACAACAGCTATTGAATACAATGGATTTCAGAGAGGCAAAGAGAGAGAGAGAGAGAGAGAGAGAGAGAGAGCTCCAGAATCTCATGTTTCATTTCATTCCAAATGACGCATACATTTAGCACAAAAGGGGAATCATACTATGAGGATCCAAACACAGATGATGCCCCTTGCCAATCTATCGGGCTATACCGGCATTTGATATCAATGGAAGAACAGCGCTCTAAAGCAGAGCAAAAGAAAGAAAACAGATTCAAATAAAAGATGGGGAAGGGGGGAATATAGCCCCTTAGGGCATTTGACAGACGACCCCACTTTGAATCTTCTTCCCCGAGCTTCTGCGGCTCTCTTTCTCTCTTCAGATCTTTTTAGCATGCTCTCAGACCCTTCCCTTTTTCTGGCTTCCTCTCTTCTTCCCTTGATTTCTTCTCTCTTTTTTAGATCCCTCTCAGTCTACTTTCTTTCTCTCTCTTCACCACCTCTCTTACACATGCCGAAGGCATGGGGTTATATAGAGGGCTGGCCCTCTTCTATCGGCATAGACATCTCCTGGCACGGTATGCAATCGGCGCGCTCGGAAGCAGACCTCTCGGCAGGCTCTTTCTGTAATGGGCTCGGGCTCATCTACTCAATGCATTGGTGCCGATAGCACATATTCTGAACTAACGGGCCTTCATCTATTCAGTCCATTGGCGCCGATTAGTAGAGATTCTGAACTAATGGGCCTTCTTCACTGGCAATATGAGCTTCTTAAAGTGCTCATTTGTTCTCTTTGTCACTTACTTAGCATCTGTCATCAACAGACATGTGCGAAGCTATGTGAATCCCATTTTACGAGCATCAGAATATTCTGAGGATCCTCTTTAGCAGGCAGATGATTGCCCGAGGGTGGACGTAGTCTTAATCAGCCTGACTATCTGAATGATAGTCATGCTGGGCAGCAGCTTGCCCAGTAATGGCTTTAGCCGGACAGAGTGTCAAGTGTAATGGATCTTCTTCTATTCTGATTCTCATAACTTCCAGGGATGACACAGGAGCCGCACCCTTGATTGATCTTCAAAGCCCTGATCTTGCTTTGACTTCTTCTTTTATCTTTGCATATTTTAGGTGTCAACAGGGCACCAGTCAAGGGTAAACCCCTTATACTCTACATCGCCGCCATGGATGCTTCACTAGGAGTTCTATTTGTGCAAATCAACGAATAAGGTAAAGTACCGCTACTCCCCCATGGAGAAAGTTTGCTTGGCATTGGTATTCACCGTCAAGAAGTTGTAGCATTATCTCTTGTCCCATCGAGTCGAGCTGATATCCAAGCACAACCCTCTAAAGTATCTCCTCCGATAGCCCGTCCTCTCAAGTTGACTGGGAAAGTGGGCTCTCCTGCTAATGGAGTACGACATCACTTATGTCCCTAGAAAGGCAATCAAGGGGCAAGGTATGGTAGAATTCTTGGCAGCTCACCCAGTACCAGATGACTCACCCTTCAACACGGAGCTCCCTGACGAGGAGTCCCTTGTTGTCCAATCACAACAACCGGTTGAACAGAGCGGAGATGTCTTGCATTACTGGCATCAAGACACTCTCACAGTCAGTGTACCTTGCTGGGAGCTCTACTTCGATGGCGCTTCCCGTGGGATTACCCGGAGCAACCAGGATCCAACCACCATGGTAGGTGCCAGCATCGTTTTCCTAACCCCTCAGGGCAGAGTTTTGTACAACTCATGCGCTCTCATGAAATCCCTGACCAACAATGAGGCCGAATATGAAGCTCTACTCATTGGGCTTCAGATGGCTCTCAATATGGGCATTAAATGCCTCAAAGCCTATGGGGACTCCCAGCTAGTAGTTCGACAAGTCCTCGACATCTATGACGTGCGAAAGCCAGAGCTGGTTCCATACCACGCCACCGTCACCAGATTGACCCAGAAGTTCTATTTCTTTTAAATAGATCATATTCCCAGAGGCAGCAACGCCTAGGCAGATGCCCTGGCAAAGTTGGCTACGTCTATCAAGCTCCCGCCCGAGGGCGAGGTCGACATCATCATCAACCACAGAAGACTAATGCCAAGCTCACTCGAGGAAAATGCCGGTCTCACCGTCTATGAGGTCCATGACCTTGACCAGAATGCTCCTCCAGAAAAAGAAGATTGGGGCGAGCGCATCATCAAGTTCAAGAAAGGGTGGCTCCCTCCTGACCGAGCGCAAAGGGTTCAGCTACTCCGCCGAGCAACATCCTATGAGTTGATTGGCGACTCCCTGTACCGACTGGTCCACGAGAACGACAAGTCGATTCTCCTGAGATGCGTCTCTCCAGTCGAGGCTCGACCCATTATTCAGGAAGTTCACTCCGGATTGTGTGGCGCGCACCAGGTCGAAGATCGAATAAAGCACAAAATCAAGCTCAAGGGCTTCTATTGGCCAACCATGTACGCGGATTGCGTCCAATACGCCAGTACATGCCATCAATGCCAAGTCTTTGGCCCAGTACCCAGAAAACCTCCCAATCCACTGCGTCCCACAGCCCCACTTAGCCATTCGCATAGTGGGGCATGGACATCGCGGGGCCCTTCCCGCCATCTTCCAAGGGCCATAAATACATCTTGGCCGCCACCGACTACTTCTCTCGCTGGGTAGATGTAGCACCTCTGATAAATACCTTTGAGTAAATTAAAACTTCTTCCTAAAAGAAATCATACTTGAAGGCCTTACATAAACAACCCAACCTCACAAGGACTATAATGAAAATATACAAGCCAACCCTACTTTATAACATAAAGAATCCTGAGGGTTTTGTGTAAAGAGTCAAACCTTAGGGGAGGCTAGTATATAAAATTACAAATCATCACTTTATGCATACGTAACCTACTCTTCTTAATAGAATTCTAGGTTTTGTTGAAAGAACTAAACTATAGAAGGACTAGCATACAAATGTGCAATCCAACTTTATACACATGGGTAAAGAATCTTACATGGGAGGTCTTGTACAAAGAAACAAAATCATGGGAGGGTTATTCTATAAATGTACAAGACAAACTTTAACACATGGGCCATGGGTTGTACGTAAGTGGATTCTAACTTTTCCACTTACAAAATTGAAGACCCTTCACATAGGCGCCATTTACAAAATTGAAGACATGGCATGAGGCGCCATTTTCAATAGGACCCCATCCCATTAAAATATTAATATATATATGAACATCCTGAATGCTAACACGTGAATGGGGTCTCGTGAAAAATGTCACCTAGACTAATTACGCCCTCATGCAAGGTGTCATTTATGTGAATAGTACCACTGGTTTAATGAATGACCCCTTACAAGGGCGTCATTTAAACCTATGTTTCTAGAAGATTGAGACACGAATAGCCCCATTTCGCTAGCTAAGCACTAATCTAGGATCGTGTTTCCCAAACCGGACCCGCAAGGCAATAACCAATGCTTGCAAATCCCTATAACTAATCCCCTACGAACCACTGTCAGAGGCTACTGCCATCTTTCAGTGCTTGCAGAAGGGAATGTTTCCCTTCGTTCCTCGAAAAGCGTGATGTCTACGTCCTGTTGCGGCGCCAGGGAACGCGTGGCTTCATCCTATCATCTTTCCTCGTAATCACAGTTCAAAAGGTAGGTGTTCTCAAATCCTTGCCTAACTAGTAGCTAAATAGGTTTAATGATGCATGCTTAGAGTTCGATTAACTAGTCAACCATGCTATATATATATATATATATATATATATTCTGGCTTTACCATGACCAAGAAAAATACCATGTTATACACATGTTAATAGCTTGTTACACCTGATTCTATACATACTGTTACCATGATCTTTATGAGTTTTGAACATAGTTTATTAGCATGATTTCATGAGTTTTTGAACGTTTTTTATCACACTATCTTTACAGTCTTAATAACCATGTTTTAAACGTTAATATATGGCCTCTGTTACACCTAATACGTTCATGTTTTAAAATTGGTTGGACCCAGCTCTCTGGTAAATGGCGCCCCTGACTAGGGCGCCAATTACCAAATTGAAGACTCCGCACGGAGTCGTCATTTAAATGAAGACACCCCTAGTGTCGTCAATTCAATTTCTGCAATTTCCAATAATTGATAATTCAACACATTGAAAAATCCATAACTATCAAACTAAAGCATGAAATTTTTGCATGAACATGTTTCTGGAATCCTGACATTTATCTCAACATACTCCTACCATTACTTCCTGATTCGGAGCTTTTTCACACTAATGAATAGTGGACAACTCTTTGTAAATGGCGCCCCTGACCAGGGCGCCAATTACAGAATTGAAGACTGCGCACAAGGGCGTCAATTAATTGAGACATGAGCCATGTCGTCAATTCAGTTTTCTGGAATTTTCAGAAATCAGTAAATCAACGCATTCAAAAATCTATAACTAATAAACTGGACCATGAAAATTGTGACTGAATATACTTCTGTAACCCTGGGATTTTTCTCCACCTGACCATGTCTTCGGATTATGATTCGGAGAAACTTTGGAGAAATGAATAGTAACTTGTATCACAGAACTTACAGTTCTGATGCGAAGCACAACTCATTTGGAAAACAACTCAAACGGTGTGTCGTCAATTCGAGTTGAACCTGTACTTAAATTGAAGACACCCTGGAAGTCTTCAATTAAATGAAGACTGCTTACAGGGGCGTCAATTCTATTTTCTTAGAAATTAAAGATTTAACATTAGAAAATTCATATATGATAAACCAAAACCCAGTAATTTTATCTGAACATGTTTCTGGACTCCCGAGGATTTATACTACATATTCTTATCCTAACTTTCGTATTTCGAGAAACTGTTTCAAAATGAACAGTGCTTTGAGTCACGAAACGCACCTGTTGGGTGAAAATCAGCCACTGTAATTGGCGCCCCAAGCCAGGGTGCCAATTCATCAAATGGTGACGGCCCTCAAGTCTTCAATTAATTGAAGACTGCATGGGGGGCGCCAATTTCAATATGTATATATATTTTCTGTAAAAATCAAAATTTTGAAAGGTTGGGCAACCCCCAGGCGCCAATTCTTAAAATGAAGGCAACCAACAAGTCTTCAATTAATTGAAGACTACTTATAGGGGCGCCAATTCTTTATATACATATATATATATATATTCAAAAAAATAGCCCCTATAATTGGCGCCCCAAGCCAGGGTGCCAATTACTTAAATAGCAACGGCCAGGACGTCTTCAATTAAATGAAGACATCCTTGGGGGCGCCAATTTGATATATCCTTATATAAAATTCTAAAAATTGAAAATCTGAAGGATTGGCAAACCCCAGATGCCAATTCAGTAATTACAACTTCTGATCTTGATCTGTCTCGTAAATTGTGCAAACACAACCCTATTCCATTATCTTGCGTATTGAGTTCTTGAATTTCCATTCCATGAAAATCTACTTTGTGTATATCCTACATGGTCAAACCTTGAACCTCTTAAACTACTATTTGAGAGTGTTAGAGCTAAGTGCCATGCAGGGCAAAGTGCTACGTTGTGGGAGCCACCTCTTGAGGCCATACGGCGTAATGTGCTACACGACGGGAGCCACCTCTTGAGCTTGTAGGGGCCACCTCTAGAGTCCTCCCTAACCAAATGACTAGTGAATCTCGTTTGTAATACTACGTTTCTCAATTCTTGAAATTCCACATTGGCTATAAATGAGAGTGGATGTCAAAGGTAATACATGAAATGTTGTGCAAATAGGGCTCGGTCTAGTCCTAAGAGGAGCACCCGAAGGTACTTGTGCCCATGGGATATTGACCACTGTGTTTAGCATTGCACCGGAGTACTTGCTTGACTTGAGACACTCCACCCCTACTCTCTCTCTCTCCTTACTTACTTGACTTACGTGTCCCGGAATGGGCAATACTTGACTTGTGGCCCGAGAAAGGGCAAAATACTTGCTTGATAATAGCCAATTCTACTTATACGTACTTGACATTACTTGCTTGAATTGAATTTTTACTTGCTCGTACCTGAGATATACTTGTACATAAGTTCCTTCTTGCACTTGAGTTCATACTTGTACACAAATCCCTGCTTGCCCCGAAGCGACATTTACATCTGTAAATTCTTGAAATACTGCTTGTCAAATACTTGAAATCTTGATATACTCTCTTTATACAGTTCTTGATCTCTTATTGTTCATCATGCCTATATTTATCTGTATACCTGATTTTCTTATACGTACATCATGCATAGCCATACTGATAATACATGCAAATTGTAAATCACATAAAGATTGCTCGTATTTGAGATGTAATTTCTACTGAGCGATTCGCTCATCCAGTTGCTTCCTAACATTTTCAGGTGATTCGGATAGTGACAAGAATGGGGTTGAGATCGAGTGAAGAGTGCTAGAACGCCAGTCACCTATCATTAGCTAGTCGCGTCCTTGAATTTTATTTGAGTCCTACTTTGTATTCCAGTATGTTAGTTTACTTGTCCGAACCATGTTAAGGCACTTAGCCTATTGTTGTCTTTTTAAATCTAGAATTTGTCATGGACTATCTTTATTTCCTTTAGTTAATCAAATAAATGTCACTTGGACTGTTGGGATTATTAGATTTTATTAGTCTTTTGCGCACTCCGTAATTATGTATGGTAAAGATTTTATCGCTCTAATGACACGATCTATATAGACGCGTCACGCAACCGAGTATCTTCCGCGCTCAGGACGTGACACTCTTCGTGGTATTAGAGCCTAGGTTTTCAAACCTAGGAAACTAGAAGAAATAAGAGGTTAGGAAAAATTTACGATCATGATTGAAATCTAGGTAAAACTTGAGTCCAAGGATAGGTAGAAAGTTGAGTCCAAGGATAGATACACCTTACCCGGTGAGATGGATAGAGACATGGGTTAATATCTATAGTGACTTTTGACCTTATAAGTAAACCCGAAATTTATCAAACTTAAACTCTTTTGTAGGATCATGGCTGCAGATAGAGCACAATGGCGCGAGATGCAGTGCACCGTGCAGGGCCTTACACAAGCACTACAGCAAGTGGCCCAAGGCGGAGCAAACCGTGGAGCGGGTGATCTCCACAGGAGTTTCCGTAACATGAATCCACCAAGGTTCACTGGTTCATCCGACCCCGAGGATGCCGAGAACTGGCTAAAAGAGATGGAATGAATCTTCCGTGTAATGCAATGTGCCGACGAGGAGAAGGTTTTACTGGTCGTATTCCAACTGGAGCGGGACGCTCGATGCTGGTGGGAATCCAAAGATGCAACACTGCCAGAATACCATGTCAAATGGGATGAATTCACGGAGCATTTCAACAACAAGTACTTCTCCGACCATATCCATGAGAAGAAGGCCGCAGAATTCACCGTTCTAAAACAACGGGGCTTGGAAGTGGCCGAGTATGAGGCCCAGTTTTCTAGATTATCTAAGTATGCACCCCACTTGGTGTGTACAGAAAAGATGAAGGTGAGAAGGTTCCTCAACGGGCTTCGGCCCTATTATATTACACAACTTGCACCGATGGACATCCAAGCTTATTCAGAGATAGTTCGGTGTGCCCAATTGCTAGAAGACGCCACTGAATTATCTGAGAGAATCCGAGGAAGAGACAAGAAGGAACCCGTTACAAGCTCCGGAAAATTCAAACAATCATTCAACAAGAAAAGGTTCTTCATGGGAGGGGAGCCCTCCAAGGCAAAGAAATTCTAGAAGAATGACATGCCATTCTCTACCACCACACCCTCAAAAGAGATTTGCAAGTATTGTGATAAAGCTGGTCATAAGACCGAGGAATGTTGGAGGAAGTTAGGCGCTTGTCTTCGATGCGGGAGCCGAGAGCATCAGATCCCAGACTGTCCACTGATGAAGGATCAAGACATCAAAGACGAGAAGCGTCCGGTAAAGAAACAAGGCCGTCTGCAAGCTCTCCGAGAGACGGAACCCACTGAAGGCAGAATTGTGGAAGGTACTCTCACTATTTGTTCAAAAACTACTCAAGTTTTATTTGATACCGGAGCAACTCATTCATTCATTTCCAAGCAATTTGCTACTTCATTTTCTAAGAAACATGAACTGTTAGATTTGGTCATATCTACACCTCTTGGGAATGAGTCTAATATCACTTATCACTATCCAAACTGTGAAGTGATGATTAAGGGAAGCAATTTACTTGCTGACCTGATATGCCTAGATATGAAGGGTTATGACGTCATACTAGGTGCCGACTGGCTATCCACATACCAAGCAACTATAGATTGTCGGCATGGAAAGGTAACTTTCGTGGATTTCCCAAAGCTAGTTTACAATAGCCCTCAGAGTAAATCACTTCTTATATCAGCACTCCGAGCTAGAAGGCTTATGGATAAGGGATGCATGGCTTTCATAGCATTCGTGACTGCCACGGAAGTCGAGAAGGTTAAACTGGAAGACATCTGTGTAATTCAGGATTTTTTTGACATTTTTTCAGAAGATTTACCCAGCTTACCCCCGGAAAGGGAAGTGTCGTTCACAATCGACCTTGTCCCTGGTGCTGGTCCTGTTTCCAGGGCACCATATAGAATGTCCCCTACTGAGCTGAAGGAACTAAAAGAGTAGCTAATGGAGTTATTGAAAAAGGGTTTCATCCGGCCGAGTACTTCCCCTTGGGGAGTACCCATGCTGTTCGTCAAAAAGAAGTTCGGATCGATGAGACTGTGCATCGACTATCGGCAGCTAAATCACCTTACAATCAAGAACAAATACCCGCTATCGAGGATTGACGAGTTGTTCGATTAGTTATCAGGAGCTTCATATTTCTCCAAGATTGATCTTCGTTATGGTTACCACCAATTGAAGATCAAAGAAGAAGACATTCATAAAACTGCATTCCGAAGCAGGTATGTGCATTACGAATTTACCATTATGCCTTTCGGACTAACAAATGCCCCCGCAGCTTTTATGCAGTTAATGAACAACATATTCATGCCCTATTTAGACCAATTCATTGTGGTCTTTATTGATGATATTCTGATCTATTCCAAGACCGAAGAAGATCATGAAGAACATCTCAAGAAGGCACTACAGATATTGAGGGAAAACAAGCTATACGCCAAATTAAGCAAATGTGAATTCTGGCTCGAGGAAGTATCCTTCTTAGGCCATATCATTTCGAAGAACGGGATTACTGTTGACCCGTCAAAGGTCGAAGCCGTGAAGAACTAGGAATGACCCACAATTGCGACGGAAATTCGATGCTTCTTGAGTCTAGCTGGTTACTACCGACGTTTTATCAAGGACTTCTCCAAGATTACTGTTCCTCTGACTAGGTTAACCCGCAAGGAAGTGCCTCATGAGTGGAATGAAGACTGTGATAAGAGTTTCCAAGCTTTGAAGGACCTCTTGACCACTGCTCCAGTCTTATCTTTACCAATTGAAGGAGAAAAATACGAGGTATATACCGATGCTTAGGTATTGGCCTCGGATGTGTATTGATGCAGAATGGAAGAGTCATTGCATACTCTTCCTGACAATTGAAGAAACATGAAGAGAACTACCCGGTTCATGACTTAGAACTGGCCGCGGTAGTATTTGCCTTGAAGATCTGGAGGCACTATCTTTACGGAGAACAATTCACTATGTACTCCGATCATAAAAGCCTCAAGTACTTATTCTCCCAAAAGGAGCTGAACATGCGGCAAAGGCGTTGGCTCGAGTATCTCAAGGAGTTTGACTTCACTATACAATACCATCCTGGTAAGGGTAATTCCGTAGCTTATGCCCTTAGTCAAAAGCTGAGAACAATATTGGCCAACTGCATGATACAAGAATGGAAGCTGCTAGAGAAATTCTCTGAGCTTGATATCATCACAGATGAGAAGAACATGTGTATTATTCTATCTCATATGAGCTTACATCCAGATTTGCTACCTGAAATCAAGAAGCTACAGGAAGAAGATCCCTCACTAGTGGAGATAAGAGCAAGCTGGACGAGAGACTAGATTTCAAGCTAGCACCTGATGGCAGATTGCTATTTCATGAACTGACATGTGTGCCCGACTGTCCCGAGTTGAAGAATAAGATTCTTGAAGAAGCTCATAGATCGAGGTACACGATCCACCATGGAGCCACTAAGATGTACTAAGATTTGAAAAAAACTTTCTGGTGGCCTAACATGAAAAAGGAGGTAGCAGACTTTGTATCTCGTTGCCTCACATGCCAACAAGTGAAGGCAGAACATCAAAAATCTGCCGGAAAGCTACATCCGCTGGATATTCCCAAGTGGAAGTAGGAAGACATTGGCATGGACTTTATCATGGGTTTTCCCAAGTCTACGGGCGATATGATGGAATTTGGGTGATTATCGATCGGCTAACTAAATCGGCCCATTTCTTACCCATCAAAAGCCGATGGTCAGTCGACGTACTTGCTGCCCTATATATTAAGGAGATGGTTAGATTGCATGGAGTTCCCATCTCGATCGTATCTGACCGAGACCCGCGCTTCACCTCTCATTTCTGGAAGAGTCTACAGCACTCTCTGGGGATGAAACTCAACTACAGCACTGCTTTCCATCCCCAAACAGATGGACAGACCGAGAGGACTAATCAAGTTGTGAAGATATGTTGAGAGCATGCATTATAGACTTCGGCGAAGCTGGCATGACCACTTACCACTAGCCGAATTTGCATATAATAACAGCTATCAAGCCAGTATACAAATGGCACCTTTTGAGGCATTATATGGCAGGAGTTGCCGATCTCCTATATGCTGGGATGAAGTCGGTGAAAAATAAATTCTAGGCCCAGACATGGTACGAGATTCTACCGAGAAGATACATCTCATTAGAGAAAGGTTAAAGATAGCACAGTCCAGGTAGAAATCTTATGCCGATAACAGAAGGTGAGACCTGGGATTTCAAGTCGGAGATCATGTTTTCATCAAGGTATCTCCCGGCCGAGGCGTTAGAAGATTTGATGTTAAGGGCAAACAAACACCAAGGTTCATTGGTCCATTCGAAGTGCTGGAAAGAGTAGGCGAGGTGGCTTATCGCATCTCCCTACCTCCGCAACTGTCAGAAGTGCACAACGTGTTTCATGTTTCTATGCTAAAGAAATACGTGCACGATCCTTTCCATGTCATTGACCACAACGATTTAGTGGTACAGAAGGACCTTACCTACGAGCAGAAGCCAATGAAGATCCTCGACCGAGAAGTTCGAGTTCTAAGGAACAAGATGATCCCCATGGTGAAAATTCAATGGAATCGATGCTTAGAACAAGAAGCTACATGGGAAACTGAAGAATCTATGAAGAGGAGATTTCCGGAGTTATTCTAATTGTAAGTACACTGCACCTTTCCTATTCCCGCATAATACAGTTGAATTTGGGGACCAAATTCTTTTAAGTAGGGGAGGGTGTAGCACCTCTGATAAATACCTTTGAGTAAATTAAAACTTCTTCCTAAAAAAAATCATACTTGAAGGCCTTACATAAAGAACCCAACCTCACAAGGACTATAATGAAAATATACAAGCCAACCCTACTTTATAACATAAAGAATCCTGAGGGCTTTGTGTAAAGAACCAAACCGTAGGGGGGGCTAGTATATAAAATTACAAATCATCACTTTATGCATACGTAACCTACTCTTCTTAATAGAATTCTAGGTTTTGTTTAAAGAACTAAACTATAGGAAGACTAGCATACAAATGTGCAATCCAACTTTATGCACATGGGTAAAGAATCTTACATGGGAGGTCTTGTACAAAGAAACAAAACCATGGGAGGGTTATTCTATAAATGTACAAGACAAACTTTAACACATGGGCCATGGGTTGTACGTAAGTGGATTCTAACTTTTCCACTTACAAAATTGAAGATCCTTCACATAGGCGCCATTTACAAAATTGAAGACATGGCATGAGGCGCCATTTTCAATAGGACCCCATCCCATTAAAATATTAATATATATATGAACATCCTGAATGCTAACACGTGAAAGGGGTCTCATGAATAATGTCACCTAGACTAATGACGCCCTCATGCAAGGCGTCATTTATTTGAATAGTACCACTTGGTTTAATGAACGACCCCTTACAAGGGTGTCATTTAAACCTATGTTTCTAGAAGATTGAGACACGAACAGCCCCATTTCGCTGGCTAAGCACTAATCTAGGATCGTGTTTCCCAAACCGGACCCGCAAGGTAATAACCAATGCTTATAAATCTCTATAACTAGTCCCCTACGAACCACTGTCAGAGGCTACTGCCATCTTTCAGTGCTTGCAGAAGGGAATGTTTCCCTTCATTCCTCGAAAACTGAGAAGTCTACGTCCTGCTGCGGAGGGAGGGAACGCGTGGCTTCATCTGTCATCTTTCCTCGTAATCACACGTCTAAAGGTAGGTGTTCTCAAATCCTTGCCTAACTAGTAGCTAAATAGGTTAAATGATGCATGCTTAGAGTTCGATTAACTAGTCAACCATGCTATATACATATATATATTCTGGCTTTACCATGACCAAGAATAATACCATGTTATACACATGTTAATAGCTTGTTACACCTGATTCTATACATATTGTTACCATGATCTTTATGAGTTTTGAACTTAGTTTATTAGCATGATTTCATGAGTTTTTTAACGTATTTTATCACACTAGCTTTACAATCTTAATAACCATGTTTTAAACGTAATATATGGCCTCTGTTACACCTAATACGTTCATGTTTTCAAACTGGTTGGACCCAGCTCTCTGGTAAATGGCGCCCCTGACCAGGGTGCCAATTACCAAATTGAAGACTCCGCACGGAGTCGTCATTTAAATGAAGACACCCCTAGTGTCGTCAATTCAATTTCTGTAATTTTTAGTAATTGATAATTCAACACATTCAAAAATCCATAACTATCAAACTAAAGCATGAAATTTTTGCATGAACATGTTTCTGGAATCCTGACATTTATCTCAACATACTCCTACCATTACTTCCTGATTCGGAGCTTTTTCACACTGATGAATAGTGGACAACACTCTGTAAATGGCGCCCCTGACCAGGGCGCCAATTACAAAATTGAAGACTGCGCACAAGGGCGTCATTTAAATGAATACATGAGCCATGTCGTCAATTCAGTTTTCTGGAATTTCCAGAAATCAGTAAATCAACGCATTCAAAAATCCATAACTAATAAACTGGACCATGAAAATTGTGACTGAATATACTTCTGTAACCCTGGGATTTTTCTCCACCTGACCATGTCTTCGGATTTTGATTCGGAGAAACTTTGGAGAAATAAATAGTAACTTGTATCACAGAACTTACAGTTCTCATGCGAAGCACAACTCATTTGGAAAACAACTCAAATGGTGTGTCGTCAATTCGAGTTGAACCTGTACTTAAATTGAAGACACCCTGGAAGTCTTCAATTAAATGAAGACTGCTTACAGGGGCATCAATTCTATTTTATTAGAAATTAAAGATATAACATTAGAAAATTCATATCTGAGAAACCAAAACCCAGTAATTTTATCTGAACATGTTTCTGGACTCCCGAGGATTTATACTACATATTCTTGTCCTTACTTTCAAATTTCGAGAAACTTTTTCAAAATGAACAGTGCTTTGAGTCACGAAACGCACCTGTTGGGTGAAAATCGCCACTGTAATTGGCGCCCCAACCAGGGCGCCAATTCATCAAATGTCGACGGTCCCTCAAGTCTTCAATTAATTGAAGACTGCATGAGGGGGCGCCAATTTCAATATGTATATATTTTTCTGTAAAAATCAAAATTTTGAAAGGTTGGGCAACCCCCAGGCGCCAATTCTTCAAATGACGGCAGCCAGCAAGTCTTCAATTAATTGAAGACTGCTTATAGGGGCTCCAATTCTTATATACATATATATATTAAAAAAATAGCCCTGTAATTGGCGCCCCAAGCCAGGCGCCAATTACTTAAATAGCGACGGCCAGGACGTCTTCAATTAAATGAAGACATCATGGGGGGAGCCAATTTGATATATCCCTATATAAAATTCTAAAAAATTGAAAATCTGAAGGATTGGCAAACCCCAGATGCCAATTCAGTAATTATAACTTCTGATCTTGATCTATCTCGTGAATTGTGCAAACACAACCCTATTGAGTACTCCTGCGTATTGAGTTCTTGAATTTCCATTCCATGAAAATCTACTTTGTGTATGTCCTATATGGTCAAACCTTGAACCTCTTAAACTACCATTTGAGAGTGTTGGAGCTAAGTGCCATGCAGGGTAAAGTGCTACGTTATGGGAGCCACCTCTTGAGGCCGTACGTCACAAAGTGCTACACGATGGGAGCTACCTCCTGAGCCTGTAGGAGCCACCTCTAGAGTCCTCCATAACCAAATGACTAGTTAATCTCATTTGTAATACTACATTTTTTAATTCTTAAAATTCCACATTGGCTATAAATGAGAGTGGATGTCAAAGGTAATACATGAAATGTTGTTCATATAGGGCCTGGTCTGGTCATAGGAGGAGGACCCGAAGGTACTTGTGCCCATGGGAGTTTATTGACCACGGTGTTTAGCATTGCACCGAGTACTTGCTTGACTTGAGACACTCCACCCCTACTCTCTCTCTCCTTACTTACTTGACTTCGTGGCCCGGAACGGGCAATACTTGACTTGTGGCCCGAGAAAGGGCAAAATACTTGCTTGATAATAGCCAATTCTACTGATACGTACTTGACATTACTTGCTTGAATTGAATTTTTACTTGCTCGTACCTGAGATATACTTGTACATGAGTTCCTTCTTGCACTTGAGTTCATACTTGTACACGAATCCCTGCTTGCCCGAAGTGGCATTTACATCTGTAAACTCTTGAAATACTGCTTGTCAAATACTTGAAATCTTGATATACTCTCTTTATACAGTTCTTGATCTCTTACTGTTCATCATGCCTAAATTTATCTGTATATATGATTTTTCTTATACGTACATCATGCATAGCCATACTGATAATACATGCAAATTATAAATCACGTAAAGATTGCTCGTATTTGAGATGTAATTCCTAATGAGCGATTCGCTCATCCAGTTGCTTCCTAACATTTTCAGGTGATTCGGATAGCGACAAGAATGGGGTTGAGATCGAGTGAAGAGTGCTAGAACGCCAATCACCTATCACTAGCTAGTCGCGTCCTTGAATTTTATTTCAGTCCTACTTTGTATTCCAGTATGTCAGTTTACTTGTCCGAACCATGTTAAGGCACGTAGCCTAGTGTTGTCTGTTTAAATCTGGAATTTGTCATGGACTATCTTTATTTTCTTTAGTTAATCAAATAAATGTCACTTGGACTATTGGGATTATTAGATTTTATTAGTCTTTTGCGCACTCCGTAATTATGTATGGTAAAAATTTTATCGCTCTAATGACACGATCTATATAGACGCGTCATGCAACCGAGTATCTTCCGCGCTCGGGACGTGATAGCAGAAGCCCTCCCCTTGAGGGAGGTCACCGGCAAAGTGGTCTCCAGATTTGTCCGGTACAACATCATCTACCGATTCGGTACTCCCAGTCGCATAGTGTCGGACAACGGCACACCATTCAAGAATATGGCCGTATACCAGCTAGCGGCCAAGTTTCACATTGACTGGAGAACCTCTTCGGTCTACAACCCCCAGGCCAATGGCTTGGTGGAACCCTTCAACAAAACCCTCTGCAAGCTCCTGGCTAAAATGGTTAGCCACCGAAAACGTGATTGTGGTGAGAAGGTCTTCGAGGCACTACGGGCCTACCGGACGATCTAAAAAACCCCTAAGGGATGTTCGCCGTTCTCCCTCGCCTATGGGGCAGAAGCCGTTATCCCCATCGAAGTCCAGTTAGCCTCTTATCGTGTGGCGATCCATACTGGCCTCCCAGGCCCTGAAGAAAACGAATACCAGAGAAGGCTAGAGGAGTTGGCCGATCTAGAAGGCAAACGGCTCGAAGCCTACAAAGACCTACAAGTATACCAGGCCCATATGACGAGAGCCTATGATAAGCTCGTCAAGTAGCGAGCCTTCATGCAAGGCGACCTCGTCATGATCAAGGAAAAGGAAGTCATGGTGGGGTGCTCTAGTAAAAAACTACAGCCGAATTGGCGAGGCCCATACATCATTCACAACGTCTATGAGGGTGGGGCTTACACAGTCATTGACCACAAGGGTCACAAACCATTCCCACCTCTCAATGGCAAACATATGAAGCTATACTATGCACCTGAGCACGAGTTCATGCGGCAGCCAGACTAAGGCGCACGTCCTAGCTACTACCAGTAAACTCGGTCTTTCCTGACAAAGGGTTTAGCTAGTTATTCCGTCCGGTCTCCGTTTCCCAGCCAAGCAACAGGGCCAGCCAATCCCTCCCAGAACCACCGCCAGGCATTCTCGGGGGTCAACCACCTACTTTTGTCCTTGCCACGACAAGAGCAAGGACACCTCTGCGCCAGCAATGATCCATCCGTCAGGCGCCCAGGTAAGCAAAATATATATATAACAAAAAATGTGGTTAAAAATAGAGATGCCCCGGCAGACCCAGCCATCCCCACTACAAGGGGGCGGCTGGGGCAAAAAGGCCAATAAGACGGCTGAGGCGGAAGCCCAAAAGGGCACCTCAGGAAAAATTGAGAAACCCCTCGATGTGAAAACTCGCAAGGGCGCGTCGGAAAAAGCTAAAGGGGGTCGGCTCTAGCGAAAACCTGAAAGGGCGGTAGAGCTGATAATGATAAAATCCCACTCTCCTCACCAGTTAGGGTGACCTTCCGCCCATTCCACAATAGGTTGTAGGCCCCACCAGATATCGGCCATTGTTTAATCCATAGTGCCAGACCATTAACCCTACAATCTCTAGTCAGCCTTATATCACCTTACTAAGCCCACTCCACTTTCGGCCCTCGCTCTGTCGTAGCGAACCGATAAGTCCCGGTGCCTACGCGACATCCTAGTCGCCATTCCGGTCAACGCCAGTCTCAGCCTATTCCCAAACTCTTATCATTCCACACTACTACATTCTACATCTCCTACAAATCCAAAACTCCCCGAGTCTCAGTATGCACCTAGTCCCCCTTGTAATCCCTGACCCACCAGCTATAGCTCCAGTCCCATCCTGCCACGACAAAGTGGCCCCCAGCACCGTAATTTGATAATTTGTGAGAACCCTTATTAAGGGCGAAACAATACCCAGTTACCCACATCTTCCAACTTCAGGTTACGTCCCCTGACAGCGGCAAGCTATGGATGGCAATTTAAAAAAATAATATAATAAAGAATGGGGTTAAAAATAGAGATACCCCGGCGGACCCAGTCGTCCTCATCACGAGGAGGTGATTGGGGGCAAAAATTGCCACCAACCCAGCTGAGGTGAAAACCCGAGAGGGCGCCTCAGGCAAAATCGGGTAAACCCTCGGTGTGAAAACCCACAACGGCGCACCGAAAAAAGCAAAAAGGGGCCAGCTCTAACGAAAACTCGCAAGGGCGGTAGAGCCGGTAAAGAGAAAAAAAACTCTCTCCCTCTCTACTCCTCACTGATGAAAGCCGTTAACCACAATATCCCGCTAACGGCTACCTCCATACCACTTCGCATCTACGACGGCCAACACACCCCCAAGGGTCGGCCATCCCGAGCTTCCAGCTCCAGTTCTCAGCTACAATGCCTTTACAGGCCAGCCGCCTAGTCTCCACCTCCAATTCTCGGCTACAATGCCTTCACAGGCCAGCCGCCCAGTCTCCAGCTCCAGTTCTCGACTACAACGCCTTCACAGGCCAGCCACCCAGTCTCCAATTCTAGTTCTCGGTTACAACGGCTTCACAGGCCAGCCACCCAATCTCTAGCTCTAGTTCTCAGCTACAATACCTTCACAGGCCAGCCACCCAGTCTCCAGCTCTAGTTCTCGGCTACAATGCCTTCACAGGCCAGCCGCCCAGTCTCCAGTTCCAGTTTTTGGCTACAATGCCTCCACAGGCTAGCCGCCCAGTTCCCAGTTCTAGTTTCAGGCTACAACGCCTTCACAGGCTAGCCACTCAGCCACCAACCTCAGCCACAGGCTACAACACCTTTGCAGCCCAGTCGACCAGCTCCAGCCCCGGTCCCCCATCTCCAGTCACAATCCCAGCTTCAATCCCAGTTCCAGTCTTGGACCCAGTTTCAACCTCCAGTCGCTTTCCCAGTCCCAGTTGTGCACCGAAACACCTTCTTTGAGCCACCCGTCCAGCTTGGCTCCAGTTCCCCCCAAGCCGATGGGGACTACATTTTTGGGTAACAACATGATATTAGCCGACACTCTATCACTCGGTCTCTGATCGATAGATCCCAAAATCACCCAGTAGCCTTAAACTGTGTAGACCATCATACCCCATGGGTCCATGATGGCTCTATGTTGCACAGGCCTTTGTCCTTCATGAGGATTAGCCCCAACACCCAATCATTCTCCCGTACTGCCTAGTACTCAGCCGCCAGTTCCCTACACTCTGTCCCAGGGACCCAGTACCCTACATCCAGTTACACCATTCTCCGTACACAACCCCTTTACTCCTGCGCCCGAGAGCGGGTATATCCAGTCCCCTATCTCTTACACCAGTACACAGCGAGAGAAATAAGCACGACTAACAGCAAGTGGTCACCCGTCCATGCACACAATATCGTTCCACCGAAGAAGGGAGGGAATAGCCCAGTAAACAACAAAAAAAAAATCTGGCAAGTTTGTCATTAATGCTTTGTAAAAGGAGCCCAAGACATGCCCTTGGGGTGACAAAATCCAAACAGTCCGAATGACATAAAACAGAAAGGGGAAAAGAAACACAATCAAGTCCCGGGCTCGATTGATGTGACACAACCTCGGACCTAATGCAAGCAAGCACAATCGCATTCAAATGGGCCGAATTGGGCCACCGCTCTATCGACACTCACCCAAGCCCGGGGTAACTTGGCAATGCCAAGGAGAGGTTGAGGGGTTGGGCCCTTGCTGGTAGAGGGCCAGCAAGGCCAAGATGGGATTCCCAATGGGTGTGGAGTCCCAATTCAAGGGGGCCGACAAAGTGCCAAAGGCACCGGTTGCACTTCTCCCACGGTGATCACTCAAGACAACGGGGCTTGAGGATCGGGCTCTCACTCGCATAACCAGCGGAATTATGAACTAATATTGAAAGACAAGCATAAATTAGAGCAAAGTTTGGAGCACTTACTCGACCGGTTTGAAGAAACCGGTCCCGCTCGGAGACGAGGGCGAGCGGGGAAGCGTGGGTTCCCCACACGCCGCGCCGGGGTAGCTTGACTTGTTTAAGCTATTACAACACTACACCCTATGCAGGGGGGGATCGTGGGGAAGGGAAGATGATAGTTACAATCAAAACTACCTCCACGCAGGGAGGGGCCTTCAGCCGGCCAAGCGGGGTGGGGAAAACTAGGGCTAAAACGATGATGAAGTGAATATGCTGAATCTGCCTTCTCTCAGCAATTATGGACAGACAGTCAGTACTGTGACTGCAGAATGTGATCAGGAATTTTTCCGAGGGCGAGACCAGTGGGAAAATATTTGTTACTGGAACTGGAGTGCCTTTGAATTTTTCCGAATTCTTCTGTGGTCGCTGCTGGCCTGGGCAGGAGCGCGAACAGGGACGCTGATTCTCGGACTGACAGCAACTGGTTACTAACAGCAGGAAGAAGAGGTTGCCTCGGTCGCTCACAAACTCCGAATCAGGTGCCGCCAGAGCCGCTGGAACCGTGGACGAGTCTTCTTTGCAACAGAACTGACGGGGAAGCCGAAAGATGCCATAGAAGATCAGGGGACCCAGAACAGTGAGTGGGGGTCGGTGCAGACTGTGGGAAGCAGAGTCGCACGCCTGAGGAAGAAAATTTGTAACTTCTGTTGAAGGATGCCGAACGGAGTTCCGCTTCTTGGTTCTGAAAGTAGACAGGGAGAGGAAGAACTTTCCAAAAGATCTCATGGCCTGATTCCTCCGGAGTTTGTCGTGGTGAAGCTTTCTCTCTGGATCAGGATCTCTGCAGAGCTAGCTCCTGTTTTCCAACAGCAGGTTGCAGAGGACGCCCCGACAGCTCCCGAACTCGGAATCGAGCACCGTCAGAGTCGTTGGAACTTTGGACAAGTCCTCTTCACAGCAAAACTGACGGGGAAGCCAACAGATGTCAGAGAAGACTAGGGTATGCAGAACAATAGTGACTGGTTGGTGTAGATTATGAGTAGCAGATCTGCGTAGCTGAGGGAGAAAAATGAGAACTATGGATCACTTATGCCGAATGAAGTTCTGTTTCTTGATTCTGGAAGTAGACTGGACGATGAAGAACTTTTAAGAAGAACTCGTGGATTGATTCCTTCGGGGTTCATCGTGGAAGAGCTTCTAATCTGGCTCAGGTCCTCAGCCGAGGCAGAACTGCGCAGTTGTGGGCGAATGGACCTCCTGGACGGCTCGGAGATCGGAAGAAGATGAAACTACTTCTGTTGCTAAGGAGACTGGTAGACGCTTCCGACGATGGCTCTTGGGTCTTCAAACTCGTCCGGAGGAAGTCGTGGTGGCCGCTACAAGTTGTTGGTTCATCTGTAACCTCTGGACAGCAAACTACAACTTCGAAGTAGCTTCCAATGACCAAGAAAGAAGAAGGGAAAGGGGGTAGATGAGTGTGGGAGTGACCCTTGGTTGTAAGGGGGTCTTGGAGGGGGTGTTCTAAGGTGTGGGAGGTGGAGAATAAGGTCAGGAAGAGGGTCCAATAGATGGTGGTAGTGGGGGCTGCGAATTTGGTTGGAATGGAGAGAGGGAAAGGATATTCGAAAATAGGTTTAAGGGTGGGGTTAATTTTTTGTCTTGGGAATGGGGGGGTTGTGTTGGGGAAGGGAAGGGGTGCTTGGGGTAGTGGGAAGGGTGCTTGGGAAAGTGGGAGGGGTAGTTGGGGGTTGGATGGTGAGGAGAGGATTGGTGGAGGGGGTCTTGGGAAGGGGTGGAGTATTGATGAGGGTTGTGGGGAATGGGAAGAGGCTTAAATAGGGTAGGTGGGGAGTGGAGGTGGTTGGGAAGGGAGGAGAGAGAAGAAAATTCGAATTTGGGTGTTGAGGAGAGAGAAAGTGGAGTGAAAAAGAGATATTAAGAGAGGGAAGGGTGGGGAATCTCTCCCCTAGGGTTTCTCACCCAAAAAATGGAATCTCTCCACTAGATAAGAAGTGTAAACTCTCAAAATGGTAAGTTTTTTCATTCATTGATTCATTGATTCATTAAGTTGAAATGGGGGGAATGGGGTCCTATATATAGGAAACCCACATTTCTACAAAAGTCCCTGACAAATAACCGAGGGGGTAGGGGGGGAGCCCTTGGGCCAAGCCCAATGAATTGGGCCCAATAGCTAACTAGACAACCTAATGACACTCAAACTTAGGGAAATAAACACAAGACATAGGAACATGACTCAAATAAAAGGGAAAATACATCAAATGACTCAAATAAAAATTACATAGGACTCAAAATTAAATAACTAGACCATGCCGGATGCAATGGGAGGTGATGTCTCCATCATCGATCCCCTCCAGTGCCGCAAGGCGAGAGTCAGCAACCGCCAACTCCGCCTCCAGGGTCAACAAAAGTTGAGCGCTAGCCTCAGCCGTCATCACGGCCGTCTGCCACTCAACTCTGGCACGCTCGGCAGCTGACTACTGCTCCTCCAAGGCCTTCCTCAAGGCCTCAACTCGACTCTCTGCCTCTCCCAGCTATGCGGCACGATCCTGAGATACCAACGCGGTTGCCTCGGCATGGCCCCTCTACTCCGCTATGGCTGACACAAGCCAGGTCCTCTGCTCCTGTGCCTTTCGGACGGATGCCAGCCTCCGAGTCCTCTTCTCCTGAGCCTCGCAGAGTCGCAAGTACTTCGCCCAGATCCCAACTAACCTGGACATCCAGAGCTCGTGTGGGAAGCCGAGCTCATGGTAACCCTGGGTGCACTCTCCCAGCCGCTGTCTCAGGCCCTCTGGAGAAGGAAGACGGTCGCCCTGCAGGTACCCCCGGGCTCGTTGGAGCAAGGTTGCACATGCGCTCACATCCAACAATGGCTCCGTTGGTGAGGCAGACGTGGGCCACTCGATCCCCAAGCTCAGGGAAGGGTCGCTCCTCTCGGCCAGCATGTCACCAGAGCCTGCATAATCCCAGCAAAAATAAAGGGAAATGAGCAATACATCCAAAATTTCCCATAATGAACAAGGTGGAAAACCTGAGGAAAAAATAAGTTTTAATTCCTTACCCTGTTTGACGCCTGTCGCGCCAGTGGTGTCTTCCACCGGGGTCCGGGAAGGCAACCTCCCCTCCATCTCGGTGGCATCACCTGCCGGGGTCGGAGAGGGCAGTGACTCCTCTACGACCCGATCGTCTCCAGCAACCATGGGTGAGACAGGAGGCTCCTCCTGCCCGCTCTTAGCTGGAGCCGACATGTGCTCCTCTACTAACCCCGATGCTGCACGCAACCAAAGAGCGTTAGCACTCCGCCATAAAGCACAAATAAATTCCAAACGGGGAGGGGGACAACCCCCACATACCTCCAAAACTAGTCCCCATCTCAGCCTCCTCGGTAGAAGAGGCCCTAGAAGAGGAAGAGCTTGAGCTCGAGCTCTCGTCCTACTCCATGGCCAAGCTGCCGTTGCCCGGAGAGCCTAATAAAGCCTCTGACGAACTCCTGGAGGTGGCCAAACGAGTGGCCCCTACAAGACAACAAAGCAAATGAGGTTACCACACGACCCAACCTCATGCAAAAATAACTCTCCAGTCAAGGGTTTTGAACAAGAAACTCACCAGCCAGGGCACTCCCCTCTGAGACCCTCTCAATGTCGATGATCTCCTCGTCGCCCCCAGTCAAAGCTGCTGTAGCAGGCCGATCTCCCGCTGCCTCAGTCATGTCACGGGGAAGCTCACCCTCCTCCAAAGGTGAAGAAGTACCTGCGACAAATGCCAAAAGGAGCCCAGTATCAATAGACGACATGAAAAGCTCACCATAGGTGGCTAAGTCCCCAGTCACATACCTGAGGGTCCCATGTTAGAAGACCCAACCAGCCCTACAGTGCAGGCAGACACCACGGATGGTAAAGGAGCGAGAGGCATCTCTGCCCACAGCTGCGGTCGCAAGCCAGGCACACGCTCGGTAACAGACGGGATCAAGGCGTCCACCGCTCTTGGCTCTACATCGAAAGAGGGCAGGGCCGTCGACGGACCAGTACTGACTAACTCCTGGATCATCTCCAGAGTAGTAGCCGGATCCTCACCTGTCAAATAACAACGCAAGCACAATCAACAACTCCGGCCCAACTACTATACAACAATGGGAGGGCAGTCCCCTCCATAGCAATTCAATGCTTCCCCGAGCCATCCTGGGTCACTGTTGGCTCCTGCCCGCCAACCGACAGGGGCACCTCACCCTGGGCCTCAGAGGGTGCCGCAGTCCCTGACATCCGAGCCACTTCTGTATAATACCGGTAACCATGTTAGTCTCCAGAATCAAGTACAGCCATAACTAGAGTATGCCCAGTCCCAGAAGTCCCTACTTGGCTGGACATCCTCAGAGGCCTTCCACGACTCAAAGTTAGGGAAAGTCTAAACGTTGCGGGCAACCTCATCTATCACATGAAGGAAGCCCTCCATATTTATCCCACACTCGACCCCGTCTTCAGGCAATGGGTCGACCTCCTAGGGCGGCGAGAAAGCCATGTCCACCCTTGTCTCCAGCAGAGCTACAAGACATAAATCTAGTGATGCAGAGTTCGTCAATCGTCATGGCTAAACCAACAAGGCACAAGAGAGGCAAATATGATGCTTACTTAGAGCCGGCTCTGCCTCGATATGTCCGCCAGCCCCAGGTCCCCAAGAGGACTCGCCAGCTTCCACTGCTCCGGTCTCTACCCGAGGGTGCTTCCGCTTAGGCTGAAGACCCCCGTCTCCACTCCCCAAAGACGCCTCTGTGGAAGGGTGATCTCCCTCCGCCGCAGATCTTGTCAGTAAACACAACAACCTAACGTCTCAGCCATACACATCAAAAAATCACAAGGTCGAGATAGCATACTCAGGAAAACGTCTCACCTGAGGCCGTGAATGGGGTCAACGGCAAGGGAACCAGCTACTTTAGCTTCAAACCCACAGCTCGCGCGGCCTTCGCGACTGCCTCCTTGACGTCCCTTAGGGTGTAAGCACACTCAACATGGGACACCAACTCCACGGGCCTAGCTGACCCTATCGAGTGGGCAATGTGGCGTCTCCAATCATCGACCGTCGTGTCAGCAAAGCTCCCATCAGGGAGCACCTAGTCCAGTGAGCCCATCCTCCCGAAGCCGCAGTCGGCCAGGAATTGGGCCCACCAAGTCCTCGGTGCCCTCGGTCAGGACGCCTCAGCTCCAGTATCTACAGGCACCAGCCGTACCTATCTAAGGGGCTTCAGCGCCCCTCTGCCACCTCGTTCCGTAGACAATGAGCCCCGGCCGCCCCAGGGCACCTGCTGTGCTAGCCGCTCCACCTCCCGGCGAATCCGGGAGAAGGGTCCTCATATGCTGGTCATCCAGTGAAATTGGAGGCAGATCATCCCTCAGGAGACGATCCTCCTTGGCCTTCTTGATCGCTGAGGCCTTCTGCCAGTACAAGTTGCTATGCTCGAACCACCACTTGGCATAATGGATGTCAAACCGTCCTCTGCGTCCCAGCCGAGGTGTCGGCAGTCACTCCGGCTCCCGATGGCAGTAGAAATCCCACCACGCTGTAGCCAGCAAGTGTGTGGGTAGTACGGCTCTAGAAAGCTCATCACAGACCGATGCCGTGCCAGTACTGCCGGTTGGGTGCTCATCACCCACTCTGAATACAACGCCACATCTGGTTCCCACTAATATGAGAGGCCGCAGGCCGCCCCACCATCTGAAGGCACCAAGATCAGATGAGAATCCCTAACGGCACTGTCAAAAGGAAGCCCCCCCTCGCCCCTATCGGGCGGATAAGATAGGGCTCTCCTAGCTCCCTCCAGCTGTGCAACCTCATCTCTGTCTGGTTGACCAGTGAAGCTAAACAGCAGGGGTGCTGCCTGGTTCACCACCGACCCTCGAGTCACCAATTCCGGAAATAACAAACCAGCCCACACACTGAGGTAGTGGGTCGGCAAAAGTAGACTCCTCTCACGTGGCGTTGGATGTGCTGCCAGCACCCCCAGCCCCTAATACATGTTGGCTAAAGCCGCAGGAGCTAAAGCCAGCCTTCGGCCCTCCACCAGGAGACACACAGGCCACAACAGCTCCACTCTCAGTAGACCGTCCTCCCCGTGTGGGACCATGAACCTCGCCAACCAGTACGCCAAGTACGCTGTTAAGTGTGTCACATCTGGCAGCCCATGGGGGTTCCACCCCTCTCGCGGTGCGTATATGTACCTCGTGTACGTCCGAAACCGCAACTCCACCTCTATATAGTCCTCCCACGGAGTCTGATCTCTCGCAAACTCCTGGTAAAAGTAGAAGGGCCCGTTGTAGAGGTGGCGGATCCACACATTCAGCCGCACCCTAGGAGTCTATGCAACTCTCTCTCTCCCAGCCAGGGCTAAATCCCTCCATGTCTTTAGTAGATACCGATAGCTGTAAGAAACTCAGTATCGTCCTAGCATGTCAGTGTGGCTGCGGTGGAGGTCATCCAGCACGACCTCCCCGTACCCCTCGTCGCTGATCGGCAGCCCCGAAATCTGAAATAGAGACCACAAGTCAACTGACGCCTCTCCTTCAGCCGTCGCTACTGTGTTCCACCGATGGTTAAAGCGCTCTACCAATTCCTACAGAAGCCCAGTATTGCAGGGGTACCCGTACAAAGCCGTAGTCACTGCATATCTGATATCGGCTTGGTCCAGTAACGCCCGATAGTGGTGCACGATCCCCATTAGCTACTCGGTAGCTCCCTGGCGGTATCTGTGGGAAGGAATCACCTCCCAGTAGCCGTACCAGCTAACACCATCATAGCCCTCCCCAGCATACTGCAACCCTGATGGCTCTAACACCAACCCTATACTGCCCTCTGTCTCTGCCCGATGGTGTCCGTGCAAATCCCAGGAGGCGGGACCTATCGCTCCAATGTGGACCCCAAACTGGTCCGCCCTACTAAAGAAACCCATGAAAACAACGCTGGGAAACTGACATTGCCTCTAGTAGTCTCCAGAAAAGCTCAGGAAACCACAAAGGACGATCTCGTGTAGGCTGTCCATGACTACTAAAATCACTCGCTCTAGTCGGCGACATGCTCTAGCAACTCGGGAGCCCCCCTCCTCCATGCCTGGTGGGATGAAGCTCCTGATAAACTTGAACAAGTGGCGGTCCAGGGGAAACTCCACCGGGTAGCCTCCGCTGCGGTCGTAGGTAAAGATCCCACCTGCCTCTGAGACCCGGGCCAACACTACGGCCCCAACTCCGCTCGTCCGCTCGCCAACGGGGCCCTCTGCAATCACTGTGTGCCCCTAGTCAAACTGCTCCATGCTATCTACAGTGATGACCGACGGGCAAAAGGGAGGCATAGGCCGCTCGGTCCTCCTCACCCAGTGGTCCTCCTCCCGGACCACACGCCTCGGGACCCGCTCATCTCAGCCAAATCGTGCCATAACTGCAAGATAGAGCAGACAAAAATAATCAGCACACTAGAAAGTCAACACATAATATACAACAAAACAAAGGCATATGAAGTGTCAAAATACAACTACAACGACATAGAATGAAGAGCTCATGGGCCGTACGCCCTCGTCTCCGCCTCCGACGCACGACCCGTGGGGGGCATTTGCTGTACCCAAACAATTTCCCAGCAAAATATTAAAGGATAAGGGTTCGGGAATTTCCCCGAACACCTTTAAGGCATGGACTATCCAGGCTCTCCTACAACTTGCTCGGCCCAACCAAGGGTCCCAACCAGTTAGCCGCGGCATACGGTGACATCAACAATTGATTGGGATTGCTACCGATCACTCGGCGGCGGGTCTTTCCCGCATTCTACCCGGCCACCCGGGCCAACCCGGGGGCGCCCCGACTATAAGCCTTGCCATGTGGCACCCAGTAATAGGGCCGGGGCCCACCCCCAAGACGCCTTCTTCCAACCCTCTGAGGTCAAAGGCAGACCTAATCAAGTCAACCATAGGCTTTGGAGGCCCGCAGCACGTGTATATGGCTCACACAATGGTGTTGGCCATTTCCCCGAACACCTTGTAGGCGCATACGCCCCAGCCCTTCTACAACAAACCATCGGTCAACCCACGGCTCCAGCACCCCAGTCGGGTTCTACAACCCCAGCAAGTCGGGACCGCTCCCGACCCTCAGACACACGGTGACGAGCTGTTTATCTTTAGCTCTCGGGCCAACCCGAGGCTACCCTACCGACTAGCGGTGCAATGCGGCACACACCTTGAGGTCGGGCCCAAGTGCCCAAAGTGCCTCCTATCAACTCCCACGAGCTCATATCCTCAGCCCAAAGCCAAATACAAGGCCCCTCAGCCAGTTATCCAGGCCGTTCGACAACCCGGAGTGTGTCGGGCATTTACCCGAACACCTTGCGAGCGGCAACCACGACTCCACAACAACAGCCCCCATGGGCTAATCCCAGCATCCCAGAATCCTTTGTCCTTCAAAGGACACCCCCAGACAACAAAAGAAGACCCCCGGGGGCCATCCCTCGGGGCCGCGATTCGCCCGGGGGGGAGTTCACCCTGGGCGCGGCCGCGCCCCAGGATGGCGAACTCCGTTGGGGAGTGCGCCCTCCTCCCATCCCAGTGGCCCCACGGCCATCCCCAGTCCCGGCTACTCTCAGTTCATATTCCCCATTCGTGAGATTCATGCAAGGTTCGTTAGCGTACCCGTACATGAAAGGAGTCGTGAACAACGAAGCACGAAGCCACGCGAGAGCATGCAAGCCAACCTCCACAGTCTCCAGCCAACCAGTTCGAGCCACATAGCCTTTTGTCCTCTTCTTCTTAGCCAAATTGGGACAAAAATTCCAAAAAACTAAAATTTATAGAGGTGGGGATCGCCCCCCCTCTCTCTCTCTACCCTACTCCGCCTAAACCCCCTGGTGTAATAAAAAAAGTTTTTTTAAAAAAAAATAGCCCCAGCCCCCAGTCGTGCCAACCCCCATGGCATTTAGGCAGACCAGCCTGCCCCTCAGGTTGGTCCGCCCAAACCCATTCCAACACAAAAAAAAAAGATTTTTTAACAAAAAAAAACCATCCGTGGAGGATTTAGGCGGACAAGACCAGACCAGCCCCTTGGGCTGGTCCGCCTAAATCCTCCCACGGCCACTCATAAACAAAAAAAAGCCTTTTTTTGGGGTTTAGCCCGACCAAGTTCAACCCTTAACTTGGTCCTCCTAAATCCTCCCTGACTCTTCACCTTCCCCTATAAAAACCCCTAGGGGCTCAAAAAAAAAGGGAGAACACATAGACAGCAGCAGAAGAACCCATGACCAAACTACTGCACCCTCGGAGTTCCTCCGTAGGCATCCAGCAAGGGTCGAGGATGCGAGGAGCTAAGTGCGCGAGTGGGTGGCTTGTTGATCGGCTTGCACACACCGAGGGTATGTCCGTTCTCCCCTCACGCGGTGTCTAGCCATCACACCGATGTCCGCCCCCGTCGAACGTAAGGCGTTATGACAACAGCGAATAAACCCGCATCCCGAGTCCGCCCATGCGTGACAACCCACGCTGGCTACGCATATGCCATGATGCCCCACCTGCTCCCGACACAGAACCGCGTGCCTATTGCTCACCCCGAGCTGGTTGCCGATCGCTCTGACTGATGACTCGAGTTAGCCGAACCCTAGCCCGGGAGTCACGTTCTTAGGGCCGGCCTCGACTCCCCAGCACGATGACATTCGCTTCTAAGGCTCGGACACGACCGCTCACCTCGAGCTGCGTCCAACCTTCGCCAAGCGCCGGCCCACGACCGCCCCTGCCACCTAGGCAGTCGGGCCTGTCTCGATCTCCTCATGGGGAACCTCTATAAAACATGCAAATATCCGCCTTATTACGCATTGACCCGGGGACCGACCTACTGAAAGAGGGACGAAAGAGCGGGACCTGCGGGTGTAGCCCATAGCCCATTTTGAAAATATTGCATGTGTCTTTTTGTTAGTTATTATTTTTTATTTGTTCCATTTTTATTTATCATCATTCATTCATTTTTATTATCTCTTTTTTATATCCTTATCCAAGCACGCATGCATTCATCATCCGCAAGCATAGAATAGATATATGTAGCATAGTTCCCTATAACAGGGATAGGATAAGAACAGCGCCCAAGATTCACTGACAGAGTGCGGCTCACGAAGCACAACTAAGGGAGATGTGCGTACGTAAAGGGGACGCCGCGTAGAACATATGCGTAGCATGAACCACAATCTACACCCAAGACTATTCCTCTATAGTGTGAAAGTGTAATTATATGGGAAGTGAACCTTAGACACAAGGACGTGTAGACGTTCTAAGTAACACTAGAGGATTACTTTATCACCTACACATACATTAGGGGCTCTCAGCTTTTGGTAGCTTTGCACAATCCCCTTGTTTATTTCTTAATTTTGGATTTCACCGTTCGGCGCAAGTTTTTTCATGTGTCTCAACGGGGATTCCCGGCTACTATGATTAGTCCTTTATTATGATACTATTGTGGATTTCACCATTTGACGCGAGTCTCCTCATGTGTCTCAATGAGAATTCTCGGCTACTAGGATTCATCCTATATTATGGTTTTATGATAGATTTCACCATTTGACGCGAGTCTCCTCGTAGGTCTCAATGGGGATTCCCGTCCACTAGGATTCATCATTATTTTAATTTTGGAGTTTGCAGCACCATTTTCGTGCGAGTCTCCTCATTTATTTCAGTGGGGATTCTCGGCTACTTGGATTCACATTCCACTTATCATTATCATCATTTTATCTTTTTTCTTTATTTTTTCTTTTAAGGGGGTAGGCAGCTTTTTCCTCACAGTCACCCTTTATGTGAGTGTAGAGATTTGAGCATCCATGAAGTGTTTAAAAGAATTTATGACGTCCCTATGACTAAGGACCATTGCTCATATTACGTGCGAGGTGTGAGAGTTTCATCTAGGGTGTATCATGCGAGTTGTGCTAGCAACATAGCTACGACTCTTCCCCTTGCCGTATGCACTCACCGAGAATTGACTTTTCTTCCTTAGTATGTGTTGTGACGCACACATATCCTGAACCATGGCAGCGTTATTTAGCAAGGAAACATGCAGTCTTAGAAATTCGAAGGAAGTGTATTAATAATATATTACAGGCATGCATGCATGAGAGACAAGCAGGCAAGCAAAACATGTTATGATCATTTTTTTCTTTTGCTCTTTTTTTTTCTTTCTCTTTTTATATATATTTTTCTTCTCTTCTCTTCTTTTTTTTTTTTTTTTCTTCTTTCTTTTCCCTCTTCTTTTCTTTTCTTTTTTTTTCTTTTTTTTCTTTTTTTCTTCTTCTTTTTTTATTTTTTTTATTTTCCCTTCTCTCTTTTTTTTCTTTTTTTTATAGGGCTTAGTAAGTACATCCGCAGGCTGACTATTTTGAAGGTGGGTAGCTGATGCCACGGCAATGGAGAGAAGATATCATATGTTATGGTGAATCCCTGGAGGGATCAAGGGTTGGTGTGAAACCAAAGGGGGTCTTTTCGTTCATTGGTTCGGATAGCAATTCCGGGCCAATGGTAAGAGATTTGTCGGCTTAGACCGAGGGTCATGATGCCGAATAACTTGGCTTAGACGTAAGGTCATGATGCCAAGGGATGATATCTATTGACTTAGACATAAAATTATGACGCCGCACAACTTGGCTTAAGCGGAAGGCCGTGACGCCAAAGTAGAATATTTACTGTCTTAGGCGGAAACCCATGACGCCATACAACTTGACTTAGGCGGAAGGCCATGACGCCAAGGTAGAATATTTACCGGCTTAGGTGGAAAGCCATGACGCCGGACAAGAGTATTTACGGCTTCGACATAAAGTCATGATGCCATACAACTTGGCTTAGGTGGAAGGCCATGACGCCAAGGCAGAATATTTACCGACTTAGGCGGAAAGCCATGACGTCAGACAAGAATATTTAACGGCTTAGACGTAAAGTCATGACGCCGGACAAGAATATTTAATGGCTTAGACATAAAATGATGATGCCGTACAACTTGGCTTAGGCGGAAGGCCATGATGCCAAGGTAGAATATTTACTGGCTTAGGCGGAAATCCATGACGCCGGACAAGAATATTTAACGGCTTAGACATAAAGTCATGACGCCAGATAAGAATATTTAACGGCTTAGACATAAAGTCATGACGCCGTACAATTTGGCTTAGGCGGAAGGCCATGATGCGAAGGCAGAATATATACCGGCTTAGGCGGAAAGCCATGACGTCGGACAAGAATATTTAATGGCTTAGACGTAAAGTCATGACGCCGGACAACTTGGGTTAGGTGGAAGGCCGTGACGCCAAGGTAGAATATTTGCCGACTTAGGCGGAAAGCCATAATGCCGGACAAGAGTGTTCAACGGCTTAAACATAAAGCCATGATGACATACAACTTGGCTTAGGCGAAAGGCCATGATGCCAACGCAGAATATTTATCGGCTTAGGCGAAAAGTCATGACGGCGGACAAGAATATTTAACGGCTTGGAAATAAAGTCATGATGCCATACAACTTGGCTTAGGCGGAAGGCCATGACGCCAAGGTAGAATATTTATCAACTTAGGCGAAAAGCCATGACGCCGGATAAGAATATTTAACGGCTTAGACGTAAAGTCATGACGATGGATAAGAATATTTAATGGCTTAGATAGAAAGTCATGACGCCGTACAACTTGGCTTAGGCGGAAGGCCATGACGCCAAGGCAGAGTATTTACCGACTTAGGCGGAAAGCCATGACGCTAGACAAGAATATTTAACGGCTTAGACATAAAGTAATGACGCCAAACAAGAATATTTAACGGCTTATACATAAAGTCATGACGCCGTACAACTTGGCTTAGGCAGAAGGCCATGATGCCAAGGAAAAATATTTACCGACTTAGGCGGAAAGCCATGACGCCGGACAAGAATATTTAACGGCTTAGACATAAAGTGATGACGCCGGACAACTTGGCTTAGGTGGAAGGCCATGACGTCAAGGTAGCATATTTACCGACTTAGGTGGAAAGCCATGACGTCGGACAAGAGTGTTCAACGGCTTAGACATAAAGCCATGATGACGTACAACTTGGCTTAGGCGGAAGGCCATGATGCCAAGGTAGAATATTTACCAGCTTAGACAGAAAGCCATGATGCCGGACAAGAATATTTAACGGCTTAGACATAAAGTCATGACGCCGTACAACTTGGCTTAGGCGAAAGGCCATGACGCCAAGGCAGAATATTTACCGGCTTAGGTGGAAAGTCATGACGCCGGACAAGAATACTTAACGGCTTAGACATAAAGTCATGACGCCGTAGATAGAAGGAGTCTTTTTGTTCTTCAACTGGATGGAAGGGTAGAGTCACAAGTAGACATGATCTTTTGTTTCCTAGTTAGGCGGAAGGCTTGAGCAAAAGGTGAAGGGGTCTTTTTGTCATCTAGCTGGACAAAAGGTCTGAGCCAGAGGTAAAAGGGTCTTTTTGTTGACTGAAGGGACGAAAGGTCTGAGCCAGAGGTAAAAGGGTCTTTTTGTTGTATGATCGGATGGAAGGTCCGGACCAAAGGTGAAAGGGTCTTTTTGTTTACTGACTGGACGAAAGGTCCGCGTCAGAGGTTAAAAGGGGCTTTTTGTTGTATGGTCGGACGGAAGGTCCAGACCAAAGGTGAAAGGGTCTTTTTGTTTACTGATTGGACGAAAGGTCCGCGTCAGAGGTAAAAGGGTCTTTTTGTTGTATGGTCGGACGGAAGGTCCAGACCAAAGGTAAAAGGGTCTTTTTATTGACTGACTGGATGAAAGGTCCGAGCCAGAGGTATAATATGAACGTCAACCTGACGGGATGTCGGAGTCAACAAACCTTGCCTAGGCGGTATGTCTAGGAAAGGGCAGAAATAAAGCATTGTTGTCGTCTCGACATCATGTCGAACACGACCAACCTGGAAGAGATGAAGGGTCTAGGCTAGGGTAGAATATGTGATGGGAATCAACACCGGGCACTATATTTTTATTTTACATTTATGTTCTTTTGTTTGTATTTATACCCTTGGCAAATTGGGTTTATAATTGTAAGGCATTATAAGCCAAAGGGTTAGTCTATAAAGTCTTTGGGTTTCTATGTAAAATGCCAGTGGGTCCAGCGGGGTCCCCCCACCCACTTTCCCATTGGTCCACCTAGGTTCTAGGGCCCATGTGGGGCTGGTTCAAAGTCCAAGATTGGACTTGGACCAAGGGGGGAAAAAAAATGAAAATTCAAAATTGGGTACCCCTTAAGTCAAGGGGGCGCCCCCCATTTATTATAGTTTATTCATGTTTGTATTTTATTTAATGTGGCCATTTGACCACATGGGGATTAAATATCCTATACCTAGTTTATCCCTCCCAAACCCTAGATCTAGGGCTATTTTTGGTCATTTGTATATTTCTATATAATCCATGTATTTTCCATTTTGTGGGAATTAATGAGAAAAATTACAAGAAAGTATGCCAAGGGCGCCCCCACTCTCTCTCTAGCTCTCCTTGTTCTTGCTTGTTCTTCATCTTCTTCCTCTTGATCCAGGGTGTGAAGCCCTCAATATTGGAGTGAATCCAATTTCTATCTTCCCTCTGGAGTGTGAAGCTCCACCACCGCCGTCTGTGCTGCCATCGGAGCCGCCAGCAAACCGCCACGAGCCGCCATCCCCCTACTGTCCTGAACTCCGAGTTCAAGAACAACGATCTAAAGAAGAGGTCGATCCTCCCAGCTCCCAGCTCTGATCGAGCTGAGATTTTGAGAGCTTGTTCCTTTTTCTGTTAGCTTTCTAGAAATATAGATTTTTCCACATTCAGATCCTGTTTGATATTTTTCCGGTAATTGTAATTCCACCCCTGACAGTCTGCCAATCAGCAGATCTACGGGATAGAGTATGGTTGTCGTATTTTCTCCCCACCCTTAGCCATCTTTAAACTTCCCAAAAAAAATCATACGTGTTCCTCACATCCCCCTCTTCCACCCATAATTTTCTCAGAGTCTAGATCTTCCATTTTTGTGTCGGTCAAAAATCAGTCTCAGGACGATCATGTTCTGTCCTGGCTGTCTGTAATTTTGGGCCAGAAAAAACTACAACCCACAGTCATTTTAATTTTCAATCTATTTACTTCATGGATCTGAAATAATTATATGTTGTAGCCCTCTGAGTTCTCTATCCATCAGTACCAATTTCACGTCGATCCGACACCGGATCTGGCCGTAGAAATTCTTTTTCTGGAGGCGCAAGTTTCAGATCTGAGAACAGGCCAGCAACTCAGTCCACCAGTTAATTCCGGTAAAATACACTGGCTCACCTTCGGCGACCGCCGCTCTCAGAGATCGAATGGCAACCCATCAGAAGCGTCCCAGCCAGTCGCCACAGTAAGGATTCGACCGGAAGCCGCCGTCCCAGTTGCTGAGTTCTCTTGCTGTATCGAGTTGGAACAGTACAGAGTCGGAACTGAGTCGGACATGCAGCCTGTCTCTGGCCCAAAAGCCCTTTCGACTTGCTGCCCATCAACCCGAGTTCGCTACTCCCGGGTCCCATTGTAGCCCTTTACCTCCCTGCGTGGAGTGGGCCTTAAAATCATTCTTGTAATTATTGTTAATATTTGTACACCGGGAGTACAAGCTTTGGCCGGCGTCTTCCCCACACCCGGAGCGTGGAGGTACACTCGCCACCCTCCTACTTTGCCATTTTGCTTAATTCGTATATTTTCATATGCCGCTGCTAGAGTGATAGGGTTAATTAGCTCGATATTTATTTTTATCACCGTTGCGAGAATGAGTGAGTGAACCCATCTCGTGACTCGACCCGAGGACGCGAAAAAAGTCGATACCCGAGGCTCATTGCCAGTTTCTCAACAGCGCACGATCCCGCATTTCCCTCGCTTAGGGACATCCACGAGCTAGAGTCTCAGGTTCACGTCCCGTCCTTCATCAAATTGCTATCAGAGCGGAAGGTTGAGTCTAGGGTAGTCTTTGATTAAAAATAACAAAAAAAAGTCATTTAAGTTTAGAGAGAGTCTAAGTCGGTCCAAGGTTGCATTTGTATTCCTTTATTCAGTATATCAAAAGGTGTTGCCCGAATGTTAGGTTATGCCTATCGGGAAGGTCCCACATTTGCATGAGAGGATCTTCGGATCCCGGAGCTCCGCCTAGTATCGGATATGGGTTGAGTCTAGGTTTGTAGTCGAGTCGGTACTCCAACTTTGCATTAGTATTTAGGGTCATGTCTAGTGTCTTGTCACCAAGTGTCGGCATGGCCATCCTATAGCTCCCCATGTCCCATGGATCCCCAAAAGCCACGTCGTATGAATGGTGGCGACACACCCAAGGATGGGGAACCCAATCCTACCACCTCCGTAGGCCCGAAGCCCCGGACTTCTATGGCTCCAAAGTCCCAAGCGACTACCTAGAGTGGGAAGCCGCTATGGACAAATACTTTGAGTGTTACATCATGTCCGATGCCATTGAAGTTGATTTTGCCACAAGGCGGCTTTTTTACAAAGCCGTCGAAAAATGGAGAGGCATTCAAATCTTGAGGGAAATTAGGAGGCAATGGCCTATCGAGTCGTGGTGGGAGATGAAGGGCGAGCTTAGAAGGGTCTACCTACCCGGCCCAATCACCTCCAACCGACCCCACCCAATCACATCCAAGCAAGTGAGTCATAGTTAGAGGCAAAGAGCCCCACATGTAGTAGAGCCTAGACCCAAGCCTATGCCGGTTGATTACGGGCGAGTCCACCCCGATACCCCTACTCCAACCCCCACCGTTGCCGAGCTCTTCAAAACCATTTCGGATCTGTTGGATAGGATGTGTACCCAGATTGACGGATTCATACCCGAGCCTAGGGAGGTCATAACCGGTAGCCCCAACCCGGCCCCACATACGGGGTCCCAAGGACCTCTTCCCCTCTGGGAGGACAGTCCCTCCCCACCTATGAGAGCTCTTTTGCCCCCACCCCCACCCTCCGATCTTTATTCGGAGCCACCTCAGCCTGAGCCACCCGTGTTTCTAACAGGAAAGCTTTTCATCACCGAGCCACTACTTAGTTGGCTCAAGATAGGCTTGGTCCCTAGAGCATCATGCTATCCATCCATGGACCCCACACTACCTTTAGTGCTAGTCAACTCATTCCATACCACATTCTGGTCTAGTCACCATGTGGATACATTGGAAGACCTCCTTAAGGGATTAGACTGACAGTTGCAGTTGACGCACTTATTGGCCCCACGCTTCGACTGACCCACAGGTCGTAGCTTCACCCATCCCACTTGGGGGTCCATTACCTCCGTGTGCACCGTGGGTCATGTCACCACGGAGGTCCTTTTATTCCTTCCCCTGTCGGTCGTGCCTTATTTGATGTGGCACAGCCCAAGGGTGATAAGGGATGACTTGTTGAACCTAAGACCTAGACCCGCAAGCATACAAAGTAGAAGTCGGACTCATGCAAGCGGCTCACTCGCACGGCACACACGATCTTCCGATGGTTGTTGGGTTCGGTGCAATATTCAGAGGGGGGGTGAATGAATATGTCCTTTAAAATTTTTCGCTCAAACTAAATCTTAAGCAATCAGAGATGCGGAATTAAAAAATAATTGTAGATATATAGAGCGAACCTAAGCAAGTCTAAACTGTAGACTGTATCAAATCAAAGGAGCTTGTGCCTTAAAGCATTCAGACAGAAAACCCAATTGAGGCGCTCCTAGCATTCATCTAGCGAATTCAGATAAAAGAAATCAAACCACAGTCAAACATATAGTGTGCGTAGCAAATAGATGAACATTTATAGAACATCAAACTAAAGCGCCCCTAAGCATTCATCTAGCGCCAACCACATAAGAAATCAAACCATTGCACAATGGGTTTTTAGGTGGTTCGGTCCTCCAGACCTACATCCACCCCACACTCAAACCTGAGTGTGGATTACCGCTGCGTAACACAGCTTGCGTCCACTGGGCATCACAGCTTGCCTACAACCGCTGGGCAACACAGCTTGCCGTCTGAGGAATCCTCCTCGCCCCGCTGAGCAACACAGCTTGCTGTCCAGAGGATGCACCTCTGCAAACCGCTGGGGAAATACAGCTTAACCCGTCCGAGACCAAGTCTCGCCAGCTGAGGATTACAGCTTTACCTGTCCAGTGGAGACCTCCACTGCATCCGCTGACTAACAGCTTGAAGAAGGTGTAAAATGGAAAACAGAAAATAGAAATAAACAGTAATCGGAAAACTGAAACAATGAAACACAAATATAGCTCTCGAAGAGCACTTCTGACTTGGATTTGATCCAAAAGCCAGACAACCCAATCTCTCTCTCTCTCTCAGCTCGAGCTCTCTATTTCTCTCTTTCTCTTCTTTCTCTTCTTCTCTTCTTCTTCTTCTCTTCTCTTCTTTCTCTTCTTCTTCTTCTCTTCTCTTCTCTTTCTTTTTCTCTGGATCGAAGACCTCTCTGCACTCTGCTTTTTCTTCACAGCTTCTGCTCTATCTATTTCGATCTGTCTCCTCCAATCAGCCTTCATCTGTGGATGAAGGTTTGTATATATAGCGACAGCAGCAGCAGCAGCAGCCAGGGCGCGTGTGGCTTCCACAGTTCCCGCCCTAAAAATTCAGACCACGTTGCAGCATCCAGCAGGCTGTCAGTACACATGTCCTCATCTGGGCACTATCCTTATCCTCGGATCACGTGCCCTTCATAAAGCTTCTCGAACAGTCCCTGTCAGACAGAGTATCAGATTATCAGTTTAAGCATAAACCCTGTACAGACATCATAGTATGCACAATGCAGTGTATAGACTTTCAATGTCTAGACTTGCAGATGTGAACGACACAATGTATAGACTTCAGGTGTGAAGACATTGTGAATGCAAATGCAATGTTCAGACTTCATTGTATAGACTTGGAGAACCTGAATCAATGTGCAGACTTCGAAGAACACAACGTGCAGCAGTGTATAGACTTGAAGCACTAGATGCACGATGTACAGACTTCATTCATGCAAGGCTATGCTTTGTATAGACTATGTGAATGCAGTGCAATGTATAGACTCTGCATAACATTCAGTAGCCAACGTATAGACTTAGGCATCCTTCAGCTCACTGTGTAGACTTCAACCATGATGCATGCAATGCACTGAACAATGTACATACTTCCTATATGCTCAAGACTATGCACAACGAATGTATATACTTGCTGTAAGGGATGTGCAGACTTAATATATGAACCAGTGTATAGACTTCAACTCAAACATGCATAATGTATAGACTTTGTGAAACGTGAATGCGATGTACAGACTTCATGAGACGATGGACGATGTATGGACTTGGCAAAGACGCTAATGAAGACGGTCCAATGTGCAGACTTAGCCGTTGCAGACTAGTCCAATTGAGACGCTGGGAAAGACGGTCCACTGTCTAGACTTGTGATGCCTTCGTCAAATGCATGCTACAGTCCAATGTATGGACCTAGAAGAATGATGCATGAGACGCTCAATGAGACGCTCAATGTATAGACTTTGAGCTTGCTATGCAGTGTATAGACTTAGAGCATAAACGCCATGATGCAATGTATAGACATGCTATAAGACGCAGAATGAGATGCTGAAGTCTGTATAGACTTTGCCCAAAGCCTTAGACGCTAACAGAGACGGACCGATATATATACTTGAACTTAAATGCATGAACAGTCTGTATAGACTTACATGAGACAAACGATGTATATACTTGAACTTGAATGCATGAACAGTCTGTATAGACTTCACCAAGACACTGCATAACAATATGATGCAATGTACAGACTTGAGTAAAAGTCCAATGTGCATTATTGATGATCATGCAAGTGAGCGATGTATAGACTTATGCAGACAGAACACATGCATTCTCCAGATAATATACCAGTCACAGTCATATGCATTTTCCACATAGTATATCAGTTATAAATATTCATGTTGCTATCATGCAATGTGGTGACTCATTCATGTTGCTATCATTAAAACACCACACTCATCAAAGCACAAGGGGCACAACAATCTCCCCCTTTTTGATGATGGAAACATAATGAGTCACACTGACTCGTCAAACTATTCTCCCCCTTTGACATAATCAAAAAGAGAGGGAATGGTTTGAGAGATAAAATGCAGCACAGAATAAAAGATGGTTCATTAACTATCAGCACTCCCTTAAGACAATGAAACAGCACTCCCCCTATCAAGATGCAATATTAGCTATTCTCCCCTTAAAATCAGATGACCCATAACTCCCCCTGAAGCACAGGAATGAACTCTGGTTATCCAATAAATCAAGCTAAATTCTGCCATTACAAAGAATCTGAATTCTGATTACATGAACAGAATGAAACAGAACCAGAGCTGATTGTGAAACAGGATGGAAGATTCCAATAGTGTGGATCAACTGATAATGTATGATTAGCCATGGGTAAGGGTGAGAAATAGTCAAAGCACAATACATCTCAATGAATCAATCAATAGCAAGATTTATATTGGTCAGGCTATCTGGAAGGAGTCTGATCATGAGAGATTTTAAAGCATCCATCATAACAATAAGTCTTAAGAGGATTTGACTCTTCTATCATAAGGGGTTATGAATTTGCAACTTAACCAATCTGATTTAATTTTGATGTATACCAAATTTGCCAAATTAAACTCAATACTCATATCTGAATCCAAGCTTTAATAAAGGTGAACCAAATATTCAGATAACACTCAAAATCAATCATCTTTTATCTTACACATATGATCTCAATAGCACCTTTGAAAAATACACAGGTTAGTACTGAAGTTAAACACCTTTTCAAGAACATGAGTTGACAGATTTTTCAAAATGTTTTCATTTAAAGCACATTATATTTTTCCTGAGCAATTTAAGTTAATCAACACGTTTTTACATGAGGCATAACACGTCTCAGGTGAAGTGACCCAGTTACTCAGTGTGATAATTGTCATTGCCTCTCACTTTGAGAGCAGAGTTAGCAATATGAGTGTCTTTTTACATGAGAAGACACATTTATCAGAGGCCAGACTCCCCAGTTACTCAACACAAATAAGCCATTGCTATGTCAGATTTTGTTTTACTAAATTTTATCAGAGATAACTATGGCACCTCATGACATGAATTACTTTATTTCATTGATAAAGAACTCAGTTTCTCAGTGACCAAGTCATTGCTCCGAATTCACAATTTTTCATTTGGTCAACATTTTTCGAGTTAATGTTTAACACCAATACACACTCTATGCATCTTAACCAAAGTAGCCCTGAATTCAAATTTTCAGATATCTGATGAGAGAGTCTAAGGTATACATGGCACATATGGTTAAAGTTTATTAAACCTTATCATTCAGATATTTTTCAATTCATTTAACTACAAACCTGAGAATATATTAATCTTATATCAGTCTGATTCAGTGATAATTCTTAAACCTATATGATAAGAGTTTCTACCAATTTCTCAGACTGAATTGCATGACATGCAGCATAAGTTTCTCAGATCAGAACAATGAATTCAGCAGCCAACAATCAATAGTTGAAATAGATCAGTCACACCAGCTGAGAAGAATGTGAAAGGTGGGTATAAGCTGGTGCAAGAGTAAATCAACAATAGAGAAGAGCATTTGAAGAGTGTTTATCAACAAATATTAGCTGAGTCTGGAATTAGACTGATCAGCTGACAGATAGTATCATGAATGGAGTTGAAAGAAGCTCTTCTTTAACAGCTCAACAAATATCTGATGGCAGAATCATTTTTTCAAGAGAGAAAAAAAGACATCAGATGAGAGTTGATCATATACTAGACAAGAGGTGTTCAAGAGGTGACAATCAAAACACCAATTCTAAATGCTCCCCCTGTCTAGATGCAATGAATTTCTTTTTAGGTTTTTCAAAAAAAAAATATGATATGCACTGCCCTTCATATGAGAAGTATGCAACAATTCTGATAAGGAGAGCATGATGACCAAGCAGCATCAAACAAGCTCCCCCTGACAAAATACATGATATGCAATGAATCATTTCTTTTCAAATTTAATTTTCTTCAAATTGATGATATGCAGTACACTATTCTATATGAAAACTAGACCCATGGTACTGGGCGGATGACTTGGTCCAAGGACCACCTCACACATGGCAATAGCATCAAGACATACTCCATCTGCCCTTCAGCACTGTTCCATTTAATATACCATGATGGCCATGAATGACAATTGCAGTGCCAATGCAGTTCTATATGTAGACAATTGCTTCTTTTGGAGTTTTCAGTATGATGATGTGTAATGCATTCACTATATGTATGCATATGCAATTTCAGACAATCATCAATATGCAAATCATGTATGAGGAGAATTCAGAAAATCTAAACCTGACAATGCTGAACATGAAAGAATGTGCAAAACTCAGATTCAAAAATCAGATTTAACATGCTATGCAGAATGTTTACTCAAACATCAGAGCATTCTTTATTCAAATAGCATCATGAGAGAGCAATCAACTTTTCAAGATAGATCAATTTAGCATAGATAGATCATTATGATATGCATTCATTTCGAACAAGCAATTTTTCAGATAATGAAACATAAGCAGTGTTCAGAATTGACCTGATAAGTAGAATCCTGGGGTTAACCCTTTTTGAGTGCCTTGGCTAAATCAACCCATTTTATTCATTTCCAAGGCACACCTGTAAAGATTAATCATTTTGAACCTGCAGGAACCCAAGAAGTCTTGGGTCCTGAATTACCCCTATCAGGTGTTCTAAACAGTCTTCTAGCAGTATGATCATCAAATTCCATCAGATAACAGTCAAACATGGAATGTCCAAATTTTCCATAGTAGTAACATGAAGCCACAAAATTTTTATTTGTATTATTCATGTTAGCAGGAACATGATGCCCATGTGCATGCGCATGAGTATGAAAATTATGTGTATGAGCATGATTGTTTCCTTTATTAACATGAAAATTTTCTTTTCTGTAATCAGCCAGCCAACAGTTGGCAGCTTTGTGCCCTAACTTACCACATTCAAAACATGCAAAGTTTTTCCTTTTATCACTCAAGTTATTTCTTACAGAATCATAGAAAGTAGGGAATTTTACAGATTTAGAGTTCAACCTATTTCCCTGAGCATGTCAGCAGTCTTTGACTGCATGCCCATACTTTCACATTCAAAGCATTTAAAATGCTTGCTTCTTGATTCATTTTTACCCCAATGATTTCTGACCAGCACTCATTAGCCTTATGTCCAGGCTTGTTGCAAGTGAAACAAATGATCTGCTGGCCTAAAGTAGATCTATATCTATGTGGGTCATGAGCATGTGTGAAAGATCTAATATTCACATTATTGTCTTCCTTCAGTTTAAAACATGCATTCATTAGATGACCATGCCTACCACAGTAATAACAAGATGCATCAAATTTCTTAGTGGCATGGTTTCTATCAAATAATTTCCTTGAATGCATTGTTTCATTTGCATGCTCATCTTCTTTTAATATTCTGCAATCATCCATGATATGCCCTACCTTGCCTCAATAATAACATGAGAATTCCTTCTCAGATGCATGTGAGTCAGTGGATGAATTGTGAGTGACATGCGTCAATCTATCAGACTCCACACTGCTAGCAGAATTCACAACACATGTAGGGACAATTTTGACTTTATTCATTTGACCATTCTTTTTCAATTAATTACCCCCTTTCACAATTTTCATCTATTTTCATTTTTCTGAGCTTTGAACTGAAATACAAATGTTGAAGGTGATTTCTGATTTTCATTTTATTTTGGGGATTGATGTGAAGTACCAGCTACATCTGAGCTTTGCACAAAGGTGGCATATAGCTGGCTTTTAGTGATTTCCTTAACATCAGAAGTGCAATCTGTTCCCCCTTTTGAATTCTTATCCTCACTTTTTACAACAGTTTTTATTTTTCATTCAGTTTTTGCAAACTTGGATGCTGAGTTTTTCAGATCATGAATTTTATTTTCCAAGGATGCTATATGAAGCTCATAACTAGCTATCTCATGTTCACTGCAATTGACACATTCACTTAAGACTTTATTTGCAGTTTTGTACTTCTCAATTTCTTGTTCTAGACTGATCACCCTTTGTGATTCTCTATCACAAGTGAATTTTCCCTTTTTTAATGTGAGAAGTGTTTCAGATAAGCCATTGTTTAAGCACTTTAATATTTTAATTTCAGCTTTCAGTTCAGTGTTTTCCTTCTCAAATTTTTGAGGTTGAGCTTCCTTGAAAACAGATTTCTCTTTTTCGATAGTCAGAAACCTCTGTGATAAAACAGTATTTAAAACCATCAATTTTTTGTTTTGTTCCTTCAATTCTTTGTTCTCTTCAGATAGCTTCATGACTTTTTCATTACATTTTCCATTTCCAGACATGATCTCCAATTTTTCAATTAGTTCATCTTCTCTTTCTTCCACCTTAATTTTCTCAGCAAGCAGATTTCTGTGATCCTCTTTAAGGATGGCAATTTGTTTCTTCATCCATTCATTCTCATTATAGAGATCTTCATTATGTTCTCTTAAAGCTGAGCATATATCACAGTTTGACTCTACAGAAGAGATATGCATGACTTCCTTATTGATTTTCTTTATTTCAGCTTCAAGATTTTTATTCTTCGACTGAATTTCTACATTCTCAGCTTTTGATTTCTTCAGATCAACCTTAATCCTTTCCAACTCTTCTAGATTCATCAAATGTTCATTAGTTTTCAGTTTCAGCTGACTTTCTAATTCAGAGATTTTATTGAAACCTTCTTGGTTTTCCTTTTTCAATAGGCACATTTGTTTCATATTCATGTGATTCTCTGAAAGACATTTATCATATAATTCATTTATCTTCGGGCACTTTTCACATGATGAATTAGAATCACATTTCTCAATTTTCTTTTTCAATCTTTTATTCTCAGATTTCAATTTCTTGGATACAGTTAACAAATCTTCATTCATCACTATCAATTCATCAAAAGAGTATCCATCTGATTCGGAGCTTACCTGAGATGAGGTCTCATCATCATCATTTCTCCGATCAACCATCAAGCATTTGTTGTGGTTCCTGGTAAGCTTTAGTTTCTCCAAAATTTCTTTGGCAGACTTGCAAGATGAAATACATGAGATTAGATCTCTGTCAATTGATTCTTTCATTAAAACTAATGCTCTAGTATTGACAGAATCTTTCAATTTATCCTTCTCAGTCCATCTAGATTTATCTTTTGATAAGTTGTATGGACCGAGAGTCATTACCTTCCAGAGATTAGGATCAGTTGACTTTACATACCGATGAAACTTGTATATCCAATAATCAAAATCATTACCTCTGAATATCGGAGGATTAGCCATCAAAATAGATAATAAACAGATTCAAAGCACAAAACAGTCGACAAGAAAAACACCACAACCAGATAAGCAAAACACGGCACTAACTCAGTGATGCTAAACAACGAGCAGAAGAAGCCCACTCTGAAATGCACCAAACAGAAATGCAGGATCTGCTGCGGATTGTTAGATCCTATGCACAGCAACCCGCTCTAATACCAAGTGTTGGGTTCGGTGCAGTATTCAGAGGGGGGGTGAATGAATATGTCCTTTAAAATTTTTCGCTCAAACTAAATCTTAAGCAATCAGAGATGCGGAATTAAAAAACAATTGTAGATATATAGAGCGAACCTAAGCAAGTCTAAACTGTAGACTGTATCTAATCAAAGGAGCTTGTGCCTTAAAGCATTCAGACAGAAAACCCAATTGAGGCGCTCCTAGCATTCATCTAGCGAATTCAGACAAAAGAAATCAAACCACAGTCAAACATATAGTGTGCGCAGCAAATAGATGAACACTTATAGAACATCAAACCAAAGCGCCCCTAAGCATTCATCTAGCGCCAACCACACAAGAAATCAAACCATTGCACAATGGGTTTTTAGGTGGTTCGGTCCTCCAGACCTACATCCACCCCACACTCAAACCCGAGTGTGGATTACCGCTGCGCAACACAGCTTGCGTCTGCTGGGCATCACAGCTTGCCTACAACCGCTGGGCAATACAGCTTGCCGTCCGAGGAATCCTCCTCACCCCGCGGAGCAACACAGCTTGATGTCCAGAGGATGCACCTCTGCAAACCGCTGGGGAAATACAGCTTAACCCGTCCGAGACCAAGTCTCGCCAGCTGAGGATTATAGCTTTACCTATCCAGTGGAGACCTCCACTGCATCCGCTGACTAACAGCTTGAAGAAGGTGTAAAATGGAAAATAGAAAATAGAAATAAACAGCAATCGAAAAGCTGAAATAATGAAACACAAATATAGCTCTCGAAGAGCACTTCTTACTTGGATTTCATCCTAAAGCCAGACAACCCAGTCTCTCTCTCTCTCTCAGCTCGAGCTCTCTATTTCTCTCTTTCTCTTCTTTCTCTTCTTTCTCTTCTCTTCTCTTCTTTCTCTTCTTCTTCTTCTCTTCTCTTCTCTTTCTTTTTCTATGGATCGAAGACCTCTCTGCACTCTGCTTTTTCTTCACAGCTTCTGCTCTATCTATTTCGATCTGTCTTCTCTGATCAACCTTCATCTGTGGACGAAGGCTTGTATATATAGCGGCAGCAGCAGCAGCAGCCAGGGCGCGTGTGGCTTCCACAGTTCCCGCCCTAAAAATTCAGACCACGTGGCAGCATCCAGCAGGCTGTCAGTACACGTGTCCTCATCTGGGCACTATCCTTATCCTCGGATCACGTGCCCTTCATAAAGCTTCTCGAAAAGTCCCTGTCAGACAGAGTATCGGATTATCAGTTTAAGCCTAAACCCTGTACAGGCATCATAGTATGCACAATGCAGTGTATAGACTTTCCATTGTCTAGACTTGCAGATGTGAACGACACAATGTATAGACTTCAGGTGTGAAGACATTGTGAATGCAAATGCAATGTTCAGACTTCATTGTATAGACTTGGAGAACCTGAATCAATGTGCAGACTTCGAAGAACACAACGTGCAACAGTGTATAGACTTGAAGCACTAGATGCACGATGTACAGACTTCATTCATGCAAGGCTATGCTTTATATAGACTATGTGAATGCAGTGCAATGTATAGACTCTGCATAACATTCAGTAGCCAACGTATAGACTTAGGCATCCTTCAGCTCACTGTGTAGACTTCAACCATGATGCATGCAATGCACTGAACAATGTACATACTTCCTATATGCTCAAGACTATGCACAACGAATGTATATACTTGCTGTAAGGGATGTGCAGACTTGATATATGAACCAGTGTATAGACTTCAACTCAAACATGCATAATGTATAGACTTTGTGAAACGTGAATGCGATGTACAGACTTTATGAGACGATGGACGATGTATGGACTTGGCAAAGATGCTAATGAAGACGGTCCAATGTGCAGACTTAGCCGTTGCAGACTAGTCCAATTGAGACGCTGGGAAAGACGGTCCACTGTCTAGACTTGCGATGCCTTCGTCAAATGCATGCTACAGTCCAATGTATGGACTTAGAAGAATGATGCATGAGACGCTCAATGAGACGCTCAATGTATAGACTTTGAGCCTACTATGCAGTGTATAGACTTAGAGCATAAACGCCACGATGCAATGTATAGACATGCTATAAGACGCAGAATGAGACGCTGAAGTCTGTATAGACTTTTCCCAAAGCCTTAGACGCTAACAGAGACGGACCGATGTATATACTTGAACTTGAATGCATGAACAGTCTGTATAGACTTATATGAGACGAACGATGTATATACTTGAACTTGAATGCATGAACAGTCTGTATAGACTTCACCAAGACACTGCATAACAATATGATGCAATGTACAGACTTGAGTAAAAGTCCAATGTGCATACTTGATGATCATGCAAGTGAGCGATGTATAGACTTATGCAGACAGAACACATGCATTCTCCAGATAATATACCAGTCACAGTCATATGCATTTTCCACAGAGTATATCACTTATAAACATTCATGTTGCTATCATTCAATGTGGTGACTCATTCATGTTGCTATCATTAAAACACCACACTCATCAAAGCACAAGGGGCACAACAATGGTGACCGGGGGATGATGGCGAGGGTCCGAGGTGGGACCCAATCGATTCTAAAGACCTAGCGGGCTTAGGCTGACCCCTAAGGGCCTGGGTTTCCCAACTTTGTGGGTGACTGGCACGCCAGGACGTGGGTTGGGGGGCACTCACGCACGGTCCGCGGTGGGCACACTTAAGGTGGTGTGCGAGTCTGGGCTCTCGTCTCACCGACCAACGGCAAGTAAAGACTATACTAAATAAGCAAAGATTGCAACCAGACAAGGGAGTATCAGATGCTCACCTGACCTGTGTGAAAACATCGATCCCGATCAGAGATGAGGGTGCGCCGGGAAGCGTGGGCATACGCCCGCACGCCGCGGTGATGGTGCTTGACCTAAAAATAAGTGGGTTACAACACTACTCCTCTCGCAGGAGGGGGGATCTCGGGGTGGGGGTTAGGAGATTTACAACCAAATACTACCTCCACACAGGGAGGGGCTGTAAGCCGGCCAGGCGGGGAGGGGAAGTGAAGCTAGAAATCATCGTGCCGAGTTCTGCCGATGCTGACAGCTTCTGGGACCACCAGATAGACAGTCGAAGATATCACCGCCACGGTTGCCACCAAACTCCAAATGGGCTGAAACCAGTGCTGAAAGTCTCGTACATTACCTAGGAGGACGCCTGAATTTTCTTGAATTCCCCTGATGATGTTGCTGGGTGGGGTAGGACCTGGAATAGGGCCACACTGCTCTGGTTCTGGCTGCTTCAGCACCACTGCAGTAGGAAGACAAGGTCACCCCGGGCGCTGCTGGGATCTGATTAGGCGTGGCTAGAGTCTTTGGATCTGTTGTCAAGTCCTCTTCGAAACGGGACCCACGGGGATGCCAGAGAAAGTTGGAGTAGATTGGGAGAGCCTGAACAGTGGATAAGGGTCGGTTCAGTCCCAGACGGGACAGAACTGCGCACCCTGGGGAAGAAATTAAGAACTCACTTGTCCGGGGTCCAATTGGGAAGCTGCTTCTTTGTACTGGAAGGTGACTCATCGTAGAAGATCTCGGCCAAGCCCCTCCTCTAAATCCTCAGATGGACGGCTGTGGGAGCTTCTGTAAGCAGCTTCAGGTTGGCAGTCTGGAGGAAGACACGCAGTCAGGGGAGATCGGCTCCACCGGGCAGCCATGAGCTCAGAACAGGACAAGACGACCGCTGTTGCGAAGAAGACAGGGAGACACTTCCAATGGTACCTTTTAGGATTTCAGAAACGCCGAGATGACATCGTGGCTGGAGCTGTAAGTGACTGGTTCTCTGCAGGTCCACAGCGGCAAACAGGCCTCCGGTGTATCTCCAAGAGGACAAGAGAAGGGGGTGAAGGGATGATGGCAAATGGTGAAGGGGGTGGAGGGGGGACCAGAGGGGGATGTGTGGAGGGTGTGGAGGGGGCTAGAGTTGCTGGAAAGGGGGCTGGGCTGGGTGTGCACTAGAGAGGGGGGAAATGGGGGGAATTGGTGGGTTCTATCTTGGGGTGTGGGGATGAAATTCAAATTTGAATTGGAGATAGGGAGGGGATTTAATTGGTGTCTATGGAAGGGTGAGGATGCCTTGGGAAGAGGGAGGGTTCTCTTGGGAAGTGGGAAGGGGTCTTGGCGAGTGGGAATAGAGGGAGATACAAATTTGAATTTTGAGTTGGGGATGGGGTGGGGAGTTAGTGGGTGCCTAGGGAAGGGTGGAGGAGACCTTGGGAAGAGGGAAGGGTGCCTTGGGAAGGGTGGAGGAGACCTTGGGATGAGCAAAAGTGTCTTGGTAAGTGAGAGTGGAGGGAGAATCAAATTTAAATTTGTCTTGGGAAGTGGGAGTGAAGGGAGATTCGAATTAGAATTTGTCTTGGGAGAGGGGAGTGGAGGGATATTCGAATTAGAATTTGTCTTGGGAGAGGGGAGTAGAGAGAGAGAGAGAGGAGAGTCACACTCCAACTAGGGGGAGGGAGGATTCACTCAAAATGGACTTCAATCTCTCAAGCATCAAGTCTTACAAATGGGAGGGGGTTGGGTCCTATTTATAGGCACCCAACTCTTTACATGACCGAAATGCCCTTAGCATTTACACAAAAGACCAAAGCTATCCTAAACAACCAACATGGGCCCAAACTAGGATACAAAAGCCCAATTAATACAAAATTAGGGAAATTGGACTCATGACCACGTGACTAAATAAAGAAAATACATAAATAAGACCTCAACGAAATGAAGATAACATGCGATCATTATAGCCGGACATCCTCAAAGTGATGCAGACGATCCGAGCCAAAGAGAGCGCTGTGAGATGCCCTCATCAAATCCCCCGGGGCCCCGTCGAGTATGGGTCCGCCTGGCTGTGGTAGCACTCCAAAATGTCTGGGTCAAGGCGCAGCAGATCCTCCCGGCTCACCCAAGTGTCCTCTGTCGGGGGACGGTTCTTCCACCTCACTAGGTAGCGCTGATACACCTTGTGCCTGGTAATGGTACTCTGCTCATCCAGTATTGCCTCTACCTACTCACGTCGGCCTCTCAAGCTAGGAAGTGGTGTCCCACCGTGGGTGTCTCTCTCAAGGGGGGGTAAAGGCTCAAGCTCCTT